>CM051622.1:77033648-77633648 GCA_028020825.1 Podargus strigoides | reverse complement strand
CCCAAATAGTGGCAAATTCTGCATAGTCTTAAAAAAATTTTTTTTTTTCTTCAGAAAACCTTTAAAATAGTGTTTATAATTTGGTTATTCACAGCTTTTAAGAATAATTCTTAATTCTTTTTGCTTCCATTTCTCCTATTCTGGAATTTTTATATAGAAAATTGAGGTTAGGGAAGAAGACAGGGGAATGAAATACTGTAGTTCTCACCACTCTTGCCCAAAAATCTGGGAGAGAAGGCACTCTAAATGAAAATTTCACGACGGGTATTTTTTATTTAAGCCAGTAGTTTAAAATCAGAGTTTAAAAACTCTGATTTTACAAGAAGTTATACCTTGTGCAGCCTAATCTTCTGGCTGAATTTACCCGTCGTGTTGCAACACATGATAAGCATTTAATAATAAGTAAATTGTATACTATGCATGATTATATGGTATGTTTACGTTCCACCTGTAATAAAATTAGTATGGCCAATGAATGAAATTAAATGAGAAAATTGGAATGTTGAAATGTTGCCCTTAAAATGAATTGTTGGCCGGGAAACACTGCAGTTTTGATTCAGCAGGGTTTTCTGTAGGATTCTTGTTTCTGTTCAGCCAGCCAAAGAGGCAGAGGGTTGAACACTCCACTTTCCCTTACCGTGCGTGTCTTGCGAGCACTCCAGGTAGCCGGAACCACTACTCTGCTGTTTATGAGCATTCCCACACTCTTCGGATAGAAGGTAAAACTGAGAGAAGGCACAGAACAGTGTTTGCTGGGGTCCAGTGAGTATTTGGAGTGGATTATTGAAGCCACCTGGTGTGGTGCTGCGGTACTGCACCGATGTGATCCTCATCCTCAGCATCCAGGTGACCATCAGGAAAAGGTGCTTTTTCAACTGAAATGCTACTTGAGGACTGTTGGTCTGCTCTTCCCATTCCTTGTTTGTGTGGGTAGATGAGTGAGACAAGGAATACAGTTTTGGTTTCGCTCCCGAGGGTCTTGGTTGACACCAGGAAGGAAAAAGGTTGTGTCAGGAGAAGGATTAGAACCACCTGATGTCCCAGAGGACCCCTGGATGAGGAGCAACTCGTTTGGGACTCTTGGTTCAGTCACAGTGGGCACTGTCCCTTGAGCGAGGGGGTTGGTGATCTGCCATACCTGTGCCCAGGGAGCAGCTCCACTGACTTGGATGAAGTCCCCTTGTCTGTAGCAAGTGGCTGCATTAGCATGCCCCACAATAAACATTTCATTACTATAAAAGCTTATTGACATGAGTAGTGCCATTTAAAGCTGGCGGGGACACACAGATGCTGGCTTTGTGTGGAATATTTGCAAGACAGTGTCCTAGTATTAAATTGTATAGCTGGTTCCTGTGATGTCTCTTCAAGGCAAATGTTGCTCTTTCTTGGGGGGTGGATGAAAATTTGGGGGTATTTCTTTCTTTTTCTTCTTTTTAAATTACTTTCCTGGAGTGCATACACTGTGATCTCTCTTTGTCTTCTCACCAGCTGAGCCTCAGCTGCAGATTCCCAGGCTCCTCTTTTCCCCTCTGTTCTCAGCAGTGATTTAATAAATATATTTAAAAATCACTTCTTCCCTTCTCCTCCACCCAGCTGCCAACTCCCACCCCCATAATGTGTGTCTGCACATGCATGCATATGAACTGAATTCACATCCTCAGTCAATGATAGGTCTGATTTCACCAGAACTTAATACAATCATGACTTCTTTTTTTTTTTTTTATTAGCTCCTTTTTTTTTTTTTTTTCCCCCTTCTCCCACTGCCTGTGTCCTTTTTTAGATCCTGGGGTAAAAATCCATCTCACAGTGAGAATGTGAACTAAATACATGCTGTAGGGACAGTCCATCAGGTGAGATCAGAATGACCAGGTGACAGTTACCACCTGATAGTATGCTGAAGCTTTGGACAAAGCCTGTTGGCACCAGACAGAATTCCCTAACCACATTTGCTCAGTGCTACAGTAAATATTTTGGTTTTCGTTGCTTAACATTCCAAAGCATGCTGTTTGAACGCAGTCTGTGTGGTGGGGTTGCCTCACGTATGTATAGCTTTGCTTTCCAGTGCTTGGATATTTTATGGGTATTTTCTGCCTCTGAGATCTCAAATTCGATTTTCATTGGCACTGATCTATCACGATTCCCATGGACTTCGGGGCACTTATGGCACAGAATCTCTGAATACTGAACTTGAGCATTAGAGTGCGGGGATTTATGCTCTGCATTGGGCCGTGCTTGTGTGGCACTAGCCACAATGCTGGCTCTTCCGCCCAACGATGCCGGTGCTGGTGGCAGTGCTGTCAGCTCCGTGTTAAAGCTCCTCTGAGGCCATCCACCCAGGCAAAGGGCAAGAGCTGCACATCGAGATGCTTTAGTATAAATGGGCCAAACCTATAAAAGGGGAGAACAGGAAAAGAAGCACTTGGAGTCATGAACTGACTGGCCACACCATGAGGCTACAATCCTCAAATCTTCCGAGTCCCGGCCCTGGACTACTTTGTCTGGAACTCTTGTATCTTTACCTTAAACTTCCTTTCGCTTCTCGGATGCAATCAATTCAGACCAAATTAACATGTAACAAGGAATTAAATAGCAAAGTTCTTGTCTTCTGTTCATTCATCCCGATGGCTCTAATGACTGTAATAAAAATTCATGCAAAGTAAGGAGCAGTTGGCTCTGAATAAACTTGAGACGGAATATGGCCCCAAGATTCTTGCATTTCATGTACTTTGGAAACATGCAAATCTAAGCTCGTCCTGATGCCTCAGCGGTGCAATGGTGGAGAGCAAATGCATTAAGCATCTGAATGTAAGTGGAGTAATGTAAGACAAGATCTGTCAGCACAGGCTTTAATGTTGCTTAACAAAATATGTTACAGTAAATCTTTATAGACTCTATAAGTACGTTGAGTTCCAACAAAGTAAACCAAAGTAAACATTTCTCTTATGGGAAATTAAATTCCATGTGGTTAGGGCAGAGCTATGATTAATTCAACGGCAATGAGAATACAGTAAAGTTATTGACTGTGTCTGAGAAACAATTTAATGTCAGAAAAAAAGAAAAGAAGTTATAATGGGAGATAGTAGGAGTGGTGAAATAGAACTGGAGTTTCTGATCTTTAATTATAAATTAAAGCATTGATGCTGAGGTATTAAAGTCGCATCAATTATTGATAATGAGCTCACTAGAGTATTAGTAAGGAACCATGGTCTGCAGTGAACCACTGCAGCTCTGAAGGGGTGTGTGTGCGTGCACGCGCGGATGCGTGTGGGTGATTGCGTTGACTCCCTTCACCAATACCAAGAGGAACAGGGAGCACTTGGAGGGCTGCTGGCCCGAAGCCTCAGCCCCGATGCGTGGTTTCATAATGTTCGTTTTAACTTTAAACGATTTTTAATATTCTACATATGGTTTCATGGTTTTAAGCCTCCTCACTGGGAATGAACAAGGCTGTGGTATTATGATGAATAGTGGATCAAGTCCAGGAACACCCACTTGCTTCCCTACATATCAAACATGTGGCGCTCCCATTAAATATAGGAATCTCTCGGGGGGTTAGAGTTGTCCTATCTAATCCTGTCCTGTTTTGTTCCCCTGACCCGGATTGAGTAGGATGCATTGTTCCCATACATTCTTCTTTTAATTAAATGCAGTAGATATGTCATGTCAATGAAATATTCCAGGTCTGTTTTTACATCTGTAGCCATTTTCTCCTCCTTTACTTCCATTTGCCTTCTTGGAAAGAAATTCTACATTAAATACAGTCTTGGATTAGTTGATTGGCTGTGTGTACGCTGCCAGAACAGTTCAAATAAAAAGCTTAATGTTTTTTATTTTTTTTGCCTATGTAAATCTAGACTATAATGTCATGGAGTCACTGTTCATCTGAGAAGTTTCAGACCCACCAGAAAACTCGGACTCCAAATTACCTGCCGCTTTTTGTTTGTTTTGTTGAGTGGATGGCTTTTGCAGCAATCACACCAAAGGGTTTTCTCCTCATTGCTTCTATAATCCCTACAGGAATTAGCATGATGGACACCAGACTGGGTTGTTTTTTAAATTTGCTGGGATAATTTGGTAACTGATCCGATTGATACAAAGCTTCATCATTATTTAAAATAAAAAAAAACCTCTCTGAATATATGCCAGGCAGATTATCCAGGTTTGAAAACTGATCTCCTTTTAAAAACGCCATGTTCAATTATTATTTTTAAAATGCTGGATTACAGCTTTGAATTCTCTGGAGGTTAAACTGGAGCCTTATTATAAGGGGAACTACAAGTAAACATTATTAATTATATAAAAAAAAAATTGCTTAAATTAGGTTTTTTTCACACCTGCTTCTTTCTTAATTAGCTAGTAGTCCACATATTTCAGTCAGTTGAACTCTTTAGTATTTATTCAAGCATACTTGACATTAACATACTGTTTGATGTTTGATATCCTGAGTTTTTCATTTAACCACATGACAACAAATGGTATTTATGAAATATCAGTGAGCTGGAAAAATATCCTGTGTTGCAGTCGTGCGCTGTAGTGAGCTGAAAGCTGTTTCCTTTTGGAGATTTAAGAAGGGCTTAAAAGCACAGGGGGGAATATGTGCCTTGTACTGATACCCCTATTTTTTATCCTTAGCAGGATTTACAGGCTGCCAGGGGTGCAAAGCTACCAAGAGAGTAGCAGGCTTGCTGAAGGATCTGGGAGGGAGAAGGAACATAAAAATACTTATAAAATGATGTCATAAGTTAGAGACTTCTTACAAAATGGAATTTGTACTGACACACAAGTAATCAACAAAATATGTGACATCTATTTGTCTGGGTTTATTAATGTTATTACACTTAGTATTTGGATTGTACCTTCTCATCTCCCTTTATGATCCACAGTAATTAAATTTTCCATCAAAACTTACAAAACTCCTGTGTTTTTGTGTTACAGTAGTTCTTGGAGCTGGGATCAGGTCTGTCTGTGTTAGGTACTGTTCACCATCATGAGAAGACAGTTCCTGCCAAAGGGAACTTGCATTCAAAACAGATTGTGTAAACACAGGGTGTTGAGCACAGAAACCACATAGGCATGTGAAACAACTTCCTTAGGATTTCACAGCGGGGTAGTGGCAGTGCTAGGATTAGAACATATTCCCTAAATCCCAGTCTCAGTTATGATATTGTTACTCCACGGATATTTTTTATTTATTTTCTTTTATTATTTTTAGTGGGGAAACTGAGGTATGTAGTAGTCAGCTGGTCTGTGTTGAGGACAAAAAACAGTCCCTCAGCTTGTATTTGGGTTCACCTTCAGGATGTATCAGCTATCTGTCTCCAAGTGAATAATCTTACGTTTGTAATTACAGAGCTTCATAGCCAACAATGACGGTTCCTAGAACTGGCTGGCATTAAACTTGCAGAATCTTTGCCAGAATCTTGATACCTGCTGTTTTGGTCTTTGTATGTCATCCTGTGCAGGGTTTACAGGGAATGGCTGGTTTTGTGGGTGAAGATTGTGAGTGAAAGGGTGTGGAAGATGTGAGTCATCTGTTAAATCTGCTACAGATTCTCTTGTGCAAGTCTCATCCTTCTCACTCTGTCTCCTATCAGACAGCAAAGTTTTCTGATTTTGGCGTATGAAGCAGAACTTACTGAGTGTTTTGAATAGAGCTCGGTTGTTAATTGACTTTTCAGTTCATCTGTTAACATATCTGAGACAGCCAAAATGAAAAATTTTTAACAAGATGGAATATTAAAAATAGGAAATTTCAAGGTGACTTAGGTTAGAATTTTTGTGTGACTTTGAGTTTAAAAACAGAATTTTGTTTTAAAAGCAAAGCCCTTATTTTGAAAAGTGGTAATAAAGTATTTTTACACTTCTGATACTTCTGTTCACTTTGAAAAATGTAACAAACTGTAAATATCTTTTTGCTTTTTCTTTTGTTTTGCACATTAAAGCTTCATATATGTTTCTCTATTTGTTAAAATGCTACTAATAATTATGATTAATTAAAATCATTATGATTTTAATTTTTTTCTAAGCCATTTGGACCATAACAGAGGTTAGAACTACAAAATAGCTGAGAATAAATATGTATCACCTTTGTGATCCCTACTTCTGGGTCAGGTAGAACCCTCTGATGAGGAAACACGGGTATAATGCCCTCGTTCAGGCTAATAGCTTTATTTTAAGGTTGCTGGTTCTTGTAATAGACACGAGTTTGCGTATGATCTTGATCACAAGTAAATCATTTTAGCTTCAGTCACGTGGATGTGTGTACACACTTTTGTTATTGCTCTCTTGCTGCTGTTAGAGTTGGGTGGCAGTCATTAGCTCTACCTGCTTTATGTGCCATTAAAATGTTGGCAGTCAGTGAAAGAGGGCAATAAAAGAACATTTGTTTTTGCACCCTGCATCTCAAGAGAGTGTATATGCTCCACTCTGGGGAAATACATCTGCTTCCGGGGTGGGGTTTGGTCAGAATCAGATCATACTGTGTAACAAATGAAGAAATATTAAGCATGGATTTAGAGGAAAGCCCTCATGTTAGTGGAATGTTCTAAACTGAGAAGAATATCTTCATAAAAATAAATGGGAGACAGATGCATGAATTTCAAGTGGCAGGAGAAATTCTGAGTGAAGAGAAAGTTTGTTTTTAATGTTCACATGTGTTAGCAGGTCAAGATAACACCAAAGAAGACAAAGCTTTATTTAGACTTTTAAAACCTCATTCATAGCAAAACTGCATTGTCTTTTCTAGGATCTTAACTTTTGATAGCTATTTGTGTCTTAATTAAGATGGGGTAGGAATGCACTTAGCTGGTTTTGTTACTTTTCCAAAAAAAAAAAGCTGAACTCCCATCATCTGCAGGAGAAGGAATGGTTTAGTCTGAGCCTGTCAAAACCTGGGACCTCGGAGCATGTTCCGTTAGTGCCTTTGCATTCTGAGGGGGCAGTTTTTCTAGCGTGACATTCTTCAGATGGTCAGGGCTGAAAGACGAGGAAACCTTGAGGCATCATTTCCACTTTGTTGACCGTTTGGTGTTGGTTTATCGTGTTTATCGTGTAGTTTTTGATTCCTAAGTACACCACTTAACATCTGTTTCAAAAAATGGGGTCCAAAGGCCACTGATGTCAGTGGAAGCCTTTCACTGCTCTTGGCTGAGTTTGCCTGGAATGTACACTTTGAAGCTCTAAGTTGTAGTGTCTTTGACCAATAAGGATGAAGAATCCTGTTTTTTAGGAATTTAGGAGGAGATGGTACTTGCTATGATGAGCTCCTAGTCCGAATAGAGACAAACACCTATTGACCTGGAAGAGAAAGCGGCAGGATTTCAGGACTGATCAACAGTAACTGAAAGCAGTCCTGTAGTGTTAGCACATTGCCCTTGATAGCCTATTGGACTGTCTTCTTCAGAGCTTCGTCTAGAAAACAGTTTTTCCAAATCCTAACCCTACCCCTTCCCTGCTAGGCTGTGTTACTCCCTCTCTAGAAGTTGAAACTTCACTTTGTTTTCCACATAATTAGATCTTGACTCTGGCAGGTGGACTTGGATGGAGGATTGGGTTGAGTGTGTGAAAGAGCAGCGAGGCGCAGTATGTTAGCACACAACACTGCTTGCAAATGTGGAAACAGGACCAAAACTGTGAAGAAGCATGTTGGTTTTAAAATTTACTATTATTACTTCGAATAGAATAAATAAATAAAAAAAAGAATGTAGCTCAGTGAAGTGTGCAACATAAAACCTTACAAGGAGGCAGACTCCCTTTGAATGTCTGAGATACAGCACCAGCTAAAGGAGAAAGGCCCAAATCTAAGAAGGGTGAAGGTGCTGAAAGCTGCAAGGAGAGAGAAGTTGATGCTGTGAATTACACCAGAAAGGAAAGAGCAGAAGGCCTTAGTGCTATTGTTACTCATTGTTTGTGGGACTTATTTTGGAGAGGGGAAGAAGGCATGGGTGCTACAAATAGTGATGACAGGAATATTTGTTTAAGTTTAAAAAGTCCTTGAATAAAAATGTGTATGGAGTGGTCAGCTCCTACAGGAGTGGAAAAGAATGCTTAGGGAGAGCTGGAGAAGTTTGTGAGCTTTTCCAGCAGATGAGATGGGCTACTTTGGAGTGGGAGTCCAAGAAAATGCATAGGGATTACTGGAATAAGCTTACCTAGAGGAAGAAGGTCTTAAGAAGTTGGTCTAGAAGAGCCACTGAGCATGGAAGAAAGGCACCAAACCCAGTAGTCATGAAGGAGAGATGGAGCCCTTTCAGTTTGCAACCTGAGGGAAACATCGTTTCAGGTGTATCCCTGCTGTTTATTTAGGGCCACTTTTGCCTTAGCGTCTTAGCCCTTTACCTGATCCTCTGATGATCTGTTGGTAGCTGACGTCTGCTCAGGGTGAATGAGAGCACTGAGACTCTGGTTTTTGTTTATTCCAACTATGTCCTTTATGTGTGAAAAGAGGAGAGACATTTTGCAAACCCACCGGCATAGTTCTGTGTAATTTAGAACTTGGAAAGTTCCTGCACTCTTGACAGTTACAGTGAGGACTTCAGTTCTGCTGCAGCTCAGCTTTTGGGTTTCATCTGCATGAAACACATCTTTTATTGAACCACTAAGAGGATGATTTTTCTTTACAGACCACAATCCTAATACCAGTTTATTCCACAGGTAGGAACAGAGCCAGATCACCAAACCTGTGTAAACAAGACACTACAGACTTTCTTCTTGATTTTTTTTTTCTTTTAAAAAAAAAAAAACTTTTTTTTTTTTTTTTTTATATATATAAAGAGGCTACTTCAGATTCTGCAGAAGTAATAATAAAACCAGACCTAATGGGTCACCATATGTGGAGAGGAGTTCTCTTGGGTCCTAGGATATACACTTAAAGAGTGAAATAAAGAAAAGGAAAAAAGCAGTAATATTGGCAACTGTAGTTAGGTAGTATAAACAATAGCCAGCCATTGGCTTGGAGCAGAGGATCAAGTTCCAATAGCACTCAATAGGGAGCCTTCCTTAAAAAATTAGAAGAAGCTGGGTTGGAGCTGGTCCACGCTGGGAATGGCAGAAGAAGCAAAAACAAGAGTAAATGAATGGAAATTAAGCAGCAGGAAATGGGGATTTGGCACAGGGCTGGAATTTGAAACTGCAGAGAGGTGTCAGTGATAAAGGTTGGATAGAGTTTCTGGCCAAAAACAGAAAGAAAGAATGCAGATGTGTTCATTGAATAAAGTACAGATGTAGAAAGTGGAAGGGGGGGGTGGCTGACGGGGAGAGTGGGATAAAGAAAAGAAAAAAAAATGAGGGGAAATAATACTGAAAGTAGGTGCATGTATGTTTGGTTTTTTAAAACCATTTTTCTCCGTGGGTCTGCAGAGAAAGAAGGTCCAGGCTGAGCTCAGACTGTTGGGTTCTACAGGGAGCGTATTTGTGCCTGTAACTTGTTGCCCCTCATGTGTTTTGGCCCCCCGTTCTTTGGGATCAGGCAGTATTCACCATCTAGGTGTGAGGTAGGGTTAGGGATCTGCTCATTTATCATCTGACAGCATCTCTTCAGGAAGAGGAGGTGATGTCATTTCAGGGACTACAGAGTTTGTGCTTCTGGACTCCTTGCAAAGAGGGTAGGATGTAAAAGTCTTGTTTATAGGGTTCTTCTATTATTTTCTCAATTGTTTTCATTCCTTTCTACCTCTCTACAGTGGAATATTTATGCCTAAGTCTAGGCATATGGTTGCGCAATCAAAATTTATCATGTATTATTTAAATAAGCCCACATTGTGGCAATTGACAGTGGGTATGTTCTGCCTAATTACAAAGCAGGCTTATTTGCTTAAACTGTTGTGAATATGAACCCATTTTCCCCTCCAGTTGGGCAGGCTAATTACAGTTTTGTTTCCATTTCTGCAGTTCATCTGATGAGTAATGCTGTTGTATTCTTTCCCTAAAGTCCTTTTATGGCCCACGTTACAGTTGTTTCTGAGTACTTCTCTATAGATCTGGTTCAGATTGCCCCAGTGACTGCGCGAAGTCCTGTCACTCCTTTTTTACTGCTCTACACTTGGTAAATCCAAACACAGTGATATTTGAAGGCATTTGGCCATTGGTCTCCCATTGATTTCAGCACATAAAATAAGAAATATGGTCTCAGCCACTTGTCAACTAATCACGTAGCCTGTAGCAGAGCTCAGAGTAGTATCTGGGCTTTCTAAATCCAGGCTAGGACTTATTGAACCACACTCCTTCAATATTGTGTTCATTGAGCTGTATCTTAGGGAATAAACAGCCCAGGGATTAAGCAGTGTCCTCCTAGCAGTGTAACCCTAGAGATCCTACAGACTTAATTACTTCTGATTAACATATTATGTCTTTAACTTATGTATTTAAATATGTATGTTATAAATGTCATTGCAGTTTTCTGAAGGGCCTGATTCTCTGTTGACCCCTGTCGTGTGTGTCATTTACTAAGCAGAAAAGTTAGCATTTTGTGTCTACTTTGGAGTTGATATTAATAAATGAAGTACAGTGCTGCACAAGACCACAACTCTCTGAAAACAGAGGTGAAAATGAATGGCAGCCTTTGAGTTGTGTTTGACCAAATTATACTGTGGTTTATGGGTTCATGGTGTTAGACCCTCATCTTGTAACTTAATCTGTACCGTGCCCTGTTGACTTTTTTAAGAGCCTGTCCAGGAAAATTGTTTCACTACGCTGGGAGCTAACCCAAGGCATTACAAAGAACCATACTCACTGGTGTACTAGGTGTGTAAAGGTGGGTGACCCTTTTTGCCTCCAAAGGACTTGTTATTTGACTTTTAAGTTCTGTTTAAAGCTCAAAACCAGAACTTGATGTATTATTGTGACATGTGCAACACAGATGAGGAAAACGAGATGGAGAGGTTGAACAACCATCTTTACAAATATAACTGTGTTTAATGGACAAAGCAGGGATTTAATAAAAGAAATACTTATATGGATTTAGATCTGTTCCTTCCACCAACCACCTTCAAGATGCAGTTCATCAAAGTTATACTGATTATTAAAAGAAAAGCTATGAAGAGACATTAAAGCTCCCATTTCAGCGCTAAAGCCAACCTCTGTATGGCTTTATGATGTGCTGTCTCATGTCTAACTGCTGCTGACATTCCTGTGTCTGGCTGTAACAGTGCCTGATGCTGGCTCAGGCCAGAGACCAGGTACCAGGTTAAATGGCCCAATGCTATATAGGTAAAGCTGGCAACTTTCTACTGTGGCACTGATGTGGATGATGGGGTTAGTCAGTGCTATATTAGACACAGTTTTTAAGAGAAAGAAATGTGCTTAGTGCCCAAACTGACTGCTGATAGCCTTCAGAATAAGCAGAAATTCTCTTTGAGCAGATTTTGCAATAGTTGTCTGTCTTTATACTTCCTTCTGGAGGCACTTGGAACTGATCATTTTAGAATATGGAACAAGGTAAGATTTGATTTGGTGTGCCAGTCCTTGCACTTTCTGGTTATTTGTGTTTTTCTGTAACAACTAGACAGTTTTCTGATGAAAACGCCCTGGGTATATCTGGTATTTTGTTGGTATTTGGTGAAGTCAGTCCAGCCTTCCTGGATTTTTCTTTTTATACAGACCATTGAATATCTGTGGCTAGATTGTACTAATGACACTAATGAAAACTGTGGCAGCTGGTGTTAGTCTCAAAAGCTTGGATCGGGTGAACTGAAGCTGAAGTATGGACAATTTGATTGTCTGTGAGCTCTTTACTAGACCTTTATGCTTTGTGATACCAGTTTGTGCAAACTATTCTAATAGGTATTATTTTAGCTTCAAGAGAGCTTTGATCTCATGTCATCGTGGTAATTAAGCTGGCTGTTTTTAAAGGAAGCAAAACCTTAAGCAATCTAAAGCAACAATAATAAATCAAACCTTCATATTACTTATAAAAAATGAAATATTAGCTATTAACTAAATCATTGTGGGTTTGTTTGCTATTTTATTTCTAATCACTGCAGTTTAGGATTTGGCCATCTGACTCTGTTTTGGGTTTTTTTTCCGTTAAGACAGAAAACAAGGGATATTTTAGTGTCTGAGCATCGTTTAGTGTTTTGCTCAAGTATAAAATGTCTTGACTCCAGAAAGTCTTTATTGTCCTTTGAGCTCTAGAAGGAATTTGCAGTGCTTTTTCACAGCTGTTGTTTTGCTCTTAACTATGAGTGTTTGTTGCACAACATTTCCTTTATATTTCAGGGTATTGTTAAAAAAATTAATCCAAATATTTGTCGTATATTATTATCTGTTACGAATTTTGCCCCTCCGCTCTGCCAGAACCATCATTCTCAAACCCCAGAGAACTCTAAAACTAAGAACTGGCAGGTGGGGAAGGCTGCAATAACACTTCCTTCTTAACCCTTAACATTTAGATAGTTTTGATAATTAATGGATGTTATGGAATTTACAATGAGGGGGTACACAGTGACTGTTGTCTGCCTGACTCCTGTGCACATTTGAAGGCCCTTGGCACATCTCTAGGACCTAGACGCACATATCTAATGTTTCAGCCGTTATCCTGATTGCCCGCCTTGGAAGTTCTGCCTCATTTCAATATGCAGGATCAGTCTCTGATCATCTAAAATTAACTTCTTAGGGTTAGCACATTCAAAAATCTCTTCTACGTGTTCTCGTATGTAATAACTTTAACTAAAGGCTGTGTCCTGCAAAATATGACACTGTAAATTCCCTGAATTTAGGATGAAAAGTCATATTAATTAATTCCTTTGCATGTGGCCAGTCCTGTAAAATACTGTGTATTCTCTGCCCTTACTCCCAGATTTTAAAGGGTTTCCTAAAAGAATGAGACACAAAGGTTATGCCTGCTTTCTGTGGGAGCTGAGCACCCATCGCTGGTACTTGAGCAGCTCTGAAGTGCTCGAGTTGCCAAACCTGGCCAACTGAGAAGGGTGCTGCACAAATACAAGCAAGTGGATATCAGTGCTAAGGGTTTCGTAGCTGAATTCTGTTGAACACCATTGTGAGATCACTGTTAAGTGGCCTAAATACTAGCTTAGAATGTTTGCCTTTTCCTATGTCAGTTCCGGGATGATGGTAATAAATAAGGAAATAAACCCGCAAAATCAAATGCATGTCCCTTAAGGGACACAAATCCTGGTTACTGAAAGGGTTGTTATCCCTGTTCATAAAGCAGCATCTGGCCACCTTCCTTTTTCTATTTCTTCATGTCTGCTTCATATCTCTTCCCCTCTTCCCCCACCATTCCCTTTATGGAGTCTTTTAAGTATAGATGCTACTTACATGCCTAAACAGCTGTAAAACTACCGGTGCAAACCTCCTGTAAATGCTGAACAGATGCACGGTGGTGAGATATTCTTATGTACAGCACTATCATCACGTTGGAGGCCTGGATTCTTCACCTTCTTCCCTTGCTGAGAGGAGAACTCTGCACCAGTGTTTATCTCCTTTTGCTGGAGCAGGAACAGTAATGCTGAAGCCTTTGACTCAGTAGCCTGGAAAGGGAATATAGTCACCTTTATTTTGAGTTTGGGTTTGTTTTGTTTTAGAGGGTAATAGACAAACTTATAAATCCTGTGATGCTGCAAGATTACAAACTGGGTCACATTCTGACACTCCTTCCAACTCTTACCTCTCATCCTACACTGAGGATGCAGATGTGCTTTCACAGTTCTTTCGCCAAATCCTTTAACTCGCCCTTCTCCATTATTTGTTGCCTTACACAGGTGTCCCATCATCACTGGGGGAGTGGCAGTGGTGTCAATCCCTTCTTTTAAAAGGCATAATGTACATCCTGGAGTCAGTGGTGCTCAGTGAGCAGGCTGTTACACTGGCTGCTCTGCTGGCTCCTGGCACCGTGTATCTTGGCGGCTGTCAGCCTCCACGGCAGGACTTGGGGATGCCTCACTGCAGCACAGGGGCTTTAGGAAACCTGCAGGATGTGCAGCAGCAAACACTGCAAAAGCAAGCAGTATGCTGGATATTTCTGAAGATCATCCTGTTGCATCTTACCCGTGAACTGGTTACGTGTAGACAAATAAGATGTACAGTTTTGAGAGACTTTGCTGCCCTGTGCACGCTGGAAGCAGAGAGGATTGCAGCAGGAGGGAGGAATGGGGCATTTCTGACAGTTAGATCAGAGGTTTGCATGTGGAATCTTCTATCACAAGGAAGTAGAACCTGTTGCTAGTCAACAGTAAGCATGTTTATATACCTAGGAAGTGCAGATGGTTAGCCATAACTGGGGGTGATGTTAGTTCCTCACCACTTGCTGCATGCCCAGACATCTGCTTGATTGTACTCTGGATTTCAGCTCTCGGTAGTGCATGCATCTGTGGATTTTTTTGTCATGCATTTGGCACAGGATTGCTAATTTTGAAGCTAGCCTCTTACTGCTCTTTTCTCATGTGAACTCTCAAGTTTCTCTTCTTTGTCCCCCCCTCCTTTTCCACAATCTCCTTGTTATAGCTAAGGAAAAGGCAAGTGAGCTGATGAGACGTCTGTAAACAATTGTTGATCTGCTGCTGACTAGGGCAGGATTTAGTGGGCAAACTCAAGCTTTTAATAGAATAGTTGACTGCACTGTAAATATCACCATTACAAAGAGCAGATTTTCATCAAGGTTTTGCAGGTAGATACATTAAAATATCACTTCACAGTTATTAAAAAAAAAAAAGTCAGATAATGCTACAGGGCCTGAAACCAAAAGCAGAGTGTGTCACAGCACAATTAAGAGAACTTTTTTTTTGTGACCCGAAGTCAATTGCTTTCTCATTGTTCCTACCCCCTTCTTCCTCAAGTAACTATCTGATGTTTCTGTCAGTAATTGGTGAGAGTCAATCACCTCGTGTTTGCTTTTTCAGCTTGTACCAGAACTTAGTAACACTGATTTTTCTTTTTTTTTTTTTTTTTTTTCCTGCTTGCTCAGTGCAGCAGTGAACAGTAACCTTGACTTCAGGAGTCAAGGAGCTCCTGAAGGAATTTTGACCTCTTACTGCTTCACAGGAGCTTTTCCTTACTACAGAGGTGGTGACAGTCAGAGAGCAGGGCTTGAGAGACCTGGTTTTCTGTAAGGTAACCAACAAAATGGAGAGGAAAATCAATGCCTCAATTCTACCTTCCACTAACAACCACAACAGGGTCTGGAGGGAAATACTGTTGTTTACCTTGCAGAGGTGTAGAGGGTTGATATTTAGTGGCTGTTTATCAAATGCTTTGAATGACTGCATCTGAAGACACATTCCTGTTGCTAACAATATATTACCACATCTAATAATAACGTATAGCTTACAGTATTTGGCACGTGTCATCCCAAAAGTGTTTTGCAAGAGAGACACAAGCCTGTTGAAGTGTAGCCAGCTCTAGGGTGGAGGACAGCAATCAGGCAGGCAAGAGCTGTCACGTGGTGTTAATGTGAGGGCAAAAATAAGTCCTTGGGAGAGAACCAGATCCTTCCCACCTCCACCAAAAACTCACTCGATGAATACCAATGGTAATGCTGGGCAGAAAACTGCCTTTCAATCGCTGCTTGTGATGTCCACACCCTGTGTAGAGCACATGAGTAAAGGTGAAAGAAAGGACACTGAGAATAAAAAGAGGCAACAATTCCTTTATTTCTATTTCCTTTTTATTTTATTTTTAGTCTTTGAATATAGAATAGGCTTAAAAAATTCTGCCTTCTGATTCTGGCTGCAGTGTGCAAAGGGATAACTTCAGCAGCAGTTGAGGAAGCTGTGGGTCCTGAGCTGTGATGCTGGAGAAGGACGAGAGGGAACCCTGGTACAAGACAAGGGCTGGGCTGTTTCTGGGTCCTTGTTGGTGCCGGCCGTGTTTTGCTGTTTCGACAGTTCTGAGTGTCCCACCAATGTCTGTGGGAAGCGCTTGCGAGGAGGAGGGCAGTGGCTGGCCTGAGGCTACGCTCAGTCCCATGCCTGGAGAGAAGGAGGCTCACCAAGGGTGTAGCCACTGCCATGTGGCTGTGACTAGTGATGGAATTGGGGACAAGCTGTCTGCAGCTGTGTACCTTTTGCTCTTGAAGGATTAAATGCAGAAGATTTGTACCTGTTTGGATGTGTTGCTTTGGAATTTACATAATGTGAGGATGAGAATTAACCATTTGGGTTTTTGTCTCTCCTTCTGTCTGTCACTAGCTCTCTGTACAGATTCTTTTACTGGTCCTTAAAGCCTAAGATCTCAAAGTTCAGTTTAGGTGTTGTTACTGAAAAAGATAATAGGGATGTTTCTTTTTTTTTCTCGGCAAATAAATTATTTTGGTACCTTTTTATGAGGAGGGTTGACTTAAACTTCAAATCATTGAAGTTTAAAAACAATTTGGAATCCTTCAAGGGAAGAGATGTAAATTAATACTATTTATTGGTGCATATAACACCTTTTAATTGCAAAGCCATCTTTCAGTTCCTGTATGTATAGCAGTACCGAAGTGCAGCCATCTCCGTGATGAAGCACAGCAATTTGGTTTGCTGTCCTTTGCACCCACGGAAAGAATTCAAAATGGGAGTGTAACAGGACTGAGTCCCTTCCCCCGAGATAAAAAACGGTACGTACATCCTGTCCATGGAAACTTGTGCAACTTGCGAGGGTTTTAGCTCAGATCCCTGTGTACACTGATTGCGTTCTGCTTCATTTGCCTTTGCTATGCAAAGAGTTACCACTGTGGTTCACAAGATGAGAGTTCAGCTGCATACAGACGCTGCGAAGCTGCCTATGTCTACGTGGCTCATTCGGCAGTTTAAACTGGAAACCCAACAAAGTGCTGACTTGGTTGCTGATACTTATGTGATCAGATGGCCTATTTAGGGGAAGATTCTTTGCTGCACGTCTTCTGGGAATCCCCCCTCAGGTATCTCCCACTGCTGGACAATTCTGTTCTGCCTCGTTATGCCCGCTGCACCAAGGGTGATGAAGGTTTGGTTATGTTACCCGTCTAATAACCATGCTCTAGGGGCATAACACCTGATTCACTCTCTTCTTTACAGACTCTATCCCTTGCCGAAGATGGGTCAGACGCCTTTTCTTAATCACTTAAGATTAAAAAATCCTTTGCAGACAAAGAAACAGTGATTTGTCAAGAAACTCTTAATTTGGGATGATCTGTTCACGCTGAATGGTATCTCGATCAGCGAGTGAAAGGTTATATCATTGACTGGAATCAGAAATGTTTCCACAGCTGAGATCCTCACTCTGTTATCCAAGACATGTGCAATTCTGACTGTGACAAAATTGGTCTCAGTTTTAAAATTGCAGATCTTTGCATGCTTAAAATGAACTGATTCAGTTTGGGCAGTTGTCAGTCTGAGATGTCTCTTATTCAAGGACAGTGTGTGATGTGATTCCCATTTAACTATGCATCATTCATGGCTTTGATGGGTACCTTGTTTGTGGGGATATTCCAGTTTACTGATTTAAAGGTACCTGTGAGACTGTTGCCCACAGGATCAGTGATGTAACACAGTGGGACTCATCTCTAATTAAGGTTCTTGGCAGTTGTATTCTATTAACAATGGAGGAAGGTCAAAATTCACAACCTTCACATTAAGGTACATGCAAAAATCTTTCAGTTTGCATAAGCTGGGGAGATTGATAGGGTGATGACTGGAGAAGGAAGATGGTACATTTCCAAACTCAAAAATAGGACCAGATTTACTAATAAGGTTGAGAGGACTTCCTGACCTGCGTGGGTGGGTAAAGTTGCTGTTTTTGTGTCGAAACTATGTGAAAACTGCAGCTGTGAATAAGGATGTGTGTGAGCCACAAGGTTTGGATTCATTTCCAGATTCACAGTCATGGGCGTTGGGATTGTGATATTACAGTCTGAGCTACTCCTTGGTTCAGATCCAGTTTAGATTGTTGTGTTTTCTTTTCTAGCTTGTTTTGTTCCCTTAAACTTCAGTTCAAAGCAGAAGTTTGGGAAGGTTTGCAACTCCTGGATTGGGAGTCTGTTTTCAAGGAGAGCAGAATGGGGTGAAGCAGTAAGTGTAACTGCTCTTATGAGGAGGGGTCTCAGTCTGGCAACAATGCAAATATATTGTGTGCAATCATAGGTTGTATATGCAAGAATGCTTTAACTAGGCATGGTGCTTACATTAAATTTGAATAATTGTTTCTTGCATCAGCTATGTGTGATCTTTGCACATTTCCCAAATTTTGGATTGTCGTGCAAATTGCAATTCCAATTACAGGGAACATTTGCTGAAGTTGAAGTTCTGTGCAAACAATTACTTCTGGTCGAGTAGTGCTTCAAGCAGATCTCTGGAAATGAGCGTGCGTGCAGCAGTCAAGTGGTGTTTTGTTCTTCCCCCAAACTACAGTTCCATCACATACCCCTGCTTTTAGCAGTTTGGCCAAATATTAATTACTGCAATTACAAAAGGGCATCATACCACGCATCAATCATCCTACATTGCAAATGTTTGCACATAACCAAGATCAAGAAGAAAACAAATATACAAGATGTGCATATGTTCTGATTTCAATGTGAAATAATAATCTGCAAGCCTGTTAATATGCAGCTGGATTGAAGCAACGTTGTTAACAAAGAATAGCTCTGAATTTTCTCACTGAGATTGCAAAGCTAGAATGAACCTTCTTTTGTTAGGAACATTTAAGTTCAGTCCAGTGAGTTTTCTGGAGAAGGAGATTATTTCTACAAGTCCTTTGACACTTCTGTATACGTATCTTTTAATTTTCTATGTGATTCAATTCACTAGAGTAGCCGGAAAAAAATATTTATGACTTCCCTCTTGGAATTCTACTGAGTAAATATCCATAGGATCCTACATGCTAAATTATGATAGAACCATGGTTTATTCCCTACTGAATATAGGACTTTTGAAAAGGAGGATGGTGGCATAATTTTTTTTCAGCATAGCCATCATTGCCTATTTGCATCATTTTCCCAAGTATAGATTAGGGAAATTAAGCTGTTAAAAGTCTTTTTTCTTTATTTTTTTTTTTATGGAGGGCCACTGTGGTATGTTGGGAGACAATTTTGATTTTGAGAGAGGTGCTCTGACAGTCAAGCTTGTGAACAAACATGGAAGAAAAATCCAGAAATGTGTCACTTTTTTGTTGGCTGATATTTGATTCTTTGTCCTATCGAATTGTTTTAATCTAAAGAGACTTCTCTGCGCAACTGCTGAAAAATCTTCTCTGGAAGGCAATGTACAGTTGCACTCGCACTCCTGTGGCTTTTTCCTCTATTAAAAAATAGATGATGTCATTAGGGCTTCCTTCCTGATTGCTCCTTTCTTTCAGGTGTTTAGTTCTCTTTCTTTTCAGCGAAAACTCACTAAGTACCCAGATTCATCTGTGCCTTTGAAATACGAGGTTAAGATATTACTCATCCATGTGTATTTTAACCCAGACAGACTTTTTAGCAGCTGTGTAGCTATACTGATTTTTTTTTTTCTTTCTCCTTGATTTCTTTTGACTCTTGGGGGGGCAGGGGAATAAGCAGAGAAGAAAGAGAAAAAAATAACATTAACACAAAGGAGCACTTCTTATTAAGAGTAGGTAGGTGAAGGCATTGGAAAAATAATACCTCAAGATGCATTGAAACATTTTAGGGAATTAGGGAGTTCTGATCTCCTGCAAAAGAAAAAAAAAAAAAAAAAGAGGAGGGGGGAGAAAATTAATATTAAAGACAAGCTGTGAGTTTCCATCTGGCCTTGCCGCTTTCGACTAACGCTTCCATGACGGAATTCATCTGTCCATCAACTGTCAAAAATTCTCCTGTCAGTAAATCCCTGGGTACTCTTTCTAGCCCACCCCACTCAAAAATATTCTGAGCCACAAAGTACTCCGAATTCTGAATCGCCCCCTCTCCCCCCTCCCTTCCCAGCTCTGCTCTCAGTGGTACCAAAGTTGTAGGTCCCAGTTATTTATTTATTTACATCCTCCTCCTTCAAAATTGGGGTTCCAGGAGGAGGGGAGCTCTTGTGGAAAGAAACTGGGGGGTGTTCAATCATCTGGAGATTAAATTCCCACCAAGATCCTCCTAAGTCTTTCTATTACAGTCTGACAGCAGACAGCCCACATCTGTTTTAAAACACTGAGTGGTTGTGAAGTGTGAACTCCCCACTGTTTAATGTAACTACATGACTATTTAATGTACACAGTGGTAGAGCAACTCAGAATGCCAAACTGTTGTGACATGCCTGAAGGACATATATAAACATAATATACAGTGGTTTATTGTGACAAAGTGCATCTATACCACAGACAGAGAGAGATCAGTTTGCTCTCGAGTGGAGTCAAATGGGAGCATAATACTATTTACTACTTTTTTTGCATTGCAGACATACGACAAATATACATGAAACTTATGTTCCTTAAAATTGCATGGAGTCTATTTAAATTCCCCAAAGAAAGATGATGATTATTATTTTTTTACTTGAGGATTCATCCCAATCTCTGTATTCTGTGCCGTCACTGATGATAGAAATAGGACTGAAAGAAGCAGGGATCTGGGACCTGGCCCCAAGAACTTCTCGTTTCATGCTTGCACAGATCAAAGGGGTCACACTCCGCAAAAAATTGTTTTGGAGTAGTGATTTTTTTATTTTGTGGGTTTTTTTTTTCCTGACCATGCTGAAAACTAAACCTGCGTTTGGAACAGCTGCCTTTTCTACGGTGAGGAGTGGGAGAAACATGAAATCTTTCAAAGTACATTTTATTTCAGTCTTTTTTCCTTCGAAAAAGTGTTGGTTACTTGTGGCTTCTGACACCTCATTAATCAAGTGATCAGAATTCAGTATTTTACAGCAGCAAGACCAATTAACCTTTCCTAGCTCCATAGCAGCCAAAAATAATTTCTAATTGTCAAATGAGGGGGGGGAAAACCAACCCACCCCAAACACTGAACTTCTGAAGCACATAAAGATGAAAAAGTGAGATTTCTTTTTTTGTTTTGCAAACATTTAATCAGAGAGAAATTGAAAACTCTGTGTGCGTGCGTTTCTTTTTGGGACTTGTGAAAATAATGAAGAAATTTGGAGAGAAGGAAGTAGAAAGGTTTGACTGCACATTGCCAGCCTGTGACCTCTCTCCAAATCCCTTTGGATGAGAGATCAAGTTTTCCTTCCCTGCAACTTGAGAGTCTGGTTTCTAAAGAAATCTCCCATTCAGCTAGGTTATTAGTAGGAGACAAAAGATGATGTGAAAATCTGAGCTCCAACCTGTTAATTTTAGCTAAAACCCTCTGCTGTCTGACACTCAGTATCCTGCTGTCCCTTTTTGGGACGAGCTTCACGGCCTGCAGCGGTCCTGTACATGGCACATCTTTCCAGCAGGGATGGAGTGGATCCTGTCAGCTCAGGAGCTGCCTTTCGGGCTTTGTTTGCAGCTCCTAACGTGACAATTGAAAATTAAACCCAAGTCTTACTACTTAGGGGTTACTGTTCAGTGAAGACTTACTGCACTTCTTAAAACCAAACAGTTTTTACTTTATTATTTGGAGGAAAATTGCAGTTTTCCAGGAAATCACAACAGTAAATATTTTGGGCAGCTTTTAATTTTTAGTAGAGATTATTTTCAAATAAGTCTTTTAAATACTAATCAGATGAAGGATAGTACAGTAACAAGAAGTTCTTCATAAAGAAATTTTATTTTTCATAACCAAATTTTCTTGTCATTATGTCTGAAGAGTACATAGACTTTGTTAGAATTCCTTTATGGATCATCAAATATACACAATTAAAGAGTTTTTGGGGAAGGGACCTCAGTATGCAAACTGCTTCTCTACCATATAACAACCATATAACAACCTCCTGGTTTTTGATTGAGCACTAGCACGAGCTCTCCTTATTTACCTAGTATTTTTTTGCATTTATACTATTGTTTAATTCTTTTTTTTTTTTTATCACATAAGCCATCAGAAGATCCAAATACAAGGCCATGCTGAGGTTCAAATCCTGCATAAACTTCAGCTTAGCTTGATTTTTTTTTTTTTTTTTTTCTTTATAAGCTGTTAACTTTCATTCTTTATATATTCATTATAAACCAAAATTTGATTCAAGTATTTCTGTGGACTTCTCTTGAAGAGGTATTTCATATCCTGGGTTTTCCTGTTAGTTAAGTTTCATCAATCACACTTTTAATTAAAAGAAGGGCATTTCCATCCTCACTTTGGACACAAAGTGCATGATGAAATTGTCTATCAGGGAGGACCTTTGAGGTTGGGTTTTTTGTTGTGTTGTTTTTCCGCCCCCCTCCAGGTTCCCCCGCCTCCCCCTTCCAGGGTTGTTAAATGTATTCCAAGCAGAGGAGGTCAAAAACACTGGTGCATATGCAAGAGCCAAACAAATAGCCTTTCTGATAGGGCTGGGTGACATGTGTCAACCCCTGTCATCCAGGAACAAGAGAGGCAATGTGCCCAGACAAAGGAGAGGGTGGAATCTCAACACACTGGCAAACCCTGACCCACACGCAAGGGCTTTGTGCAGCAGATGCCGCCTCTTATTGTTTCCTGACTCTCTCCCCACCACCCCTGACAACAGCCACTGCCGCTGGCATTCCACCCTGACATCTGTTCAGCTTTATTGATGCTCTCCTGGAGGAATTCCCAGTGTAAACAGGGAATTCTCTACGGGAACCCCATGTTGTAAAAGGGATGAGCTGCATAATGCAAAGATTTAACCACTATTTAAAGGTGTGACACTTGATTGAAAGTGACTTGATTTTTTTTTTTTTTTTTTTTTCTTTTCCCTCCCCCTCTCCCCAACCACCCTTAACTGTATTTGACACAAACTGTCTGGGTTGGACTTTTTTTTTTTAAAAAAAAATAATTTCGGGCAGGATTTCTCTTCCTCCCCTTCCTTTCTTCCCCTCCTCCCTTCTTTTGTTTTCGTGAAATGGAATTGTCAGGATGAATGAAAACTAGGAAATGAAGCACACCAAAAATGGAAAATGAAGCAAAAACTTGAAAAAACCCTGGAAAGGTGGGAGAGAAAAACTGGGTTTGTGTGTAGTGGTATCTAGTTACTCCTATAAAAGCTGTCAAAGCTCATCTACTCTTAGGACTGACAGCAAATGTCTTGAAGTTCTTTGTATCTCTGGAACCTAGGGAGAATGCCTTCTGAAAACTAGGACAGTACAATCAACATCTACAGCAAGAGGAAGGAAGATAATGTACTAAACCATGATACCTTTTTATTCATGTCCTTTCTCTCTTACTCTTACTCTCTTACTGTTTTTTATCTGCTTCCATTCTGCCTGCTGCTCTGGGTGGGTTTTCCAGCTACACAGATCTGCTCCTGTAGAAAATATTTACCTGGATTTTGGTACCGAAGGACCTGATCCAAAATCCATAGCAGCTGATGAGAATCAGTCCATGGATTTGAATTGGCTTTGGGGGCAGATGCTGAAGTGGCCAAAATAGCGTGAGGACTGGGAATTGCTGTGTATTCTTGTCATCTAGGGACTGCTATGAAGAGACTAGATCTGGAATTATTTTGACTCTCTGATTTGTTTAAATAAATATGTGAAAATAAATGTGGGTACTTGAGATGCAAACAGTAGACTGCTAATCAGATCAACCAAAATAAAGAGAAAAAAATCATGCTGCAAAAGTCCTGTAGAATTTAATAGAATCTAAGCTAATATTATTCTGTTGAAATTGCTCTATAAAGGCATTGCGTCTGTTGCTGGAGGTACGGCTGAGGTTCTCCTATGCCCACAAACACATGCTTATTTAAATTAACTAAGGTTCCAGCCTATAAACACTCATTCTTTGTTAAAGTTCTGCCTCTGTTCTTTATTCTTTTAAGTATAATGGTATGTTAGGTATAAATATTTCTGTTATTGGATAAGATATAGGTGTATAAACATCCCCCCAAGTAGTGAAGTAGAATAAAGGAGACACCAAACCTACAATAAAAAATACACAGAAAGAAATAAAACATCATAAATGTAAGGAGTGCTACATTACAGAGAAATCTTTTAAGTCTGAAAACGTACTTGAAATCAGTTTGGGGTTAGACTGTTAGGCTCAGAGAATACTGTGAAGTTATTTTGCTTCTTAGTGTGATATCATCATCCAGGCTAGAGTTGTTATAAGGTTTATGGTATCACTGGGATGAAAAAAGTAATCTCACATTCACAGTGAACATGCGTAGTCTGCGTTGGTTTAGATGTAATAAAACTTTCTGTGGTAGCTGTTACGAGGAAAGATCTTATTGAAACGATAACTTGAAGTTTTATTGGACTGTCTATAGCATTTCATAGTCAGTTGTATATTTATTCTATAATTCCATTGGATTGTTCAAAAATATGAGTAATCTAGTAATAACATTTATTTTTTTTAATAAATTTTACAGGATTTTGGAGGAATTTCTTTTAGGTATCTTTGGCTAAATTATATCAGGATTTTTTGGACTTCTCTCTGAGAAGGGAAGTAAATATCTAAGCTTGTTTAAAAGCAAAAAAATAATCAAGTAACATTTTCTTTCCTCAAAGCCAGTGGCCAACTGTGCATCTTTTTGTCCTAGTGGAGCTGATAGGAAGTGAGGGGCCTCAGCAACAGAGAGAGATCATTCTGTGTCCAAACAAGTTGTTAGTATTATGAGAGTCGGAGCTCCCAAAAAAATTCGGTGTGGTAGGATCAGGCCCTTGGAGATTATTTTGAGACTAAACAGAGGACTGTAGGAAAAGAAATGGGAGACTCATAATGAAGTTAGAGAGAGGTGGATTTGATGGTATTGGTAGGAGTGTCTCTAATTAGAATGTCTGATTTTTCCCCCTCACATCTGCTTTTCCCTTGATCCCAGTAGCTGAAAAATACCGAAGCAAAAGCAAAGTGTTGATGGATGGCCAAAGTCATGGCCAAATCACAAAGAGGAGTTGCTACCAGAATTCTCAACAGCAGTCAATCAAGAACAATTTTACAATAGAAATCTGCCTTCCCCTAGGAACAAATCACTTAAAGATTTAAGGGGGGAAATGAATATCTTGCAAGATTTGTTTGAAGCAGAAGGTGAGTCCAGTTTCATTAGAACATGCCTTTTGACAGTGTTCTTACACACAGCTTTTCTCCCCTACTCTGTGTAGATGTTTTGGGAAAACAGGTATTTTCTGAAAAGTTAACATTCTGTGTGTTTGTGTAAATGTGAAAAGAGTGACAGGGGTATGTGTATGGATGTGTTTGTGCTTACTACATTTCTATGCGTGTGTGTGTGAATATGTATATAGTATCTGTGTCTGTATGTATGCATATGTGCACAAATATATTGGCATCCAGGTCAAATAACAGCTGTTATTATTGGGTTCAGCTTTTATTATCAATTTGTTGGTAGATTCAGGCACTACTTAAAAAAAAAGTCCACATATGAGCTTTTTCCTAATCAGTTCCCTCATTTTGCTAATATTCTAATGACTGTCAATTTACTTCAGTGGTGCCATTTGCAGAATTTTCCAATTAGCAGGAAACCTGTTCCACCTTCTCCCATAATTACAGGGGACTCGCTTCAGATCAGCTGTGGCCAGACAGCATATGATGTACTTGCCAAAATCTGTGCACTGTGGGTTTCTCTGTGTGTGTGTGTATGTGTGTGTGTGTGTGTGTGTGTAATTTTTCTTAACCTTTGCATGAGCTGGCACAGACTTTACATCTCTGTTGTAGGCAGGGAGCTCACTCAGTAGTGGCATGTGTCAAAATATCTGAATAATTTCTAATAAACACACTGCAGTGAAAACACAAGAGTTGATCCCTGTTCTGATGGGTCTGGTGGGTGATGGATGTTCAGTGCCTTGTACTTCTATGAATCTCTGTGCTTAGCTATGAAAATCAGGTAAATATTCAGTAACTGCTGTGTTCCAGTTATACTAGATGATTTTATTCAAGAAGCATCCATTTGGTCACTTTTTATCACCTTTATCCTTCAGCATCTGTGTCGAGCAGTACAGTAAGGACAACATATCAGATACTCTCTGATATTACACCAACTGATCAAAAAACAATCAGCCCCCTTTTTTTAGAGCCCCTTAACCAGCTGATATTACAGCTATAACAATGGAGCAGCAATAACTATTATTGTTACATGAAAAGAAAATATATTTAATAATAAGCTCATTGATTTTTAACAGCATCTCTGTGTTGCCTAATTGATGGGAAGTTGTATGTTTGTGTAGCCAACGGGGGTTATGAATTAAATATGGTCGTCATTCCTTGAGGGATGCATGTCAATGCAAGAAAGATGGAGGATCTACATTTCCCCCAAGCTAAACAATCCCCTTGTAACAGACATAGGAAAGCCTGGAATAGGAGGAAGGGGGAAAGGGAATAAAAAGCATCCATCACTGTTTATTAAGTGCCGCTACTTGAAGGTAAAAGGGGTATTGAGCTGTTTTTAAATTGGAAGGAATGTAGCTAGACAAAACATTGATGGTAATATTAGGTTGGTGACAAATTTTATTCTTTTGTCCACATTTATTACAGTAGCAAGTTGAAGTGATTTATGCCTCTTACCCCTCTAAGCCTCTCTTTGCATACACACACACACACACACAAACATGCAGTGGCTTTGAGTAATAAAACAAACTCTTCTGGGAATAGCCACAAAAAATGTGGGGTAAAAGTGTCTGGGAATGTTGAGTCTTAAAGTTAAGACATTGAGGAGGCTGGTGATCAGCACTTGGAAAAAATTAGGCTCATCTGAAGGTGTCTCAAACTGGGCATTTGATACAGAATCACTGGGCACTTCTGGAGACCTTGGCTAGCTAGGGCTTAGTTCAGAGGTGCATGTGAAATGGTGGTGGATACTGAGTATTACAGCAGCTTTTATTCCACCCCACCCTTTTTTCCCCCCCCCTTTTTTAAAATTTCTTTTTTAAATTTTTTTTTTTAGTATTTTCTTTCTCTTTTTTTTGGTATGTGTGTGTCTTAATGGCAATGGGAGTCCTTTTAGGAAGAAATCCTTACCATTACTTAGCTTTGAGATTTCAGATAGGCTGAGCTCTCCTGCAATCCTGACTTCCTCAGGTCTTGAGCTTCAACTGGAAGTTAAAGGGAAGTTCTGAGCTCATTAGACTCATGATAAACAGTTATGAGTGGAGTATGGTTCTGTGCTTGTATGAGCAACTACCACTTTCTTGTCCCAGATGTATATAGTCTTCTGTTGTATGACATGAAAATAACAGTCATACATGTCAAACATGTCTCACATCTATATATTGCTGTTTATAATATAATGAAGAGTATTCTGCACACTGGAACATTTCACCCTTTAGAAAGCAATTCTCACTCTGTAATGAATGGGATTGTTGTTACTCATCTCTTTTCAAGTACCTCTCGCCTGAGGTTTGTCTCAGGCTTCCCCCATTGTATTACTGTTTTGTGTCTGTTGAGAGGTTTAACGAGGCCAGGGAGGGCACCGCTCAGTGTGTACTAGTGATTGTATCTGTCTGACCATAAGAATGCAGGTGGAAGGATAAATGACTGGTTGTCCTCTTGGCTGTCCCCAAGTTGGTACTGAGGATTTCTGGTCCATATAAGTCTGGGGAGTGCACCTGGAACTGTGCTGTGATGATTTTTAGGATGTTTACAAATCTTTGATCTCCAGCATTATGAAACAAATTCCCATTACAGAGTCTCTGAATCATAAGTGCCATTCTATTCTGTTTTGTGATCAAATCTGTTATTTTCCTGTGATTAATAGGGGATAACTTAACGCAGAGCGAAGTTTGGGGTGATCATTATGGTTGCAGGGTGTGTGTGCTGGAGCTCCTGATATAAGGACTCGCACAACCCTAGCTACAGTAAAATATTAAGTCTTACTTTAATCATTAAAGAATTCCTACCAACTTTAAGTAAGAATGCTTGAAATTAAGTTGGAGTGGTAGTGTTGGTAAGAGTCGGATTTGTTCTTGTAAACAGCTATTGCAAAAACAATATTAACTACCACTGGGGATGCTAATTAAATGGGTAGACTCACATTAAGGATGCAACAGGCAGAGCTTGCAACATTTAGCTCAAAGTTTAGTTAAGCAGGTTTCAAACAAAGTTTAGTTAAAGAGGGAGTTCCCTACAGGATGCTGTAGGAATATGAAAATCACCCTCCCACCCCAAAAAGGAACAAAATACTCATGGTGAGACGATTGGTTCTGAGAAACCAGGAGAGTTTATTAAACAGGAGAGTTATGTTTTTGAATACCAACTTATAGTCAGCTTCGCTTGATACTTCTGATTTCAGCTGAAGGCTGCAATGACTGAGCTGCAAACACTGAGACAGAAACATTTGTAAACCAAAAACTTTTGTTGGATCTAAGCAAGGTATTGGAATCAACTTCCCCTCATTGTGAGATCCTTAGAGGCTCAGGAAAGGGATTGCTCTGCCTCCTGCTCTTATAACTGTGGGGACAGTGAGGCCCTGATCCCTCTTTAAAGGTTTTGGAGAGTCTCTTAGTAGAAATAATGTCTGTCATTAGGAGGGAAGGATTTTCACAAGTCCCCGACTGTTGGCCAGCTCAGCCTGCCAGTCTGGCCTCTTACAGGGGTGTTCATAGTCACGGTGAGCCAAACCAAACCCTGGTGGTGAATGGTGGAGGAAAAGCCCTTTAGAAAAACAATTTCAGGGTTTTTTTTCTAAGTTTTGTCATTTTCGAAGCTCAAGTAAAACATTGCCAAATGTAATAGCTGCACTATTATTTTTGCTCAGGTGCTCAGGAATATGAGCTTACTCATCAAGTAAAAAATTGAGCAGGTTTTCTTTTTTATTAGAAAGAAACCCTTTGTTGTGTATAAAAAGACACTTTCCCCCTAATATTTTGCTTGCAAATAGATAAGTACAAAGTAATTACATGGGACAGATTAAATGGCTTGTAATGCCTCACTTCGAGAATTATAGTGAAAGTTTTCCAAAGCTGTCCTCCAAATTGGTAGTCTAATTAAGCAACAAAAAATTATGTTGGCATTCACTGAATTATTGCAAAAACAGAATTTAGACTGAAACTGCTGACTAATTTTTTTTTTGGAAGGCAGAGAGGGAAAGGGGGAACAGCGAAGGGAGGGATCTATTATTAGAGCAAGTGATTAATCTTCTAAAAATCTCTAAGTGTCCTGGCACAGATTAGAGTTTCTGCCTTGACATTCATTTGGTGGTTCCTTATGAGTGTGATTAGTAGATTTAAACCCCAAGAGCTTCAGAGCTATGGCATATCTTTTTGGCATGTATATTAAGATGTACAAGTCTTCTAGCTGATCTCTGTAGTAAATGCTGATCTTCTAGAAAAGCATGAATTTCTTCTGGGTCCTGAGGGAAACACACGATGCACAGTTTCATATACAGGCCCTTTAGAAGCATATTGTGGCACTCGTAGTGGAAACCCAACTCAGAATGGTTTATCGGATGCTCTTCGACTTCACAGTGTTTGTCAGAGGTGTAGTTATACATTTATGTATGAAGAAACTTTGCAGAGTTAATTTTCTTGGTAGAGAAAAATATCTTTGGAAATCTTCTGGTCTTTTATGGAGCGCTTTCTTCTCTCCTGCTGGCTTCTTATAAAAGATGGATTTTGGGGCCCAGTGGACCATAACTCCTGTAAAATAGCCATTCCATAGATATTTCAGTAGATACTTCTTAACAGCTCCAAAGGAGCCTTTACAAGGAATTACATCATGGTGTGGTTCTATTAAGACCTCTTTACATGTTGGAGGAAAACACAATTGTGCCATGAAGGGGGGAGGGGATATACAGTAGCTGACTTCTATGGAGCAAGTCTTTACCTGGTTCAAATCGTTATAACTAACAACTTCTAGGTCAGTTTACATAGCTGAGATATGGCTGCAAGGATTTAAAAACAATCAGGGAAAATAACTATAAGAAATCCTAGGGCATTCAGTGATCACAAGGCTGCTCACCATCCTCAGTTACAGCAGTGTAACTTAAGTGATTTTTGAAAATCAATTTAACAAAGCTACTACAAACCTGCATACACTCTTACTTCCATTTAAGATGGCTTGTCTTCAGTGAGGTTAAGGTTGATTTTTAGGAGGTTCAAATTAAAATGGAACAAGAGTTTAAAAATGGAGACAAAAATTAGGACAGCTGAAGAGTCAAGCTACAAAATCACAGAGCTTGGAGTAGAGCCCAGGCGCCCTCAGAATGAAAATAGCATTGTCAGACTCCAAATCTTACATCAAAACAACCCTACTTAAGATAAATTGTGCAGCAACTCCAGTATTTGATTTGGGAGCTTCAGAAACTACCCTTGCTGTTAAACGAGCTTAGTGAATGGGTCTACAAAGTGGAGAAATGGAAATTACTTGTTTTAATTTTTGTTTTTTACATTTTTGTGTGCAGCTAAATCAAACCATATGAAGAACTAGAAACTTTTATAATGGAGCAGCTCACGATGTACTTTCCATTACAAGTTCTGTGCAATGTGTCTTAAACCTTGCTCAGCAGTCTCTTTAAAGTGTCATGGATGATCTTGCGTTGATGTGTAATGTTTTTCAACAAGCTGCATGCCTTCATTCCTATAACCTGCCTGACATTAGAGGGACTGACTCCTTAGTCTAATGTCTTGTCATACAAGTTCTTTCTAATGACAGTGCTACTCCCATTAGCCTCCCTTGAAGTCTATTTACCATAGCAGCTTTTCAATTATTTAAAATACAAACATCTGGATTAAATAAATGAAGAAAACATTCAGCAAATGTTGCATGCACTCTCAAACTTTTCTCCAGAAATTATGACTGCAGTAGAACTTAAGAAGGAAAAAAAAAATCTAAATTCACCGCACATACCAGCCTCTCAGTGCATCAGGGACATAAGCAGAAAGTCCTGAAGTTGGGAACTGCCAAGACACCTTTTTCAGTAGAGAGCACGTTATGATAATGCATATGGAACGATACCTTGTTATTTAAAGCATCAAAACATTAATATTTTCCAACCAATAAGCCACTGTAGGCTTAAAGTCCATGCTCTGTGTTAAAGTGTGTATTCCTGCAGATGGAGTACATAAAACATGTAATCTGCGTGCATAAAAATGTGTGGTACATCTCCAAGACATAAAGTGAATTGGATTTTTTCCCTGAGAAGTCTTTCAAAGTCAGCTAAGTATGGGGGTTGTATCCAGCTTTAACACTGCCACACTCTTGAGAGAGCCTCATCTCTGGCTTTTGCAGTACTTACTTAAGCATCAATTGAATCTGTCCCTCTGATCTCCACTAATCAGGAAAGAATACTAGAGTTAGAAGTGAACGAAGAATACAGATCATCATTGCTGCATTTGGAAACATCTGGAGCCCTCACACAAGCTCATTAGTCTAGTCATAATGCAGAGCATTGCAGAAGTCTTACCTTAATGAGATTAAAAACAAGTACAAACAACCCAGTGTGTGAATGACTGCTCTGGTAAGGTGTAGGAAGTTACTGGTTATACAGAGTGTTTAATAATAATTGGCTTGAGTCATGTGATCAAAAGCTGGGTGGGGAGATAGAGAGTTTGGTCAATCAAGACCTGGTTGCAGACTGTCCACATTCTGCAGCCTCCTGCAGTTCCCCTCAAGGGCATGTGGTCCAAAGCCAGGTCTGTATCTGCCATGGAAAAGGGGCCCAGTGATCAGATATTTGCTCTTTGTGTTTGGTACCTTTCACGGGCCTTGTTTGCTTTCGGTGGGTGGAAGGTCAGGAGCTGGAGTTACCAAGTGTTAATGTAGGTTCTCTCATAGAAGCCCTGGGAAATGTGTTTTGCTCTAGCCAGGGGGTGAGGCTCTGTAGCTGAACACGAAACTCTCTAGCAACTTTATGAATATGCACGTAGATATGCTGTAGTGATCAAGGGGGAAATCAAAACAATGACCTTCACCACGAAAGCATGGGCACCCATTGCTGTGCTAAAGCTCCCGTTCCAGATAGGTGTCTAAAACCAGATCGGAACGCGTGCACCCATTCAAGTGAACGGCAAATTTTGCATTGTCTAAAGTGATGTGGGAATAGGTATTACATATACACACTAAAATGAAACCAATCTCATGCTTCAGGGTGTAAATTGATCACTGGAAAGGTCAGGAAGCAATTTTCCTCTCCTGTTAACATCACTGCGCAGTCAACTTGGGGGGTGTGTGTGTGTGTGTGCGCATGCGAGCGAGAGGGATGGAATGGAGAGAAGCAATTTCTCCTGTAGCATAAAGTACTTGCCAGAGGCAAAAATAACTTGCTGCAGACATGAGTTTATAGCAAACTGATTGTCAAAGTGTTCGGATTTTACCTCGTCTTGATTTCTGGGTGCCAAATCTCAGACCTGTGCTTTGAGCTTGTGCGTGGGGTGTGGGTGTGTAGTCGCGGTGTGGAATTGGGAGCCCAGAGAAATCACATACTGCTGTTTGGACCCACTGGATTCTGGAGATGTGCGTCTTAGTGCAGTGGTTTTTCTGAAGGGTCTCATGCTGAGCCCACTGAGAACATATCTTACTGTCTGTCTTCATAATCATCATAACTTCTTGGGTTGAGTTGCTCTGCAATAACTGAGGAGTCAAAACAGGCAAAGTCCCCTTGCGTGTCAACCCCAGCAGAGATACTCAAGTGAAGGAAAGTTGATTTGCCCTTGATCTGTCGACCATTTCACTGCACCCCCATATTAAGGTCCTGGAAAAGTCTATCAGCTCTGGGGTATTTCTTCATATCAAGCTGCTACCTCATTTGAGAATCACCCATTGCCAGTTAACATAGTCCTTACCCCAAAATGCTGCTTATTTTTTTTGCCTCTGGTACATATGTGCTACATCAAAGGGTACTGAAAAGGTTAATTAAATTTGGAGGCTAGTAAGCAGAGATGAATGAAATGTTTGCAGTGAAAGGTGGAATCACTTAAAATGTATTAATTTATGTACTGCTCACTAGAAATGTTCATATTCCTCATAAATACAAGATGGTGTATATATGTCTAAAATACTTTTTTTCCCTTGGAAAATCAGTTGATTTCTGAGGATATATGCCAAAACATAGAAAAAGGTGGGCTTCAGAGTTCTGAATTTTTATCTTTAAAGCAAAATTACCTCTTTCTACATAGGTATGTGTGCACACACACGGTCTCTTTGCAGGAGTTGAAACAATAACAAAGTGCAAAAGCAGATGAGCTGTGGCAAATTCCATGGTCAAAGCACTGGGAAATGGTAGGAGGTCCTGGACATCAGAAATCTGAAAGATGAGGATGCTGACATTTGGGTTTGGCCATATGCTGTGACTGCAAAATATCTTACTCTGACAAAACAAGAATAGCTCTAAAGAATTTCAGTGACTTGCTCATGTACCTGGCACTATGGCTCTGGAGAGACAGATTCTATTTCTGCCTCAGCCAGGTGACCTATATATCTTTGGGCCAATTCATCCATGGTTGAAAACGAGGTGCAGGCAGAAATAAGGAGTGAAAAATACAGACCTGTATTTTGTTTGTTTTTTTATTTTTAACTCCTTGCATCTTTTCTGTCTGCTGAGCCAGGGTATGGGAAGATAAGAAATGGAGGTGTGTGAGACAGCAAGAGGTTTTCTGTTTATATTACTCATTTAATTCCTCTTTAGCTTCATTTGTCATCTGGTTTAGTGGCTATGAGGAAAACTGTATATTGGGGCTGTCTGTAAATATATAACATAGAATTGTTAGAGGAGCTGTTCCGTGTTTGGAGTCCTTTAGACCTGTGGTAGTCTGCCACGACGAGTAGGTCTCATGGTATTGCTGTGCTTTGTCAGTGGTTGGGATTCCAAGTGTGCAATTCTCTATTTTTAATTTCCAGACAGTGTTTCTTCTCCTAAAAAGAGGTTAAACACGTGCTACTCACAAGTACCTATCTTTTCTGAGGAGGTCTACAATGGGTTAAAGCACAGCAGGATAATTTCTAGTCTTCCTTGGGGGAAAAAAAGTTGCTTTTGTTTTGTTTTGTTTTTTTAAAGAAAGAGTGATTTCCCATTGACTGTCCAGTAGGAGATACTAGGAAGTGGCTTGGTTGGCACACAGTGCCAAAAACTTGCCCTGTGTAAGCTGGGGCCCTTTTACATTTTCTATTCACACATGGATACGCAGAGCCCAAGTCCATTTAAAAGATACATTTATCTGAAGAAGGGCACTTGTCTAAATTAATAAAAAAACAACAGAGACTTTAGGCAGAAGTGTCTGGTAAAGTACTTTATGTACATCATTTGTAGTAGACAAGCCACACTTGAAGGCTTTAAGTGGTTCAGCAATCTCCAAGTGTAGGAATTAATTTTTCTTCTTCTTGCTTCCTTTGTTTGGGTTGGATCATGAGGACTCATTTCAGATTTTGCTTACTCACAATTGAAGCAAACACCCGGTGATGTTTTCGAGTGCATTTGAGAAAGGCTGAAGTGAAGGCTAAGCAAGGATGTTAGCAACAGAGCTGAAATATACATCAAAACGTATATAAATAAATACAGTAATTAGCAAATGAGATTACAGACAATGTGTGTCTATGTTTGTAAATATAATACACTCATATTATTGTTTGCATTCTTGTTTGCAAAATACCCTATGGTATTTTGGATGCTCTTTCCATCTTTCTCTGCAGTTACACTGCTGGGTGAGATCTTTGGACTTGGCTGGTTTATGCACAAGGGTTACTTTGTGCATTGGGTGTAGACTCCCCTGTATATGGCATGTAATAACACAGCACGTTTTAAAGATGCATCGGCATGCGTATTTCTCCACATCTGAGCTCTTCAACGTTAAAGCGAGACCCTTCATTTTAATCATTAGAGAATGAATACAGTGCTAATAGCACTTAATTGTTTCACTAGAATGATCTCCGTTGGTTTTGGCAGCTGAAATGAAAACAATTGCAAATACCATCAAAGGAGCTTATCCACACACAGCATGGACAGGGAGAGTGTTTTGATAGAGAACGGTGTGTTAATATCATAACATCCCCTAATACTACATACGGTTCTGTAATCCTTTTCTGTCTCAGTCTATGATCTTGGAAGGTCCGATGGGTAAAATCAGAAGGAATAAAATAGAGGCAGGAAATCTTGGTCCTTGCCCCTGAAAAGAGCATGCTGACTGTCTCTTTGCTTAAACTATGTACTTATATTAATCTTGACTTTCTTGAAGCTTGCCCGCTAGTTTAAATTTGTATGCGACATCAAACATACCTTTTCACATATGTTCTTTCCAGATTTTTTTTAACAGTTACTTAGCAGTTTATAGAAGGAAGTGAATGATCTCATCAAGCTGCTTAGAAATTAAAAAAAAATCTGTGCTTATTAATTATGCAGGATTAGTCTAATTATAATTCAGCAAATTAATTAGCGACAGAAGGTGTTCTGAAACATTGGAGTACATTTGCATGTTAAATGGAGAGGCTAGTCTGTAATATATGTAAATTTATGCATGGCTTCATAGTTTAATTTAAAAATTTGCAGCTGCATATGGTATGGGAGCAGGTGAAAAGTCAGTTTTAGTTTAATGATGCTAACAAACATTGGATGCTGTCCTGTCTTAGGGAAGGAATGCACTGAATGCACCCCTATCTGCCAATCTATAAATCTGTCATAGGAATATAATGTTGCACCAGTGTTCAGATTCAAGGTCATCTGTGACTAGACCCAGAAGTACAATAGGTGCAAATCTACCAACTGAACAGACCTCAGAAAAGGGAGGAGGCAAAATGTGTACAGACCCAAGTTGCTGGGATGTAAATTTGCCTCTTGAGCAAACGAATGCATGGTTATTCTATACAAAACCAGTTTAGGGACAGGCAGTATTCTTGCCTTCATAAATGAGTGAGAGCTTTCGGCTGAGTGATATCCGCTCTGGCAGGTGTAAAATAGGTGCCTAACCTTGGTTCCATCTCTAACATTCCCATCAGTGCAACTTTCTGATCTCTTGGAGTCACTGCAAAGTTATTACCAAGATCAGCATTAACTGCAGGGTAGAGTTTTTACATGCTGGCCTCTGCCATCTGGCAGGAATAGTAAAAACCAGCAGACCCATCAGGAGCAGAAAGGCTGTTGGGGTAATTGGTGTTCACTGTTCAGCCTAGCGTGGCTCAATGGACAGATATTTTTTGAGAATGATGGGGTAAGAGGATAGAGGAGTCAGAAGATAAAGGAATCTGTAGGTTTCTCTGGGCATGGGAAAAAAAATGAGTGGGGATCAGGTTCTCTGCCCATTTAAGACCTCTGTAAGTCTTTTCTGGAGTCCATAGGGTTTGCAAAGTACAAATTGAGTTAAATTTGTGTAGAGCTGTAAGGACAAAGTGATACCAAAGAATGAACATATGAACCAGCATTGCAGAGCATCGTCAGGCCCCTGTTTGTGTGACACAGCCCAGTGCCAGTGTGTGCTGCTGAGGCTGGCAGAGGGTAAGGAAGAAGAATTTGACTGTTTTCAAAATCCTGATGGCTGTGATGTTCTGAGGCAATGAGCTTTAGGAAATTTTGGTCACTATTAAAAAGAACTGGTAAAATCACAAAGGTGGCTGGAAGGAATGGTGTGTGGTTTTAGGCTGGAAGAGCAACTTGGTCTATATTATGGGGTACGTCACTTAATTTCTAGGTGCCTTGACTTCCCCATCAGTGAAATGAGTATAAAGGCCTTTCTTTCCTCCTGTCCTTTGTGTATCTTTTCTCCAATAACAATTTCACAATGTGACTGTGCAATGCTTAGCGCAGTTGGAGCCCATAGATACTGTAATAAACCAGGGAATATTATCTGAACGTCCCTTTCAACAGCCCATCAGCCCAATCCTCTACTCTATTACCTCCCTGCCTATTGACTTTTGATTATGCTATGGCATTTGGTCTGGTGCCAAATGGCATGAATAATATGGATCTTACAGTATAAATAAGCTTTTAGCCATTGTCTTGTAAGTTACTGGAAAGTTTTGGTGTGGGAGGAAGGAGGAAAACCCAAAGGAACAGGGAAACTGCTCAGATTGCAAAGAGTCCTCCAAAGGCTTTTTGGAGAACAATTGCAATTACAAACACACTTAGTGTTGTGTTTCATTTTCAATTCGAACCCATAGAGTTCAATTATTATTTTCATTAATGGTGTCAGGTTTTCATCAGAGTGCACAAACAAGGAGGTTTTCCTTGGAGATTTTTTTTCCTAGCAAATGTGACCGTGCCAAATAACTACATTCAGCGCTGAGAAGTGACTCTCTGTATAAGCAGCAGTGCACTCTCCCCCAGCCCTTGTTTCTTGAAAATGGGATCATTTTGCAAGACAGAAGAAGCATTTACCAAATGAGTGTGAATTGCAGTTGTGGATGTGTGCGCCTGCTGCAGCTCAGAAAGAGTGGAACAGAATCTACTTCAGAGATGAAAATTGTGCAGAAGGTGGAAAATGTACAGAATAGAAATATCAAGTTTACTGATGTGTTTTGGGTTTGGATCACATATTGCAGGTTTACATTCACTCACTGTTAGTTTGGAAACTAAGCTCTTAAAAAAAAGAAAAGCCACTAGATATAGGGCAGAGAGAAATATGATGTTCTAGGCTGCAGAGAGATGGGATATTTGAGAAGGAATTGTTCCATGGTTAAAGCATGAAATGGAGTGGGATATGATGTCAAGACCAACTGCTGTTGTAGACTCAATTTGCAATGTTCTGTCGTGATCCATCTAAAATGCAGGATACCAGCATTCATCCCATATCTTCTTTACTACATTGCATGGAGTGTTACTTACCCAAGTGTGATTAGGACCTCTTGGCATGACAAAAAAATTATAATTCGAAGCAGTTTTAAGATGGATACTGCCATCCCATAATTTTAAGGCTGACTTTTAGGACAATCTGATCTGTTGGTCTACCTTAGCCGAATCACTGACCTTTTTTGTACCATTTTCACATCTATCTCTAGCGTCAGCTTTTCTGAACTCAGTATTGCAAGGGGCCAGAGACTGTACAAATTACACACTTACTGCTAATAGTCTTCTGCTTTCCCATGGTGTTTCTAGGTGGTGTTTCAGGTCTGAATACTAGTGGAAGGAAAAAGAGGCCCTAAATAATGATCCCATCTCAAAACTTAATATCTAAATCGGAATGATTGACTAAGTGTGGGAGAAAGCCAGCAGACTGTTAAACAGTAGATGCTGGTGAATGACATTGGACTGTTAGCTTTGGAAAACTGAATTGGTTTGGTACTTAAAATTATCTGATGTTTCCAATTAATTTGAGGGAAACAATACCTTGTGGCATTTTCAAGTCTTTTTTGAGCTTTTCTCCTTTTTAAAAATCAAAGCGCTAATTCCACGTGTTCCCTATTACACTTATCTGATCTGCATGTCTTCATATGCTTTGCATTGCGAGCATGATGCTGTTATTGATTGATTAAATATTAATTTAATAATAAAGATAGGCCTAAACACAAAACTTGTGATCTAGACTTTGCTCAGTACAAAGAATATTCATGTCCTGTAGATTTTGGTCCAAACCACCTTGATTTAATAATAAAAGTACAAATACACAAAAGCCTCACATCTTGAAGCCAGCTTCACTTTTGCCATTACAATCCTGCTACTATGGGTGCAGTTCCTCCTGAACCATGCTCTTTAGACCTCTGCAGAATTGGACTTCACCTTGGCAAGCATCTAGTTCAAAGCTGGAAAAGAAATGTAGAGCACAAGAAAAGGTTCCTATAGAAAGGGGTCAGGATCAGTGCCTAGAAGCTGAGAGACTGTTGGAGAGGTGAGATGAGGAGGAGGATGTAATGGCAGTTAGGAGGGCTCTGTGTGGCAGAAAGTATAGATGGAAGTATAAAAATAAGAATCATAGAAATGTATGAGGAAGGGGCCTCAAAGGATCACTTACTGCATCTCCCTTAGGTTTGCACTCATATGTCTCATTCCTCCCTCAAGACTGAGGAATTCTCTTGCATAGTCTCGTTGTCATCTGCACACAGGAGCGTAGACTTGATGATCTTGGAGGCCTTTTCCAACGTATTCTATGAAAAGCCTAACCATATTGGTGACTGAAGAAATTACTTTGAATAAGTGTAGAGAAGTGTTTCTCATTCTTCCCATCAGGAAATGAGGATGTTGTTGGGGGCAGGAGCAGCAGGCATGTGTGGTTTTTTGGTGTGACTGGAGTCTTTCTGTTAAAAAACAAGTGACAAATGAACAGCCAACTCCTCCTGACCTAGGCTTGGGACCCCGTGTCATCTAACTCCAGCTTCTTTCTCTCATCGCAAATCTGACAAACTCGGAAAAATCTTCTGCCCTACGTATGTTGGCTTTCACATTTGTTAGACTGGGTTCACACTTTATGCACAGGAGTTTTGTGAAGATTAATTAGCTGCTGTTTGTGGAGTATCATATAAATACTCTGGTTTGCTGTAATAACCTCACTCATTTCTCGCGCAGTGTAAGGTATGTGTTCATTTAGAATGCCTTTGTGTGATGCTTGATCCCACGTTGGCTGTAACTGCTGGAAAATAGTAGGAAATTTGCTCATCAGCTCCCTAATAACACACACTGACATAATAGAACAAAATTACTCCAGAGATGATAATTCAAATTATAAAGGAGTCTTCTACTGTGATATCCATTAAAATCAAGATGATGATATCAAATAAATGCAGTTAATTTATTTTAAATACTGACCTTAGAATGTATGTGCAAAATCTGACCTAGTCCCTTTGAAAGGAAGGAATTTCAAGTAAAGCCACCTACTTTGTCACGTTGTGGCATCGGGTACAGTTGCTTGTCACACTTATCTCAGAGTTTGCAATGCCAAGAGACACATGGATGAGTCGAGGGGAGGATGGGAGACCCTGATCTCAGCATTTCCTAGCTTTGATGGAGTTGGAGTCAGGCCCTCACTGTAATGATAGTTTTACAGTTCATAGTATGTGTAATATTAATACTGTTTAACTGGAACAAAGCTATTCATAGTAAGAGCTTCTAGTTTTTTCTTTGTTCACTGTGTGACTTTTTGGAAGCACTTTAATTATTTAAGCAGAATGTCACCATATCTTTATATTCTCATTAGACTGTAGCATCACAGGATTTGCTGATAAACATAATCATATGAGATGGTAGGCATGTTCTCACACGAAAAAATGACTGAGGCCATGAATCCAGATTCTGCAGTAATCCAAACACGGCAGGATTATCTCAGCATTTGCTTTACAAGGGGTGGTTTTGAAGTGTATCCACAGGCTGTTCACGAGATTCAAACATTATTTTTATCTCTTGATTCTGTACCTGTACTTTAAGAAAGCACGAAAGGTGGATAGGAAGGTTAGTTAAGATGTAGAACCAGGAGTCAGGTCATCCGAGTCTGTTTTGCCAATCACCAGGCCTAACACAAAGGACATAGCCAGCAGCAAAACAAACCAGTAACCAGATTCTGTTGCACATAAAGTCAGTACATGGGTGATCGCTGGGGGTACAAACAAGTCAATCAGATCACACATAACAGACATCGACCCCAGGAACGACACAGCACAACCAATAACAGGTGGAATAAAGACACAAAGTCTCCCCTAGAAGAGATAGGAGACAACCAAGTCAAGAGGCTGATCATATAAGACAGAAGTAGCCACATATTGTTCCCCCACGCAGCCCGCTTTTGCAAATGCCAAACCTGACTGGAGTCCGGTTGCAGGGAGAGTCAGGAGGTCCTTCCCCAACAGGAAACTCTGCAAAGTACAGACAGACACTCCTGCAAGTGGTCCCAGCTTTTATGCCCAAAACAAGGCACCTGGGGCTTGTTTACCCAAGGGCTTTCCTTACAAGGCCGACTGCACCTTGGAGGAAAGTCAAAAGGCAAACTCATCCCTTCCTCTTAAAGGACCATGGGAACCACCCATATGTCAACCTTAATTCAGGGCTCTGGGCTCACACCCCACCACTTCAGAGTCCTAGTCCCAGCTCTGCGGCAGACCCACAATGTGATGGTGAACAGTTCCCTCCCAGTTTCCATTTTTGCCTGGAAAATGGAGAGTCACACCACCTGCTGGAGAGGGGGTTTGTGAGGCAGAATTAATTGCAGTTTAAGTCCCATAGAATGGCGCTATAAAAGCACAAAGCATATTTTCTGTTTCTGTGGTTCCGTGCAGTGAGACTAATCAGTCCCAGGTCTTCTGGCAGGGTTTTTAAAAAACATAAATGGATTTTTTTTAAAAAAAACAAACCACACCTTCTGTGGCATGTGGGACTGCTCTTTAGGGCTTCTGTCTCATCCTGTTGAAGTCACAAAAAAGACCTTTTTTGGCTCCCACAGGATTTGATTAAGCTTCTTCTCAACCATCTGAGATAGAGGATAAACATTCTCAGAGGTTTGAACACACTTTCTAGTTCTAGCCATGTTTTTAAGGTGCCTCATGGAGGTACAGAACCCAGCAATACAGGCATACATAGACAAGAAGGGTGTGTGTATCAGCAATTGCTTTGGAAAGAGCTTGAGAGATGCAAGACCTTCCCTACTTTGCCCTTACCCTTTCTCACTGTCCATTGACAGCTCTCTGCAGGGGAATTTGTTCTGCCACCTCTCAGCTGCATCATGGATTGTCTGAGCTCTGCTTCCCCGCAAAGTCAGATAGAATCACTCAGAGTATTGCTGAAAAATACTTGAGATAACACAGCTGTCTTTGTACTGAAGTGAAAAAGGGGCACTTAAATGATTCATCAACCGAACTCCTCAGCATGATGGTAACTCCTGGTAGGAGGAGCAGTAACTTTAAAATAGCTTCCTCTAAATCCTAAAAGAGGGACTTATATTTAAGGTGACAATTTGGAGACCCCTGCAAGTGTATCAGTCTGTAGATTGAAAGCTCAACTATATGAGAGAGACAATAGGAAAAAAAGGATAAGTCTATAGTTATATCTAAATTAATTTTATGTCTAGGCATTAAGTTAATCAGGTTTTCTATAGCAGTGCCAGAACCTTTAGTGGTAGTCATTCAAAAGTATTTAGGTTTTCCCCCAGCACCCTTAGGTGTTGATCCGTGAGATGACTGGGCCATGCTCTCTCTGGTTGGCTGGAATTGGAGTTATCTGCTAAACTCATAGTGAACACCATCCTTAGGAAGGAACAAAGGCCAGCTAAGAAACATGAAAATGAGCTAATTTTTTTAAAATTCTGTGGTTTTTAAAGATTTTTTGGTGTATGTATAGGTCAAGGCCAAAAACTGGCTAAAGGTTCTTATTTAAAAAGATTAATAAAGCTTTTCTTCAATTCTCCTGTTACCCCTAAATCAGCTTCATTTAGTTCTAAACCTTCCCTCCTCTTTGCTCCCCCCAAGTCATTTTTATTCTAATGCTGCAATAAATACTAATGCCTTTCCCAGATGCAACCACTTAAAATATATATGTATATATAATGACCTACCAAATGCTTTATGCCCAGTTGCAGGTAAAATTTGGCCAGAGAAACTCTGAAAGGTGAAAAAGAGAGAGGTGGTTCAGCTAGAGGAAAGATAAAAATTCTTGTATGTGCATCTAAATAAAACTAAATGTAAATCTGGGGCGATGGAAGAGAAAACTGTCTTAGTGCAGTGTATCCAGTGAGCTCCAAAGAAACTCCAAACATCTCAGCACAGGCAATACATATGAATACTGCTGCAATGCCTAAGCACTAAAACCCAAGGCCAGCACTTTCAAAAGTGATATGAGGAATTAGTGATGCCCAGTTGTGGTATCTTAAAGGTGCATCATTTTCAGCAGCTCTGGTGCCCAGCAATTCCAGTGTCTCAAGTGGGACTCCCAAAATTGCTGGTGGTTAAATGTCCTGGCTTAAACACCCCAAAGCACAGCGCGTTTGCATGCTGAATGCTGCTTATTGCAAAGCAGTCGGTGAGGGGTGAGAACGCTCTGCCTCTTGTAGGAGCCTGTAGGAGGCAGACAGCTCGGAAAGAAAGGAGAGGTTTGATTTCTGTGTGTTTTTAATGGACAACACATCCATTGGTATGAATCAGCACAGATCTGATTGAAACCCAAGTTAATTTTCACTGCTGCTGCTGATTTATGTTTGCTGGGGATCCGAACCCCACTTTTCTGGAGGTGTGTAGCAGAAAATGTGTATTTAGTTCATTATGGTGCAGTGTTGCAGAGTTCAGGCATGGATACTGTTAAATATACATTTAGAGTTTTTATCTTTTTGTATCTGCCTTTTGGGGGTTTGTGGAACGTGCAGTACCGGAGTATCTCGCCTCTCCCCAAAGTCAGTCTGCTGACACAGCGAGTTCTCTCAGAGACACCTTTCTTTGCTCTCATTTTCTTCCTCCTTTAGTTCATGTTGAGCATTTTTATTACCTGGATGAATTTTAAAAAATTAAAAAGGGAACTGGGCATTTTCCTGATTAATTTGATCTTTTATTTTTTCCTTGAAAGTAACAACTTCTTGTGGATTTTTGTTTGCAGTTATCCCCCAGTATAATCAGGACAGCCAGTGGCTCTTTGTAAGTTACTTGCCTTGGTTTCATTATGTAGTTTGGTTCTGTCGTGCAGTTTTTCCCTCCATAGGTAGATCTCAGTGACATGAGATGTTTATGTACCTGCAAATATTTTTTTTTTTTTATATCTGTAAGAAGAGGGCAGGATAAAAAGGAGTGTTTGTGAGTAACATTTCTGGTTCCAATTCTCCTGTGAATCTTTGAGCGTGCCGGCACACACAGCATTTTCCTTACAGATAAAATCTTGCTTACCGAATCGTTCAAATAGGAGGTCACAGGTTTTAGCATGAGGAGTCAGTAAGATGTATTTGATAGAATATATTCACTCAGTGCTCTTCCTGCAGCATGAAGTTGTATAGGATTTGTAGTTCAGAATACAGGGAGGTGACCAGGGCTGTGTTGGCAGGAGCTGCCCTCTGCCACGTGAAGAGGGACTGCGGGAGGACGTGGTGCTTCACCCCAAGCTGTGCCCTGGGAAGAACCAGTGCACTCTTCGAGTCCTAAACAAGAAGGAATGATGGAGATAAAAATATCAGTCTGCCAAATGCCCACACAGAGAAAATAAATATTTTAGATATTTTTAAAATGTTTGTGGCAGATTCAAGGAAAAGAAAATTAATTTCAGAAGCTCACTGGAAGGATGTACTTTGTGACAGTCATTTTATATGACATTATCTGGGTCTTTTTGTGGCTTCAATTGACGTGAGGTTTCCGAAGGGTTTGTTTGTTCAAGCAACATAGAAATGGATCCGATCCTTCGATATTTCTTTGTATGTTTGGGGCAGATGGAAGAGAAATGCTGCGGTGTAAGTAGTGCAAAGGAAGCGGCGATAAGAAGGGAGAGGATTTCTGCTTTATTGTACTGCGTTAGGACTATTTTGGTGGTTGTTGTTGGTAAACCCGAGGAAATATACATCTTTCTCCTTTAAAGTTCTAATTCAAGGCATGAATGTGTGAGTTCTGAAGGGACTTAGGGACTGCGGTAAAAAATCGTTGTCATAGTAACAGAAAGGGAAATAGGCCTGGCTCACCTGGGACTTTAACTTACTGCAAAAGCGGATTTTTTTTTTTTTTTTTAAGGAAAGCACTCAGCAAGAGAAATAAATAAATTGTTCTTTGTATTCTGAATCAGTTCTTCAGGTATTTATCTTTTCTTCTATCCAAGCTTTTTACCTTCTCAATCTATCTTAAAGACTTTGATTGGTTTTGATTTTAATGTTGCAGTTAAACACATTCTGTCCGACAAGTGGAAACGAAAAGAATCATAGAAAATATTTTCATTTACGATAGAGGATGCCAAAAAAATTTCTTGCCTGTTATGTCTGAATTTTGAAGATGGGCTTTTTTTGTTTCTCATCCAACAACTATGATTTTTCACATAGTTTCTTTACCTCTGAAATGCACATATTTAATCATATTAATCAGATAACAAAGGGATGAATCTTCTGGGTTTGACACAAAATATTATGGAGAAGCTTGTAGACAACTGCCTGCCTAATATATCCAAATGGTATAATCCCTATGCTCCTGTGCCCAGTTTTGGGTGAGCCAGTCCAGCATGATGGGGGTCCCACTCGAGTACATGACAAGCTAAGCTCTACAGAATAATCACACATAAAGATAGGCATATGTGACAGGGCAAAAATAATTGGCACGAGAACTTTGTACAATGTTAATAGGTTTATCTGCTTGGACAGCATGAGCTGTCATGTATTCCTTCAGGTTGTGGTGTTGTTATCCTCTCTCCACGTCTCTGGAAGATTATAATCCAGACTCTCGGCAGTTCTGCTTCTCTGCTTTACTTACAGAAATCTTAATAACTAAAAACATCGTCATGATGAAATCTCATCAGCTTCTTCTGGGAGCTGTATTTGTTTCTGGTGTTTAATACATTCTAAGTTAGTTTCAAGGCTTATCTGCCCCAGAGTTGCCCTTATCAGTTTTTGTAGTTTTTACAATAACATTATTCTTCTATGTTGTTTCATGGAAAATCCCTTCAGACAGCAAAAGAAAGACCTTGTATGCAAGGGAGAGATAAAGAGAGACTGAAATCGTGTGAGCAAACGGGCATGGATCGGAGCAGATGCGTTGACTTACACCAGCTAGCAGCCCAGCTCAGTGTGGCAGTCAGTCACACTGGTTCTACTTCACCTGATCTTTTTAAACTTCTGTTTGTCAGGGTTTGTTTAGTTTGTTTTGTTTCTATTTTCATAAATTCTTACAGTCCTGATCTACTGATGCACCATCACGTACATCACTACAATACTGTATACTTTAGAAAAGAATATAACAATGCGTGTTTCGTTATGGTTAATAGAAGTGACATGGTTCTTTATCTTTCCAGATTCTTCTTAAAATTTTTTCTCAAGTGCAATCAGAATTGTTTGAAAACAGCAGGAAACCCAAGAGATATGAGACGGTTCCAGGTAAGTCTTATAAGGCTCAGCATTAACCTGTCTGCTTTTTTTCTTCTTTTCCTTTTCCCTCTCCTCTCTCCTACAATGTTCATAATAAATATGATGACAGTATATGATAAGCTGTATCAGAGACTGTTAAAGTTTTTCTCCATTTGTTGTGTTTAAACCCTTTTCCCCCCCTTTTTTCTCCTCTTTCTCCACTCTGAATCCCCAAGGGGAAGTGATGTACTGTACCAACCAGGAGTGGATATTTGATTTGACACCCTCGGGCAAAGCACTTGCACATACAGCTGCCCACAGCAGGGATCATGTTTGTGATACTTAGATGCCTCAGAATTTTTCAAAGTAGCTCTGTACGTGGCATACAAGCGGTCTCCTCATTTCCATCCACTCCCTATCTCTTTCTGTCTCTTCTGCTTTTTAACTCTCTCGTGCCCTCCCTTTCAGCTTCTTTTAAAAAAAGAAGCCAAAATAGTGATGGTCACTTTAAGATCTCATGCAGCAAAGCAACAAGACCCATGGGACAATGACCCAGCTGCTTTGCAGTGAAATCTGCCACTGGTTTCATCATAGCTGTCGCTGATGTATTGTGAATACCAGCTAATAAAAACACAGAAGGAGGTGAAGTGTGTCACTGCTGAGGAGACGGCAAACGCAGTCTCTCCCGTCTTTCATACCCGAAGCTTTTAAGCAACTATGTTTAATAAATAAGTATTTTACCTGTAGCTTAGCCCTCACAAAAATGTAAAGGGGATGCTCAAGCCTTTGATCTCCTGGATGCGCTGTCACGTCTCGCTGCGGTGTGAAAGGTGGCAGGGCAGAGAACGCTGTAGGAAAGCCGTGCTAGGACTGACTCTGGTGCTGTTGAGTGAGGAGGCATGGTCTGGTAACAGGGAGGCAAGACTGCAAGGCAGATGGTTGGACTGTACCACTAATTTGCTGTATGACCTTTGATGAGCCATTTTTCCTTTATTTTAATATATATTTCCACCTCTCCAGCTGGGGTTGCTCACCTCGGTAAAACTTCATGGTCTTGATTCAGGAGAACGTCTGAGAAAGTGCCTGTGTGCTTTGCCAGCCAGAGCCTCTGACATCTCCTGATGCACGTCAGGACTGTTCTTGTCAATGCTGTTACTGCTTGTTATCATTATTGTACCTTCACTGTGTCACATCCCTGTTACAAAGAGTATTTTAGCTTACTGGGAGATGTGTGATTTTCATGTAGGACCCACAAGACTTGGAGTGGGAAGGTGACATCCTTAGGCTTGGCAATTCATGTTTCATTACTTGGGCACTTGCGTCAGTTTCCTCATTTGTAAATGAAGTTAAAACTCCACAGGAGTTTACAGAGTTGTTGAAAACTTTCCACCAAAACATGTTTTCATGGACAAGTGATTTTTTTTTTTTTTTTTTTACTTTTACTAGCAATGAAAAATTCACAGGAAATATATTTTTATTTTTAAAAAATTCCACTTTTAAGAGAAATACTGCAAAACAACAGCTTCTGAAAGCTCTAAAATTTTTAAAGAAATGTAGGCAAAAAATATAAAAGTGTTATAAATATTTTGTTTTGAGCAGAAAGAAATTTAAAGAAAAATTCCTGACCAACTCAGTGTTTTTCACTAGTAGTTTAAAGAGATTGCAGTGACTTCTTCATTTTGTGTTTTTAGAGATGATAAGACAGGAGGAAGAAGAGGTGCTCATTGTTAGGAAATTTATAGTGATTTTTTTTTTTTCCCCCCAAGTGGCAATTTCCATAGAGAAAAACCTCAATGAGATACAATCTGCCAAGAATGCAAAAAAATCTGAGAGTGAAGGAAAACTCAATTTATAGCATGTAAACAGATCTTGTTCACTCTTGGAGCCAGCTAGAATAGCTGATTGTGGAATGTAATGAGGCACAGAGTCTCCTTTTTTTGTTTTGTTATGAGTTTGTAAAAAGTCTTGCAGGAGGGTATCCTGATTAGCACCTGGGGATTCCAGTGCTGCCATGTTACAAATATTATTGGTTATAACAGCCAAAATATAAACTCTAGGTCCAAACACATCTGAACACTGCTACCTGCCCCCATCTGCCTGGCGTGCCCCTTGTATATAGAATCACAGACTGGTTTGGGTTGGAAGGGACCTCAAAGATCATCTCGTTCCAACCCCCCTGCCATGGCAGGGACACCTCCCACCAGACCATGTTGAGACTGTCTCATGCTGTCTCACAGAATCACAGAATGTTAGGGACTTCAAAAGATCATCTAGTCCAATCCCCCTGCCGGAGCAGGATTATCTGTAACTTTTCCAGGTATCTATTGGGCTGCCTTGACAAGTCTAAGGACTTTGTTTTTCTGATCTTCTTCCCTGCAATATTTTGTAACACAAGACTCATTTTTAGTCCAGTGCTTTCCACCCCTGAGAATGCTGAACCTGTCATTGTACTGTGGTCACTGCTATTTAATGATATTTAATGGTCTCATAACCATATTTGACAGTATGGCCTTGGTTTTGGTCTTTGTACCAAAGTCAGCAGTTTGTTGGAGTAGAAAATGAGCTGGGATAGACTCTTCATCTGGGTTTTCTGCCTTCCAACATGCCAAGCTGGAAAAATAGAGCCAAGTGAAACTCTCTGGTTCTGTTTCACAGGGCTTAAACTCCATCTGCACTTTCAGTCCATGTGAGTTCATACCCTTTGAGTTTCGTTGTGAGGTTTAAGTTCAAACCCCCCAAAATTAATCAAGATCAGGCAAAACCACTAGGTTTAGCTTACTTTTTGTCAAAACCAAAGATGTTGACAGGACTTTTTTTCAGTTACAAAAATGAACCCTTTGAGACAAATTGCAAAATGCTTGAGGTTTTGAGTGAAAGCAGGATCTTCACTCAGGCTTGCTCAAAACTGGACGCATTGGTTGATGAGCTTTGTTCTGGGCTACAGAGGTCAGTATGTATAAAAAAAAGATACAAAAGTAGTTCAGTTGCTAAAATTTTACACATTGGGAGTAAAAAAGCTCTGTGTTCCAAAGCAAATTAGCCATGATGAACTGTAAAGACAATAAGCAAAGACAGCTTGTTCTCCCTCTGCCTCATTGTTTCTAAGGATAGAAGCATGACTTCCCTGAATGTAATGAAAGTTGTCTCTGTCTTTTAGATCATCTTTTTTTGGTTGATTTTTTTCATTTTGTTTTGTGTTTTGTTTTTAAATTAGGGCAAACACTTCTTTGCCTGCTACTGTTTGTTGAGCATGGTCTGTCAGCTACCCTTAAAGTCAGAAGTGGGGAAAAAAAAAAGATTCCTTCAGATATTCCTGGTGTGCTGGCACACGGTGGAAATGTTGACTTTCATTTTAATTGTTAAGATTTACATCAGGTAAAGTAATTAATGTGCAGAATTGTTTATTAGGTTTGAAAGGACAGTTGTTAATCCTACCAGTACAGGAGCATATGAGCAGAGTAACAGCAGGGTCAAAAAGCGCAGTGCAGTAGAGTACCTTATTCACTTTATGGTTTATTTCATTGTCTTTGGTTCTTGGGCCATGTCTAAAACCTTTATTGTTTTTTCCTAATAATTTATTGGTACAGCTGTTGTTATTAAGGCCCTCCTCTTTCACACATTTCCACGCATTTGACTTTCCTTATGCAAAGACTCCGGCAGCAATGCTCAGCTGAGTGTCTTAATTTGTGGCTATGTTTTTCTGCAGAACCAAATACATTAACTTTCAGTGGAGTAGTGCTTGTCAGATCACCAGGAGACATTAAGATATTCTTTTTTTACAGTTATTAAAAAAAAACCAAACCAACAGAAGAGAGAATCCTTGTATCAGTGTTCTCATTTAAATTCCTACTGAAACCTGAAACTGAAAGGGTCTCATCAAAAAACATTTTTGCTCTTTAATGGAGATTGAATGAATGCCTAAAACTCCGGCTTTGTTGTTGAGACACAAATATAAATAAGAGAAGTGGAAATAGTGCTGTACAGTGCATCTTATTAAGTTCTTTTAGCATGGAAGAATGGTTACTCATGTCTGGAAAAGTGTCAAGTTAATGCTTCTGATTACAGATGGGTGTGAAGCTACACAGTTTGGGCTAGGTTTGGCTGACAACCAAAGCTCCAGGGTGTTGGGATCCAGTCTCTGAGCCTGTGCTCTGCCTCACTTCTAGATGTAAGGTTTAGATATTTTATAGTATAGTTACGATATATTAAACTAAATTAAATGTTAAATTTCACTTATATCACACCCATTTTAAAAAAGGGGGGTGGGGAGAAAACAGGGTGGAAAGGTTACATTAACACTGCATTGTAAATTTAATACAGCTCCAGATGCCTGAATGTGTTTTTTTAGTATAATTCTTTAGTTTGGAGAGCAACACCAGCTGCTTTGCGATCACATTAACTATTTGAAATTTGCTTTGATATCAAGTAGAGCTTCAAAGATACAATTTTTTAATCAAATACAAAGGTTCTCTACTGTTGAAAAAGTTGTTATACCTCAGAAGTTAAAGGATGTGTGATCATTATTTCAGTGTTGTTTTCTTTTTTCCCCAGTAGTAACATTATTTTATTGCAAATCACTCACTACTTCAATGTCTGTCAGTGGCTAAAGCAGGGAAAGGGAATCTTTCTTGAACTAATGGGTATTTTCATGGTTACTTGGTGCTGCCCAAATGCAGATCAAGTAATATGTCCTTGTGAGTTTAACTCAAGCAAACATTGATTATTTAACAACGAAAATATTTCTGAATAAAGATTGTTAGTGGAAAGCTGAAACAAAAAGCATGCTAAAGTCACCTATTTAACCCACAGTAGTGACTATTTGAGTTCAAGTAATCTGCAAATCTGAGTTTTCTTAGGTATTGTTGTTACTGTCATGCTGTATTCTCAGTGAGTGATTCTCCCAGGAACAGAATTAAAAAAAAAAATTTAAAAATGCCCTCCATTTAATGAGGACTTCTCCTAGAGAACTTGATTGAAGCCAAATGATGCTAATGGTAACGACTGGTGTGTAATGGGGGACAATAATTCTGTGGAATTAAGATGAGGCACTTCGGCTAAAATGCTTCAGCTGAGACCTGATGCTAACGCATTAGACTCCTGTTGATTGGGAATTCTGCTTCATCCGGTAACATACTGATTAAACAGATCCTACACTGCCACGGTCAAGAGAATGGTACAAGGCAACAGAACATTAATACTAACAATGGCCATCTTGGAACCAATGTGCTTTTTTAGAAACAAAAAGAGAAAGGTCAGCAATTGCCCCCTGTTTTCAGCAGAAATCATGATATGGAATCTTTCCTGGCAGGTATCCCCCTTCTAGGTGCTCTAGGGAGAAAGAGAAAGGAAAAATAACAAGGTGTATCCCTGAGGAGATTTCCTTCCTGACCTCCATGTGGTTGGATCAGTTCATCATCAGGCACGTGAGCAAAGCTGGCTGTGTTTGAGAATTCATCCAGCTAGCTTCTATTAGAAGCTGAAGGGTCTGTGTCATTCTGGAGAAAGAAAAATGGGTATGAGAGGTGGGATAATACTGTGAGTTAGGAATGTTGTAGGCTGTAAAGAAACAAAAATGGACAGCAAGAATAAACCATAACTAGTCTAAATCAAAATCCTTGTCAGACTGATGGTGAAAGAATGTGCCAGAGACCCCTGTGGTCAGATTTGGATACAGATAGAGATCACTGAACTGTTTTTAGAGAGATGAATAATACTACATGGACTAATGTCATTATGGGATACTACTTTCCCAGGTATAAATTGCAAAACAAGTGCAACTAGTATCAACAGAGTCCAGAGCTCTTACTGGATGGCAGGTTTCTTCATCAGACAGTGACTGACGGGACAAAAGGTGATGTTATTTTAGATTCTGTATGAGTAAGGGAGGGACTGACTGCAACTGCAAAAAAAAACTCCACACTGAAGGAGCTTAATGTGCCCAGATCTGAGGAGCAAACAGCCGTTGTGACTGTGAGTTGCCAGAGTTGTGTATTGTCTATTAAAAACAAACCACAGATGAGGTCCTACTATGTCTCGGGTAAGCTTTGCCAGTAGAAAGAAAGATGCATTTGTATGATTGTACCCTACTGATTTTGTGTTTGGATTACGATATACTGGTTTAACCATTTTCAAAAGAGAATGAAAGTGAAATTGGAACAGGTGGAGGAATGGGTCATTAAGGTGATCTGGGACTGGACAAGAGCTTGGCTCAAATACTTCAGTGACATGTGCTGAGAAGGGAGGTACCTGCTGTCTAAAAATATCCTAAGGTAGATCAGAATGAGAAATAAGAATTATAAAGCTAGTGTTAAGTATAAACCAACTAGGGATAAATTTAGGCTGTAAACCATCAATTTCCTAACCATCAGGACAAGCAGGCTTTAAAAGAAGAGGAGTACCAAAGGCAAAAGCTTGAAATGGTTGAAGACAGTTTTATAAAAGTAGCTACATGGTGTAGTTGTCTGTAATAGCAGTGACTGGACATCAGTGACCAGGAGTTATCTCCTACCCCTCTGCCCCTATAATCTTCAGAGGCCCCATTCCTGAAGTGAAGGCCATGTGCATAGTTTTTTCTGTTAGCCTCCAGTTTGCAGCCGGCTCAGGGTCTCAGGGAGGATTTCCCAAAGAATTCAATGTAAGTTTTGAGCAGAGAGAGGCTGCTGGCATTTTTCATGTTGTTTATCTTATTCCTAATCCAACTATGAAGCAAACACATTATATTCTAGCATCTACTCCTGTGTTACTCGCTCAACCAAAACGCCTGTTGACATCAATGGGAGCCCTGTCCAAGTGAAGACAGCAGGATGAGGCCTGACATATTTTCTTCCACCCAGCTGGAAAATAATAATAATGATAATAATTTTTTAAATCCTCATAGTAGTTATTCTTTTGAAAAGTTAAAATAACATGGTGCTGTGACTAGAGAGTTAGAAGGGAAAGTGCATCAGGAATGTAATATTGTTTCCAGATGTACAATGTCATAAAGAATTTTTTCCACACTTGGCATGGTAACAGGAATTTTTTGAGAGGGATCATTTACACAGTGATGAGATATGTTACATGTAAGTAAATGCCTGTATGCCTGGAATGTTTGTACCATATGTCTAAATAGGTGTCTGTGGGTGATACAGCTTTTGTATACATGATGATGTGTCCTTACTTGCATATATGTGGTTTGAAGAGGAGCATACTTTAGAATATAGAAATACTGATATAACATATAGATGGGGGAGGAAAGATTGTAGGACCCGGGTAAAGATTTGTGAAGAAATACAGCACTTTGAACTGTGCATGGAAGTGAAGGAGGGGCAGTGCAGCTTGGAGAACCCGAGTTTAATGTGCTAAAAGACAGTTTGACTGAATGTCATGGTAGGTGAACCCTCACTGTGGTTTTTGAGCAGGGATTACATTACAGAAATCCACCTAGGAAACAAAAATAATGTGGAGATACAGCACATGCATTTCTTCAGTACTGCTGGGGAATCATTGTTTTATGTCTGTGGCTTCAGAGCTAGTAAGAAGCCCCTTGCAGATTTGCAGGGAGAATCTTAACTGCTGAAAACACTGCTTAGAAGCCTGTGACTCCCTCACTGTTCCTAGAGATGGAACCTACACCTGGATGCGTGAAGGAATAACACATTGCCCTCTCTATTCCTTGCTTGATGAGTTGTCCTCTGAAACTCCAACAGAGGTGACAGGTTGATCCAGGCACAAAATCTTTAGTCTTTATGTTGTCTGCCTCAGATCTGGCCCCCAGCTACAATTACCGGAATCCATGGCCTACCTGATGTCCTCAGAGCATTCCCTTAGGATTACATTTTGCATCAACTACTGATTTTAGGTAAAAGACCATCAACTGAATAGGCACGGAAGCCAAATTATCATACAGAAGAAGTAGTGCCACCAGGTCAGGAAAAGAAAAACGCACCAAAACCATTTGCCAGTAATTTGCCAGTGCTTTGGGCAAATCTGAGAATTTAAATCTCCAGGGAAGTTTGCACATCACCTTTCATTGACACTAAATATAGGTTTTTTTTTTAAAATAGGCCTGGAGTGTTTTACGATGTTCGTGGAACAAGTGTTATTGATAAATACATGTTGAGAAGGGTATTGGCAGAAATGCATATAAATGGTTAACAAGGTAATGGTAAGAAACGTTGACCTTGATTTGTTTAGCTAAGATGTAAAGATTTTTGAAGGTCAAAGGTGTTCTTGTGTAGTGTTTTGGAGTCTAACTGTGTCTGACCCTCTAACATTAAGCTGCTGTGGCCTGCAGTTTTGAAGAGTGAAGCAAACCAGGGGGAAGGAGAGAAGGGGGAGAGAACAGGAAATGGAGTGAGGTGTTTCAGGAAGTTGTCAGGAGTTGACTGATTGATTCCAGATGGAAAGGGTCACCCTTCATGACCCAGGAAATACTCACTGGGGGAAAACTGTTGGCTTGTGAAAGGGAAGGGCCTGGGAGTTAGAGACCATAGTGGAATGCACATTCCTCTTCCTTTTATCCATAAAACATTGTTTTTTAATCTTCAGTATAAAACAATTGGATTGTCATCTTCATCAGGCAAGAGGGAATGACTGGAGCAAAGTGAAGAAGTCTGGTAATTCTGATGTCCATAGTCTCACATATTCTTACTCCCCATCATTGGTAATGAGTTGGCTTGCAGTGCCATAGCAAGACAACAAAGTCTCTGCTGAATTCAACAGTACCTTAGAGATTACTGCAAATAAGGTCCAAAATGTTGAGAAGGTTCTGGTCCAGATCTGAACTTTGTTTGCATTTTGTCCTGTCCCTGAGAATGCTGTATTTATTTACTCTGGGTCCCAGCCTGTGAAATGCCAAGTGGCTTTGACCCTCCTATGATGAATGGGAGAGGTATAAAAATGGAACTGTTCATGGAGAGAGGTATAAAAGTGCATCTTCTGTTCCTGCTGGCTCAGGGAATAGAGGATGCTCAGCACTTGTCTTCTAAAGAGAGGACTATTTCTTGCTATTACTCATGCTACAGGGTTCTCAGAACTCTTACTGAAATGTGATTCTTGTATTGTGCACAACATTTACACCCAAACGGTTGTTCAGACAGGGAATGTGTGTATACTTGAAGTCTGCATATATTATAAAGATCTCATACTGAGAGCATGTGGGTGTGTGTTTATCACATAGGTACCTTGTGTATGTGAGGTCAGAGATGTATATATTATATAGTGTAACTGGATATATATGATACGCTTTTTATTTACATTTGGTTACAATTTAAACACTTGTCGTAAATATTTCAGACACTGGAATATTTCAGGTCTATTCCCCTGTTGCCATAGTGTGCTCTGTGCTGGCCAGTGAGAGATTAAAATTTATTTCCATTGTTTGAGGGAAAATAATGAAGTGCATCTGAGTGGGTTCGGCTATGTCATGCGGGAAACGTTCACTTTGGATAGGAGTCTCACTCCACCCAAATGTGCAATGATGAAATCAGTTGGCACACAAAAGCAACACATTTTGTGACAAGAATGCTTGAGAAGTACAGTATGACAGGAGCCCTTTGGAATGAATTAAACTTGTCTCGAGAAAGAAAGTATTCTTTAAGCTAGCATAATCCTGTCGGAGGGCAAGGTTTCTCCCGCTATATGCTGAATATAGTTTTATCAACAATTTAGAGTTTGACATTCCCTTACCTGGACTGTGACAGCTGTCTCTGTGAAAATTCATGAATGCATCCAGGGTCAGATTCTCAATGGCTGTGAATTACTGTAGCCGTGTGGCAGCTGAATGGAGTTAAGCTGATTTACACCAGCTAATCGTCAAAACCTGAAAGTTTCAATAAGATGCATCTTCTCTCAGTAGTTAAAACACAGTTCGTTCATTTTTTTTCCCTAAAAGTTTGTGTTTAAAGGCACATATATTTCTGGATTTATAGATCTTGCAGCTTTGGATATTGTATTGTAAAGGGAAAACTTAGTGGGGTTAATTAACATATACAGTTACTTCCTTTAAGAATTCATATGCTCTTGGAGCCCAGCAACATAAGTCACAGAGGCTGAGGTTTAAAACCTGCTGCTTGATTTGGGGTCCTCAGGCTCAGATGATTTTCAAGAGACACTGAGCATGTATAGGTCAAAAACCAGACATGATACTAGGTGCAGTTTTCACATAGTAGTAGTTTCCATTCTGCTCAGTCAATGGAGACCTGTATTTTCAGAGCAGATGCAGATACATTTGCACGTCTGTGCAGTACAGCAGATGGCTCTGAATCTGCATGTATGTATCAGAGGACAAATTGCTGTGCTGCTCTGCAGCCTGCCCTCCTGGTTGGTACATATAGACCTCTGCCATCAGCTACGCTACAGTGCATCATAGGAAATGAAATTTAGGGCCATCTGCAGTAGCTGGTTCATTATACAGTAAGAACTTTATATGGCCCTTAGGATGCTATGTTAAATGGAATTAATACATAGAATGAAGGCTGAAAATATTTTCCCTCCTTCTTGTTAGGGAATGAACCCTGCAGGAAATGATGCCATTTTACAAACAGAACAGGATTTTAACTGAACTGAGTAATTAATACTTAAAAAGTTGAATTTCAAAGTCAATTATTTACCTGCCTCCTTTTTCTTCCCTTTCTCGATATCTAGGTTGTGCTATCAACAACAGTGAATGTTGATGGGCACGTACTGGCAGTGTCTGACAACATGTTTGTTCACAACAACTCCAAGCATGGACGGAGAGCAAGGAGACTTGACCCCTCAGAAGGTAGGGTGTTTGTATGAAGAATGCTATACAAATGAATGCAAAAGCATATTACCCATTCTTCAGTTTCTATTTGTTTTCAGGAGGGAAGGAGAGCTAAGGGGGAGCTGCAGAACCTCAAGGGGTTTAGAGAAGAAAGAGGCAGGAAAACAGTGGCTACTGCATGCAAAATATGATCCTCTTGACGTCTAAAAGACTGTCTCCCTCCTCAATTTATTAATTAGCTTGTACTGCAAAGATGAAAAAAATATAGAAACACTAGGTATTATCTAAATTTCAGACTTCTCATTCAGCTGGGATAGATTTGATTTCAGGCAAATTAGGCAACATGACATCTTAGTTAAACAGAACTGTTACAGCATAAGATGTGTATGAAAAAGTGTCACTGGTTCCCTTAAACAAACTGTGCAAAGCCTAACAATGCACAGAAGGGAACTGACACTAATTGATTGTAGTTTGTTTGGCTAAGCAAGACTCATGGTCATCTACAGGATGGCTTTTGGACTATATTAAAGCAATTACAAATACTTGTATCTGTTAAGCTTCAAAATGGTTGGCCTCTCCTCTCCCTCTTCCCCTACCTTCATTACCAATGCATTCCACCTCTGTCACGCAGACAGTACTCAAAACTACTAGAAAATGCTATCTGTGTCTGCTTTTCCCTCCCCTGCAGCTAGTGAAAGTGAGAAGAGCTAGTGATGTTAGTAGAAAAGACAAGCAAGGATATTATTTCATTATAATGTTTTGCTGCCCCACTTCTTAACTGTGCCCTGTATCAACCTAAAAGAAGAATTAATGAACTGGAAGAAAATGATTGAATCAGTAAAGAATTCAGAGTGGTGTTAATTCTCCCCCAGCGGGCAGTGAAATGGTAGAAGGAAAATCCCAGGATTCCTAGCCGAGGAAGCCATCCAGTTTTTCCTTGACTGATTGGATGTGATTGACTGGCTGTTCAAAGGAGTCTCATGTTTTTGGAGCACTGCCAAAGTTCCCCTCCACCTCTGACCCTGTCAACATTGGGAATGGAGTGATGGATTGACTTTGGTTATGGCCTGGAAACCATATTGGGTTCCTGATGGGATGTATAGTCAAGAGGCCTTGAACATATGGAAGAGAGAAGGAAAAAAAAAATCTATTCTGTAAAATCAAGAAAATTATTAGAAATTGTCTCCTGATAGGAATTGGAGGAAACATTTGATATTCCCATATCTTTTTTTACCCATTGATAAACTTAATAAATCTTAATCTGCCTCTCTTTCCACAGGGTTTTGTGTGATCAGATGCTAATGAGTGGGGTTTTTTTTAAACAGCCTCTGCACAATCATTTAAGCGTTTCATTTTTACACCCACTACAGTTGGCCTATTAGGCTTTAATGACATGATGTTAAGTGCCAGTAATGAATAGGCAAGTAATTAACACTAGCAAGGCAGAAAACATGCTTTTATTTATTTATTTACTTCCTTACTTATGGGGCTTCGTGGAATGGTAAAGCAGCCTTCATAGGTGACTGGCTGGAGGGGACTTGTCCTAGACCTTTGTCAGCACCAGGGAGTTCATGCCAGCCAGGAAGCTGCAGCAGTGCAGGAACTCCCAGCAGTGGGCAGGTGAAGCTCATCCAAGCTAGTTTTCATCAATGACTTGGGGCAGCTTAGTGTGCATGGAAGTTACTTGTGCCCATCTGCTGCAAGGGTTTACACCCAGTATTGCAAACATCCTGACAGCTTTGTGGGAAAAAAACCCAATCCATAACCTGAAGCCCTGATGTCCTTTTTGTTTTGTTTAGCCACACCGTGCATCAAAGCAATCAGCCCAAGTGAAGGCTGGACTACGGGGGGAGCAATGGTGATCATTATTGGAGACAACTTCTTTGATGGGCTGCAAGTTGTATTTGGAACTATGCTTGTATGGAGTGAGGTAAGTAGAGGTGCCTCCCTACTGCTCAGCTGAAGAAACACTCATTTTCTGAGGAAAGTGGAGAGGGAACAGGATTAATTCCTATTCTAGTAAGGGTACTAAAATACTTTTGTGTAAGGCAGGCCATATCAACCTCTGCAAAGGAAATTCATGGAATGGGTTGTCTCTGTGGAACTCCTTGTGATGTGATATTATTGACACAAACTGTTCAGTAATAGACGCAATGGAACTGAACAATTCTGGGTGTCTGGAGACAGGTAAAGGTAAAGAAATAAAGGAAGGGGTTAGAGTTTGGGAAGGAGAAAGAATTCCCAGAAATAAACCAGCAATTAACCAATGGGCATAAGCAGTACAATTTTCCTGATGACAATTTATCCTAAAATGTGTCTTCCACTCCTGGAGGTAAGAAACTTAATCAGATGTATCACTTGCCTGATCTGTAGTGTCTTCTGTGTAGGAATAAGCAATACATTTACTAATGAAGTGTGTTTGGAGGGTGAAAAGTGAAAGCAGGTAAAATAATGCAGACACATCGTAACAGTGCCTCTCTTTTTGTTATTCCTAGCTCATCACGCCTCATGCCATTCGAGTTCAGACACCTCCACGTCACATTCCTGGAGTGGTTGAAGTGACATTATCATACAAATCCAAACAGTTTTGCAAAGGTGCACCAGGCAGGTTTATTTACACAGGTAGGTGGCTGCAATTTAGGATTTACACTAGAGGAGCTCAAGCTCAGAGCCTCTTTGATTTGGTAATCACTGTTGACAACTCTCTGCTTCCTTGCTTGCTTGCTTTATTTAGCCTCTTGCTGTTTGAAGGCCACTCTGCTAGTTGTGACATTTGGACATGTAAGGAGATAGCTTCATTGTTGTGCAGAGGTGTTAAGGCACTGTTACTACACGTTAATATGTTTTCCAGATTAGAGCTCATGCTGTTATGACATGGGTCTGCCTATAGATACATTGAGTGCACAGGAACATGATAGCATTGTTCCACATACTGCAAGATATTTTATTTATAACAGTATTTATTTTATATTTCCCTCTCGCTGGGGGTAACCTTTCATTTTCAAGATAATCCCAGAGGACAAGAAGAGCATCTTGTATCGAGAGAAGCCAATGAGCTGAGTGGAAAATTAATCTGTTGGGTTATTTTTATTCTTAAATGGTTTATCAATTTATTTAGTGCCCTATATTCACCTCTGCTAGAAGGAGAACATTATAGGTCTGAAAGAAAAAAATCAGATGGGAGCAGATGACCATCTCATTGAACTGTCAGTACCAGTAGTAATAATGATGTCATACACTGTAGACACTGAAGTTTCTGAAGCCTATTAAGCACGGCTGGAGAATAACAGTGTGCCGAGGTTTAAAGGGTGGATTTAGGTTTAAGTTGAATGACCTACTCCCACCAAATCATATTCGGATCTCTCAAAATGGAATGATTTATTTAATTTTTTAGAGCCTCTTACTGCCAACAATCCTCATTAAATAGTCTTTGTGTATTCTAATTGTCAAATTTTAAATAATAATTTAACTCAAAAATAATAATGAAGGTCCAAGAATATTTTATTAAAAATTTTAAGGTAAAAACTTAACCACCTGTTGAATGAATTAGTTAGATTTTTTTCCAAAAGGGGAGAAATTTGAATGAAAATCTGACACTTCAGGACTTTAGAAAGAACCAATGATTTGTGAAGATCCTGTTACTGTCTTATGCCATTTTATATACCCTTTATTAGTACACATGCTAAATTAATGTTCAGTTATGTATGTGGAAAGGTGTTTATTCATGCAACTGCCACACCTGGAAACCTGCAGCAAGAATTAAATCTTCATTTACACAAGGTACTCTAAGGAAATATAAGCTCAACTGACAAAGGATTATGTTTGTTATGATAGAGCTCTGATTCACAGTCTGTGCTATTTTCTGCTTCTTGAGGCCTTGCTCTCACAGTGCCTTTCAACACAGGCGTTACAGAGGGCCACCATCCATGTGCTCTTGATACCTGTGCTGAAAAAGGTTTAGGAATGGAGTGGTACAAGGATGTGTAATAGAAATGTGCATTCCTCTATGAAGAATTCCAGTGTGACCTGATCTAGGTATTCCTGCTCCGGCAGGGGGATTGGACTAGATGATCTTTTGAGGTCCCTTCCAATCTCTAACATTCTGTGATTCTGTGAAAGGTAGTCTTATTATTGTAAAGCTGTTTTAAGTGCAAGACTTAGTTGTACCATCTAGGGGGGACTTGAGTCAGACTGCAGTGCAGTTCTTTGACATGTTAATTAGAGTGTTTCCACAGAAAGGGACATGAAGATGTATGTAGGAGCCAGCAGAAGAGAAGAAAGTTAAATATACTATCCCTGTTTTACTGCTGTTGTTGGCATAGGGATATCTGTTAGTGTTCTCTGAGGAGTGAGTGGGTGCTCGCTGCCATATGTTACAAAACAGCATTTCACAGAAGATGCCGAGCTATTAGAGCGAGGGTAGAACAGGCAACTTTTCAATCTGTCTGTTCAAAAACCCACAGTTCTCCCACCCATGGCAGGCAAAATGATAAACACAGCTATTAGGTAGAGGCTCACCTGTGTAATCAATTCCCCCAGGTTGTTGCTGCTAATAGCAGTAAAAACAACTTCTAAGCTATGAAAATAACATGGTGGCATTTTTTTTTCTTTCCGTGGCCATGCTATCAGAAAACTGCTGTGAACAAATGCATTGATTTTTAACCTAGGCAAGCCATATTCAGGCAGTCAAGGTCCTCCTGCCTGTATGCCTTCTTCAGAACTACCACATCAACATTTGAGCCAATTTCTATCAGATTTTATAAGAAAGGTAGGAGCATCAAAGAGGCACAGTTCCACCACATTTTTGTGAGAATGGAAAATGGTAAGAGAGATCTGAATTAATCCTCTGCTGAAAGAAAAGGTGAAGAGCTCAACCATGTTATTAGACAGTGGAGAAGCTACCAGAGAACAGCCTCAGGAAACCAGATTGTTTAAATGCCACTGCCCACAGAATGCATGTGTGCATCCATAGCTCTCTATAAAATATACTCAGCACAGAAGTGCAGCTGCTTGTTGGGTAGAGTGTAGCAGACAAATATCATATAAATTACTGAAGAGGAATGTTCAATAGATTTTATAATTATAGGTAAGGTAGTCCTGTGCATCGTAAAAAAAAATCTGGGACTCTTTCATTATAATTGAAGTTTATTATTTTCCTGATACTTTTAATACTTTATATTGCCATATATTCCTCCGAGCTGTCACATAAAGCTTGTATGTAGATAACATACCAGAGTGCAGTAGGCTTGGAGACACAAATAAGAGCCCTTCCCTCTTGAATTGTAGTTGCCTCTATAAATGAGAATTTCTCCCCTAAATACTTTCCCTGTATATTCAGCCTGCACCTGGTAAAACCTAAGAAATGCAGAGACATTAACACCAAGCCCAGGAGACTGAAAAGTGTGAAATCTGTGAACTGAAAGCATGGGAAGATGTAGTTCTGTGAGAACTAATAACAGCAGCAACAACTAGCAACCCTGGTACTACCAGGGTCATGTTGTATTAAGTCCTTCATAATTATTAAGTGCTGAGATACAACCTCAGATGAAAAGCACAAAGGGTCAAGTCATATGAAAAATATGGAGTAGCTGGCTGTAGGTACTTCATGGGTCTAATGAGTAATTATTCATATAATACCAGACCTCAGAGGGTTCATCAGGGCCTCGCTGCATCAGAATGGACAACCAGTTTCAGAGAGCTTCCGTTTTATACACGACATTGCCACAGAAGGAAGAAGAAAGATTAACCACTTGCCTGTGATTATGCAGGAAAGCTGAAGGTAGAGAAACATATCTCTCAGGTTCTAACCATATCCTTTGATCACCAGAACACCAATACCCTTCTAAAACACGGAAACAGAAAACAATGATATGAGTCAGTATTGTGTGTATCTGCCTGTGCCCTCAATATTTAACACACAATCAAATATGAATGTTTGACCTGATTATACTTGAGCTTTTTTGCTTTTCTTTCTTTAAGAGCCACAATAAGACAGGTTGTTTGATGAAGAAAATGATAAACTGTTGAAAAGATGAATATAAAAATTAGATATAAATTTCAAGGGTAAATCTAAGTGCCACAGCGGAGCTGTTACGGGAGCTCATACGTGTCCTGTAATGGGTATTTCTAATAGACTCCTTGCAGTGTGCTGTGCTGGCACTGCTGCAGTTGCGGTTCTGTCAGCGTTTCCACTCTTAAGTGCTATCATTCAGGGTGCTGCAACTCAGGCATCAAATTCCTCCCATCGCCGAAATGTGATCTGTGGACTTCTCCATAAGGTTCCCAGATGGAAAACTTCTTTAAAAGTGAAGCCAACAGGATTCTACAGACATGTAACAGTGTACTACAGAGCGCAGCAAAAATCTAGAGAGATGGTTTGTTATATGTCAATGGCAGATGCTGAACCAATTTACACCCTTTAGTAGATAACTGTATACTTAAAATGAGAGATAAAAAGTCTTCTTTTAATCACCAAACCTAAACATGTAGTCCCTGTGTATACCTTAATCCAGTGAGAATACAGGTTACACACACATCTCCATGTTTTGAATCGCTTTTCTTTCATCGGCTCTTCCTACAATAAGCAGATATTTGTTCTCTGCTGCTAATCTAGCAGTAGCCTCGTATTCTGCTTTCAGTAGTACGCAAATTCAAATTCTCTGCTGCTGTAAGTAGTTCCATTATAGTTCCCTTGACTTTAATAACACATCAGTTTACGCCAGCTGAGGATATGTCTCATAGGCTTTCATATCTTTAGTTTTATTTGTCGTCGAGATGCTAACCTGGAAATGTGTAGATCAGGGAGATTTTGAACATAATTTTCCATGCTGAGCAGAAATGCTCCTGGGGTTAACTTGTCAGAGCAGTGCAATATAAAATAATCTGTAGGATATGTTGGACTCCCAGGTTGTACTGTATCAGTCTCTGTGCCAGGTACCAAGGATAGGAGGGTACTGCCTTGCTAAAGCTTGTAAGTAGAATTGAGAAGGTCTTGTTATCTGCTTGTGGGGAACAACACTTGGGTGCAGTGAGCTCTACAAATTGGAAGAGCGAGTTCACTTGGCCAGAACACAGCTGATGTGACAGGAAGCAGTTGCAGGGAACAGCTCCTACCACTGCTTTAGCCTATGAAGGGCACACGCAATTGGAGGCAATGCCGTGTTGGGAATAGTGTGTGCTGTTACCAACGCAGCAGCTGTAATACAGGATCACTGGCAGCACACTTCCAGCAGCATCCCCCCAGCTCTAGAGCACAACGTACCCCTTGGAGCAGGCTGACCCGTGTGTGCGTGTGTGTGCGTGTGTGTGCGTGTGTGTGCGTGTGTGTGCGTGTGCGTGTGTGTGTGTGCACGTGTGCGTGTGTGCGTGTGTGCGTGTGTGTGCGTGTGTGTGTGTGCACTTGTGCGTGTGTGTGTGCGCGTGTGTGTGTATGTGTGCGTGTGTGTGGGTGTGTGCGTGTGTGCGTGTGTGTGCGTGTGTGTGCGTGTGTGCGTGTGTGTGCGTGTGTGCGTGTGTGTGCGTGTGTGTGTTTGTGTGCGCGCACCTCCTGAGCCCGATTCGCATGATTATAGCAAGTGAGCTTCTGTAGCCAGCAACATGGAAATGTTCTGTATGTGAGTTGAATGAATTGAATGTATGTGAATGAATGAATGAAATGTTCTGTAGGGTGAATTCCAAGCATCTCTTTCCTGTTGGCTTGTGTGAAGGTAATTACTAGTGCAAGCCTGTAAGGCCACTGGTGCCTTTTTTCTCTATGTTAACCTCTTTGCAAAGGTCAAGCTACAAATACCACGCTTCCTCTGGCTCAGTGTTCTGGGTTCAGGATGTTTCTAGGGGTAAGCATACTTTGTTTCTTCTCATTCGTACTTTGCCAACAGAGGACTTACTTGCTGCCCTTTGCTCTGCTTCATGCAGTAAAGCAAAGGTGAGCTGCAGAACTTTGCTAAGGTCCTTGAATGTGGCCGTTTTTTGATTGGCGGAGAGGGAGAGTGAGCATCTCCCAAGGCAATATATGAATGAGCTGTCACTCATGGTAAATTGTGCAGATCTTCATAACATCATCTTCCTTCAACAGTCTTATGTGCTTTGATGTGTGGTGAAATAATTAATACTTTAAATGTCAGCACTGTTATCACTGGGTATCTGAGTTGGTCCCCATTGAGATGAATGGGACTGAGCTGTTGTTTCAGGTTTTGCAAATGCAGACAGATGTCATGGTATCAATTGCTCAAGTGTGAGATTTATTTTTTTTCCCCTCTTATTCCAGTGAGTCATAATAGCTGGAGACTTGTATTTAAAATCAAAGCATAGATTTTGGAGGGTAAAAGGACTAGTATAAAAGCAGCAGCACTGTGCCATACTCTGAGCCATGTCATAAATAGACTCAGGCAGACTGTGGGGCATTTAGACTTCCCCGTACTGCTGGCTGTAACAATTCTGGAGTGAAGGTTAGAGACTAAGCAATAGTTTAGTTTATTCATTAGATGGAAGCTCTTTTTTTTTTTTTTTTGCATCATGTCATGTTTTTTAAACTATGCTCTGGGAAACTCAGGAAACCCCTTGTACCTGAAGCCTGGATTTGAGAGGTGCCAAAGGGATTTTGCTGTACCTGAGAGTTTTCTTGGGGGTTTCATTTCAGATACCTGATTTGTGGGAAATAATGAGCAGCCTGCTTCTGTGTCAGACCCCTTTATGGTCTCTGAAGCCATGAACCCAAAAGCATTTGGATATAATTTTGGCGTATTATTTTCTATGTAACACACAGATAAATCACTCCTGATCCAGTAGTTCTTTCCTCAGTGGCAGTGGTGTTGTGGTGAAGCTGTTTAAACCTGCTGGTGGATTCTACATCTCACCCTTCAGTTGAAAAGGCACCATTTACTACTTCAAATGTTGAATGTTGTTTTTTAACCGGATTTCATGACAGAGATATTTTTGTTTCATTAATGAGTAAAACTACTAGTAGGCAATTTTGTTGTAAGCTGTACAGAAAACCTTTTGTGCTGAAAGACATAATATAGACATTGATTCAGAATGGCTGAGGAGTTCTTAGAACAATTCAATGTTGTTGAGAAATGATTTGCTACTATTTATCTATCAGAATAAAAAAATGTCCATGTCAATCCATTGAAAAAAATATTTGTGGAATAATAGCCAATTTCTTCCTCCTGAATTAGCATTTTGTATAGTCCCATTGGCTATTTTTAGTGAACTATGTATACATATATGTTTAAATTCCTATATATTTTATGTTGCTTTTGCTTAGCTTAAGATATAACTGATTAGACTTGTAATCAAGAAGAGAAATGGCACATGATGAGGTATAGACTCTGGAGAGAATTGGCCTATAATTCTCAGGATTATTGGCAAAAAACCCCCACCCCCCAAAAAAAACCCCCCACCCCTCTTCCCAAATGGGATGTAGATTCTGTGGCAGTTGAAATGTGTATTATTAAACTCCTTAAGCAAACCAGAATGGTTCCCAGTGGAGAGCAGAGACATTCTAAGTATAGCCAAGACTAAATTCTCAGGTCTGGATTTTCTCTACTCAATTCCCACTTGATTATCTCCTGTAATATTTAAACTTCATGCCATGCCATAATTATTTAATAAAAAGTAAATATAAAATGTATCTCAGTGGGGAATATGACCTTTTACCTTCATGTTGTTATACCAAAGACTGACACAGATAAACAGAGAACCTGGAGCCGTATAATAGTCTGTCTCACTTGATAGTTTTATTCTGGTGTCTGAGATGCTTATCCTGTAAGGTGCTGCGTGTATTTTAGAAGATTCAATAAGTGCCACCAGTGTCCCTTGCAATTAGGTGTTTTCAGCTGTGCTCATGTCACCAGTTATTTAAAAATTTTTTTTTTTTTCAAAAGAACCACAAATGGTACAAGGGGATGTAAGAAGCTAGAATTGCATGAGGATAGTGCTAAAGGATTTCGGTATGTTACTTATTAAATGCATCATGAAGTTCTTAGCAGGAGTCTCAGCATGAATGTGGCATTTGAATTATAATGCACGTTCTGGAGGAAATTCTGAAATACCTGTAAGTGTATTAGTAAACACTAATGGATGATCCTGATGGATCAGAGGCAGTCAAAGCCTGTGAGTGTGCACAGTGCTACAGAACTGACTTTGGGCTTCTGTATTAACTAACTTGGAGTTTAATTTTGAATAATCACAAATTAGATTATTATTGCCACGATTAGAATATTGAAGTGTCTGAAGTTTTATGAAACCATCAGCGATGCCAGTAGGGCTCTACCAGCTATTACTAACTGAGGATCTGGGTCAGAATATCTTGATTTATCCACTAGAGATTAACATCATTACAGTGAAGTGGCTATGTATGCATAATAGCCGTACACAATTGAAGAAGTTAATGTGTCTAATGAATAGCAGTGCCCTACTTTGTGACGGCAAAATGTTGGGGGGGTGTGTAATGTGTTTATCAGATGAGCAAATATGGTACTCTTGCTTTCTGACTGTATAATGAACTTAGTGGAAGACTTGTTCAAATTCGTATTTGTACATAACTTGCTATATTACTGCCACAGTTAGAAGTTTTGCAAACAGCATGCAGCATTCACATAAATTTTGTCATTTGCTTCAACATATCTGCCTCTGAATGCATTTTCAGGGACACTGGCATAAAAATGTGCATGTCCATTTAGTTTGGCTGTGCCCACCAGCATGAGCAGTGTGTGTGCACACGTGTGTACACGTGAACACACAGAATTCTTTCAAGGCTTAGCTTCGTAAGCACGAAGTTATCACTAGTTCTTTATTTAACAAATTACAGACACACTGAGGAACTGTCTGGGAGCACCGTGCAGTTCGTTATAGATAATGGCAGAAACATCTGTACAATTCAGTGGGTGGAGTTGGGGTTCCAGGAGTTGGGGGGTGGGGGGGGGGGCTGGTCTGTATAACACAGTCCAACATTAATAGCGTGTGTGTCACAGCTCCCTTAGCAGTGGAGGATTTCCTTTGAAGGTACTTACCCCAAAGTAAGTATTTGGAGTAAATAAAAAAACCTAATCCCTGATAGTTTGTATAATACCATTTTTCTGTTTTCCTTTCAGCTTTAAATGAACCTACTATAGATTATGGTTTCCAAAGACTGCAAAAAGTCATCCCAAGACATCCTGGTGACCCTGAAAGACTAGCTAAGGTAAAATATTTTTAAGCATTTCACTGTGCGTTGTTTTGGTTCTTTTCCACTTCTAACTCACAAAAGAGACAAAATTGTATCTTTGTCTAGGTTTGAAAGACAGGTGTCTGCTAAGGAAGGCAGGAGCCCCCCTTGGAACAGAAAAATACAACCCCCTTCCCTCCGAATTGTTATAGAATTGAAATTAAGGGGCTTTCAGGCAAAGATATGAGGAAAATGGGAATAACAGTTTTTACTAATATATACAACAAAACTATAATACAGAGGAACTGGTTACAGGCCTGACAGAGTCAGGGATACAACCTGGCCCCCTGCCGGGCAGGGTGCTGGTACCAGTCCGATCCAGTGGCAGCTGCAGTTCTCTCCGAAATGGTCCGGTTAAAGCGGTGGTCCGTAGGAAAAGAAAACAAAGTCTGAGCAATCCGGTTTCGGTGGCAGCTGCAGTTCTCTTTGAAATGATCCCGTTGAAGCGGTGATCTTGTAGAAAAGAAAACTGGTCCTCCTCCGAAAATCCGGCGGCGGTGCAGTCCCTGTCCTCTGGGATCCCAGCGGGTAAGGCCCCGAGCGCTGCTCCAAACCCCAAATATCTCCGGCGGGAATGCTTGGCTCCACCCCTCCCCCCCTGGCCGGGGCATCTCACACAGGGATGGTGAGTGCTGGGGCAAGGCCCTGATGGGCGCATTGACAGAAGAATAGTCCCGGGGCGGGGGGGGGGCAAGGAACACCAGTGCCAGGCTTCAACGGCTCATGGTAAGAGAATACATTGCAACCCAGGACAATCTTAATGACAATTAATTACATCTGAAAACAAGTTCACCAATTAATTGTAGGTCCAAACAAGAATTTGATCATGTAGAACCCACAGCTCCCAGTAGTTTTTTATCTGTTAGAGTTCAAACACCAGGAGCTTCTTTTGCTGCTAAAATGAGAGTGCAATGCAGGTATCTTCCCCTGGTTCCTATTTGTGGTCCTTTGCATTTATCCACATTGGCAAATCTCCAAACCTAAATGATACATAATAGACATAAAGGATTTGTTGCAGAGGTCTAACCTTAAGGGAATCTTTTTCTAAAAAAAAAAAACACTTAAAGCTCAACTTTTTCTGGAGCAGCAACTCCAGATTATCAGTACAGAATATCATCTTTGCATGATAAAGGACTATTGTATTCAGGTAGTATACTGTGTAATTTGTTTCCTACAACCAGAGGTAACATAAGATAGCTGAAGTGTTTTATTTATGTGGTTACCATTACTGAGAAGAAATAAATGGACATGGAGATTAATCAGATTTTTATGTGTATATGCTAAAGAATATATTGAAATTCAGTAGGGAACAGTGTTCCTGTATAAATTGGGTATGTATGTCTGAAAATTTTGGAAGCGTAAAACAGTTTCAGGACTGTGGAGAGCTCCGAGATGAAGATGGAGCACTGGGCACACACTGCCGGCCGTGCTGGTTGGCGTTTCTATCGCACGCACTCAATGCTCTCCCAGGGGACAGGATTTTGGACATCTAGTGTGAGACACTGTAAGGAGTTCAATTTTTCTGCTAAGGGACCCAATTTTCAGAATGACCACACACAAGCACTAGTCACTTCAGAAAATACTAGCCATAGTTTTATTTGCACTGAAATGTTTTACTGTTAAAATCGCCGATTTATGCCTCTGCTCATCCTGCAGGAAATGCTGTTGAAACGAGCTGCTGACCTAGTTGAAGCACTGTATGGAACGCCACATAACAACCAGGTCAGAATGACTGCTCCCAACAGGGGAGTACTAGATGTTCAGGTTGAGTAATAACACTAGAAAATTTCTCCAAGCACATTTCTGAACTTGTCCTTTTCATTCTGCAGGACATCATTCTGAAACGAGCTGCAGACATTGCAGAAGCTCTCTACAGCGTTCCCAGGAATCCCGCACAGATCCCAGCACTGTCCAGCTCTCCTGCTCATAGCAGTATGATGGGAATCAACTCCTATGGTAGCCAGTTAGGAGTCAGCATTTCAGAGTCAACACAGGGGAACAACCAAGGTAAGCATTGGAAATAATGTAGTGTTAATTTAAAAAATGAAAAATTGAATCGTAATTAATTGCTTCTACAGTAGTTTCTCGACTTCTCTACCTGCTCATCTTATGGACAGAAAGATGGCTTTAAACTGTCACCATTAGAAATGGATGTCTACTGCCATTTGGGATGATATTCTGTCTGCATGAGGTTCCACTCACCAGATTAGCTATGGCTGAAATAATTTTTGTGCATTTTTTTAATACCAATTCTCCCTGCTCCTCTCAATATATGTATTTTGTTATATCTGTTTTCATAAAAAGACAAGGACAACAACCGAAACCTCTTGCAGTTAAAGAAGTGGGGACTTTTTTTTTTTTTTTTTTTTAGGCTTGTTCTTCAGCATTAATTTTACCAGCTTGCATTTGTTGTATTACATTTACTCATGCTATATTACTGATTGATAGGAAAGAGTCCCCATCCCTGGAGGGATTTAAAAGATGTGTAGATGTGGAGCTTAGGGACGTGGTTTAGGGGTTAATTGGTAGTGCTGGGTTAATGGTTGGACTTGATGATCTTAAAGGTCTTTTCCAACCAAAATGATTCTATGATTCTATGAAAACATGCCATAAAATGACATATTAACACATCACAGGAGCAATATCAACTGTGAACTTTTTCTGGCTCTTTAATATTTTGATTTTTAGCACTCAGTTCCAGTAATGTAGAGTCTGTGGCTGTCTGCATGAATAGGTGTATTTAACACTCTAAGGCAGTAAACCCATGTCATAGGAAGTTAGTATTACATACACCATATCAAAAGTCATCAAAAGATAATTTTTCAGTTTTTTTCTGATAAGGTCATACAAGCTCTGAATTAGAACTTCATAATATAAATGAGCAAAAATAACCTGACTTGATAGCTAAATGGTAACCACTTTTAAAGTAGCTTTCTAATAAAAGCTTTTCACAGGAAAAGCCTTTTGCAGGTGTACTAACAGCTTTGTACTTTAACGCTGACAGCTATAGTGTTCCTCAAGTCTCTTCTTTTGGTGGAAAGAGAGATAAATTTTGGTACTCAAATATTGATGATTTTTTAAAGATAAAAAATGGTTTTTACTTCTCCAGTTTATTCTTTCCCCCAAGTAGTGTATCTTCAAGCTGAAAACTATATAGGGATTTTAATTTCCCCATAGTAATGCACTTGCTTTATTTGTAATTCATCAATAATTTGAAAAGCATAACCTCCCCCTTAAAACTGTAGACAATCCCACATATAATATAAATTCTACCTCAGAAAAAGATGAACACATGTTATTTTTTTCCAGGTCTTAGAACAAATTTCAACTCTTAATAAATCAAATCTGATTAGAAAAATACAGATCAGTTCACTTCAAAAAGTTAAGTAAGTTTCCCACATTGTTTTAAAACTTAATATTGCTTAACTTGAAAGCATGTGCATAAAACCCACTGAATTTAATGGTGCTCACTTAAATGTTTTAATTAATCTGGATTTAAATAAGTAATTTCACAGAATCACAGAATGGTAGGGGTTGGAACATATAGGAGAAAGTTTTAAGCCAAATCCATTGACATCCTTTGAAACGCGGGTTTTTTTAGGTTACATTCGTAATACAAGCAGCATCTCACCCCGTGGTTACTCATCCAGTTCCACACCTCAGCAGTCCAACTACAGCACTTCCAGCAACAGTATGAACGGTTACAGCAACGTCCCCATGTCCAACCTGGGCGTCCCGGGCTCCCCTGGATTCATTAATGGCTCTCCAACAGGATCCCCCTATGGACGTATGTGCTTTGTTTCTTTTATATTTGACTCTTGTTACTGCTTAATTTAATTTACCACATCAAAAAAAGGCAGCAAATGATGGCTTTCAAGAGAAGGTCTCAAGATTCAGTGAAGATTTTTTGTGTGTGTGTGATAGATATTTAAGCTATTATTGACTTCATTATTTACTTACACTGTAGTTAACAGAGGTTATAGCTCCTAATAGTGTCAGGATCATGTATTTCCAGAAAACACCTGGTATCCTGCAAAATATTATTTTATTTTATGTACATTTGTATCATCTGCATTAAGGCCTGACCCACTTTGCAGGGATGATGAGGGCTCTGTGCTGCTCTGAAGCCCACTAAACAATATCCTCACAGTATGAGCTGTAATTTAAGGCTAAGGCACAAAACAAAGAATATTTGGGTAATTTTGACACTTCCCTATTCTAGAACTTGTCATTGACTTCAATAAGGAAACGACTGAGTCTGCAGCATATTGTTATTCTGATTTCAAACTAATACGTCCACGAGTCTTGGGAATTCACTCAAACCCACAGGAAATAGGGTTATTTGTTCCTTGTTTTGCTGAGAAATACTGCTGGTTTTCTGGAAAGTAAGCAAACAGTTGCTTAATAAGCTCTTGGACATTCGATGGGACAAATCTAAGCAACAACTTAAAACATCTCTCCTCAACTCCAGCCAAGGAAATCTTCATTTTTAAAAAGCTAAGGAGAGCACAGGAATTCCCAGCCTTCCCAGTTCCCAATGCACAGACTGTCAGGGGACAGGCCATTACCATCTACTGTTTGTCACACTGACTCCCCCACATTGACTTACCATTTTCTGATACGCTCACCCTTCATGTTAAAAGAATTAAGCACTCTCTTTTCTGAACTATTCAATATAACTACCTCTCTACATTAGACTATTGTAAACAGCCAAGCCAATGGGAGAATCTTGAATCTGATCAAGAATCAAAATAATCAATCTATCTCCTTTAAGAAGTAAAATGACTAATCAGAAGAGAGACATTTTAAGCAGTTCTACCAAACTACTACAATTGCATTTCTGATGAGTATTCACTTTTTTTTTTTTTTCTTTTGCAGTGATGTCTTCAAGTCCAACAGTTGGCTCCTCCAGCACTTCTTCCATCCTTCCATTCTCCTCTTCCGTCTTTCCTGCTGTCAAACAGAAGAGTGCCTTTGCTCCTGTCATCAGACCCCAAGGGTCTCCTTCTCCTGCCTGCTCTAGTGGCAATGGAAATGGGTTTAGAGGTAAGAAATGTACAATGAATGTTCAGCCTGCACATGTAAAGCACACTGTGTCAATACAGTGATCACCTGAACACCATTACACTGACATTATAGGACTCAATAGTGAAAAATCTGACCCAATCCAACTGGATTAAAGCAGTGCTCCAAGCTTTATCAATTTGGTTTTAGAACAGGGAACAGTCACTCATTTATACCAGGAAGGACTTGACCCACGCTGCATGTCAATACCAGCTCTTTCGTCAGGAATGATTTCTCCTTAGGCTTCAAGGACTTGTAAAAAAAAAAACATCTGCCCTGCAGAGTTAATGCACAACTCTGTATGTCACAGCCAAAGTCTTGAAACCTGCTGCAAGGTTTAGGCTCATACTGGGATTTGAGCCCTATAGTACATTTACAGCCTTTTTAAAGGTGATCTGCAAAACAAATGTGAGTAGTAAGATAAGAATGGAAACCTGTATTAAATTCTTTCTTTTAACAGGCTGTGGGGGGGGGCATGCAGCACATAAATATGCTCGAAGTCTTCATAAAAAAAAAGCCTTTAAAGGGCCTGGGAAGTCATCTGGCTCCTTCAGACTCCGTTAGAGATACCACAGAAAACACAACTCTGGGAATTGCCAAGAGCCGGTGGTGATTCTAAAATGAGCCCTACAAACCACACCTGTTGATTTGGGTGCATTATAAATCCTCAGCAAGGCCACAGGGACTTACATAAACTGTGATTATTTTATATAATAAGGAAATTCAAAGTGTGTTGAACAAAAACAATTACATTTTTAAAAGCTAACTTGTAGAATTCTGCTGTATATCTGAAACAGCTTCTTCCCCTGCTCCAATTACATGAAACTCTGTGCTTGTCTAAGATCATCTTCTCCCCATTAATGAAAGACATTGATCTAACCCTGTGACTGCACAGATAACGTGGTCACGGAACAGAATTTCTTCTCCACTCTAAAGAAGATGCAAAGAAAGATTTGAAGCAATTTTTTAAACTATAGGTATAGAAAGTTTTGTTGGCCCAAAAGTTGTAGCTATTTATCTAAACAGTTTAGGAATGGGCTTGTCTTTATTAATGTTTTGTATGATCTCTGAGGACTCATCATGCCTACCTGGTCTGCAGTGAACTTTTTTCCTTCTTTTTTTGGGGGGTGGGAGGGGATGATTTGGGGTTTTTTTGTATCAGCTAACAAAGGGATGTATTGATTTCACTGCATTTTTTTAAAAAATGAGAGCGTTTAGCTGTTTTAAGGAACTGTTCCAAGGTAATGTAGTTTTAAACTGATGTAGTTAAACATTTAACTATGGATTTAAGAACAGTTTGCGTGTTTAGCTTAAGCCAGTTGGACAGTGCTATAATCTAAAGACAAATCAGTGCATCCGGAATAGATTTAAGTCTGCTTTGAAGTTAAGCTTGTCTAACTAACTGCTATGGTGACGAGTCCTAACTGTTAAAAAGTTACCTAAGGCAGTGCCAACCACAAACCAGTTCAGTCAGAGAATCACTCAGATTGCTTCTGGGGGACAGAAAAATGACAAATTAAAAAAATACTGATTTATTATTTAAATTAATACTTTTTCTTAACCTACTGTGTCTGTCCTGTCTGCTCAAGACTCTGCTTAGCAAGAGTTTATCTCTTTTTTTTTTTAAACCCTTTTGTAAACAGGTAATGTATTAGAGACTGTCTGGTGCCATTCATGCCATTTAGTGTTTACAATGCATTTTATCAAATCAATAAATTAGGAATCAATAGAAGATCCTAAAAATGGAACTTTAATAGTAAGTATAACCTGAAATATCAAAGATAAAAACCCAGTCCTCACATCCATGTATTTTTTACTGATGAAAGTCCACTCTCAAAGCGTTCAGGCTTAATCTATCAGTTAAGGTAATGATTACTTACTGAAATAGCTTTTGCGTACAGAGATGCAGAGACCTGGGCATGGATAAACTGATACAAAAGTTATTAACCATATCCCTTTCTTTCTGGGAGATCTCCTTGTACATCACCACCCTGATACATAAACATAGTCATAGGCTACAACTGTTATTTAAATAAGTTTTCAGCAGATATAGTACCTAATACAACAGGACTTGTCAGTCAGACTGTGTCAACAGATGTGACTCCCAGCAAAGGCAGCAGTTGTTTCGCTGAGTCGAACACGTCTGCCCAAGGTTTGTCCTGCCAGGTCTTTGTAACTATTTCAGCCATAAATGCAAATTCTTCTTTCCGACTGAAATATTTAAATTGATGCAAGCTGGGGAGCACATGCTTTGGAAAGGATCCAGCTACACACAGCCTGATATCCAAATTAACATTCCCACAGTGTTGACAGACAGATGTGGCCAGAAAGTCAACAGGAGGGTCCCAAAGAGGCTTCTTGAATGGACTTACTGGTCTGCAGCAATGGGAGATTGTTAATCTCCTCTGCTATGCCATTGCCCTGTACTAGGAAACTAAGAATAGATGTGCTGATAATGTAATTTAGTTATTTACTTATTTATCTAACTTAGGCACCAGTAAACACTGATGGAGATAGAATAGCAAAAGCACAGAGCAAGCAGTAGGGCTTGCAGGCTCCTTCCCAAAGCACATGACCGAAGTGTTTTGACATTACCTCTCAATTTCCCCACCCATAATATGGAGAAAACATCTCCCCAGTGGAGATCTTTTTTGAGATTTAATGTAATGTTTGCAACGTACTTTGGCTACATCTTTTGTTCAAAGGCAGAAGTTTCCTGGTGATACAGTCTCCATCCTACTTCCTGCATCCTGTTGCAATGAGAATATTAAAAATACTACCAGTGCCTCAGGGCGTGCCACTCTACTTATAAGCAGCAAAGAAAACCTAGAACGTAGCTTCTGCATATGTTAACCACTGCAGTGTTTAAGCCTGGATTAAAACTAGTCTGAACAGAAGGAGCTGTACAAGCTTCATCTTCAGATTAGTATTCCCACAGTACTGCTGGATATTTTTTTTTATTTTTTTTTTCCCCAAAATCTATTTTGGGAGGAAAATCTTAGTGATGCTTAAAAGCTGCTGGAGAGAGTAGAACAGCTGGCAGAAAATATATTGTAACTCCAAAGTATTAGCTAAGCATGAAACTTGCACATCTACTGGCTTTCAGCTTTGGGCTGCAGAACACAGCCAAGCCACATGGAATACCCTCAGATAACCCCCCCAGGCCATGTGTTCCTGCTTACCTCTTTCACCTGCCATCTGCTATACGTTCTTACAGCGTAACAGAACATGATAGGTAGAGAACAAGCAGCAATCCATACTGGACACCACTCCTATATGCTCTCCAAATTGAGAGCAGGTGATCCTGATCAGAACAATTGTGTGCTCCATTCATGTCATATGTCAAGGCAGTTTAAAAAAAGGCACTGGGAAGATACAACATGACGTGACACAACACGGCGTGATAAGTACACAAATGCCTCATCATCTCATCTCAGATGGAAGGCAGCTGATGGGGAAAAGCAAGCAAATTGGAAACTGTTGGAACAGCATGGACCGCTGACTGCCCAGATTACCTTTGGCCAGCTCAGCACATCTCAACATAAAAAATGCAAGCTCAGTTACAAGGAATAGCAGGCAAACCCCAGAAGGTCAGATGTTCCATTAACCATCAGGATCTTAGCCAATCCAAAAGGTATTGAAGTCTGATACCCTTAGGAAGAGCCTCAATTTAGCAAAGGGGACATCTGCAGTATTCCCTAAAGAAATACAAGGATTGGAGATGAAGACTCTAATTACTAGTATTTTGTCTTCACCGAGTTAGGGGTGTCAACAGCACTGGGGCTTCCAGTCCCCTTGTGTTAAAAGGCAGTGCAAACAGGTAATGAGAAAAAGAGTTACTCTGAAAAGTTCGTAAAGGGTGAGATAAAGATGAAATGGCTGTCTCACGGTTATTTACAGAGCAGTGGTTCCTGAGTGTTACCAGTCCAGTGCCTGACCTGCTGTTCCTGCCTAGCTCCAGTCAACACTTAAGACACAGCATTTTAAAATAACTCTTAGCCATTCTAATGATTTCCATCCTAGAAATGTTCAGCGATGTGCTTCTGCCTGAATCAAAATGATTCCAGAGCCCAGACAGTGATTTAAGTCTGCCAAAAGCTGCCAATGATATATACATCATGTCAATATATATTAAAAATATGTATCTGTCATCCGATTAAATTTGATATATTGGAAGGATCAAGTACATTTTTCTCCCCGGTTTACTGGCAGAGATGTAAGCAGCACAGACTGCTGCTTCAAAATAAAGAAAACCTTAAGAGATATTTAATTAACAGTTAACTAAACAAAAATATCTCCTGTTACTATTAATTCCTTATCTTTCATTTGATGAGATGTTAATTTTAGTAACTCATCATATGTCACAGATGTATTTAGGCTAGACAAGAGCTCTGCTTTTAATGGGAGAAAACAAAAATCTGCCTTTTTTTAAATGGATGAAAATATTTAAGACTAGTATGTGTCACACAAAAAGAGGATACTGGGTAGGATTCCATAGTGACTTCTCCTTTGCAGTTAAAATCTTAGCCACTTTCTAGTCCAAATGGAAAAATACATAAATGCAGAGTGGCTATATATTCCTGTGCTCTTTAATAATAAAACTAATGGATATATGACTTTGCAAGCACATATTTTGAATTTAAGGGTGTTCCTAATTAACTTGAAATAAATCAGTATAATAGTTCAGGCAGCCTTTTGTGCGTATGCAGCTTAGCACCACGGCGAGATAGTGACTACATCAATGCAACTCGAGATGGAGCCAAGCTAAGCTCGCCATCTCTGAGCCATGTCTAGATTAGTCTAGATTTTTTGAAAACATTACACAAAAGCTGCTTATTATCTAATAGAGATAAAAAAACCCACTGCTTATTACACTGCATCTTACTTACCTGTCCATGGTTAGACAATCACAAATGGATGACTGAAAATCTTCCATCCAAATACAGAAGGTTTTCTGCAAAAGAAAAAAAAGTGTTAATTTCCTATGGAGGAAAAAAAATACAAAGAAATTGTTTAGGAAAAACCTGAAGTTTTTGGCTACTTCTAGTTGGAACCATCCTTCCCAGGTCCTTCAGAAGCTGTTATTTAATTGACTTACACTCCAGTATAAAGGATGACAGTGCCTTTCATCCACGCCGCTGATGTTTTCTGCTCAATGAAAGCCAGCTGTGGCTTCCTCTGAAAATCCTTCCTTTTCTCTATCATTTTCAGTTGATTAGTTGCATTATAATAAATGATAGATAATAAATAGGTGTGTTGTTTTACAAACATCTCTGTGGTCTTAATATTGAAAGTAAAACTGCACATTTTCTAGCCGTAGTCATGCTGGGAGTCAGAGATATCAATAAGGTGAAGCCAGCAGGTAGAAGTTGCACCTTTTATTGGACCAAATGACACAGAAGGTAGCTCTGCTGCCAGCAGCTCTGTGGCTTGCAGTATGCACACCTACCTTTATATCCAGGACAGCTCATGCACAGAGATGTTTCTGGCCTTGCAGAGTAGAAACATTCATTTAAGATGCTCAGAGCAGCACCACTGGAGCACTTTGTTCACCTCTTCAAAGAGCTGTAGAACCCTATGATTGGAGTTCGCTGGACACTTAAAAGAGGAAAACCAAGTGAGAGAGCAAGACTTTACATGACAATGATTGAAAATGCTCAACACTTATCTTCTCTAGAAGTGTAATTTTTTAAGCCAGGTTATAATATAGACACCGGCAAAGCAGCAGTGGTAGCTGCAGAACTAGATCAGCATGTATGTTTATACAGCACTGATCCCCTTTCCAGTTCTCACCAAATGGCTGTTTGAATTGCAGAGAGTTCTGTTCCACTACGAAACAAGACAATGTTTTCAGAGGCTACTTGTATACACCAAGCTTATGATCAGTATTAATTACACCCATTAAAGGTGCCTATCACCATAGCATCTGGGTACTATCCATGTTTGATTATTTATTTATAAAAAAATTCTCCAACCTTGTGACAATTTTAATCAAGTGTTTCAGTTGATAATTGCAAGCTGTCAAGGTTAATACAATAAGGCTCATCTCTAATTCTTTTTCCATTTCCCTCCAAGAGAAAAAAAACCAAAACCCTCTGGGATAATGACTGTGGTTTCTATATTCCCAACTCATCAGGGAGTGTCCTGCATTGAACCACCTTTATTGAAAAGTTACATCGATTCAATATATAGTAATACAGGCAAAAATAATTACAGCTTTGCTAGCAGTGTAAGACCTTAATCCAAACCTCACAAACATTCAATAAAAAGCAATACAAGCTGGGAATAGGCTTTTGACAGTGCAGCCCCAAAGGGGAGTGGAGGTGGGGTGGAAATGGACAGATGAGGGTATGTAAAAAGAGAGAAGCACAGAGCAGAGCCCTTTAGAGGAGCTGTGGAAAACCAGGTGAGAATGCCAGCCAGTATTCCTCAACCTGCTTGTTCTGTGTGGCAGAAGGAGGTGCAGTTGCAGCATTAGGAGGAAATGCCAGTGAAACAATTAGGCTTTGCTTGTCCTTTCTGTTATATTGCTCTAATGGTTAGGAATATGATGGGATAAAGGTTGGACTTGATGACCCTGGAGGTCCCTTCCAACCATAATGATTCTATGATTCTAGTTTTACCTGAATTTGTCCACTGGCAGTTTCCATCCTAGAACGTCTGAGGAATATCTCTGCTCTGGAGCACTCACAGCCTGGAATGGCAAACCAGATTTGGGCTGGGGGGTGCTCTGTGTTGAGGAGGAAAGGAAGGGAGGCAGGAAAGGGAACCCAAGGGGTAATAACATACCCCTCCTGATTGCAGATGTCAGTTTTGCTGTTGCAATCCCAAGTTTGCTGGATAACCTAATATCTTTAATTCTACAGTAAAAATGTACTCCTCCTTCAATTTAAGGAACTTTCCAAAATGCCACATCTACAAGTATTCCTAAAATACTCCTCTGCACATCTCAAATTAAACCCTGCTAGCTGTACCAGGGTCTGCTGCCTCTCTGCACACAGTGTCTGACACTGGCTATGCCAGCAGCAAAGGTTCCGTGGCCAGGCCAGGCCCCCTCTGTGCCAGTGCTCCTGTATTCCCTTCAGGCAGAAGACCTGGCCAGGTTACCTCAGACAAACTGTTTACATTCTTTGAGTTAACCTGGATGATTTTGCCTGGAGCAGATCAGGAGGTGCTCACCCAGACTGCTCCGTTGGGATACCTGTGGGATGGCGGGGAGCAGTGGAGGGCACACACCTTGTCTGCCAGGCCAGCAGAAGCTGGAAGAGGGCATCAATCCAGGACTTAAATCAGGTTTTCTTTTCCAGAGGAGAGAAAGGCAGACATGGTTAACACACAGGGAGGAGGCTCTCCATTGCTAGGCTGGGACACTACCACTGGGATCAATTTGGGGGGGGGGTTTGAGTGAGAAGGAAAGGAGCAGCCTCCTCAGTCTTACCAGAAAACGTCTCTTCTGATGTCCCCCTGCCCCCAAAACAGTCATACAAATATTTACCTACATTATTTAGGGTTATGTATGTAAATTGCCTGTTTGAAAATCTGTTTGACAAATAATAGAAAATTCCTAAGCAATTAAAACAAGTAGGTATTTGCCTTAAGACTGCTGGGTTTCACTTTCTCTTTCAGCTATGCCAAAATTGGCAGGGACTTCCAACCCTAGTCAAGTTACAAAATATGAAAATATTTATTTTCGTATTGTATTAAATCATAGACCATATCCACAAGTTTAAAATCAACACAGCTCCCATAAAAGAGTCATGTTAGCTGAGGATTGTGCCCTAAGCATTTTTTTTAAACACTATGAATGTAAGGGTGAAATTCATTCTCAGAGGACAGGTCTTTAAACACATGAATAATCCCACAAATTTCAGTGAACATAAATCTTTGCAGGATTAGGACCTTGCACTGCTCTGAGGCCCCTTTAAAAATATGACTCACTCATTTGTTATATAAATACGTATAAACTTAACTTACCCCTCAAAAACCTTTGGGAACAGCACCAGTTCCAGGCAGCTTCAAATGTTGCTGTTGTCAGTTATGAAGCATATAGTTGCAATTAAAGGCAGCGAGAGTGACTAATAAATAATTTACATAAGCCCAGTGTTCTGGGAATGTGCCAGGTAAGGCTGCAGTGACTCAGACATATGGGGTAAACCAAGCGGGAAAGAGAGGCTGGTCCATTATTTCCACTGAAACTAAATTAGCAAACCCCAGCTCTGGTCATCGGCCAGTGCCTCGGGACCTGTCAGTCTCTGGCGAGGTCCCCAAGGGCTGCGTGGGCAAATTCCTGTTTGTGTTCACATCTTTCCTCACTCCCAACATAACCCTTTCTGCCAGCCAGTGTGCAGGCTGAGATGGAAGCAGAGGACTCTGCTCAATTCTGGTTTTCAAGTAGAAGTTTGAGTGTTCAACTTGAGAAATCTGAATTTTTTGGGAACAGTTCTGAGCAATGTCCATCTCCAAGGACACCTCTCAGGAGACACACACCCACAAATGGTCAGGCATTTCTGACAATTCATGTACTGAGACTTGAATTCATCCTCTGTCTCCTTTATCCATTTAAGAACCATATGGCTTTTGGTGAATTTACTATGAAATAGCACATTGTCAAATTGACAATTAATAATTATTATATAAATATATATAAAAAAATAATTATTTGGCCGTTGTCAGTCTCACTGTGTTAGTTCTCACCAAAGCATAAGGACATTAAAAGAGACTGAAGGTCCAGTTTAACCTGCAGATGAAGCCCTTGCTACAATACATGACTGCACACAGGAGGGTGAAGGGTTCAATTATATTTTGTCCCATTAAAATTTGCCAGAATTTCATCTTTGTCCATTTTCTTTTTCAGCCATGACTGGTCTTGTCGTTCCCCCGATGTAAGGAAGAGGCAGCTTTGCTCCTCTCCCTCTTCCCTTTTTTCTTTTTTTCTTTTTTCTTTTTCTTTTTCTTTTACAGCACAAAACTACTTATTGTGATGGACCACTTAAAAGAAAAAAAAAAGCACTACAGCTCTTTTTTGGGGGGAAAGCCGGGCCCAGGGGGAAAAAAAAAAAAGGAGGAACATTTTTTATGGATTGGACAAGATAGAAGTCTGCATCTTTTACCTGTTTCATATTTCTGACACAACCATGTCAACTCCTAAAACATTGTGAGTGAAGAATCAGCCGAGAGCCGGGACGAACAACAGTTGGCAGAATGGAATCAGAAATGCAAAGTCTTTCTCGAAAGACACAAAACCTTCCTAAGATTTGTAAAATATGAAAAGGAGAAAGAAATTGGCAAAAATGATTCAAGCTTGATATTTTGGATACAATTTGTTTTACTTTGTAGGGGAAAAATGTTGAAGTTTCTATTTTCTATGGAGCCTTTCAGATATCGATTTAGTTTATGCAGAAAAAAAATTTCAACAAAACAGGGTACCAGCATGAAAGAATTTCTAGGACAAACTGACATGAATGATGGAACTTTGGTGTATGTGTGTATTTGCTTATAGTTTAACCTCTAAAAAAATGTAAGATGTTTTACAATTATTTAAATAAATAAACTTGTAACTTATTGTATGTAGAGGTAGAAATTAAACCCTTTTTTGGATTTTTTCCTCCAGTTGTACAATGAAGAAAAACGATGCAAAAATGTAGTGATAAGTTTGAGGTATATTATTACTGCTGCAATTGCTCCTCACTTCTTCCTCTTACTGAACTCATGTGCAAGGATGTATAGGATTCTTTCTGATTACCAAAACCATCAGGAACTTTTACGTACGTTGTGGTATACGTGTCACTAACTCATGTATGAATATTCTTACTCCTCATCTTTCCCCTCTGCCATTTCTTGTTCCAGTTAAAATATTCAGGTACTAAGATGAACTGGTAGGTTTCAAAGACCCGCAAATGAGCGGCACTTTGGGATTTGAAAACGAAACCAGATTTTTCCATGAGGTACTGAGCTGATTTTATAGATTCAATATGAATTAGGAGGGGAAGGGTTCTCTAACATACTCTTTTTCCATGTAGTTAGAACACCTTAAGTTCAGTTATACTTCATATTAAGGGTGCATTTATAAAAGGTAAGTGTGTATTTGAATAATTTATGCACTTTTATCCTGAGTCATTAAAAGTGGTATTTTCCATTTAAATATTGAAGTTCATAGAAGTAATCAATTGCTTTGAATTTTTCTGCATTTTAGCATAAAAAAAAAAGTTTAGTTCTCCTTTGCATCTCCTCTCCTGAAATTGGAAGGTGAGAACAAGCCTGATTAAATAATGAATCACTAGTTATCTGACTAAACCAGAGACCACTCAAAAGAATTTGATTGTTGGAAAGCTGCTTTTTGAGAAAAAATAAAAATAAAAAAATAAGCTACACTACTTCCACCCCACTAAAATACACACGATTCAGAACTGCAGGAATAGTTATGATATGATAACATCTTTATGATAATAAAAAACCCCATAATATCTGGCCCCTGAAACTGTACTTGTCCATTTGCCCAGTAGTGTTATTGATGGGTAAGTAAAATTGTGTTCTTGGTGATCCTTATATGTGGTAGGAGATGTGCAACTCAGTACTGGGCTTGGGATGGTGAGCAATGGCTGAGGTACTCTGGAGCTCATTTGGAGCTGCTGTGGAGTTAATCTGGATTAGTGATAGACTAGAAAGCCTCTGCCTAGATCCACAGTTTGAATCCAGCTGCAGTGGTTTGGTGGGGGGGGGGTGTATGACTTGGTAGACCCTCAGCTGGCAGACGTTTTGCAGACATGGAAAATCATTTCCTTAACAGCGCAGAGCAGGAAAGCTGATGGCCTGTGACCACGCTTCTGGCCACGGACTGTGTGAGAGTAGATCCACCCTGGAGCTCAACTCTCCTACTGTAGTGCACAGTTCAGCTTAGGAGGGACATGTGTAGAACATACATTAAGATTCACAGGACGTGTTTCTTAACCAGAAGTAGCAGAGCAGAGAAAGCAGGGGGGACTGGAAGGACAATGACACTGAGCCCCTCCCATCATTCCCAAAGCTGGTCCATGTGTTGGGAAGCAGCTTCGCACTACTCCCGACTGTGCCGGGAGGTTTGGGTAGGGCTTCCTGAGGTGCCTTTGCAGTGCTATTGAGTGGAGTTTTTAAAAGGTGGCGGGTCAAGGCCAAATTTATCATATCATTAAAAGTGGTGATTAGAAGCAATTTTAAAGAGATTTGGTGGGAATAGTGTGTTTTTAAGAAGCATAAATATTGTTAGTCAGGGTCTCACAGTCAGGCTGCTTAAAGTGTCAGCATTGCAGAAAAGATAAAATAAAATAACTCACCATTAGTGATGATTGCAAGTTCATTGACACTGCAGGTTCTTTCGTGCCATGAAGGAAGTAGCAATCCCTGGAGGGCAGCGAGGCAACTGACCGTGAAGCCACGCGATCTCTGAAATAGGAAACAATCACAGGTGTTAACACGTCTGGAGCTGTAACCATGTGGATGGCCACCTCTGGTAACACAACAGTCCAACCTGATCACTGCTGGTCAGAACAAAAAAAACAACCTGAAAGGTTATTTCATTCATAGGTACTGATATTCCAGCAAGGGTAAGAGTGGGAGGTCCAAACTCATATCTGGAATGCTGCATGCATACAGGAGAAAAAAAACAGATTGAGGATTATTAGAGTTCAGATTAAAACTTTCATAAATTTCAGTGATAACTACATTGAGTCCGAGCTTTCAAAAAAAATATCTTGATGGACCAGGCTCATTTCTCATATATCATCTCCCTTCCCCCATTCTGACCTACAAAAAAACCCCTCAGATAGCTCCAAAGCATAAAGATGTTGGATTTTGTCCCCTGCCCTTCTCGGTACAGGCTACTTCTAAAATTTTATCATCTCAGCTTATGCTCAAAATTCTATGCCTGGCAAATATATAGATAGGAATTTCTATATATGACCACATGCTGCAGAGCAGCAGCTTGTTACCTTAAATCTTCTCACATTTTTTTAAACAAATAAGATTTTCATAACAAAATCTCAGCCAGAGTAGTTTTTAATTTAAAATATTTCATGGAAAAATCTATTCTGTTAATTGTCCACCCCTTTTTTTATTATTGCTTAGTGTAGGCACATAAAAAAAAAAAAAGAACACTGAAGTCTCAGGAAGATTCAGGCTGAAAAAAGGAAAGGTTCTGAAACACTCAACATTCCTTTCACACTTCAGTTATTTTTATTACCTCCAACCAGTTGCTGAAGCGGGGGACCCACGAGTCCAAATGAAAACCTCCCTAGAAAGCTGCTTCAGGTACGATAGGCCGAGAAACAAGTGTAGCTGCCTGTGTTGACGTAAACATGGAAAATGACTTTTTCTGGTCTGACTTGAGCCAAAAAAAGTGAAAAAAATTAAACACAGGAATGATTTAGAAGCTGGATTTTCCTCATGCATGGAAAGCGTCGTACTCAAGACGAGTGTAGAATTCACCGGTAGCTTTACAAAGGAAAACGTGTGTAAATAAATACAGTCCCAAATCCTTGACCGTGAAAGAAGGACTTTGGCAGTGGCAAAGCACCCGACGAACAAGTCATGTAAAAATTGATGTGTAAGGATTTTTTCAATGTAATAAGCAAATCTGCCCTCCTTTAGTTATTACTGTTTAATATTCCCTAACAGCTTTCCTTTTTGCCACTAGAAAGACAGAAGTGTTGCAGTAGGTAACTACAAATTTTATCCTGCCTTTGAAAGAGTACGTTTTGTTTCATTATTTATCTTGGTATAGCATCTTACTCTCCCTATTTCTTTGCACATTCCTAATATGCATGGTTTTTAAAGACCATTTTCTCCCTTCTGTAAATTAAAGCCTCATTTCTCCCTCCTGTATAGTTTGGGGGTTTGTTTGGGGTCGGCTGGTGGTTTTTTTGGGGTTTTGCTTTGTCAGTTATATCCGGTATGAAGTTGCTATGCACAGAGCTTTTGTAAAGATAGCTTTTTTGTTTTGTTTTGTTTACTGTTTTTAATGGTCCTACTTATGGAAGAATATCTTGTTTGTAAAATGAATATGTCTACTTCAGTTTTAAACTTTAAATTATCCTAATGAAAAAAAATAAAATTTTTGTACTGTAAACAAGGGGGAAATGATCTTAATTTCAGTGTATTCCATATGCTTGATCATCTTTATGGGTCACTTATGGTACTGTTACAGCAAGAACACTTTTTAAAAGGGTAATTCTATGCTATGTGACAGCTTTTCCAATCAAAAAGGCATCCAATCTGTAAGGCATCCACCCACAATTTGGTAGAGCCAGATTGAGAGCATGCCAGTCTCTTCCAACCATCCCTTTATTACAGCTGATTAACAAAGGGGACAACATCTTTGTGAGAGTTTGGTGCTTTTTGGGGGAGGAAAGGAGTCAAAAGGTGGTAGGACAGCTGTAGTTTCCTTTTTGGAAACCTCCCCTCTTTGTTAGTAGTGTACAATTGGTCAAAGCACAAAACAAAACTCAGACTGGCTGATACTGGCCTTTTCTTGGACTGTGCTGAGCCAGCCTTGGGGTTGTTCCTTGGTCCTGTCTTAGGCACAACTCTGAGCAAACGACAGCACTTATGCTGCAGAGATGAGTCGTGCTGGCTCCTAAGAAAAAAAAGTCTGAGGTATATCCACTGCATCTTGCAGCAGAGTGCAACATTAGTCACTGGGATGCATAAATATGCTGCTTTGTGTCTCCAGTGCTCTGGCCAGTGAGTGAGTGTGAGAGGCAAAGGCCTTGGGCTCCATTCCAGCTTTATTTTGTCAGAAAATAATAAACCAGAGTGCGAAAAAGTGTTTTAGACAATGGAAATGGACTATTTAAGTCAGGAATATTCAGTTTTCTTGCATGAAAAATCACTGGAAAGGTTCAAACAAATTAGAATTTTGTCTGATGATGAAAACCACTTTTACTGACATTTTCTGACTAAAAAAGACAGAATATGAGTCAGTGTTTAAATTACTGCCAGATGTCAGTGAAAGCATCTGAAAACATTAGGCACTATCAACCCAAAGCTGAGAAGAAAACAGGTTTTTTGGTAATCTGCTTCAATTACTCATTGAGGGATGTCGTGCAATTAGTAGATGACCTTCCCAACAGTGAAACCCACATTGTCCACTGTCCTTCATGTCCTCTTGAACAGAGGCCCATTCTACTTAAAATCTGATTCAGCTCCTGCCTCCCCCCCCCCCCCCCCCCAAGAAGTCCCAGCAGGGTCTTAAGTGACTATTTTAGTGATAAAACAGTTACTTTGAAAGAGATTCTTAGTCTTTAACAGTGACTGCTGTTATAGGCAAGCAAGGAAGTTTACTATGCAACGAAAGCCTGGAGATCTGCTGAGTTCCACTAATTTGTTACCTATTTGAAGAACTTGATGATGTACAAAAATGTAACTAAATTCAAAAAAGCATACAAACAACTCCCTCCAGCTCCAGGTAGCATAGATGGTATCATCACAGGCTATCTGTACCGAAAAGGAATCTGTTAAAAACCCAAAAGAATTTCTAGGATCAGTTCCGTTGTCACGCAGAACCTATTTCATTATCAGTCTTGCTCAGTTCTTAAAAGCAAGTGTGGAAAGATTTTTCTTGGCTCAGGCTAAGACCACTAAAGGCTGGAAATCTGCAATCTTCTTAAATCCTGAATTCACAGAATAGCCTTGGTTGGAAGATACCTCTAAGATCATCAAGTCCAGCCACATTTTACACGAACATCAGAGTGTTCATCCTTCCTTTGTAAGACTGCTGCCAACGTCTGTAAAGAATTCAATGGCATTTGTCACGTCGAACATGGAAAATGGTCCTTTTCCAAAGGCAAGGTGCTTGGATGGCCATTGACTCGTACCGTATCAGCACCACCAGAGGAACATTACTCTTAATAGCAGTGATAATTGGAACCTCTCCAGTGAAAGCCCGGTCAAGGGAGCGTACGGTTCCAGTCAGGATGGCCCCGTGTCCATCTCCATGCTGTCCTGGCGAAGAAAGGCCTTCTAGAAAAGCAGATTCTCTCCCACCCTCATCTTTTCTAGATGGTTGTTTTGTAAGAACTTAAATTTCACTTTAATAAACAGTGAAACAATAGCTACTCCTTCAGCCACTTACAGCGGGCAGCCAGGGAATTGCCAGACCAGTTAAAATATTTATCTCGGTGACAACACACAGCTGTTGAGGTGCAAAGATCTGAAGCTTTAATCGCACCAGGTTATTTAAGTAGGGATGTCTCATTAACTCCGCTCACAGGACTGGATTAAGCAGCCAGCTGGTGGCCATAGCGGAGGGTGCAGATGGAGCAGCCATGACAGAGACGGTGTTGAGCAAACATCGGTGTAGATAACGGCAAGTAGGAAACCCAACACTTCCCCCTCCTGCAGCGGACAGCAGCAAAACACTGTCCCATAGAGACAACAGAAGGAGGTTGGGGGAAGCACTACAACAGTGAGGGGGAAATCAGATCTGCTCTCTGCTTCCTTGGTGGTTGTGCAGTTACAACAACAGAAAAAGACACAGGAAGGACAAACCACAATGCCTGTCTGTTGCCAGTCCCTTCTCCTGGGAGGGATGTGGATAGAGCGTGCTATTTTCTTGTTAGTCTTCTGCAAGGTCTGTAAGACGTGTGCTTGGGGAAACTCACCCTGGAACTCACTCTCAATTCAGCATGGACATAGAGGCTGTTCCTGCCCAGGTTTGAACACAAGTTATAACTGTCTCTGCAATGAGGTGTCAGCTGCTACCTCGCCGCCATTAAAACCAGTGGCAGCTTCAAACCTCCCTTACTTAATATGGGATCAAGGTTTTGATGAACGTGATTCTGGGTGGAATTGGGAAGAAATTGCATATAGTGACAGCACTTGAGGAGCAGTGAAAGGAAGGGGGGAGTGGAGCAGGGGAATAAACAGCTAGCACAGTAATACCATCCCTTCCTGTTTACAGCCTTTACACTTGACACGACATGGGCCAGATCCTCAGCTATCGTACCCCGACTCAGTGCAGGTGCACCAATTTATGCCATCTATAGATCTGGCCATATAATTACTTTCCCCTCTGGCCTGCAGAATAAGTGAAAAATGAAATAATACAAGCATTGGATTCCTCTTATGTTCACGTGCATCCTATCACAGCACCCAAATGTGCCCAGATCCCTTTACTCACACGACTGGCACAGAGGGGCAATGTATAAACGAGCAATGGAGACTCGTCCTGGCCCAAGGAAGTCCCAGTTGTTCTTCGAGGTCACACACTCCTGTTGTGTGAGGAGATGGAAAGCACAGGGAGGTGGGACAGGGAAGGGAAAGGCAGCAGTCACTGAAGCATGACCTCCTGTTCATTATTTGCACACTGCTTGTTATTTAAGGGCTCTGTCAGAATAAAGGAGCCTCTATACATTTTGTAATATTTCAAAATAAAGGTGATTCACAAACACGCGGTGTTGACAGTTCTCATGCTTATGGTTACTCCGATTTTGAAGGTCTTTTGCAGATCTCCAACGTCTGGAGAATCACAGAACAGCCTTGGTTGGAAGAGATCTCTAAGATCATCAAGTCCAACCAGGCACAGGAATTTTAGATTCTTAAGTAATTTTCTGGCCTATTAATTTGTAAAGGAAGATCCTTAAAAATACAGCACAGCTTTTCAGAAAGGCATTGATGAGTATGTTTACAATTGTGATTATTTTTAATCTAAGTCACGATTTTCTAAGGTATGACTCATTTATTTCTAGGATTAATAGAGCTGACAGTAGAAAGAAACATTTCCAGTGGTAAGGAGGCTGCTGAGAATGCTCCAAATCAGTTTTGAGAATGTCACTAACCTTGATGAGACATTCAAGCAGCCCGTTTTTTCCTCACTAATGTTTGGTTTTAGCAATATACCCTAACAGTATATGGTATTTCTGGAGGATTTGGGTGGAGAAGGACCCATCCCAGCACTTCCTGGAGATCGCAGGAACTTGATTGCTATTTACCAGCAGGGTCCCTATGACACTGCAATTGCTGTAGTCATTTCTTTGTCTTTAAAATGCCATATAATTGCTAATGTAATTAGTGATGTATACAGAGGGGGCCCGTGCAATTACCAAGTCCTAGGATCAAGTAATTAATGTTCTGTCAACAAAACAGCAACTGTTTCATTAACAACTGTCTGAGTCTGAAAACAGATCAACTTGGAATGGTACCCACTTGGCTGAGTTTCCCAATAGCCAGGAACTCAGACCCAAACTGTACCAGCCTAGAGCAGCTGCAGGCAGAGGTGGGACTGTGGCATCCTCCACCCACAGCCACCGTGCATTTCTCCTCCCAGTGAGAGGAGGAGTCATGGACACTGCTCAGAAAGATGGGGTTCACATCTGGGTACTCTGCTTCCATGCTCGCAACTGATATTCTCAATTTTATGAGTAATCTCAAGTATTAAAAACTTGTAGAGGGTTTCAAGGACCTGGAAAGTTTTATTATGAAGCCTCCGATTTTGTTGTCCTTTGGATTTGGTTCATATTTCCAAGCTTTTCTCTACCACCACTTCCCCAAACACCTGTAGCAATGTAAAAGGAGGAGCTGGGTGTCCACTCTGATTTTATTTTTCATTCTCCTTCCTTCACAAATCTGATAGCTTTACAAAGAAGTTTTTAACAAAAATTTACCTTTTTCCTTATAGCTAATTCTGCTTGACAGCTCCCATCCCCTAAAGTGATAACCGAACCCACGTTTGTGTCTCTTGCTTATCTCCTTGTTTCAATGCTTAGATCAAGAGGCCATGTTCCAGACACTGAAGACTAGATGGAGCTGTATTGGTCCACACCACTCTGGGCTGGGCTGTGTAAGCTTCTGCCCTATCTCCGGGGTCTTTCTCTCCCAGTTTGCTATTTGGAGAGGGATTCAAGGTCTCTTCTCCCAGGACACAGTGCAAACACAAAGTCCTGATGCACCACGGCACACATCACACCGTGTAGGTACGGTCCCTGGAGCTTAAACACAACATTGCTAAGCAAAGGGTTCAGCGCCACCACTGCCTCCCACGCCAGTGAGCTCTGCACTCCTAACGCCCCCTAAGCCCCTCTGAAGAGGAAGTTTCCACTGCTGTTATATCCTCCAGAAATCAGTTTAGAAGCCAGGCCTGTTCTCCCGCCGCAGAACGGCACCGCACACAGTTAACACAACGAAATGATGAACAATAGCTGTGGCAGAACAGAACGAAGCAGCAGAAGTGAGAGGGATCAGCACGGATTTCCGGTGAGATTTGAAGCACAAACAAACATGAGGAACTCTAAAAGTACACAATTTTTCCACCCGCTCTGCGCCTGTCATTTTATTACAGGGTAATTAAAGAACACTTCCAAATTGTGATTAATAGGCTTTTTAGCTTCAGAGAAATCACATCTTTGATGTCAGTTGCTTAAACATTCCGTTTACTTTGCCACTGAGGAATGCAAATAAAGAATGGCAAGTATGGGGTTCTTCCTCCTTTAATTTTACTCACTACAGGAAAGCTTTGTAACAGGAACACGGATAAAAAGGGATTCACACAACAAAAAGATGCCCTCCCAGACTAACGGAACCCTCCTGTCCCACGTGCCCCTCGCAGCCCCTGCAGGCACACAGAGCCACAGCTGGGCTGCCACCAGCACTGCACGGGGCGCTGCACGACTCGCAACCACGTGCCACGTTTGGCAGCCCTTGGCCGTACAGTTTAGAGGTTCCCTTTTCCACTCAGCTCCATTTCTGATTATTTTTATTATTGTTTTTTTTAAACGGGGTGAGGGAAGCAAATGCTGATGATACAGATCCTGAGCCAAGACCAGGCAGCTCAACAGTCCCTTACCTGGGGACACGCAGCTTCCATGGACTGAGGGAATGAGCTGCTCCCTTTCTCCTTAGGAACACTGGCAAATTTCAGATGCACAAAGCCTGGTTTTCTGCTTAGTTTGAGCCCCTGATTGAAGTAACGCCTCTCAGGGGTGGCTGTTTTTATTTCATGTAACTGTTTCTAACCATGGGTGAATTTACACATGACAGAGAGTTAAGAGAGAAATCAGTTCTAATTGCCCTTCTTTTCCCTTTCGTTTAAGATCTGGACTCTGTAACCACACAGCACAAACCCCTGGTAGCTGCATTATGTGTCTTGTCACAGAAATTATGGAGGTGCCTGTTCCCATAATGGTATTTTCACCCACTGGCAGCCTATGTGGCCAATATATTTTCTTAAAGAATAATTGTTACCCTTTCCTTTCTCCATTTCTCCTTTCTCCACTCAGCCCTTCCCTTTACATCCACAATTACAGATGTGTCTGAAGAACTTACGAGACCAGAGTCACTGAGTACCTCACCACTGCTGAATCCTCACAAGGGTTCAGGTTCAGCAAGGCAGAGCAGTGCTGCGGTGTTTGCTTGTGTGGTTTTACAGAAATGGCTCTGATGCACTAAGATACACGTGAAAATCGATGGCACTCGAACACCTGAATGCCTTGAAGTATCATACCCCTAAATGATTTGCCCAAAGCCCAGTAGAAGTCTGTGTTAGAGACTTGAACCTACGCCCTAGAAGTGACAAAGGAACTGTAGGAAAGGAGTAAAAAGAAAAAAGGCAGATCTTAAGAGTTTGAGGAAATAATCTATTAGCAGATACATAAGCATCAGCTGCTTAAAATATTTTTGAAGCATTACTGGCAGTGATTTCCTTCACGGTTCTGTTCCACTCTTTGCATGAATCCTGCCTGACACACTCCCTTCCAAATGTTTGTAATGTGTCACACCTACGTGCAGATTAAAAATATGGATGCTTTTCATTCAATTGCTCTTGGAAGAAAAAGGGAGGGGAGGAAGGGAGGGGAAGAGCCAACTTTAATACTCTACAGTAGCACAAACCTCCTGGGCATAAAGCATCGTTCAGGTAGACACATCTGGTGAAATGCATCACATCAAATTAGTATCATGGGTATTGAGATTCTAAGAGGACTGGCAGACAATTCCCCTTCTAATGTACTGCTTTTTAGATTGTTGAAGAAACTTGAATCCCAAATCTCCTGTGAAATGAGTGATACTAAACATGCCTGCTCAAATACTGAAAGTGAAGATCAAAGACACAGTGTCCAAATTGGCTTTGCAAACAAAGCAAGCCCAGAGATCCCCTGGAGAACGTGGTGCTAATTTTATCAGATCTCCTTGACTTCTTCCTCCCAACAGTTTGTCATTTAAGAAAAATAATAATAATGAGAATGCATTTCTAGCTGTCAGAAGCCTTGCTGTAAGACAAACAAATTCATTCCCTTTTAAGTACATGCTTTGCAAGTCACCTAATAGTCTTAATCTAGTTTAAATGAAAAATGAGAATGTTTCACTCTCTGAAAGCTGCCCACACCTCAGTCCCCGAACCACACGTACACACCACACACACTGCCATGAATATTTCAATACAACTCAGCCCTTCGGATCAATACAGGCAACTCTCATGTTCTATTGATTTTTCAGAGGTTTGGTTCACAGGGGCGATAAAATATTTCTCGAGATATGAAACCTGAGTTAAGGAGCTTTTGCTGACACTTCAGCATTTACCAGACACATCGCGCTCCCCCTCCGTCTCGATTTATGACTAAGCAATAAGTCTTGGTCAGGTGGGCAATATCATCCCATAGGGCCCACTTAAGGTCAAAGAAAGAAGTCAGGATAATAAGACAGGCCTTAAGGTCCCTAAACTTCTGTTTTCTGAGGTAATCAACTGATTCTTTTCCACATGCCCTCAAAGTCCGTATTCCAACATTCATCAGCCCGTGAGTGAAATTCCCTCTCAGTGCACCTCTGCAAGCTGTCAGAAAGAGAGGGACACCAAAGCAGACACCAAATAAAGCAACTCCCTGCTGAGGCAAGGGAGCTAATCCTCTCCATATGGAAAGGAAATATACTTAATTATGTATTTATGCATGTCATTGTAGGCTTATATCTTGTTTCACTTTCATCCACAATGATCCAAACCTATTTAAATATAATGAGTAAACATTTCTGGTTTTACAATAACATAAGCACCCAGTCGCTCAGCATTTCCCAGCCACCTCCTTGCAGGACACAGCCATTCAGAGGAGTTACCCGTACTGAAGCAGCACCTCGGGAAGCAGTCATGGACCACGAGTCCATTGTGCTAAGGTGTTTATAATCACAAAAACCAGAAGGCACTCGCTGGCCCCAAAGAGTTTGCAACTGAGCTGAAGAAGCATCTTGAGTTAGAAGATGCAATCTGTGGGTTCTGGTTCTGATACTCCAATCATTCCTTCCCAAAATAGGTACCTCCAACAAATAACTACATTTTTGATGCAGTGGAGAGCACACAGTCGAATACACTCACAACCTGGGATCGAGGCTGTTTGCTGGCCCCCACCAGGAGACCTTGCACGTGTCAGGTCAGTCACGCTCCCTGCTCTACGTACCTCAGTTTCCCTTTGTCCCCTGGTAACTCTCCCATCTGTTCACATTACAAATCCCTTGGTGTAGGGATCGGCTAAACCGTGTCCAGGCAAAGACCTGACCTTATGGAGAGCAGAGTATACACCAGCAATGCGTCTTACATCAGAATCTACCAAGGTGACATTGATATATCTTAAAAATAATAAACACACTTCAAATCTTAGAGTTCAATTTTTGAACTCAAAAGCACCGCCTGTCATTGGAAGCACTTCATTACGGGCAGGGTGACCAGCTGTGGAGGCCAAACTCCGCTTACATGCACCGAGAGCCAAGGCTGAACTCAGTCCCCCTGTTTGTTCTGACCCTCGTTAATAGTCCCGCACCTAACGTGGCACCTATCGCTGAAGCAGCTCTGTAAAGGTGACGACTACTCATTATTCCTTGGGAACAGAGCGCAGCACAAAGAACACACCCGGGGTTCACTGACTTCACCCACAGACGCGATCAAGTCCATCGCAGTGGCATGGAGTCCCCATTGCCTTCTCCAGCTTTCCCTTCATTTTGCCTTTGCTCTTTGGTTTTCCGGAATTAGGAGTCGTCTTTCATCACTCGAAAATTGAAGACCTTTATCCTGGAATAACCTCATCAAGTGGGACAAGCCCTACAGACTCTCATTACACACCAGTGCCAGGCCTTTCCAGGATGCCTATCAGATGTTTACTGCACACAATGGGCAGGGGCTCTGGCGCAGGAAATGCGTTCGTTACATTTCAATGGGAAACCTGAAACTGCAGAGCTGCACGTTAGGAGACATTAGCAGTGCGTTAATTACTGGCTAGCGACACAGGAGCTGTGTTACCTGGCCTGTCCCCCATTCCAGAGCAGTTGGAGGTGCTGCACAGGGCTGAGAGCAGAGGGGCAGAGGCCGTTCCGGGTCCGTTCAGTGGTGGCGCCGTGCCAGCCGATGCCAGCCGAGGCCCGACCCTCGAGCATTCAGTTCCACTTTTCTTATTACCTCCACTGTGTCAGGCCCTTTGGTAATTCTCAACACTTCCATTTGACTGCAGAAGGCCTCTGGCTGCTGTCTCCTGAGGGGAAATAATTTCGTCCGCACCAGACTGTCCCAGGAACACCCAAGGCATCAGCACTCCGTTGTGTGTGCGAGTTCCCCCAACAGAGCGAGAGCTTTGCTCCCCAGGAGGAAGCAAGCATATTTTTAAAGCCTCACCAAAGAAATGGAACAATAAAATGAGCATCCATTTAATTTGGTTTTACTCCTTCCTATTGATGCTTTACACTACGCTACTGTTGGTTTTTTTCATCTGCAGCAATATGATGGTGTGATGGCTTGAAGGATCTACCACAGCCCCTAAATCCCCTCCCTCATCAGTATGCTGCACAGATCTTCCACTTAATGTGTACTCTCACTTTTGGTGCATTGTCCCCAAGACTCAGCATTTTATATTTGTCTGTGGCCTCAAACAGACTCAGGCCCTTCTAAAGGGGGTGGCACTGCTACCTCCTTGCTCAGTACATCCTATGCATTCCAAAAAAATAAGCTAAATTATATACAGTTCCCAGACACACACAAGACAATATTGGAAAGAGAAATTCTCAAGAGCACCTACATAACTTAACATCCTAAAGCATGCAAGTACTTTTGAAACATCATGTCCATAAAAAGGGAATTCAGAAGTGCTAAACAAATAGTAGTTATGATACTTGATACTTTGGGAACAGAGAAAAAAAATCCAGCTTATCTCTGAAATTATCAGCAAAACTCTTTTGAAATACTTTTTTTTTTTTTTTTAAGTAAATAAATCTTGCACTGGATCCTACGTTGCTTTTTGGTAGTTCAGGAGTATACTCCTATCTCTGCTTCTTTGTTTCAAGCTATTTTTATTATTATTATTAGTCTAGGTATTCCTGCTCTGGCAGGGGGATGGGACTAGATGATCTTTTGAGGTCCCTTCCAATCCCTGACATTCTGTGATTTTTTTTATCCAGTAGCACCAAAGAGCCTTGGGGACTTAAAGACCAGGCACACAGTGTGCTAGCTGCTGTACATCCCCTGTTGTACAGGCTGTCCCCGCCCCGTTTATTACAGAGAAGGTTTGAGAGGGAACAGGAGCGCAGAGGAAAGGGACCTGGCCAGATTCAGGGGCTCAGTGGCCAAGGCAAGAGTGGAACCCACAAGAGACCTTCCCTGAGCTGCAGCCTGCAATTTCAAAAGGCAACACGAAGAACATCAGCTTTTTGATTTCAAACTGATTCACACAAACAGAGGATTTGTGTGCCTAGGCAAAGACCCACTGGTACAGTTCTACCGCTCTCGTCTATGTACGACCTCACGAACACTTCTGAATTGCAGTCAGACACTCAGAAAAGCTCCTCTGAGAGAACCTTCCCTGGAGCAGCTTCCCTGAGGTGACAGAGGTGGCATGGGAGACCAGCTCACCCAATTTCCATTTTCTTCCTCTCTGTGAAGGTCTTTAAGACTTTCAGGAAGTAGAAGACAAAAAGAAATGCACTTAATTTCACTTCTTCAAACAAAACCCGGTGTTCACCCCCCCGCCTGGCCAAGAGGATTCATCATTCCCCTCATTTAAACACATTTCAAATAGGTTCAGCAGCACAGCTCAATGAAACCAAGAGGAGCTCTGCAGCTGCATCCCAGTTTGCCACTTCAAAAACGTAGCACAAGTACATGCCATCCAATCAAGATCCATTACCTCCCGTGGCAGCAATACCTTTGAAGAATCCTAAGTTAGTTAAAACCCACATCAAAAGCCCACGTTGGCCATCTCTAATCAAATTACACTTTTCAAGCTGTTCACTCCTCAAACCCCATAAAATGATTTCTGATATTTTTCCCACAACTGGTGTTAAACTGTAATTGCTCGCTGTATCTTTTTGCCCCTCTTGAATAATTGGTGTTAGATTTGCCACTTTATAGTCCTTGGGAATGTGACCTGTCATTATAAAGCTTCTAAAAATATCAGTTAACACTTCACAATTTTCTCTCCTTTATTTCCTTCTGCAGGAATGGACATACCCTCCCCGGACCAGATACCTGATCTGCCTTTGAGCGTAAAACCTTTCAGCAATAATTTTTGCAGTCATTTGCACAGTAACACCTTTAACATGCCTGGGAATAGGAAGTCAGATCTTTAACTGATGTAAAATGGCATAGCTCCACTGGTTTTAATAGTTACCTCAGTTTACACCAGTGGGAGAGTTCCCTAAGATTTTCTATGCATTTACTTCATTTAATGGCTCAAACAAACTCATTCCTCATTGTTTAAAAGATAAGACCTAACTTGAATACGTCACAGAAAACCAAGCTCATATGCTAAGAATACCTGTTATTAAACACCAGATTTTCAGTCTAACTTGAGAATGTATTTCAGGACATCTCCACTGTGAGGTCTAGTTGATCCTATCAATATGCTTCATTATCTCCCCGAACTGGACACTCAGTTTATAAGCTCAGGGCCTCCCTGTCTGATGTGCCAAGGCAGTTCCAGTGGCAGCTCTGTGGGCAGTAGGGCATGCAGGAACTCAGGTTTTTTGACAGCAACAGCCATGAGGATTCTCCTATAGGACGGGTTATACACAGGGTCCCTTTTGGAGACAAGGGATTTGAATACAGAACATTTTCTGAAAGCCCAGGTATTTCCTAGTGCAATTACAAACTTCTTTAGCCTTTTCCCTCACCATTCCTGCAGCAGGCTTGTACAGATTTTTAGCAGTGGCTGGCTCTCCAGTTCCCAACTCCTAAATCCCTCAACCACAGCCACTGTTATTTATAGTGCTACAACACACATAACCCTGTTGCTCTAGCTAGCAGTCTCTTTGCAGGCTCGTTCTCTGACATCCCAAGCTGCAGTGTGCAATTGGAATACTTAGAAGGACATTTCTTGACCAGATTGCCTGAGCTCTTTATACAGCAAAGGATGGTATGCCTAAGCAAGCTCAGATTTGTACATTCTTCCTTCCCAGCACAGCCCCCAGTGGTTCTAGCACAGCCCCGTCTCTTCGTTTAAGCACAGGGATCACACTAACACTCTCACACAATAAGCCCACGTCTCAGGAGGAAGGGAGGAAGGAGAGGGAGTCAGCTATATTCAGCATTGCTGCTAAAACTCCACAGTAGGTTGACCCCACGGCCTTTTCCAACAATCTGTAATACCCAGGGTTACATGATTCCTAACGGCACTTTTTTGGCGCTGGACAGGGCAGAGGTCAAGGTCTGGAATGTCACGAGGCTGCTGCTTACTGAGTAAAGACAATTAGACGATTGTCTAGACAACTGGGCTCTGTGCTGTGTGTGATAAGCGTGCACTCAGCTCTCGGAGGTGATATAAACAAGCTGCCTCGCCACCGCGCTCTCCTTTCCAGCCGCCTCCTTCCTTTTCTGGGGACCTCTTGCATTCCTCCTCCGCAGCTGCCGGCCCCGCTGGTGGAAACGAGCCAGCTGTGGACATCCCCGCTGCACCCCACAGAAAATACTTCAGCCACCAAGACAAAGAGCTAAACCAGTGTAACTCTCAAAGCTTCGGGTTAGGCCATTTACAGATAGTATTTATACTGGAACATTAATTATGCAAAATACAGAATCAGTAACAGGATAGCTAAGGAACTCCTAATCCTAAACTAATTGCCATTCTCTGACAGACACACGTATCTAAGAACTGGGGACCACTTAGAGAAAGGAACTCAAACTGCATTCCCAAAGTCCAGAAAAGCACATTAGGCCACCAAGTTACTGCATTTAAAAAAAACAAACAACCCCCAAACTGGTCAGCCAAACCATTATTCCCTAACATCTCAGGCTATTTGTCAAATCTAAAATATATGTTTAAGATGACTCAAACCTCATCTATTACTTGTTGGAGGTAGGGAAAAAATATCATCATGGTTTATTTTACTGCAAAATACCGATAATGACAACTTGTACTTCTGTAGCACCTCTAATTCCAATGATCTCAAAGTATTTTCTTGTGGCCCTAGTTCACCAAACAATGTAATCACAGAATTCAAATCCCATTTACTCCAACAGAATGTGCTCAAGTGCTTTGCTGAACTGGGCACTAAACTATTAAAATTTACATGCCTGTAAGGCACAAATTATCTATCCTGTTTCACAGATGAGAAGAAAATGAGGCTTGCAGAGAAACTCCCTTAGACTTACACTTTGTGACTCTAGGTATGTCCAAACCAAACAGAGGGATGCACGAGAATCCAAAAACAACAGACCAGAGGCAGACCCTGTTCTGAAGAGGTTTACATTTTCATCCCTGTGCCACAGAGACCAGACTTGCATGCATGAGAAGAAACAAGAACACACGGGAGAGATGAGTGCATCGGCACTGAATATATATAGTCTAGAATGGCTGTCTTACCCAGAGCTGGTTTACAGGACCTTCTCGAGCAGAACTTGCAGCACACCATGTCCTGGGAATCCTTCCCTCAATTTCTAAGTGGGACTTTGGAAGAAATGTGTCTCAGGAGAATCCTCATTGTGTTTTACACTGAACCCACCCACGTGTAAAGGGAGGGTTTTTTTCAGCCCCATGCCGTGTGGATGCAATCAATAAAGCTTACAGTTCACACTCTCGCCATCCATTCTCATTGCCTTGATTTTAAAAGCTCCCAATAACTTGGGATATAACAGCAAACTTCACACAGAGTGAACGTTAAGTGAAGGCAAATTCCCTCTTACATCACCCAAAGGCTGACTGTATCCCAGTTAAGAGAATATCCAGGACGTGTTTTATTTACATTCCTCAAATAAGGCACTTGGGCTTTTGTGGGTTTGTTTTGGTTTTTTTTTTAAACCAACTTTTGTCAGATGAGTTTGTCTGAAAATTTCTTGTAAAGCCCTGAACAAGTTCTGCTGAGCAAAGCCAGGTCTGCATTTACTATTCTCCAAGCTTCCAAGGCACCTTCTTGCACTATAATCACGCCGTGATAGAGCAATGATATAAAACTGAGGGAAATGAATCAAGGCTGTTAGCATCCAAAATATTAAATGTAAAACTTCTGTTTGTGAGCCTCAGAGGCTTCTTAAAGCCTAAGGAACGTCATCAGTCTAACCACACTAGGAACTGTGAGTTGTTTAAAGCTTGATTTAGCACAGTTTCTTTTAGGTTCAGAGCCACTTAAGATAAAGTCCTGCCTCGCATGAAGTTAGACGTTCTATTAAAACTGGGAAAGAATGGCTCATTGAAAAACATCTGTTCAAATACTCTCTGCCGTCTGGACCACTGATAGATTCAGATGCAAAGGAGTCCAACAAGTATAATTAAAGGCTCGCTAAAGACAGAGAGGAATGCAGATGCAGGAGAGGTCAATTTATCCACCTTTCTGCAAAAAGCTACACAAGTCCATTCCAAGTTCTGGGTTGCCATTGGTGCAGTGCTTCCAGTGCCACACTACCCAGCAGTTCCTTCCAAGATTTCAATGAAGCAGTAACATGAAAGACTTACATAAGCTTGACATAAGCACATAAGCAAAGCTTCAAGATACGGTGCTCAGCATAATTAATGTATTTTGTAGCTTCTTTTAGGTGCCTGTCCACATCATTCTATGCCCAACTAAGCTCTGGTCTTCTGGTTCTCATTAATAAGAACTATAAATAAAACTATTGCTACTGTGGGGACTGTGAAATTTTCTTTCTTAAAAATTAAGAGGAATGGAAAATTTACACATGCTCGATTTGATTCTTTTTAGTTTGTAAGAAGTGATTTATCTATAGAAATCACTGCCAAAAAATAAAGAGGAGGGGGAAAAGAACATTTAAATAGAAGAAAATAAATACCTGCACTTCTGTAAAGCAGTACAAGATGGCAAGTTCTGACAGAGCACAACTTGAGGCTCTTCCAGGCTCTACAGATGTGAACCAGTCCATGGACATGGAGAGAACACGAAGTGTCATTGCCCTTTGGTTTAAAATGGCTACAAAATCTGTCCTGTAAGTATAGTCTCAAGGTACACATTGCTACTTGTAAAGGGAGGCATCTTTCAGCACAATGGTCCTCACCCTTTTAGGTAGATCCAGCTGAACACTTGCAGGTGTTCTGCCGTGGAAGGTGGTGGGTAAGTAATCCAGGGGTTCAGGAAAGAGCCCTCCCTTAGCTGTTTGCAACAGCATACCAGAGACAGACTATCCACACAGCCCTACAACAGCCTTTGCCTTGATGAGATCAGGAGAGAATTTAAGGATAGGATACTCTCTTAACTGGAGCTGGAACAGCTATAGTTCTATCTGCCCCAAATGATCCTGGGAGTCAGAGACTGTCTTTTCTTTCCTGAAATGCCTGATGCAATAGGAACCTGCTCCATGTGTGATTTCTATTGCTTTACAAACAAAGATGAATGCTTGTACAGCCTGTACAGACTTTATAGCAACTAGCTACAGCAAGTGGAAGCCTTAGCTTGTATTGCTACTTCTGGAATACGTGTTAAATCAACTTCCATTGGTAGTAATTCTCCTGCAGAAAGAGAGCCCTTCCTCCTTCCTTCATATAATTTGACCCCCAGGGCATAAGAGCTGTCTCCTCTGCAGCTTTTGCCCATCAGTGCATCTTCTTTGCATCTCTTTTCCCCTTCAACTCATTCACACTCTCTTCTAAACTCAGCTGGAAGCATCTCTTTTCCCCCTTGCCCATGACTCTTAATTTCTCTCTCCCTTGGCAGTTATTTAACTCATTAACTGAATTAATTTTAACCCTAAAGCACTTTGGGTGAATAGATTTTATGAAAGATCTGATACAAAATAAAGTCTTGGGGGCCTTATGCCACTGTAGGTGCACAAAGGAGCCTTAGTGTAACTGAGAATCAGACCCTTATTTCACAGATTCTACATGGAGTTTAATCTCAGTGTGACTCACAGATTCCATTTAATGACAAAGTGGCTCTTTGATTGATAAAAGTCCCATGCCTCTGATGCAGACTAAATAGTCAAGCATCCTGAACAGTGGAAAAATTATTCTTGGATCTGTATGAAACAAGACTCCCCATCATTTTCACACACGTGCTTCTTAGAAAAATTCCTTTTCATTTTAGAATGCTGTTTTATTAGGAAATATTAAGAGCAGAGTAGACTCCACCACAGTGGTTTTGCATTTTGCTCTAAGAGGTGGCTGTTTGGCAGGGGAAAAAAACAGAAAGTCAACACAGAAATAACATGGAAGTTGCCCTACAGAATGTTTATTTTGCTAGGTGCACTGATGGCTCTGAAAATCAGTTAAGTTTCTCTTTCAGGTCAATTAAACTTTTGTTCAGCAAAATTGCACTGGAGACAAGAGTCTAAGAACACGAGGTATTGATTGGAACCTGCTAGCACCCAAAAAGGGGCATTTTCAGCTGGCTGTGCCTAAGTGGTTTCTGAGCCTTCAATTTTCCACATAAACGCCCGGCACAGGAGGAGGGAAGCCTGCAATGGCTCCAGAAGTGTGCTCAGCACAGCCAAAGGGAATTATGGCCCTTCAGCACAGTTCCATTCCATCGACTATTGCACAGTTCCTGCCTCACATCTTCATGGGATTCATATTATCTAAACTCAGATCTATACATGCATACATATATGTATTAAAAATTGTTTATAATTCTAAAAGGATGATTGCTGTCCACCACTACTCTTTAGTACTGTGAAACTCATCACAGCAAGACCATCCTTTATAGAAGCAGCCAATTTTCATTGCAGCACCGATCCCTGCAGCATACTCTCTAGGTCTATCACAGATCTCAGCTTTAAAGAGCAGTTCTTCACCAACAAAACTCCATCAAACAGAATGTATTAGAAAATAACAGAACAAAAAACGGCCTGAGGAGCACGTTCTGTTTCCCATCACTGCCACTGACTTGCTAAATAACCTTGAGCAAGTCACTTTCCAAGTCCATTCCAACTCTTCCTGGCTCAGACCATCAGCTACTTGGGGCAGGGACACTGCGAGGCACACAGGCTCGACATTCTGATCTCTCCACAGCTGAATAATGTATTGTTATAAACAATACCTACAAGCACACAGAGATTGGAATGGGCTTCCAGAGATAAATAACAGGGAAAGAAGTCCTGGTTGGCTACTCTCCTGCTCACTGAGAGGAAAAGCAGCATCTGTTTGAAGAGCCAATCTGGCACACGTGTGCCTCAGCCACTTTTTATTACATTATACTTTTTTCAGTATATTTGAAAGTTGAATCAACTTCTGTAGCAGGACCACTCTGCCCATGAGGAAAAGGGAAAAAAAGGAGGAGTGAGAGGGGGGGAAAAAAGGAAGGAACCTGTCTGTGACTGCCGCTCGTTTCTTCATTACCGACACTTACACGCTGTAATCACAGGCACTACAGAACTCGCTCTGATCTTCTCCGAACAGGTGACCTCGCAGCTCTCTCCTCACCTATAATTTCTAGATTTCAGCCCATTTAAAGGACTGCTAGGAAACAAAACGCTGTTCAGGGATCAGTGCCAAAGAGAAGCCCTTGTATCAGGAACACGTCTGCCTGTTTCTGATACGTGGAGTAAATTGACCCCGAGCACAGCCCTGGACTTGGTCGTTTTCCCTCGAAGCAGTAAATAAGAAGCAGGGCTGAGGAGCTAAGCCGAACTAATTTGGCCAGTTATTATTTGACTGAAAGGTGATACTGAACGTTTAAATGGTTTATCCCCTTCTTGTTAGTGGCATCATTCAATCAGGACTACTGAGCCTCCAAGTGAACGGACTGCAGCTACCGAGGGAATTACTCACTCCAACCAGGAAACGTGGGGTTTGTTAGTTCAAACAGCATCTGTAGGAAGCTGGTAAACAACAGCTGAGATGATGAAAGATCACATCAACTCCTTGCTTTGAAGTAAAAGATATTAAAACCAAGAGCGTCCGAGTTCTTATTATAGCTTAGCCCCCCCATGCCAACCCCCAAGAACCTGGCATGGTTGTTCTTGCTGCCTAACAAGCTGTAATGCAAATCCATAAAAATATCAACCAGGCACTTCAAAGTGACATGAAAAAACAAGGGAGCCCTATTTCTGGTGATGCTGCCATTAAAGACAATTTGTTACTTTATGCCTGGAATGAAATCAAACATTCTTCCAGGCCCAGAGTGACATTTTTAGTCTCAGAAACTTAAGGTACGTTGTCACCGGGATGGGCACATTCCGAATATGCAGCAGAACCATTAGCATCATTTGTGCACGGAGTGTATGCCAGGCCGTTTGCAAATGAGTACAAGGACAAGGGGTCATATTTTAACAGCAGACTCAGAAGGCACTCAAGTGTGAATTCTCCCATTTGCAAAGTTAGTTAGATATTTGTTGTTAATTACAAAGGTACAAAAACAAGTTCGGTGCCTCTGCCCCGTGGCATATTGAAGGGCTGCAGGTTAAGTGCCTTTAAAAAAGCAATGGACACAGTTGCTACTGGAAGTTCTGCCCAGCTCCCCAAACACCTCCTGACAGTGCTGGGAATCACAGCACATGCATCTTTTATTCCTGTTACTGTCGGCTTCTATCAATTTAGTCCACTCCAACCACAGAAAAAAACTCCTCATCTAACATCTGCTTTCTCCACCTTTTCTAAACCCCCTCAAAGTTTGATATTGTGCTTTCCTTTTCTTCCCCTGCCAGTAACCACCTTACTTTTTCCTCTGAGCTGATGAATCCTATCATGTTTTTCACCCTTAACAAAAATGGCATCTACAGAATCCAGTGGCTGAGGCACTGGACTGGGACAGCAGAGACCCAAGCTTTAGCTCCAGGTCTCCCGTGCTCCTACAGTGCAGTCCTTTCTCTCTCTAAGCCATTCCTGTATAAAACAAGGCAAACAATTTACATCTTCATTTGCAAAATACTTCGAGATCTCTACATGAAAAAAGCCAAACAGCAAGCATGAATAATACATGAGAGCTACAGGACAAGGGATGGGTTTTATACCTGGCCTTAATATGACAACTGAAATGTTTTTATCTATGTAAATATTTTTCCACAATAAATTATTGTTAATAACAGGCTTTTTCCTTTTTTTTTTTTTTTTTTTTTTTAAAGCCTTGCCTGGTCAGGAAGATCTCTAAAAACCATAACCCTGACAATGTGGACTCTTTTTTCTAGAGCTATTGTACAGCCTCACACTTCCTCACCATTTCCTCTCCCTGCCTCCTCCTCCACCAGAAAGGCACCCCAGATTATGGACTTTTGTAACAATACCTTTATAGGCATTAAAGTAAAAGAAGCATATACAGTTGAACTTGGACTAGTCATGTCCATATGTCAGAAGGTGCCTGGAAGCTGAAATACTCAGAGGTATTTTGCCATCTGTTTGATTAGGTGCCTTTCAGCACATTTAAATATGTTTATTTAGGATGCCATACAGCTTACAGAGACTAACAAAGTGCTTTAGGGTACAGCACATCCAGCTTCTGCAGCAAATAAACAAATATCCTAGGTCCTGACCATAAACCCTTCACCAGCAGCTTTATGTCTTCATTATAGCAGTGTTTATGACTTTAAAATCTTAAAAATAACTCCTGTCCCCAAACGAAGGAATGCTCAAGGATGTGGATCCAGATATGAAACCACGTCTCAGAGACACCATGTCAAACCAGAAGATGAAATCTTCATAGAGTCCTCTCAGCCCTTAAAAATGATAGTCACAACAACAATCCATCCTCAGTGGAGAGTCCCATCCACTCCTGAAATCTTTGGGCAGCCACTTGTACAGAAACAGAGTTCAGATCCAAGAACAGCAGATCCTCCAGAGGCTCCATGCACCCATTTAGGATCCTCACTCCTCCTCTTTTTTTCACACAGAAATGCAATGACAGGCTGCAGAACCCCAAGCATAAAGCCTCAAGGTAGGTGGGAGATGCAGCCGGACATCGCTGCTCACCTTCACCTCTGCTCCTCCCTTTATGGAGGCTATAAACTACCACATTCATTGGCCAAACACCTGTGCATAAACATGAGCCACAGACTGGCAGCAGGTAATGGATTATTAATTACTGGTGAGAGACTTACTCAGTGGCTTTCCCTTAGTTTCCTCTTCTGGGTGGAAAACTGTACACTTTCCTTGAGCAAACCAAGTGCCTGTGGCACTGTGGTACTTCCTCAAAGCTGAGCACAAATAGGTCCAGGTTTTGCTTGTCAATATAGAACACATTGCAGGGGCTGGGTGGAGAAGTGAGGCACAAGGAGGGCTTGACTCTGGATAGCCCTCACCTAAGCACAGTTGTTAGTCTACAAGATCATGTCTTTCTTTTTCCAGCACAGAGCTGCTGGGTATGATTCAATCAGCTTTGAAATGTAGAATGTGAAAACAAATCTGTTCAGGTTCTTTCTCTCTGATTACAAGACTTAGCACCTTCACAGAATGAGCACGGAGAGAAACACACACTCTGCAAATGAATTAATTAGACCTCATGAAAGAACATGCAGGCTTGGAGGAGTGTCCTACCAAGCAGTTTCCAAAGTAACAATTGGTGAAAAAAATTAAATTGCATTCCCTAGTGCCCTAAATATGACAGATGAGAACAACCAGGGCAGAGAGAAACATACATGTGTTAGGACTGATACACTGATCATCAGGAATGCACACCTCTGAAGTGACTGTACAGTCAGCTGTCAGAACATGCTGTGCTTTCTTACACCTTTCCCTACTCCAAAGGATTCTGCCTGCACTATGGGGCTACAAGTACTGCAATAAAAAAAAAAAAAAAATTTCAAGTTTCATTTGACTCTTGTTGCACTGTACACCAGAGCTGCATGCTTTACAAGTCTACCAGAGTGAAATAAAAAGTAAGACTTCCTGGATGTCTGCTCCACTTCTCAGGTTATGAGGCAGAGAAGAAAAAAATAAATCAGTAATTGCTTTACATATAAATGTGAAAACAATTTTAGAACTCCCTGGTCCTGTATCAACGTGCATATGTCTTTTACTGAACTGCACATTATCATAAAACATCAGAGCAATGATAAAGGAAAGGGCTACACTCCACAGTTCTATGTTAACCTGTTCATATCCAAGCATTTGCAAAATTACCCTTTTTCCCATGAGGTGTACCTGGGGACGCTGAGGGCTCTACAACTTGTTTCACTTTGCAAGGTATAGCAACGTAAAAATCTAGGAGCATCTCCCCTGGCCCTGCTCCCCTCCAAAGCCAGAGTGCAACAGGAGGAGGAATCTAACACAGAAACAACAGTAGCCACAACTGTAGACATCCTATCAGTTCACAGATACTGGTGGCTGTGTTATATTGCTCTGGTGTTCCAAGAATGCAGAAAGCATGATGGTGAAAGAGGAAAATGCTCAGTTATGTGTATTTCATTGAATCAAGCAAAAAGAAAGCCAAATTCTGGGTAGCTGACATACAGAGAGACTTGCACCCAAATTAAATTGCATTGTTATTTCAGTGCTAATCTATCCCCATAAACCAGCCCTGTATTCTGCTACATCCATCACCAAGAAAACATACACTCCACCAAGAAAAAAAAGAAAATCAATATTATGCAATTAAAAATATTTCTTTTAAGTAGCAGTAACCTGTCTTTTCCTTTGGCAAAGACAGCCAAAAGCTTGTATAGTACATGCATAACAAAAATCAACCCGAGTGGACGTTCTCCTCAAGCATTCATAAGGAAACCCTAGGGAGCTGAGTGCCACTTGAGGGAGAAACAAAGCACTTACCTCAGAGTAATGCATTGCCAGAAACCATTTAAAAACCCCCCACAACTCAAAACAACCAGCAACCCAGAGCACTGCAACTATTTGCTCTCCCTGCTGCATATGGCCCACACTCCATTGTATCTGTATAGCAGTAGTTAAAGCTCTTTGAAAGAGGATTGAAATCCAACAGTCACATTAATTAATGCATTGGATAGCCAGTAGGTGCACTGCCAACAGCCTGGGTTTGGTTCGTACCACGCGAGGAGCCCTGTGTAGCCAGACACCGTGCAAACCCACCGTTATTAGTGGGGATCTGCAGAACTCCTTGTGTGGGCCCAGGAGCCCGTAGGATGATTAGGAAGAAGTTCTTTGCTGAGAGGGTGGTTGGGCACTGGCACAGGCTGCCCCGGGAGGTGGTGGAGTCGCCGTCCCTGGAGGCATTTAAAAAACGAGTGGGTGAAGCACTTGAGGCCATGGTCTGGTGGTTAGGGAGATGTTGGGGTAAAGGTTGAACCTGATGATCCTAGAGGTCCTTTCCAACCACGGTGATTCTGTGATTCTATGATTGTGTCTTGGATTTTAAGGTCAGCGAGTACCATCAGATCATTTAGCCCAAACTGCATGCTGGAGAATCTCGCCTCACTAACTCTTGCTTCATTAAAGCACATCTTCCAAAAAGGCACTCAGTTAAACTGAGGAGAAGAGGAAAGATGGAGATTCCATCATACACTGTCCCACTGGTCAAAGGCCAAGTTTAAACAGCAGACAAACTAACTTCAGCCAAAATGATTACAAAATAATTTTGTAGAAGAACAGAATTTTGTTGCAATCTGCTCTCTGTGCCCTTAAGACATTAAAAAGAAGAGCTTTTCTGAACCAACTATACTTTTTCAGGTTGAAAGAAGTGCGGAATTAGAAAGCAGAACAGGGGAGATCACAATAAAAACAAATATGATATTTGTAATAAGCTGCAGTCTGATATTCTCCTGTCCTTTTACACTGTGCTTTCATTTCTAAAGTCAGTTAATCTCAGATCCTACCACATGAGAAGAGCAGTCCATTTGGTCTGTTCTCCTCTCTCTGGGTGTGGTTTGTCACAGGTACCCAGAAGGAATTTTCAATGCTGTCACTAATATTTGTGCACATTCTAGAGCATTTGTCTTCCCCATATCCTTCTCCCTTCTCACCCCTCACTCATTCTTTAACACTTCTACCCATCATGCCAGATCTAAAGTTTAAAAAATACACGCTGACAAATTTAAGTATTTGATCCAAAGAAAGGTTTCCCTGAAGGTGTCACATCTTTAGTTCTGTGAAGTTGCTGGTATTGGATTAACACTGTTGTATAAAGATCTGAACAGGCATATATTAAAAGCCCTAGTCTTGAGGAGCAAAGAAGCCATACAAAATGGAGTGTTTTACTCCTAAGGAGAGAGCAGAAGATCAGCAGGCAAACTAAGCTGGACTTGAACTTGAAACATCATAGACTACTTGGGTGCTGAAGCAGACAGTCCAGAATGCTTAAGGCTCTGATTTAGTGCCCAATGAAATCAATTATTGATTTCAGCAGGAGTTGGAAGATGACATGCGAGTTGCCCAAAGGGACACAGGAAGTTTATGGCAGAGCTGAGAACCAACCCAGATCTCCAGACTTCCTATTTAACCATATGTCCATCTGTCCTTTTAAATTTTTCTGTCTTCTTTTTAAAAGCAATTCCCCCCACCTCTGCCTCCCTGCTCTGCTAGGAAGAAGTAGATGGCACTTTAACTCTCCTAGCTGCGCTCTGTCAGCTCTCACTGCCACTTGGGATGTGCTGTCGCTTCCATGGAAACAGAATCATGAATCTTTTTTCCCAGGAAAGGCCTCCAAACTGCCTTCATTTTGTTTTTGTTGTTGTTTCTAGGCAAGTCTGGGTGTGCACACGCATGATGAGGCTGTAGGACCTTTGCTGCTATTTAACATATAAACAACCTTTGGGAAACCAAATTTGGTGCAACATAAATATAAAATATTCTCCCTTCTTTCAAAGGATTTCCCCTCTCTGCCTGGGACTTCTTTGCCAACATTGGTGCCGCAGTTTGGATGGCATGTGGGTAGTAAAATACTCACTGATTTATCTGTATCTGACATGGTCAAGGAAAGATATTTCTGTTGCAATGAAAAAGAAGGGGAATCTCCACCACAGCAGGTCTGGTTACAACTATGCAGTTCACTCTCACATTAACATGGCACGTGCTTTCCACCACCTTGGTCAGTGCTGGGGACTGGACTGGAACAGAAGACTTGACAGTCTGAGAACAGATTTAAGAGGAAAGAAGTCCACAGAACAGACCGCAGAGCATATCAAGTCCCGCTGCTGCAGACATAACGATCAGCTTCACCATCCAGTACAGGTTTCTCTCCATCAATGCTGCTATGCAAAGCTGCCAGCTCCCAGCCATGATTTACCTACTGGGTTTACAGGACAGCAACCTGAAACAGAGCACGGGGCTATGGAAATCCTGAACTCTGCTCCTCAGAGTTCATGGCAGAATAAGCAGAACACCACATAGCACTATTGCTTGTATGTGGTGATCTTAAATTCTGTCTCATCTATTCTTAACTGGTTCTCTCCGAGTTTACTCCATACAAGGAACAAATGTATGCATATTTTACTGTATACCCAGAGGTATTAGTATAATTAATAACTTTTTTGTATGCAAAGAACACAGGTTCAACTAAACCTTGTCCTGGGCAGGGACACCTCCCACCAGCCCAGGTTGCTCCAAGCCCCATCCAACCTGGCCTGGAACACTGCCAGGGAGGGGGCAGCCCCAGAGCAATCTGTTCCAGTGTCTCAATGCCCTCACAATCAAGAATTTCTTCTTGATATCTCATCTAAATCTCCCCTCTTCCAGTTTAAAAACATTCCCCCTCATCCTATCACTCCATGCCCTTGTAAAAAGTCCCTCTCCAGCTTTCCTGTACCCCCCAGGCACTGGAAGGCGCTCTGAGGTCTCCCCAGAGCCTTCTCCAGGCTGAACCCCCGACTCCCTCAGCCTGTCCCCAGAGCAGAGCTGCTCCAGCCCTCTCCTACGAAGACAAGCTGAGAGAGTTGGGCTGTTTACCTTTCCACCTATGGAAAGTTAACTCTGTGGGGCACACACAGAAAGTAATTTTCCAAGAACATGTGCTTGGATGCAAGAAGTGCTCCTATTACAGGCATCATCCCATACATTCCAAGTTAACCCTAAACCCAGGCTTTAGCACATGAATTTAGGAGAATTTCAAAATTCGGTGTGATCCAAGTGCCCAGGACAGCAGACTCCTGATCTTAAACAATTACACAGCACTTTCAGCCAGTCCTCAGAGAAAACAGAAACCAGTGTAACAATAGTAGTGACCAAGTAACACACATTCCTGCTAAGAGTAGTTTACGAAGCCAACCCAAATCTCACAGGGGTTAAGCTATTCAACACAGTAAAGCTGTATGTACCAGGGGCAGAGAAACTTTGCTCTGTCATGTCCTTGTACCAACTTGCAATGTACAACAAATGATTTTGGCTGCAAAGGAGAATTCTCCCACTGTTCCATCCGCACTGCTAGCGCGATCCACAGAAACCGGGTTGGTCTCATGTATCCTAACAGCCTGAGGGGAACTTTACTCTTCTTTATTTCATTCCTATCTCTTGCTATTTTTCCTCCATCCTGCAAACAATTAATTAGAAAGCTACACCTAAATTATAAATTACCAACTTTAGGGGGGGAAAAAAATTTACTTAAAATTCTGAAAGGCTGATATGTCAAGATGGGAGAGAAGCAGCTGTTTTGGAAACGTTGCCTTTTTCTTTGTTCCGAATGCTATTTAAACATTGGCAGGGGGCCTCATTAAAGATGAATCGATGAATTAGTAAGTAGTGTTGTAGCCAGAAGAGACAGCATGTGCTCCTGTGGTGAAAACAGATTTACACAAAAGAAAGGAAGGGGGGGTTGAAAATACCCCATCTCAACGTGTAACAAAGTCAATGTTTTACAATATTCCATCAGAGCTGCACCAATCCCAGGCAGGATCCATCAGAATTTCCAATATAAATTCATATTTGGGGATAGAAGTTGGAACTGGATGCAAAGTTTCCTCTGGGCTAAAATGTAATAGACAAGTTTTGAACCCTAGAGCATTTCAGTTACCAAAATGTTATGAAGTGTGAAATAATAATAATTAGGAATATAACATGGGAATCACAAAACATGAAGATACAATCCAGCTGAAAAAGCAAAGAGAGATATCAGATCAACTATCCCAACTGATGTATGCATGCATTAATATGTTAATAGCACCTTACTTTTGGCACCAGACTTCAATGGAAATCTCAGAGAAAAGGATCAGCTTTAGCCATGGAGCTGCAGGGGGGGTTCACTTAGTCCAAGATGACGAGGGTACAAATATCAAGGGACAGACCAAAAGTGGAACTGCTTATCTGACTCTGAAATGCAAAGTCAGTGAAGACAAAAGACCTGTCACAGCTCCTGCCCTCAGCATGATACTTACTCTTTTGGCCTTTATCTCTTGCTCCTGCACCAGGAGATGCAAAATAGGAGCAAAGCAGCAGTTCCACGCTGTAGTAATGAGAGTGGTGCTTCCCATCCCATGACCAAACACACCTTTTGCATAACCTACTCACAGGCATGTGCCCACCACCTGATCCTGAACACACCATCAAACAACCGGACATCAACCTTCTCATATGCCACCAGATGCCTTGTTATCAGCTGAACAGAAAGCTGAGAGCAGGACGGCGGCTCTAATCCTAATAACACAAACCAGACCCAATGGCTCCTTGAATTTTTTGTAGAACTCCCAAGATGACTTCTGAGGAACATTGCAAAGAAAAATACTTGCTACTCTTTCCCATGCAGACCTCCTCCTGGGAGGGTTCTCAAGTATTTTGCCAATCAAAACCAAACCACAACAATTCAAAAGTTACTAGAAGTTGCATTTGTATTTTAAGCAAACGGAAGAGAAGGCACTTGCACAGATCTACACACTGTATAACCCAATCCCATGTTATTCCATGATACTTTATTTTCCTAATAATAATTTGGCCTCTGCCTAACAAATAGAAGCATGAAAACTTAGCTATTGTTTTTAGAAGACAGTAGAAGGATGAAGGAGAAATAATCCATTATTATTACCTGTGAGCTGCTACTAATTATTCTCCCTTTGTGCTAAGCACTGCACAGGCACAGGTTAAATTAAACATGTACACAGCCCAGAGAATATTTTAAATAACTTAGATAAAAAAATCAGAGCAAATATAATTATTAAGTTCTGAAAATGGAGAATTGAGGCACAAAGAGGTTCTGTGATTTACTCAAGGTCACCCTGGGAATCTCTAGCAAAGCCACAAGCTGAATCCAGACCTTTCATACTCAATATCTTTTCATCTATGAGCTATCATGCAAATCACAAAATGAAGGAACATAAGCAACTATCAAGTAAACATAAGATTTCTAAGTGACTCCAGTGGGTTTTTAACTCATATATAAAATATATATATATATTGCTTAGCTTCCAAGACTCTGATTTATTTTTGATCTATCACTATTAATAAACCTCAAGAAGAGTCCTAAATACTTGCAAGGTATTAGTTGCTCTTTTACAGTTACTAGAGGACCATTTATCCTACTTTGTTAAGTGTAAAGAGTTGAAATTTTTTCAACTAGTTTAAGTTTTTATCCACCTCAAGGACTTGGAGCAAATAAAAATCAGTGTCATTTGTGTCTTCATTGCTGCAAGGCTGGCCTTCCTTTGTTGTTTTGCTCTTTTAAATAATCTACTCATTCAGATCTGGTTCAAGACGCTTTGCATCTGATATATTTTTTCTTAAAAGAAAAAAACCTAACCCCTTCATGCTGAACACTGCCTAAATTACTGACCTTCACACAGGAGAAACTGAGACACAGAGCAGTTAAGTGACTTAGCATTGGCACGTGAGCATCCTGAGCTGGAACTAGGACTCCAATTGAGAATCCCCAAATGCCAGGAATTGAGACCTCTCTACCACCTCCTTCCACTGCTCACTCAGCATCCCAGAGCAGAGGGCACAGCTGGAACAGAAGCAACACTACACAAAGGCAGCGCACATGGTTTTTCATCCTATACAGAGACACTGTAAGAGAATACATAGAATAATAGAAAGTTCCTTACAAAAAAACAGCTCTCACACACTCAGGTGATAATAGCTGGCAGCCCATGCTGAAGGTGAACAGTTTGATTTCCCTTTTAAACCAACTTCTGAGATCTTTACATCACTTTAAGTTTGTTATTAGGGATATTAAGAACAGATTTTTTTTTAATTAACTTTATGTCCCCTGACTCCTTCCCAACTACCTCATGTACATTATTATTCCCGCTGACTCCCTGTGACCGTGACCCAGATTCTCACCATCATAGAGATTTGATCAGGCAGAACTGAGACCATCAAGAAGCAAGATCAGACTCCCCGATTCACACCGGGCAGCCACACCAGACCTAACTTGATGGCTTAAGTAAGAGCAACCCAGAGGATATTCTAACACACACAGTAAGACACTCAGGCTGATTGGGCCCAACAGCACACGAAAATTAAGTGCCATCATTTTTTGTCTGTCTTATAATGTACACTTGTGTAAGAACACATTAATTTAGAACCTCTCTCCATGAATAATTGTCATTGACAGGTGAAGTCCTATCACTTTGTGCTACCTGGGCAAAGCAAAGTGGTAAAACACGAGAAAGTTTTGCTCTGTTTGCCTCTATTGTAAATAACATTTTATTCCTTAAAAACCAAATTAATTACTTGCAAAATAAAATATCCCTTAGCGTAAATGAAGGGAAGGATAGTTGGCCTGTCACACTCTGATTCAAATGAACTTCTAAAATAAATTAGGGACAGTGAAAATGCTCCATCAGATTGTTTTCTAGCTCAGACTAAGAATCACCAAGAGAAATGCCAAAGGTAAGATGAAATCTGAATGACTGTAATTATTTAAATCACGGGGACAAAAATGCTAAAAGAAAAAAAAGCATGCTGAGAGGGAACAACTAGAGAGAGCAATATGAACAAAAAAATGGGTAGAGAAAAGATTGGGTGTTTAACACCAAAGAGATTTTAGGGTTACAGCCCAGAAATGGTTAACACATTGTTGCAGCAGAACATGTCTTGAAAATAAATAAATAAATGAATAAATCTCAGCTCACTATCCTTCTAAGCCGACATGGCTTCCATTCAAAATGTTTGCTTCGTACCACTGCTGTTTCTCTGGCTTTGCTGTACTTTCACTAGGTAGGGTCATAAAAAAAATATTGTACCTTAAAAAAAAAATAAAAAATGTACTTGAATCTATTGATTTCTGCTGTACTAAAGCCCCTGACATTCTGCTGCGATGAAGATATTGCTCTGGACCCTGTGTGCCTTCTCATACTTCTCCTCTGCTTATGAGGGTCTCTAAGGATGGTATTAAAGATATTGTAGTTCCCACTTTCCGACTCTGGGATATCAGCGAGATTCTCCTGTGTAAAGAATAATTATCAGCACTGCTGTTACCTCTAGTAAGTGTGTAATTACATGCTCTGTTTTGTGGGCTGTAGGCTGTGCAATTTTAAATTATACAGTAATGACAAATTCTCTCTTTTTCACCACCTTCTTCCAAATAATAATAATAATCATCATCATCAACATCACAATGAAAGAAAGAAAACCTTCTTCTCGTGTTCGAATTAGCAGTTTGCATTTGGCTGTGGATTTATTTTTTTCTTTCAGTCTGAAATCTAAAATTTCTGCTGAGAAATAGAAGAAAGGTAATACAGGGAGAAAGGGAATGAATAAAAGCAGTGAATATAGAAGAAGCCTTAATACAGAGAATGCATGCAGGCATGGAAGAATATTTGATTCCATTCATCCACCAGAATTTGCCATGCTTTTCTTGGAAAGCCTGGTCAGTAAAAGGAGCCCAATACACACTGGAATCCTTCCCAAAAATTAAAGGATTTCTTCACAAGCCCCAAATTGAGATTTCTCCACAGAAAGAAATCAGCACTCAGTGAAGGAAATTAGCCTGACCATGACAAACAACATGTAGTGCAAAGTGCGTGTAATCAGTTCAAGAGATCAGATGTCAGAGTGCTCCCTCGTCTGTCCCTTGATCATCACACCAATTAGCGATTAAATATTAAAACAGGACCACTGTATATGTGCTGAGATTGCTAGAAGCTATCCTAACTCTGCTCCTGTGCCCAAAGGCAGAAGACACGTTCATCGGCATACTGAGAAAACAAGGAATAAAACCAAAATTCGTTTGCAGCAATGCAAAAGTGACATTTATCTGTGCAGAGTCCTGAGGAAATTGGTTATAGAACCAAACCTGGAATCCAAGATTCCCAGCTCTCAGCCAAGTGGTCTGTTGACTGGGTTAACTAAGTTATCTCAGGTTTTCCAGCTCCTAATTGGAGGACAACCCTGGCTGGAAGCTAGGACAGCCAGAGGCATTTGGGTGTTTGAAAATATAAGCAGCTTTTATAGCTGTTCTATTTCACATCTGAAGCAAAAAGAGTAAGTTTAAGTGTCCCATTCATTGTCTTTTGGATCAATTTGTGCCTAGATCCTGCTTCTTCAAGCTCTGAATTAGGCATAATCCTGTAGGATTTATTAAGGGACTCTAGAAGGTTTCAACTAGCACTAAGATCTCTCTCAGTCATTGTGTCAGCATACTGCTGGTGTGGAGGGCAAAAAGGGCAGCTTGGAATCGACTCCCACTGGAAGTCAGGGAGATCTGGGGACTAACTTGCCTTGGAAAAATCCTCTCTGTTAAGCATCTAACTAGTCCCACAGATGTTACGTGTGTTATTGGATCAGACTCAAAGGCAAGAACCAAGCCCTAAAAGAACAAGGTGAGGGATAAGCACGACTGGGACGTGAAAAATAGAAATTAAGTCAAGCATGCAAAATTGTCATTAAAATTTACCAGGCCAGGGACTAAATATATGTCTCTCTCTTACAAAGCCTCATGGAGGAAGTCTTATAAAAATTAATAGGCACTGAGTCAATAGCAGTCTATAGGAATAAAACAGGGTGCCACAGAAATTACTCCAAAATCTACAAGGAAAGGTGAAGTTTCAAGTATGTTTTCTTTTTCTTTTTCTTTTTTTTTTTAAATGATTGTATTTTAAATTCTGCAAGAGAAATAAAAGCCTAAGAGAAGTCTAAAAGAGGAAATAATTTACAATTAAATGTCATGAAGACATAGGGAGAAAAACGCTACTGTACTTGCCTTTAAAAAAATAATTTGCTTATAGCTAGTAGAATTTTACTGCTGAGTTACATCTCAGATGAATCTGAATGGTATGCTACGGTTCTTGATCAATCCTAGAGGAAACTCACTTAAATGGCATCTTTATTAACGTTATCTTGTTTATTTTGTTCCGTGATACAGGAGAGGTTCTGCACACGTTTAACAATAGGTACCTCAGACCCAACAAAAAGCTAATTATTCATAAATTAGGGAATGAGACTGTGAGGCAAAGAGCTATAATGCTTACTGAGATGACAGGAAGCCTAAATTTAAGGTCACACCCTGCCATAATTCATATTAAGATAAACACAGCAAAGACTCTGAGTCGTTTGGTTTACAGAGGACCATGAAAAAACCCCAGAATTTTAATTTAATATGTTAAATTGTTTATAAACAAACAGTACTTATATCTCTTCAAGCTAAAATACAGTTAAATCTTAAATTTCAGGGCATAACCTGATTACCAGTGGACAGCTGGTATTTAGAACCTGATCTGAAAACCAGGACTGCATCTATCCGCAGTCCCACTGAACCAAGGCCCAAGTCATTTGAAGACAGAAACACTGCTACTCCATGTTTTACATCCCATAAACACTACGGGCATTCCTGCTGCTTTGTCAATAACGTTACACTGAAAGCTCCAAATGCCAAGCCCAACCTCACGTAAAACCCCAGGTGCCCTGAGGGCATTTCATCGCCTCTGGCGGGTTTGGAACTGAACATCCGCAGAGGCAATGGGCCTCCTGGATCGACAGCCCGGCCACTACGGCGAATCAGGGGATGGCCACACTTTTTCAAACAGCAAAGAACTGTAGGTAAATAAACCCCCTCACCCCATCACCACGAGATAGGATAGAGTCAGGCACAGCAAAGCTAGGCAGCCTGTCTCACAAACCCTCTTAGTAACATAAAGGTGTGACAGTGGCCCCAAAGGACAGGGAATATCAGAACAGAGGGGGACCAGACGTGTGCCTGGGTACCATACAGCACTATTGCTAGCTCCTGCTTTGTTCCCACCGAGGGTACTCTGCTCCCACAAGGGTAAGGACAGATTTGGTTCCTCTGTTTCAACTCAGTCAGGAAAAAGGCTGTAAAAGTTCAGCTATGGATGAATTTTTTCCTCTCAGTGACAGAACGCAATCTAACTTCTTTGTCACTTACAAAGACAGTTTGAAAACCACCGTCAGGCTCCCCATCCTTTTCTTGAGGTTCACATTTCGGATATTGAATGGATCTCTCTCTCTGGATTTTAATTGACAGTGAAAACCTGATTTCTGAAGCCAAGGTAAGGTACTGAAGGTAAGTGATCAAAACACTGCCCCTGTAATAAATCACTGCAGTCCAGGTCACGGTTTGGAGTGTGAATGCAGCGTTCAATAAAGAAACACACTCCACCTTTCAGCTTCAAGCCGACCCCAGCTAATTGACCTCATTGTGGTCCCACCATTAATCATTCTGGCACAAGGGGCAAGAGGCAGCTCCACTGCATAGACTTTCAGGAGGTGGGGGTGGAAATAAAAGATGAAATCATAGACAATTCTTCCTTAATTATGTCATTGGATTTCCTGTTTTGTTAGATGTCACTATTTTACCAATGGAACACCAAGAACAATACGCGTGGTTTATCCGGTTTGTATTCACTCAGCCCACGGGATGCCCAACAGAGCAAATAAAAGTGGATGTGAACAATTGCATGGTACCAAGTGGTGCAAAGACACTGGCGAGTACAGTGAGGCTACACCGACGTCTGAGCGCCCAGTGCAAACCACACCACCCATTCACAAACACATCACTTCCAATATTCTGAGCTTGAGTCCATGTGTGACCCTGCTGTCATCTGCATGAGACCAGAGCAAATGAAATTACTACACAGGGTTTCTTATACACATTTTGTTAGAGAATATTAGAATAGCCTTGGTTGGAAGAGACCTCTAAGATCATCAAGTCACAGGAAAACTATGAACTAGCCCTGAACGTGCCACATCACCTCTCACCAATTTTCATTCAAGATTTGAAACCACTAAAAATAACATCACCTGAAAGTTTATCTATTTATCTAATAATTTAGAGACTTGTGGCCATGCTTGTGTGAAGAATTTCAACAATTTAACTTAAGGAAATGACCTCTGTATATAGACTGTGAGCCTGTGTTCCATTTCCCAAAGAAAATGAATGTTGGGGTTCCAAAACGGTCATGTTAATAAAGTTATTTAGGTGTCTAGAGACTTTTTAAAATCAGGGTAAAAAAAGACATTGAGAGCCAATGGACTTTAATCTCTGAAATCTCTATTGAAAAAGGAACACATAAGCACTTTCAAATTTTTATCCTGTGTTTTATTTAAGATTATGCCTTCTTTAATTTTCATTTAGTATAAATCTGTTTATAGGCTGTGAACAACAGGATCTCACTTCAAAGTGGCCCCGCTTCGAGCAGGGGATTGGAGCAGGTGACCAGACATCCTTTCCAACCTAATTTATCCTATAACTCTATTAGAGCAGGTTTAAGATAGACAGAAATAAGCACTGAAATTAGAGTGATCTCAACATGAACAGACAATTATTTGTTAAATCACTATGAATTTCTGGGAAAACAAGCACCACAAATCTAAGATTTTCAAAACCATCTAAAGGATTTACTGAAAACCAAGGATTTGAAGTGAATAAGGAGCTCAAAACTCATGCACAATATATCAAACACAAAGAATATTCACAAGTCACTGAAAATTCAGGAAGAGGATAAAATGTTAGGAGCTGTACAGTCCTGTCTCTGTACCATATGTCCTACTGACCTTGCTCACCTGAGGGAAGCACTTTCACACTGCAGGGATGTCACAGTGTAGTGTCCCACGAATACACAGATTTGGAATCATCTTCTAGCTGAAGCAATTGGTATAGTGCTGGGGTATCAGGAAACTACAGAATTTACAGCAGGTCTGTGCTTGATTTGCACAGACCCCAAGTACTTGAACCAAGTGACTGGAAACAAGAGCATCAGTGTTTTTGCAAAGTCAGGTCCCTAGTCTTACGTTTTTGAAGGCATGCTCCAATCTTTCCTGACACATTCTTCTTTCCTTCTCCATTTTTCTCCATTTACAGTGACTGAATGCTTGAATGCTTCCCCACTAGCAATTCAAAAGAAAGGACAATCCCCTTGGAGCATGAGACACAGAACCTATTAATAAGCAAATGGAAAGAGCTGGCATATATTCCTCATTGTTTAATTCGGCAGCCACTAGAGTCTGAAGCATTTCTCTCCAGGGTCTCAGCCATGTAGAGTCAGTGTGGGAGATGACTTAATGCTATTGTCTTGAGCAAACTATCTCAAACTCTCACACAGAGCAAGGACTTGCAGGATGAAGGCACTCATTTAAACAGACAGGTCTATATTTTAGAGGAAACAAGCCTTTAATCCTATACATGCTGCCCACACCTGTGTGAGATTCAATTTTGTGGGTGAAAAGGAGTGCAGAGCTTTAGGGAAATGACACGCTCGGCAGAACTGATGAACTGTGTGAAGATGGCTGGTGAGAAGATCAAGCCCTTATCCCCAACTGGAAAACTATCACTTCAGCTTGTGCTTCTGGGGCTGTCTTAACCCTCTCCTTTCTCCAATCTCACCCTCCCCTCCTCCTCCTGCAACACTGAGCAGCCTGAAGAGATCCCAAGTGAATCCTGCCTGATAGATACCTTCCTACCCACCTTTCCCTGCTGTGGAGATAATGGGGTGTGGGGGGGGAACTTTTGCATTGCATCAGAATTTGGAGAATTATTTCTATGAGGGGAAAATAAAAAAAATAGATCAGAGAGACTTTTTCATTTATGGTGAAATAATTTTTTTTTTTCTTTTCCTTTTCTTTTTTTTTTTTGCTGTCACACATCACAGATTTTGAATAACTACACCGTGGACCTGACCAAGAGAAACATCATTCACTGGGAAAAAGAATGCTGGATTGTAAATCAGGCTCAAGGGGAGAGAGGCAGTGCTGACTGTACTCCCTGACTTCTGCATTTCTCCACCTTACAAGCATTTTCACCTCCACTGCCCCTGTATAAGAGGACACTGTTCTGCCAAGCGACAGGAAATATCAACACTGGCACAACAAACCCAAGTACAGGAACCCACTTTCCTTTGAGCTGAGCACACACAACTGCTGGGCCCGACAATAAGTTGCACTGCGCGTTTCATCTTCTGTTCGACAGGTTGAATACTGCAGCTTCACTTCCTTAAAGTCTCTATTTAAGTCCAACACATTCCTACATCTAACACACCCAATTTGTTCATGGATACACCAGAAAATTTCTGTGGGGAGAAAAAAAAAACCAAACCAAAACCCCGCACCAACAAAACCCCCCTCAAAACAACCAAACCAACCAAAAAAACCCCAAACAAACAAAACCCAAACTACCTCCCACCTCCAAAACACCCAAACCCACCAGCCAACCGTCTGGATCATTTCCCTGGCAAAACATTTCTCCCCCACACTTGCTATGCCTCCCTAAAGCTTCTGTCCTGATTCTTCCTATCGTGTGAACTGCTGTGTATTTAAATTTCAGCCTGTGTGACAATACTACTGGGTATATCCTGTACTTAAATCATTTCCTTGTCTTTCATATTGACACTTTCTCAAACACAATCCCATCACACGTGTGTTTCAGTGACATGTTGAATATATAACAGACTCCCCAGCGGACACTGGTCATTTTAATGTTGTGAACAGCTCGTCACACCTTTCATCCTCCTTCCACCTTGCTGCATTTGCTAGTTCTGCTGTATAAATTGGGGTGACCACAGAATGACAATAATCTCACATTGATGCACCACTTTGCATCCCACTGGATTCCTAAGTGATTTACAGATTTCACATATGATTCACTGCACCATTTCTGCGACAGAACATAGGCTGAACTGATGCTCACATTAGGTGAAGCTATCACTGTTTGAAATCGCAGGACTGGTTTCAGAAAGAAAGAATGTGAATAACCCCATTAAAAAAATATGCCAGTCAAAACTCCCCTGAAGAAAATGCAGTGAATGTTTTACAGTCCCAACTGCTAAAGACAGTTTATGATTCACACTCAAGCAAATTGTGCTCTGGACATCAGACAGGGAGGGGAAAACATTTGAGCTGTCAAGAGATAGAGGCAGGTAATGAAATGGATGTACAAACAGCCAGAATACTTTGTGTGTGTCTGTTTTGTCTATACATACAGATACACAGGCATTCAAACTTCATCATTGAATCAAAACTTTGATCATTTATCAAAATTTTATCATTTCAAGGTCAAGCCTTCACAGCACACACTGCAAAATAAAGCTACCTGTTTCACTACTGTTCTAATGTATTAGAATATCAAAAAAATAAACTCTTCCTCAAGAAATCAGCTCCACCAAAGCCCCAGATTTACTCTGCTTGGATACACTGAAATCCTTCTGCTGTGAGGGGTAACCAATGTGGACTGTTTCCAGCCTCAGAGATGACCACTCTACTGGAAATCCCAGCTCTCATCTGGGGAAAACACTTGAAAGCAAAGCTTTGTAAATGCTCTTTAAAATCAAGCTTAATCGAGCACATTGGCTTCAGAGCTTCTCAACAACTGCAGCACTGGAAAAGCAGACCAGAAACATCTTTGAATGTCAGGTTGTTACTACTACGCTTCACCCAAAATGTGAAGAGTATCAATGTATAAACCACATCTTTTAATATAAAACCATGCACTGCGTATACACAGGTGCAGTCCCTTGCCCAAACAGTAAGAAATTACAATTAATTTAACACACTATTTTCCTCAAGTTTTACAAAGAACTACTTGTAACCTACTCCAGAGTTAGGGCGCCGAACTCAAATCACATTGGCTTCTAACAGAAGAGCTTGGAAGGTGCCTTGGTGGAAGGGTAACTTAGGCACTGCACGCGTGTCGTCAGCGTAGTGGAAGTCAGCAGCCTTTAATGCACTTCAGATTTCCTCAGTGATCTCAGAGTGCTGGCTTCATAAATGTTGGAACATGTGGATATTTTTTAAGTCCCTCATTTCAACTTCTATGGTCAGCCAAAACAGGAAGAGTAATGAATGGCGACACTGCCCTTAAGAGGACCATAGTTATTAGCCTAATGCATTGGGAGGAATGATGCATTAAGACATTAAGAATCAAAACAATCACATTAATGCTTGACAGCATAAGCAGGAAACAAAAGATGAGAGCTGTAATACAAACCATATGGCTTAATAACTAATCTCTCATTTAAGCATCGTTATTAAAACACCTCCTAAATGTCTGGGCCTTAACAGAACAACTCAGCATCGTTATTTTACAGATTTATTCTTTTCTTCCCTCCTCCCCCACTCCTCTCCCTACTCTTTCCCTCTCTAAAAGTGATGGTTTTTTTCTGAAAAGATCTTCAAACTGTTTCTCCTTTCATAAAGTCCAAATCCTACGTCAACCCAATTAAGCCTACACAGTCATAATAAATGAGGGTTGTCAGTTAGTCTCACTTGAGACACAAACTGTAGCTAATATTACTCAATATGCAGATGTTTTCTGTCTCTTTCCGTTGGAGAGAAAAAAAAAGTATTATTCAAATGGATTAATGATAAATTGCTATTAATATGAAGAGGATATGCTACAGAATGACACAAGGTTGCAGAAATGTCAAGTGGAAGAGATGTGTGTGAACAATGAAGTCCTCTTAGCATGTTGATGTGCTTCAATAATTTATATATTGTGGTGTTTCTGGACCACATCAACACACCCTTAACAGGGAAAAAAAGTAGGCTGCATAAAAACATTAAGTCCTCATAGAGGGGCTCCAGGAGATTCTCAGCGTGTAGATGATGCTCAGACACCAGCTGGGGATCTGTCAGAGGGAGACTTTCCAGTAAGAATCGTTGGGCTCATTTTCAACTCCTGCAGAAGCTGCTGGGAGTTACGAGTACTTTAAATTCCTGAAAGTCAGATTACACCTGATTCTGGAAAGCTGGAGTATGAACCCAGTGGCTGGAGCTCAACTGAACTCAATACAGTTAACTTCTACACCAATTAAAAAATTGTCTCTGATGTTTTTTAAAAGATAATCATCCCCAATATTACCAACACCAATTCGAGGTATCAAAAGTTACTTAAGTGCCTCCAAAAAAACCACCAGCATTCATTTTCCTCAGTCTTTCTGTGACTTTGTTTGAAAACTTTCTTTTATTTGATGCTGCTCTTTCTACAGCTTTCCCTGTTTTTATGTATTTATTTCACAGACTGAAGCAGAGTGCTAATGCCAGAAAATTTGGAGCCGAATTTTAAGCATTTCAAAGCTTGGGAAAGCATTCAAATCCTGAGTCGAGAACTTATCTTCAAAACAGAGAATTTCTGTTTGAACAACACATGCAGAAAGAAACCACCACAATGCAGGTTTAGGAAAGCACTTCAAGAAATATTTTAATGCAATATCTTTAAATTTAATTTTAATTGAAGAAATGGCTTTTTGGAGGAGCTGGAGGGAGATAGGAGGAAGACATATATTTGATATTGTATTGCACTATTTGCCAAAATTAGGGCTTAATGCATGTAATTTAGAGAATCAAAAAGTACCCTTAGAGTTTGCTTCCTCCTCAAGTACCAGTGGCTGCATTTTGTGCTTAAACACACACAAATTCCTACTGAGCTGCTATATAAATGCTAATGATTATGATCATCCTTTGCTTTGTTTCCCACTCCCCCTTACAGTTAAAGATTTTTGCAGTGTAACTGAATGCACTGATTTATCTACATTAGAGCCAGTGTTAAACTGAAGACACAACATTGTTTTCATTCAAGAACAGTTTGCTGGAAAGCAGCCAGAGTTTGAAATTCTGATAATGGGTGGGGTTTTTTCCCTGCTGGTTTTTTTTTTTTCTGCTTTGTTTTCAAAGCAATTTAATAGAGGTTGAAATGCTATAGGAAAATCAAAGTTTCAATAGAAATTAACATGAAAAAATTCTCCTATATTTAACCAGTTTCAGCATGAAAGCAGATATGCTAAATGTTGAAATTCCAATTATATCTGCTGTTAAACAAAACAGTAATATATTTTAACAAAAGTTAAACAATCAAGTTGTTGTAAATGAGATTACAGTAATTACCTTGGGCTGATACTCCTAGTACTGAATTAGAGCTCTTCAAAATGAAAGCAGGAGTTAGCAGAGCTGCAGCAGATGCTGTTATCTCTGGATTAGATGTCAGGAGAGTCACGTAAAATCATCCAGCAATTTTTTGTTTGTTTTACTTTCTTCATGCTATTCGGTATATTTGCAACCTGCACATTTGTTACTAAAATAAAAGATCTGTCTTTCAATATTTTGGGCTTCTTTTGTGGATTTGAATACAGATATTGACCAAATAAGAATACAAAATATTATTTGAGGTTCTAAAATTGAGATGCTGTCAACGTGGTTTTGATCTTAAGTTAAAACAATGCCAATTGTAGCAGTTTCAGTAGTATAAATTAATTTAATTCAGGCACAAGGATAAAGGGGGACAAAAGTCATATAGCAGATGAATTTGAAGGTTATCCACTGGACCATGGATTTTTACACTACTGAGTATCACCTGGGTTTTGACGAAGCTTTACAAAACAAGCTTCCTCGCTGCTTTCTGCATTCATACGTGCAGAAAAGAAAGAATGGAAAGAAAACCACAGAGGAATTCTGGTTCCAGACTGCATAAGAAAATGCAGAGAAGTTTGGGTTATTTTATTTAATTTTTTATTCACTCATTTTGCATCCTCTGCTTGGAAAGAGTTGCCTAAGTATGTCAGTTTCCTGCCATTAATTGGAGTCTCTGTCTACTGAGATCTACAGTAAGTAATAAATAGATTCTCACCTACCTACTTTCTGAAGCTATTCAAAGCCCACCTGGGCTACTGATGTTCTTGCTTACAATGGAGAATAGAGAAGGGGCTGAAGGATTTGACACTGCCTGAAACAGACACTTAATAAATAGTGTTCTCTTGAAATTATTAAAACCAGCTGGCCTCAGTGAAACAGTGTAGAATTTAACTTGGGAGAATGAAATAAAGATAAAGTCAGAATAAATTCATCTTCTGCTTCCCAGCCTCGCTTTCCTCGTCCCACTCCCTTCCCCCCAAGGTAGCAAACCTGGTTTTCATAACTGCAAACAGAAATAAATAAATCCAGGAATTCCTAGTAAAAGAGATCAGCCAAATTTAAACTGTTCCAAAAAACATGAAAACCATTTCAAAATCTTCTGTGTCTCCCAGAAACTAGTAATTCCCAACACTTGGCTGCTTACCTTCAAAAAGTGGGGGGGGGAAGGAAGGAAAAAGGAAAATTTAAAACACAGGAACAAGATTTCCAGTGGTGAGTAAAGATTTTCAGGGACCCAGCCTGAAATGCAGTGAGAACCACCTGCCTCACGGAGAGCTGATTCCCGTTACGATATGTCAAACCAGGCTGCCTCGAACAGCTTCACCTACAGGGAAATTTTTCACTGAGAAAAAAAATCTTAGCTCCCAGATTTTCCATTAAAATAACATCAATCTTTTCTTTATCCCTAACAGAGCCATGGAGTGTTTCAGAACCAGTGCACAAGGGAACCTCTGTGCTCAAGCAAAGTCCAGCTGCCACGTGGGTGACCAGCAGCAGGAAGAGCACAGGGCAGCGCCACACAGCCCGCCAGCAGCGCCCCAGCCAAGGGGAGTGCAGAGAACACGGATCACCCTTCCCCAGCACGACAGCTCCCACGTCCACACCCATGGAAAGGTTTGTAAGTTCTTCAGTGACCACATGGGTCGTGCTTTCCTCCATTAAAGTAACACCACTGAGCCTCCCACCTGCAGCCACACGTGAGCAGCCAGCACCAGCTCCGTGGATGCTCCTCCTAGAGACGGACTGACACGGTGCGTGATGTGAACCCTTCAGGGACACCACCACTTCAGTGTTCTGCCAGCAGACACAAGCATGGAAATGAATCTCATACACCCCGACTGCTGCTGTCCTTACCCCTGAGCTCTTCAACACACGATACCCAAACAGCCGCTCTGCTCACGAGAGGCTGACTCCGGCTCTGTCGGAGATCAGTGCAGGCAGGACAAGATCAAACCAAACTCAAGCATTTTTTTCCCCATGCAGGTTTACAGGAATATTCACCTTCTTAATCAGGAGCTAAACATGTCTGATCAGAGGTGACAAATGACAGAATCTGGAGAACACATCTAAAAGCTATTGCGCAGTTAAAGAAATTCACTGAGCCTGAAGGATTTTCTGCACATGAGGTTTCTGTCCAAGACTAAGAGGCAGCAAGTTGTTCCTCAGACAGAATAAAAAAGAAAAAAAATAGTATTTTCAGTGCTCTGGAAGCTCATTTGTCATGTGACACGTGATAACTGACTTGAAGAAATGCAGGCACTGGCTAAAAAAAACCCAAACCACCATTAATTTTTGAGCTTGTGTTCCAAGGTCATAAGCCTGAGGTTGAGAGGTAGTGGAGGAACATCAACACGTGCAGACAGGGGGGGAAAGATTCTGATCAGACTCTGATTCCTACAGAGATACAAAGCTAGAGTGATTCCTCTGATAATTTAGAAGTAAGTAATATACTGTACATGGATCTCTTTATGAAAGTTGTTTCAAAACACTCCGAAGTTGCAGGCCCCAGCTAGGAGCTCTGACAGCCACACCTTGAATCCATCTCATTCACAAGATATTGGAATATAATCTCTTTTCCCCCCAAGACACCAGTGAAAATTATGCACCCAATTCTAGAGCTAGAAGAAGCAAATAGGGAATGGAAATCCCTACTAGTTTGAAAGGGGAAAATGATTATTTATTTTTGCATTGAAGTCTTCCTTTAAAAAGATTTTAGTACCTGACCTGTTTGCAACTCAAGTCTCGATTTTGACGAATTTGCTGCTTCTCGACAGAAAACAATTCCACCAAAAATTGACTCCATCACCTAAGCACAACCAACCTGCAGGGTAGTCTGCACCTCTGAGCCTTCTATGCTACAGCAGGAGCAGCATACAGCACCTCCTCAGGTTAGACATTACCTTCTACTAAATAACTCCGTTTCCCTTACGAGGAATATTTTTCTTAGTTAATTTGCTTTGAAAATCCGTGCTTCAAAAATCACAGTCACTTTGGGACCTAAATAGCACTGATTTTTCATAGACTGCCATTTTCAAAATGACACCAAAATCAGCACTACTTTAAAATCTTTTTTAGCATTCCTACCTATTTTACAAGTCCAATCATTAGTAACTTTTTTAAATGGAAAAGCTATGCTAGCAATAAGCCAATGGATGACTTCTAATAATTATACTAATATAAATCTCCCCATGGAATCTATTCTTCCAATATGACTCTTTTATGGATCTTCTAGGAGTGAACATGCAAAGAAATTGCACCTGTCTAGTTGCAGCGGTAAAAACTTTCTAGCAGAAAACTTTAATTAAGGCAAATCCTATAAATTCACTCTTGTGTGGAGAGGATAAATAAGAGGAAAGTAGTATTCCAGCTAGTTCTCCCATCCCCACTTTTCCCACTCACAAAATCCACAGTGAGAATGCTCAGCAATAGGAAGAAAAATCAAATCCCGTCAAAGCAAAGGCAGTAATTCAAGGGAAGACAGATTCTTAAGCGAGTCCAGTGGTGGGAGGTAGCATGATGTATCCATACAAAAAATCTGGACAGCATTTCCACAGTCTTGAACAGCCAGACAAAATTATAAACCTATGGAGTACCATTTTATGTCTGGCATTACACAGTGCCCCACTGCTCTTCCTTCCCCTGCCTATGCCAACCCTGCTTTTGCCAGGTTAATGCTTTCCCAGGTATTCCAACGTTCTTCGCTCAATCCAAAGATAACAGTATATGGAAAAGAAAGAGTGGAGATCATCCCCATAGGCATAAACAGGAAATATGTTTTATAATCTGATGTATTGTCCAAGTAAAGTGAGTGCATTTTCCCCTTTTCTTTCTAGAAACACAACTATCTTAAAGAATGCGGCATTTTATACAAAATCTAATAAAAAGTTATGTTTTTTTCTTTTCTTTTTTAATTTGAAGGCTATTTTAAGATATTTTTTCTGCAGAGAAACTGTCTTTAGCTGCCCAGCCTGCTGTTTGTTGGGCAAGTCCTGTGTGTTTTTCAGAATTACACAGTAAGCATTATATAAAACCAGAAAACAACAAGTTAATTTGGACAAAGGGCCCTACTTAGCTCCTTTACCCTATCTCCCAGTTAAGCAGGCTTGTTATCTAAAAAGAACAAAACACCAATACTATTTTTTACTGCAACCACCAGGGTTTAGACTTCCAGTTGCATTCATTTTATTAGGAACCGGGTGATCAAATTCCTCAGGCAGCGTGGGACATTCTGAAAGCAACATTTTCACTGAATTATAACGAGAATAAAAATCCCAGTTGGTGAAAGCAAAATACTTGTAAAGAACATGTCACCTCCTCAGCTGCAGTGGTTGGTCGGAAGGGTCTTTAAAAGCTCGCTTCCGCAGGCAGTTAACAAAACGACACTTCCAGCACAGAAGTCTGTGTTGGTGCTGAAGTCTCTGGTTCAGCCTCTGCCAACCACCTGCTAAGAGTGGTTTCTTTTCACGAGAACTCTCTGATTGTTAGGTTTGCTAGCCTAGGGGCAAATTTATGACCCAGGGCCTTCACTACACACCACTGTTCATCAAGTTTCGTTTGGTTGAAGGTAATAGTCAAAGAATTGAACCACAAGACAGACTAGGATCAGGTCCTAAACATTTATGTTTTAATTTGGATAAAACAATGCTCGGGTCTGGCAAAAATCCTTTTCTTCTGTAGCTTTTAAAGCAGTGTGTAGGACAGGGGCCCTGTCTCTACATCACAGGTAGGGAAATAGAGGCAGCACGCTCAGATAGGAAGTCCTACAGGTCATGTAAGTCATATAGAAAGCTTGTAAAAGAAGCAGAAGTAGATCCTGAGAGATCCACATTCCGGTTCTCTCCAGCAGCAGAATCCAACAGTGTTTAAAATCTTTGGAATATCATAAATACGCAGATGAAATGGTGGTCTCATTGCATTAAGAACTGAACAGGTACTGGGAAAGTGTCCTTGTCCTGAAAAACAAAGCTCCAAACAAACAGAGAGGAAAAGGGAAAGCAGAGGCAGATAAAAGGGCGGAGGAAATGGTCAACAGGAGACATGGAACAGAAATGAACCTCCTCTATGCACTGCTTCACCAAAATGGAAGCAATCCAGTCTGAGGCCTGACTCACTAAGGGTGAGTCAGAAAAAAACCACAACAACCCACAAACTCTCTGAAACAACAGACAGCTCAAAACAACCCCACCAAAACCCCTCTAAACAAGAGCCATGACAGAGCCCTCACCAGGGCTGAACAGTGAACCCCAGGACAGACCTGCAGGGCTCACCAGTGCTCCACAGGGCTAGCACGAGACTGCAAATCAGGAGGCCAGCAGTGCTTGGCCCCAGGGGAGTGAGCCCCCGGCACACCGTAACGGCATGGCACCAGAACACGAGCCGCGATTTATGGAGGCTGGGTGGTCCCACGTCACTCACTCGCTGTCAGTCGAGTAGCACTCAGCGAGGTCCGACTGGAGAGATGTCACATTCATACAGTATTTACTGTCTGATCTCGCACAAGCAGGCAGAGACCGACCAGTAATTGGGATCAGCCTTCCCAGGGACAAGAACCCCCCCGTGCGGTGGAGCCACCTCAGCTCCTGGCACCAAGGTGGGCCCTGCAGACAGGAGGACTTGGGTCACACAAGATGCTTTACATCTCACTGGTAATTAGGCACAAGGTTCTAAGTGCCTTCAGTAGGCTTTGAGTAAGGCTGAGTGGGTAACACATTCCTGCACATGGGGAGAAGCATTTCCAACCCTCCTGCATGCCCCATGCGTTCCACCTGCTGACCCATGTGTGTGAGGACCAAGAGGAGCCTCACAGGGCTTTGTGCCTTCAAAGAATTTTGCAAACCTGCACGTCTTTGCCACTGCTACAGAGGGATGATTACTGTAAAGCAGACAGCATGGATTGTTTAAGTGAGAGAAGATTCTCAGTCTAATTTTAGGGATTTGAACAGAAGGCGATGCTCCAGCTGGGAGAAGATTTCCACCAAAAAGAATTTTTTTATGAAAACCAGAGGGTGGGGGAGTTTCACAACATTATTTCCCTCCTTTTCCTAACCTGCTCAGTGAAATACACATGGGACACTCCTTGGTGACAGCCATTATCACTGAGGGAGCTGTGATGGTCCCTGCAAAGGCTGTCAGCAGCTTCTCAACCAGAGACCTTCTGGAAGAGATCTCTGCCAGGGACTTGAAAGGAGTCTAGAGGGCTACAGTATGGTGAGACAGAAGAGACTTTGAGAGTTGTTTCCATGAGTGGATCAACACAGGTGCCACAAAGAAGGGGACTCTCTGGGATATGGAACACAACCTTAGCACCTCAACAGTTCCCTTCGTGTTTGTGAGCAGCCCAGCGCAGTGCAGCTGGGAGCAAAAACAAAAGGTCCTCAACCTGCTGAAATACGTAGCCTCTCCTCCAAGGGTTCAAGACTAAGAGAATCTACCCAAGATTTCTGGCTCGGGTTTGGTTTGGGTTTTTTTAAAGGAAGGCAGATATTTGGCAGAAATTTTCACTTAGTCAAAAATGCAATTTTCTGAGTTAAAAAGCAGGGTGGATTTCATCAGACTTAGTCCTAATTCATCAGCCCCCACAAATAATGAGAATTTTCCTCCCATTAAGGACAACAAAAAGGTAGAAAATTATCTAGTCAGGGCAGGACATTCATTCATTTTAAATCACAGAAGTCAGATCTCTCTGGAATGCACATTTAAAGCACGAAAAAAAAAAAAATCATTGAAGGTTTGCAAAATATTTCAAAACTCAGAGTTACTCTTGGAATTGATCATCTAGGAATAACAAAACTCACAGGAAATGCACAGAAAAAAGGCTGGACAGAATTCTCCCCGTGTGTTGTACGCGCTGCAGCAGCACCCCCCGCCCGTGTCCTCCCGCTCTGGAACGCACCCGAGGAGAGACGAGACCACGGACCTGGGGCTGACGTCCCTTGGTGCCCATCCAGCTCTGTTACAACTCAAAAACCCCAGAATCTGAGTTCCTCAAGAAACCCAAACGAGTATTTATAACTTCCTGACAGACGGGACTGCATGAAGCTTTAAGATGACTGCAAGGTCTGCATTCCCTCCTTTCTCTCCCTCTCTCCTTGCAGACGATAAAACCCGTGACTCTTCAGGGACAGCCATTTCTCCCCCAGACCCAGAATCAATGCCTAGCATCTGAAGACACCCCTTGCTTTCAACACCACCTTGTTGTCAGCATCTCAAGCTGTCAGATCCTTCTCCCCCTCCCGTGGGCAGCTCAAGGCTCTGTCCCATTAGCCCGTGTTCCCTGGGCAGCCCTGACTCACAAGATAATGGAAGGCACTAGAGGAAAACCTTCCAAGCGGTGGCTTTAAGTGACAGAATAAGCATGAATCCTGGCAAGAGCCATGGTGGGATTGCCAAGAAATTCTATATGATGCAGGTGCAAATAGTTTTTTAAATTCAGACTCATTAAAATATGTATTTTGTAAAACAAATTAAATTAAAACATCTGGGAACTAGGGGAAAAGGCTAGGGGCTTGAGAGGAGCAGGAGTACGTGTGTGCACACACACACACAGTTACTTAGTTCTGAGTTAAAAAGTGTATTTGAAGGCCCCGGACTTCATCAGGATCCATAATTGTGGGAAAGTAACCTGAAGATGCCAAACAACAGGAAATTACCAGAAGAATCTGTCAGCACAATCAGCTGCTATTTTCATTGTTCTTTGGCAAATTTATACACAGTCGGGAACACCTGGGCTGGCACGCAGCCCGGGTTTGACTAATTGCCAGGGGAGAGGAGCAGTCATTTGTCTTCGGTGGGGTTTCCTACGCTCGCTCCTCAAAACATGTGGTTTCACTTTTCCCCTCTCTCTGCAGGAAATGGCAGGACAGTGAAACGCAGAATAAATGAGTTCGATTCCAAGAGGTTGCCTCCTCAGAGGCCACTCCAAAAATAACTGTCTTGTGAGAGGCTGTTAATAACCAGGATTCTATATACTGTCTTCAGCAAACAACATTTCAAAGGCACAGTGTTCCTCTTCTCCCCAGACCCTATGTACGTTAAAAATATTGGGGGGGAAGAAAAGGAAGGGAGGGAGAGAAGGAAGAACCTTGGCGGTTAAGAGTCCTGTATATTTTGGGGGGAGTTCACACTCTCTTCAGACTGCCTTGCAAAGTCCAACACACCTCAAGGATGTTGCCTGGATTTTCCTTTAGGGCTGTTTTCCCAGCACTGTTTCAGGATGAGCAAGCATTTGTTGAACAGCTCTGTCCACCCCCGTGGTCATTCCCGTAACTGGACATTACGGATGTCTGTCTCCCCATCCCACCCCTCCCATGCCCTTGGAGAACCTGGCATACCTGATCGCAGTAGGATCACACCAATTTAGGACAGACAATTGTTTATTCAGAAGAACTTCAGGGGCAGTCCCACCCTCAGTTACCCACAGTCAGTCCTTTGATTACACCCCACAACAAGGGATATTCCCAGATCTGCAAAAGCAAGGCCACAGTTTCCATGCACTGTATTTCAGGGATCCACTTTAACTCACTATTTGAAACAGCCATTTGCTGCATGTGTCTCACATTATAAGAGCAAGTCCCTTTCCAAATGCAAGCTTTGAAAGGGGTTTTAAAGCTCTGTGACAGACAACAGAAGAGTCCCAGCAATCACCTGCATTATAGCTTTATCTCTGCCCAGACATTCTTTCTGACATCCTAAGACTGCACTTTAAAAGATCACCTCTTTACAAGAACCACCTGTCGAAAGCGACAGCTTTTTCCTTTAACCTCAAAACATATTTTTAAGGTTAACATACCACTAAAAAAAAATAAAAGATATATATACACAAAATTTGCCCCCTCCTCCCACTACCACCGATTCTTAGCAAATCCAGGCTATGATGTCCCCTCCATGTAGCAAAAGTGTGTTGTATGTAATTCTCTTTTAAACCTGGGTACTTTCTAATTTAAATTGCGTGGTATTTTACCATTTTGGATGGTGTTATGTCACAGCAGCAGCATGTCTTATATTGCAGTGTATATCCATATTTGATATATTTTCACCTGCATCTTGTCCAAATCCTACAATGATTTAGCATCTTGGCACTCTGACAGCAAAGAATCAACTCAACTCCACCCCCCACCCCCCCCAGATCCTAAAAAAACATTTAAAACATACAGCAGATGATCATTAGGTTGGGTGAAGGAGCTAAAGGAACATTTGGGTTTCATTTGGTTTCAGTTGCAGACTCCTTAGCAGGGTAGAACTAAACTGTAATTCTAAACTGACCCACCTTTTCTTTCCTTTCCTCAACAAAAGGTGAAAAATGTGATAGAGCATTTTACAATGTGCAGCACATTGGTTATAGTGCAGCACTGATAGAGTTCAGACTTGGCTTATTTTCTCTACGACTGAGATGTTTTGACATGTTTATTTGTTTAATTTGTTTATTTTGACTAGCTCTGATTATAATTGGCAGCAATGAGCAGAATTAACATTAGACAGTGTCTTAGACTTGTCGGTTACCATAATGCAAAAGGCATGTGAAGACAAATTCTCCAAAGAAGTGACAATAGCTGGAGTTTGGTTCAGCTGCCTCGTGGCTTTGCTAATGCGTGGAGAAGTGACAGACTAGTACTGGAACTATGTGCTGCTTACTGATTTCACTGCCACAGGATCAGACCTTTAAACCCAACATCTCAAAACGGCAACATTTCTTGCTAGTTACTCAGAAAGCAACAATCTAACCCATACTGACATAAACTGAATATCCTCCAAATAGGTTTGAATCAGAACCTCTGCATGAATATTACTACGCAAAGCACATGAACCCTTAGGTGCAAGGCACACATGCGCTCGTTTGAGTGTTACTGCTCCACCCCTGGCAGTGTTCAAGGCCAGGCTGGATGGGGCTTGGAGCAACCTCACCTAGTGGGAGGTGTCCCTGCCATGGCAGGGGGGTTGGAACGAGATGAGCTTTGAGGTCCCTTCCAACCCAAACCATTCTGTGATTCTATGATAAAGAAATGGCTCATCATCTTTCAGAACCAAACCCTTCATTTGTTCTTCAGAGTTCATTCATGTTGGGCAATGAAGACTCTCACTGACTTCACTTTGCTAAGATCTTCATCACCATTGTTACTTTCTTGCAACTAGAACAGTGGGTTTTTTAGAGTAAAAAAAATTTCTGCGTGTGCATTGGGTTTGTTCTTAACTGTAGTCACAGAAATGCAACAAGAGTTAGGAAGGAGGGGGAATCTATTTGAGACAGGCACTGTAATGCATTTTCTTCAAGCCACAGTAATCCAAATGTTTTGCTTCGATTCAGTTTTAAACAGCATGTACTTAAACTGACAAAAACACGAATATTTTCTGAGCTGCTGCATCCTTCACACAGGCTACTCTGCCATGATATTGCAGCCCATATGTTCCACAATATCACACTTCTCAGCACTACCTAGGTAAATGATAATGCTAACAAACCCCCTTCTGTGCATGTAGACAATACAGCATGTGGGTGACAAATCTGGACCCCAGTGACAGAGTTTACCTTCGCTATCTTAAGGTGCTCTGTATAGGTGAAGACACCTTATCCCCTGTAAGTGTGTCTCCTGCTCACTGCCCCAAAACACTGTTTCAGGCCTCAGGTCACGGCCACACTTCAGCATCAGAAGATAATCAAATGAAAACGCTGTCAGAACACTGCATTGTGACATTACTGAGCAATTAAAGCACTCCCTGAACTACTAAACCTTAAAACACCATCTTTAACCTCTACCAGTTAAAGACCAAGACAGATATTCAATCCAGACCTTTCCCATGATTCAAAAAAAAAAAACAACAAAACCCCAACCCCAAACCCCACAGACCCCAGCTGCAAAATCCAGATTCTAACACACATTTCCAAGAGCGTGACATTTTAAAATTAATTGTCCAAACATCTTTACAGTGCAATAGGTATCCAGGCCAGATGTCAATTCCTGCCTCCTTCTCAAAAGCAAGATCTGAGATCATCAGAGATAAACTTATGACGCTTCACCTGCAAATCCCAGAGAACTTTAAAAGGAGAGGGAAAAGAAAATAATCCCAGTTTTTCAAGCAAGAATCTGAGGCAAAAAAGGAAAAAAACCCATGATGTCAAACATAAGAAAGGACCATAGAATTCAACTGTATGATCCTTAGTTTTTATTACATTATTCTTTTTCTTTTCCTAGAAATAGGCATTCCCACTAGGCAAGCTTGCTGATGCCCAGTGGTGAATATAAAGGAGAACTGCCAGTCAAGTACCCAAGCTGTTTAAATACGAAGAACTCAATCTGTGTCCCAAAGAATGTGGTAATTGCATGGACAAGCTAAAGCAAAGGAAAGCTGTAAGCAAGTGACCAGATTACATCTGCATTCGCCATACTAAAGACAGGTAGTTTTTATGCAAAGCCCTTCCAAGAAAAGCAAGTCATCTACATATTCTCCCACTAATTACCCAGGAAAAGCAAAGATGTTGCTTTACTTATATTTTCAACACAATATTTTCTCAGTGTGCAGCGTGTCACATTATTACGTGTGAAACCATATGTGTGGCAGTGCAGGGGGCCAAGTTAAGGTTCTCATGTTCACACCAAGTGCTACAGAGAGTTCACCACACTGAAAGGGTTTGCTTTTGATACCTTTGCTCACTTGCTTAGTACTTTTTAATTATTTAAAAGCGACTTGAACATGCATCCCCTCTGCCAAGCCCTGTCTTTAGTTTTGAGGGCTCTCCAACAATTGTTTAAAATAGCAACACCACCAGGAACTACACTAACAAAGAGTGTGTGGTTGTGCTCATTCATGCTGACTTACTCTCGGAGTTGCAGCAGAAGGCAGCAGAAAACAACCAAAAACTAAAATCAGAGCACATTAGACTCAAAAGCCAAAACCTGCAAAAATACCAAGAATTTCTTCTCATACTAATAGGACAGAAGAATCAGGCCCTGCTGAGGAAATACCATTTTTTTCTTTTTTTTTTTTTTTTTTTCTTCAATAGAAATGTATGCATTTGGAGTAAAAGAAACAAAATATAACTAAAGCTTATCACAATTTGCATGTACTTTTCTTACATTCACATTTTTCTTGCAGAAATTCTTGTGCCTGATGGTTAGCTTGTTAGATATCAGATACAAAACACACTTTACAGAAAAAAAAAAGCAACAAATTTTTGCATATAATCCACTGGCTTACATGGAATTTAATTAGTGCATAGCTCTGAGGGCAGTTCTCTGCATTAGGGGCAGTTTCATCACAATAGAGAAATAGAACACTGCAATTATGAAGTCAATATTGCATCATTTGTACTGTGCTGGTACTATCACTGCAGTTATCAACCACAAAAGGAGTTGCTCCTCTCTTGGAGCATAATTCTGTGGTACTTATTGAGGGCACAGATTACAAACACACACTGGATGTAGCAAGAAGAACCTGGGAACCAAAATTTCTTTTTAAAAACAAACAAACAAAACAACAACCCACCAAAAACCAACCAAAAAGCAACCCTCAAACTTTGACAAGTAAACACAGCGCAGAATTTGGAGACTAGTAGAGTGAAATAATTCATCCTGGCAAATTATTTGCCTAGCTCTGCTATTTGCCCAGGAGCACATTGTCAATGCTTACATAGTAAAGAAATCTAAGTGGCTTCAAACAAGATAGAAATCTTATTTTATTGATTTCACAGAACACATTGGGATATAGTGGTTCATAGTAAATAGCATCACAGTGGAAAACTGTGCAATTACATTGCAGCTAGGCTTCTTATTCAACAATTATCACTAGTTCATATAACTGGAAGGTAAACTATATTAGAAAACAAGATACCCTTGATCTCATACCTGATACACGTTGCTAGAACTCCAACAAAAGGACATGTATATTTATGTTAAGATCACACTCACTCATGAAGTTAATGTAACTATACAGTTTCCATGAACCTCTGCTCATTTCAGCATATGTGCAAACACTGCACGGGCAGTGTAATTGTAGTGGTGGAAACCATCTATTAAGAGCCCTGAAGGCACAGTATTTTTCTTTAGGTGCAGAAGATGTAGTTTCCCTTACTCAACCTGTGAACAGAACTCTTATCTTTTTCTGAAAGCATTTTATCTAAGGCAGGAAAGCCAAGAAAAATATGTCCATCCATTCCCAGATCTCCAGCAAGAGCCCTGGGACTGGACTGAGCTCTACCAAAGCATCTCCTCCTACACAAGCACAGCATCCTCTGCACACTCTTTGAGACTGAAAACACAGCTAAGGATTCTCAGTGCCTGACATAAACAGATCTGCCTGATTTTACAGCTGCCTTCTTCCCTTGCTTTGGATATTAAGCCTTTTTAAGGGTCTCAGATTCAGTACCTATAACCAAGGGTTACTGTGGAAATCTTGGCCTATGGTGTCTGACAGAGTATAACTATTGCTACTAAAAGACCTGAGAGTACTTCACAAAATCTCTGACTGCTACAGTTCCCCAAACTGAACAGATTTTATCAAGTAACTGACTTTCTGATACCCAGACGATTCGTATGTAAGCACATATATGGTTAGGACCACTATGTGGGCCAAACCCTCTACAGCTTGCTCATCTGCCAGTCACTAGGACTTTTCTGACTAAGGTGAGCAGGTTTCGGCCTCATGGTGAAGAACAAGATCACCAGCTGTGTGCATTCCATTTAAATATTCAGCCAATCTTTCAGTGAAGATTCATTTGTCATGTCCCCTGGCACTTTCTAGTCTAATTATTGAAGGCTATACATCCCCTCTCCCCACCCTAGAGTCTATTGTTTTTAAAGTGATAGCATACAGCTCAATTTAAATCAAGAAAAAACACAAGATTATCTTGGTTGCAAATAACTGTGGAAATAGGCAGAATTTTCCTCTTCTAGTCTGCAGTTCTGTAGCTGAGGGGATAAGAGATAATAGCTCAGGCCTACACAGAAGATGTGTGCCACAGACAGCTTTTGCTCTCTAGCAGACAGTGCTGAAGTCCACCTGAAGACAAAATTGGGAACATCCTGCTGGCTCTTGTGACAGACAGCTTGGAAGATGTACGGACTCAGCAGAGATGTTCCTTTCTGGGGAGCTGCAGGAAAGGTATTTCTCACCTTGTTCATGCTTCCGATTCTCAGATATACATGAAGGTATTTTGCCACTCCAGAGCATCTTTCAGCAAGCTATGCTTTTAAACTCCCTGCACAAATGACCTTCTAAAAAAAACCAAGCAAAGAAACTCACAAAACCCCCAGCATCTGCTGGGTAATGTTACTCATACAGCAACATTATGGTCCAGGGTTTCTATTTCTCACAAAAATGAGTCATGAGCACCCCCATTTTATATGTGGGAAATTGAGGCTGGGCAGAGACAGGTGAGCAAAGAGACAACCTCCAAGGTCATATCTTAAATTACTGATGAGTTAGAAACATATCCTTTCCCTCAACACAAGAATGGACAGTCCTTTCCAAACAATTCTACATGTGCAAAGGGGATAAAATACCTATCAGAAAATTTGTTCTACTGGTGAGTTTTCCCAGGGGGGGGCTGAACAACAGAGCATAGACCACCTTGACAGTGTCTACTTAAACAAAGGAAGCACATTGTACACGTCTCAGACATTTCTCCATAGAGTTCAAGGCAGCAAAGGTCACTGTATACTATACCTTTAAATAAAGTAACCAAGATAAAGGGGAGAAACCTCAACTAGAGCCTGCCAGCGGTGATAAGAGGGCTCTGTCGGTAGCTGTCTGTTGCCATCTAGTGGATTAAAAATATATGCTAAAATCAGAGCAGTAAGGAAGGGTCCAGAGTCCCCTTCTCAAGAACATCCAATATATTTCCATTTGGATTATCTCTGAACTCCTGTTCCACTATGCCATTAGCTGCTTGTTTTTATCTTTTCAGATAAAGAGATTTTTTTTTCTTTTTGGCTTAAAAACCGAGTGAAAGAACAGCTTGGATCAAATCTCGAGTTCCTTCAATTAGTTTGAAAGACAGGCTGAGAGGAGCAAGGGGGAGTGCTGAAAGAGACGGGGAAAGCAGACGAAACTCGTGTGCCAAACGGCAAACAAAGGGTTTGCTTTGCAATTTCATGGATCAAGCGGTGGTCTAGGGGTGAAAACCCTAGCTGAAAAAGTTTAAATGGCACTAAATTAACATACACTGGAAAGGCAGCTGAAAGTTTTCTTTTGTCATTAACAGTTACGATTCAAGCTACCTCCTGGCTCTTCCTCTCCTCTTACAGTTTACCCAGGGATGAAAGTGTTTACTGTAATTTATGCAATGCCAAGCCATGGGACTATGGTGACTAATTCTGTAAAACAGCAGCTTTTTAGGCCTGGTAGCCCTTTCCAAGTCACCAGTTCATAAGAGCGAAGAGCAAGAGAGGGATGCACGAACTCTGCCTGTAGTTATTATTTCTCATCCTACCCTTTGATATTTATGCATATTACCTCAGACCACAATATCACACCAGCTCAGAAGTCTGCCAATAAAAACATCTAATACATTTACATCACTTGCTATATAATCTAGAAAAAGCCTCCTTGCCTCAGTTTCCCTACAGTAGAAATTGCAACTGATACCTCAAGCTTAATTTATGAAACCCTTTGAACTTTTTAAGTGCTGAATCCTACTAAAAGTTAATAGTTATTACTAACATGCTACCTTTTTTAAAGATCGTCCAAACTTTGGTGCCAACATGAGGTCAAGAATGTGATAATATCAATGTTAGCATCCACACTAGAAAAATAAGGAATGAGCAAGATATAAGGAAGATGCAACAAGTCAGACACTGATAAAAATCCAACAGAAAGACTCATTCATATTTAGCCAGTCAAAGAAGAACCCCCCACCCCACAAAGCCATTGCCCATTTTTGATCACTTGGGTCAATCACATAGAAACCCAGGTGGAACGGGTATGCTTTCAAGCACATGGAGATGTAATAATATACTAAAGTTAGTGTGATCTTCACTGGCTGGGAATACCTGTCCCACATACCCATGCTCAGAATAGAAATGCACAGAACTCCTGCATCTGACCTGCCAGAACTAACTAGGGCTTACTTATGTCATTCATTTGGTACTTCTAAAGCACTTCTGGCATAAAAACAGGGGAAGTCCTTCCTAAGGGCATTGCTACCCTTAACTGGTAACACATAACAGTATCATTTAAAGCAAAATCTTCATTTGAAATGACCAGATCACCACCACCACCTATTAGCCAAATATCAGCACTCACAGATCTCTGAGAATAAACGTATTGATGATTAACACTGTTTGTCCTTTAAACAGAATGTCAGTTAAGTAAATTAATGTCCAATGGACAATATTGAAGGAGCAGGGAAAATGTTTCCTCACTATATTGTGTCCCCAGGCAATGAAGATGATAATTTTCTGCCCTACTAGGAAGGGCATCACACCATTAAATTGTGACAAATTAGTTCTGGGTTATGTGCTTTACTAGTCCCACATGGTAACTAAAACTTCTACGTTATTTGGCTGCAAAGCAAACCAGAGATGGTTCCGAGTATGCAATGGGACAGACTCGAGCAGTGACTGCTCCTTGCTCATTGCTGGACCAGAATCAAGCCTCAAAACAGCTTACACAAGAACATCCTCGCTCACCTTAGTGCCTTACTCTGCAAATACACCACCAGGTTCAAAGGGAGTACTCACCAAAGAACATGCAATTCAGCAGAATCTGGAATTTATTCACCTTCCTTTGCTACCTGGCCTTCTAACTAGCTGAAAGCATCTGAAAAAGCCTGGTCTGAGAGATAAAACACCAGAGCAGAAGCCTAAGGAACTGCGCTCTCTCCTTGGCTTTGCTCTATGATCTCAGGAAAAAAAAGAAATGCAACATTCTTTGTGTTTCTTATGCTCTTCAGAACACTTGCTGAGGTGCTAAACTGTTTGGGGAAGAAATGCTTCTTATTGTAAGAACAAAATAACACTTCTCTTGTTTTTTCTGTAGAGATCTCCAGGTATTCACAGAGCAGCTGTTGAACCAATGTGGTTTTCAGCTCACCATATTAAGATAAACCAGCACTGATTTTGGATTACCCTACTACCCAAGATTAGACAGTTTGAACAGGGAATTGTCACAGCTATTTCAACTTAAACTCATCAGTTCAAATCCACACTTTGCCAGAATGGACTGGATTCCTGGCACACTTATTTCCATGTGATTTAAGTGTCCAGGAACATTTTCAGGTGGTAAATCAGCAAGGTTTTCACTGTTCCCCCAGGGCTAAGGGAGTTCTGTTACCCTCAGTCTAAGCTGACACAGGAGCAGGAACCCAGCTGCACAGCATCTCAAGGGAATGCACCAGTAAAGTAAAATGTCCCCAGGGAAATGCTTTTTGGTGACCCCAGCGAGTTCCTCATTGATGATGCATTCAATATATGGACATACAGGGGTCAAATGCACAACTGAATCCATCTCAAACAAAACAGTCCCCTCTAATCAGGTAGCTCCATTTACACCACCGCAGGATATAAGCCTCAAACGTTCTCCCCAGGTTTTGCACACACCAAGCAGCAGTGGATGGTGGCAGTAAGTTCCACCAGTTGACTTCCCACATGCTGGGAAGTACAAGAAATCTGGAAAGGAAACTCCTGTGGCAAGACCTCCGATTCAATTTCTGCAGATGTCCTGATGACTATCCAGTCAGGCAGTTCTCCAAACTTACGCTGAATTACAAACCACCTCAAGACCTGCTCCACTGTCATTCTTTAAAATCCCATCCATTTTGGATGATTGGGCATTTAAGACACTTTAAAAGTGCAAAGTGAGTAAGAGAAGGGGGAGGGACACAGAAAGTTAGCACCCCACCCTGCCATATTTATTCTGGTTTGTATCATTTAAAAAATGAGCACTAAAAGGCTGCGTGGAGCTCACCCGACCTTTTCTTAATGTACTGTAATTTCTCAGGAAAATGCTTTGTGAAAAGTAAGCAATATATCCTAGCGTATAAGTATGTAACCATAGTTTCCCCCACCATGCAAAACATCTGTGACCTTACACAGAGGTCATCACTGCAGTAGTGTTTCTCTTTACTTTTAAAGAAATGTCAGGCCATTTTTTATACAAGACTTATGACAGGGTGCTGTTTATTGTATCACAAAGCCACTATAACTCCAGCACAAGGAAACTGCTATTATTTGGAGAGTATATATCTTTCTGACTAGCAGTAAAGATGAAAATAAGAAGGGTCCTTTACAGAGAGTAGAAGTCAGAGTTTCCCTTAATGACACCAGCATCTTCTCCACAACTGAAAACTGAACCATTCCTGGACTGCTCAGTCTGATTAAGGCTCAGATTTTATGCTGGGGTTTTCTATTAGGTCACACAGGGTTTGTGCTCATCTTTCACTGAAAATGGCACCAAATTCCGAATTTTTTTAGGTCTCTCACATGACCATACAGCCACTTTAGCCACTAGACTTAAAATCTCAGCTCCCTTCAGCAGAGATTTGCTTCCCTCCCCATACCATTTTATGTTGAATCAATTTTTTTGTTTCACGTGGAAAGTGTTGGAGAAAATGTCAAGGACAGTTTGGGGCAAATGAAAATCATTCCCAGTCACCTCTATTTCCTTTTTACCTTTATCATGGAAAATTGCTTGTGGCTGTTTCTGGTAGCTCTGTTCAGTCCTGAACGAGTCCACCGTGGGGGCACCAGGCTGTGAGAGCTGCATCTTTTAAATCAGAAGTCTAACCGAGATCCTAACTAGTTGTGTTCACTGAAGGTCCCTCGGTACTCTTCACAAGACTAACCTCTGTATCCTGGCCAAATTCCAGCTCAAGTAATTACAATCTACTTTCCCAAACACCCCTCTTCTTTCCCTGCAGCACTTTCAATTGCATATGAAATTATTCTATTATCTAATTACAATAGTGCCCGCAGACTCCTGTCAAGCTTGAGGATTCTGTGAGGTGCTCTGAGAGAACAGATGCACACCCCGTCCCCTGGTTTCCCAGCAGGACACTGTGCAAGTGTTGAGACCTGTGACTACCTGCCATGACGCTGAAAGGCCGGGCTGAAAAACAGGGTTCAATGTGAAATACAATACAGGAAATTAGTATAAGAAAGAGAAGTGAAAGAAAGAAATATGTAAGCTTAAGAAAGAAAGCAAAAGCAGGACAGGTCCCTGCTGGTGGTGGTTTAGGCTGACTGTTTGCTGTTTAATCAGTACCACCCCCCACAGCAGTTGAAAACAAAGCTGCTTAGTGTACATCTCTGTGGTTTAATAAAGCACTGTACAGGAATGTCCCAGCTGGCACCGTGCATGCAGGAAGAGTCACCCAAAGCCACACCACCACCAACAGTCCTGTAAGTGGAGTATCCATCACAGGTACATTGCTTCCGATTCATGCGCGCGGTGTCATCTGTACCCCACACACTTCACGTAGCTGACATTATGCCTTTTCAAGCAGATACGAGCTTGCTTTGCCTATGCTTCCAACAGACACTGCTAATACAGCTCCAAGTTCAAGCTAGGAAGTGTTGCCAAGAAGCAGGATATATCAGATGGGTCTGAACACTGTGTGGATGTCACTACATGCCTCGGTGCTTCACTGAATGATGAGGCCTTTGATGCCTGCAGGAAGTGGGAGGTGGATTGGAAGGAATCACCTTTCCTTATCACATCTTTGCACAAGCAAACAGTAGTGAAGCCATTAAAGGGGAATGACTAGATTGTTTAGGAACTCCAGTCCCATTTAAACAGCCAGATTTTAACAACAACAACCAACAACCAAGCAAATACCAATGGAAAAATGCATAAGAAGTTTGAAGTATCTTTTCCAGCATATTCAATGAAGTCAACTGCTCACAAATATTACACAACTTAAATTCAGAGATGAAATTTAGGAGTATGGAATTAGATGGGACAGCAAGTCTTTTTCCTGACCATTTTGGGAAATTATCTTTGAGATGTTTAACACAGAACTGACCACAAAACATTCATTTGCTACAAACTGCATCCCAGCACCCAGTAATATGAACAGCAGAATAAAAGAAAGTGATCAGAAAGATGTAATTAGCTCTTTTGAAATGTCTGTGTGTGGTTCATTGTCACTAATTGGAAAAAAAAATAGTTGTGGTTCTTTGGGGAGAAGAACAATTTGTTCCCCTTCTTTCTGCTATCCATCATAAATCTTATATTTACATAATAGCTATGAAGACATTTCAGTTTAGATTGTTGTTGCCTTTGTACCTTTAAGCACAGGTTTTGAAGTGTGTTTCCTTACAATGCTATAACTTAACTTCAATGTTTTTAAATGAAAATGGCAGCAGGATGCAGCCAGCATATGCTACATAGTCCACAGAGGGCAATTATTAATTTCCCAGTGGATACCTTTTCTTATGGTGACTGGCAGTGGGGTTTTTTGTTTGCTTTTTTATATTATTATTATTATTACTCATGCCTTTTATTTAAAACATCGCTAGATGTCTGTATCTCAATACACCTGCTGTGCCAGTGATTACACTGTGTTTAATGGCATGTCTATCCTGGGAGAGCATAGCCAAGTGTAAGAGGGGACTAGAAAGGACAATAAAACAGCTGTTGAATTTGTACATCCCTACACTCCATTTGAGGAGCTGTCACCAACCTGCTAGGGCCTGGCAAGGGCTTCGGTAATATCTGAGCTCCACCTTGGTTCTGACACTAAACTGTTCACTCTAGTGGTCTTGCTCAAACCCATACCCACCAAGCAGCCTTGTAGCTAAATGCTGCAATGGTGCAGGAAAGAAACAAACATGAAGTTTTCCAGAAGTGTGTTGTACTGATCTAATTTTTCTTTTGCTGAAGGTAATAATGGACATAAGGACAATGAAACCCCAATAATAACTGCACCATCAGTGCTAATGGAAATGTCTCAACAATGAATTTCCAAAATACACCTCAAAGACCTTCCCTAAAAATGTAAATCACCAGTACAGGCCAAATTCAACGGACACATTTCACACCTGATCACAGACTCTGGCAACCAGTCAACTTGGACTAGGATCAGACACGCACAATGGTAAAGCAAACACAGAACTGCAGAATGGAACTAACCATGCTTTAGTGCAAGCTTGACATCTTGGTTTTGTTCCTTACCTCAAAAAAGTGAAGTGTGGAGGTGGATTTTTTGCTTATTCCAAACATAAACTGTCCAGTTGTCTGTAGGGAGATAATCACCAGAGAGCAGGGCGCTAAGAACAGCATGCAGACAGTACCAAGATCCATGCTGTAAAAAAAAACAAAACAAAAAAAAAAGGAAGAAAAATCAACCAAACTTGTTTGAAATGAAGCGTGAATAGATCAATGACTCCACAATACCAAACCACTGTTGCCCAAAGTGCTACCCCACTTTGTGCATTTCTAATGCCTTCTCACCTGCAGGCAACAGAAAAACACCAACAGAAATTCCACTTTTTTCTAGAATGAAGCCTATAACTTCGCAGGGAGATCCACATGGGTGGATCCTTGTATCTATTTAGAGCCCCATTTATTTTAACAAACAGTAAGTGAGATAAAAAAAAAAACCCACTTCCGCAGATTCACCCAGAACTTTTCTCTTATAAAGCTGCTCTTGAAAAGAGTAACTCCAAAAGGAGGTCCAAGTTCAAACACAGCATGCCAACATAGTGATAAATAAAAAAAAAAACAGAACAGTTTCACAGACTACTGAACATGTGTCATCAGAGCTGGAAAATAAGTTACAAGTTACAGATACCAGCCAAAGAATTGGTGGGAATGAAGATTTGGTTCTCATAATTCTTGGACAATCCTTTATTTTAAAAAAAAAAAAAAAAAAAAAAAATTCCATTAACTGCATCATTTTTAAGTGGCCTCATCACACTTGAGGCTGAAGTAGTTACTGAAGAAAGATCAAGGGTTAAGCTGCACACTGCACAATAGCACAAGACTTTAAAAGAAATAATAATAAAAAAAGGCTTCATCCAATTTTTTTTTCTAAATTAAATCAAGAACATTCATAATTAGTTTTTACACCGGAGACATCTAGTGGGAAATGAAAGAACTGAAAGAGCCATAAGCTGCCTTCACCCTTTCATTAATATTTGCTCCCAAATGCAGGTCAAATAAATCTAACTCACAGTTTGAAATGAGGAGCTTTAAAACTGATGTATTACTTTCTGCTCGGATTTATGCCACCCATTTTGGATAATTACTCCCAATGCTTTTTCCCTATTGTATTCAGAGCTTCTTCGTAAGAATGAAACAAAGTTGGGTTCCTTGAGATCTCTTCTGCTTTTAATAACTTTTCGTTCCCCTCCACCCCTCTCCATCCTCAAAGATTACTTCCACCTTTGCAATTTAAGGCAACTGGATTTGTGCTGGCAGACACCTTGCACTCATTTATGTGTGTTTTGTTCCCTGCTATGATAAATTGCACTGTCCAGGCACACAGTAAAAGACAGTCCTGCCCTGCATCCAAGGCCCTGATCCTGTGAAAATGTACCCACGTTTATACACTGAATAAATTTACTGAAGCACATGTGTAAGCCCTGCTCTCACAAGATTTATGCCCATCAGTAGTGCATAAAGTTAAGCACGTGTTTAAGTCATTATGAGCCTAGGAACAAAACACGCACAAAGGGTGAAAGGGAGAATAGATGGACAGAAAGGTGAATTAACTTGCCCTGTGTCATGGTAGTCACATCCACATGGCACAGTGCAACAACTGTCCAGAGATACCTCAACTAGTTCTCAAAACCTTGCTGTTACAGGAAACAGCTTAGTCCCACTAGCAAGCCACTCTGCTCAGGCTAATACACCTACTAGGCAGAAGGGCTAGCTAGTCTGAGGAAAGCATCGTGCCAAAACAGCTCTACAGCTTTTAGAAGCTAAGCTAAAACATGTGTCACTGAACAGCATCACATTAGACTTAAGTAGTAGATACAGTTCTGTCCCTACTGGTTTTCTCTGGCAACTCTTAGGTATTTTATTTTTTGGCTATTTTGCTACATCAGTATAGTTGGGGGGAAGAGAGAAAGAAAATGAACAAAGAGAAGCACCTACCACCTTTATTCAAAACATTTTTACATAGAGAGAAACAAAGTAAGGAGTGGACAACTGTCCCAAAACACAACACAACTTCACACCTTACTCGGGGCGTGGTGCTACAAAGGAGACATGAAAATGTGTCCTCATGAGTTCTCTTCGAGGTCCCTTCCAACCCAAACCATTCTATGATTCTATGGAGAAGAGCCAAAATACCCAAAGTCCTTCCCTACAGATCTGGGAGCAACACTGAGGCCTTCAAAGCTGATCCATTAAAGACTTTTAAGTTTCCATGTCATTACAAATCAACATGAGGAATAAAGCCTTCTCTGCTGTCTCTCCTTTCAAAGCCTGTAGGCTTTTAGATGTTTCATCAATATTGCACAGTGACATAGTTAAATCATCTTCTTTCCACAAATTGCAGTTCCTGTTTATTAGCATCCATCTCCTACACATGCAGAGGACTAAGGACAGGTACCTGCTACCAACTGATCAAGGCTGTATTTGGAGTTAACATTGGATCAGTTTACCACTTAACCTTCTATTTCATTATTTTCACTTCCCAGACACACATAACTGCTAAGTTATGTCATTTTTTTTGTATGAAGTTTTTCTTCACTAGATGTGTGTCTGCTTGCTTCTCTCCCCCTCAAAACACCAAGTATCCAAGTGTTTTAAATCTAATTAACTGACCCCTGGTGCAGCTGGTGATTTGCAGCACAAATGGTGGAGGGGATGGAAAGACAAGATGGTTGCCTGAATTCAGATTACTTCAAACCCAGCAGTGTGCAAAGAAAGTAATGCTACCCAGTTTTCCCAGGTCGTATGCTAAAACCCAAACCAGAACCAGGCCTTTCCTTCTGCTCTTTTACAGACAATGTGCACCACAGAAGCAAAAAACGTGCCCTCTAAGGCCTTCAAAGCTCAAATTCATGTTTGAAATTCATTTAAAGCCCAGTGTTATGTTTGGCTTATATCTTTGCTGATCAAACACCCCAATACCCTGCTGTCCTAATGGCAAGCAAACTGAAATGAGACCTCAGACTGAAATATGGGGACAATCTGAAAGTGGACTTGGTGGCTTGCTCTGGAAGGAGACAGCTAAACCAGGACTGCAACTGGAGCAAAATCACTGGAGACAAGACAAGGTACTACTGCGAGACACCTCACAGCTTATCATGGCTGTGGATAGGATCTAAGAGCATTTTCCACTGCATGGCCAGCAATACTTCATGGTTCCTCTGCAACCTTCCAAGAAGGAAATAAGCCTGGGCAGCCTGGTGAAACCAAATGAAACTCAAAGCAGGATAAGGGTAAACCTACTATCAGAGCTAGGGTCGTTTTTTTTTACTTCAGGCATTATTTAATCAGGAAAACCACTTCAAGGAACAGATTTCATGAAAAGCCAAAGAGCCACATCATTCAGAACTCCCAGCACCAACTGAGCAGAACCATGGCAGGGAAGAAGACAAATGTTATCACTATTAGCTAAAACTATGGTTTTCTTCACACACAAAGCAACACCTCTCCCAGAATTAGAAACTGAAGGATATTTGAAACACTATAAAGTCAAAATAAAAAAGATTACATTTGCTCACTTCTCTGGAGAGAATAACTGAAGTCCTGCCAGCTAAGATAAAAACCTAGAGTAAGAGGCTACATGGAAGGGAGGATAGGAACACACACTTGATTCAGTTAGGCAGACCCATTCCACCTGCTGAAGAGAGAAAATGAAATTAATTCCTCTTTGTTTTGTTTCTTCCTCTTTTATAGTACAGCCGATGTCTTGTATTCCCTGTCCCCACCTGCTGGTAGCACAGAATTGCCTATTTTCTAGGCTGGATCATAGAAGAAAATGCTCAAAATGAAAAACCAAGTTGTACGGTGATGGGAAGAAGGGAGAAATTTGAGAAAGACAGAGAGAGATATTAAGCCCTTTGCTGAAGCAGAGCTTTGGCTGAAGCAGGTAAGATGCATGTGGCACTTGGGCTTAATCACAAGTCAAACTGGCTGTTCTCCCCAGGCCGGTGTGACTTGCAGCTGCCCCGAATGAAAGCAGGAAATTGCATTTTGGCTATTTATAAACTGTGAGAGTGAAATAACACGAGTACTGTACGCCGCTCCCGATCCCACCTGTGGGGTTTGAAGTATCTTACAAACCCCAATAGATTGTGCTTCTCAGATCTTACAAGGGCATTCTCATCATACCAACCCACAACACAGCTCAGTGTAATTACACCATTGTCTTCCACTATCTTAAGCTGAAGAAATTACCTCTTGGGTCATAGCTCCTACACAGCTCAAGATAAAGTGGCTCTCTTTATTTGAAGTAGTAGGAGCCACTGCTTGCAGAATAAAACGGCTGCTTTACCTGCACTGGCTTTGCCACTTGTTGAATGACAGTCACAAAATCCTAAGAGGGCTACACGCGTGTTTACAGGGATTATTTTCTCCTGGAGTTATTCACCCTTTGTATCTCCATGTATGTGAAAACCACGATGTAAGAACAAAGCGCAGTCTCGGACAAAGTCAGCCTAACACAGCACGGATTATCTCTAAACATGAAGCTTAGGCTGGCGTTACAGTAAAACACATTCAGCCAGATCCTATGCCGTGTCAAAGAGGCAGCTCAAGTTGCTCGACCCTTTATTCCGCAGCATTTCTGTTCGCTGCCATTGCCCGGACGAGTCACCTGTGAGTTTACAACGAAGCACTAACTTACCCGAGTGAGTTGTTCAAACAGATTACGGCCTGTAAAATCTCCTGGGGCTGCACTGCTCACCAGCCGGGACAAAGACTGAGTTTCTACTCCATGCTCTGACCTTCAGCTTTTCAGGGCAGGAAAATTGCCAGCGGGACAGGAAAAGCTACAGCTGAGGAGCACATCCATAAAAATAATAAAAAAGGCACTCGTGAGTGCACCAAGATAATGACAGGAAATAAAAAGACTTCACGCACCGAACGGCTTGCTCTGGCACTGTGGAGCCCCTGCGGTCCCTCCCGCCACTGTCTGCGGGCTCGGAGCGGCCGGGCCCGAGGCCACGCTGCCGCGGCCCTCCCCCACCCTCGGACGGGGAGCGAAACGCAGCCCCGGGGCTGGGACAAGGAGGGGTTCCCACAGCAGTGCCACAACCACAGCGACACCGCACGGAACCAGAGCCCTGCGGCCCGGCCGCGGCACGAGGCACAGCCTCGCGCAAAGGCCGCTCCGTCCCGCCCGGAAGTGACGTCACGCGGGGGGGCCGGCCCGGACATTGACCCCATCGCAGCCGAGCCGGGACCGGGGCCAGCCCTAGGGCCGCTGAGAGGCTGCAGCCCTTCCGTGCCAGTCACTTGGGCCCTGTCCACAGCAGGCTTATGAAGACTCGTGTCCACAAAGCACCTGGACAAGGCACAGTGCGGGTTCAGGTGAGCGCTGTCACTGCATCCTTGCATCCCACACAGCGTGCAAATGTCCTTCGTAAGGACGTGAAGAGCCTGCTGTCCCTTGAGGAGAGCGTAAGCTGAGCTCACGCTTTGCACAAATAGAGTAAAAGGGGAGAAAGGTACAGGGAGTTCCAAAAAGATAATGTCTCATGGCACAAAGAGTGCCGGCCAAACTCCCTGTTCCCCAGGCTGCCAGCTGAGTCCCCGGTGGAGTCCTTCCCGGAACGGCCTCGCAAGCGAGAACCCGTAACCCCACTTCTCCCCTTTTCGTCCTCAAGAAACTCTCATAAGAGAAGCCCAAAAGGTGACTGCAGTCCCTTTATCTTAGAAAAGGTGTAATTTCCTCAGACAGCATCCAGTTTCAAATTGTATGGCCATTTAGCAAAAAAACCCCAAAACCTTTCATCCCAGGACTCTTGAATGCCACCTAAGAGGACAAGGCAGAGGGCCACCAGGCTGTGGTTGAGCATGCTTATGCACCTTTACACGGGTTAGACCAGAGTCCGAAAAGAAATGATTCCCTCCCTTCACTTAAACATCTACCCTGTCTCAATGAAGTGTCCCAGGCATTGAGTTTCAGGCGCAGTGTTTTCAGGGATATACGGGTTAGTTCCAAGCCGAGCTATTACCAGTGAACGCGGTGACATTAATATGAGTAAATGCAGGAAAAAGGATGAAATAAAACATATCCTATTGAAGGAAATGAGAGCTCCTTAAGAAAGAAAAACACACATAGGAAAGACGTGGGCATATCAGGATACAAATGGGACACTGGGGAGTGCCGGATTCCACAGGCATGATGTTATTGAAGTGTTTGATACCAGAGTAAGCACCTGCAGATATGAATTACATCCTTGTTCAGACCACTAACATCGGAGTACTGACATCTCAGGAAGTGCTTATGTTATATTTCAAATCCCACTGCCAACTGCATAAATATCAAATAAATCAATCATAGATATAAAAGACATTATCTGAAGGACTTTAAAAAAGATGAACAAGCCACCTCTCTTCTAAAAGTAGTGCCACCCTTAAATCATGTGGGCTTTTTCTGTCAGTCCCACCTGAAGGGCAATAACATTAATGCTGCTGACCATCAGACATTAAATGCTTCACCTCGTACACAGAGAGAGAATTGGTATAGAAATAGTTAAAAAGGGGACTAGCTCAGTCATTGTCAAATGTTTTGCACACTGTAACTATACTTTCCAGTGCCTTCTAGAGGTGGACATCTCACCTTACACATGTAGAAACTGAGGCACCAAACTCTGAAAGGACTGGTGCAATATCAAGGCAGCTCTGGGATGTCATGAGCAAAACAAGCTCAGGACCAGGAGTCCTTGTCACATTTTTTGGACCACGCAGTCTTTATTTTCAGTGTTTTGAGAAGGTATTCCTGGCCAAGACAGATGGTGCAATCCAGAAATGAAATGTTCTTGCGGTAGAAAGGCATTTTGTCATCTGGATGTATCAGGTAAAAAGATGGTTAAAAATAGTTCATCTCATTTTAAAGAAATCTTGTGATTTATCTGGAGGTGTCTATTCTGTCTTGAAAAACTCAGGTCTTAAGCTTCTGCTACATTTTTAATGATTTTTAAAATTAAAAGTGTACAAATATCAAAATATTAAACCCCATATAATAAAAATAATTTGGATTTTAATAATTCTGTGAGCTTTAATAAACTAAGATTTTACTAGTGTTAGGAAACTTTGGATTTTAAGAGCACTTTTCAATTTAAGAGTTCCCCATAAGCTCTTATTAGATTAATTTGTTATTTTTCCTTGCTTGCCATGGGAGTCTTAATTACTATTGCTCCAAATACAGCTACCATCCATCTTAATCAAGCAGGGACTATTTGGCCATACTGTTAAATCATCTGGTGCAATCAGGTTTAAAAAGTTTGTTCTGCAGTTAAAAAATGGCTGCGAAAGGAAGCAAAAGTAAATCTATCTTTTAACATTTTGTTAGCAGCAGGAAGATGAAGTAGCCATTTAAATATTCATAAGAGTTCAGAATTTTTAAGTAGAAGTGTATTGTGAACCACATATTCTGGGAGACATTACAGGATCACAGCATAGCCTTGGTTGGAAGAGACCTCTAAGATCATTAAAATAAAAGGTCTGCTGCAAAAGAGAGTTTTTGAATTGGAATGATTTTGTTAATGACAATAAAAGTGTCGGTAAACTCTAAACTTAATTGCTGGTGATTATTTCCTTCCAACGCCAAAGAACACAAATTCTCCAAACCCAGGTAATTTCCAAGTGGAAGCCTTTGCAGGGCTCTTTTGCATGGAGCGTACAAGGGACTCCAGCAGAAGTTCTGGTCCAGCCTCATCACTGATTATGCTGTGCAGATGACTGAGCTTTATTTTCAGAGAAGCACCAACAATAAGAACACTAACGTGACTTGTCACTTGCTCTGGAGGTGGCACAAGTTCTGCCAACCAAACAGCCCATGTGCTGCATGAGAGGCTTCCGAAGCACTGGGAACTGCCAATGGCAGAAGCATGCACTGTTACTGATTTTGCTGCTTTTATTCTAAGGCAGAAATAAAATATCTAAATAACTGGTGGCATCAGGGTTCTGGACAACAGGTCCAAGTGCTGATCTTACAAAGATCAGGGGAAAAATGCCTTTTTTCCCCTACAGGAATAATATAGTACCACTTATATGCTCTCATCTAGAGCCCACTGCAGCCAACGTGAGTATTTCCACTGATTTCAGTGTGCTTCAGAACAGTCTCTCTTCTTACAGCCTCGTGTTATCTACTATATACTTTGTTATTGAATGTTTTCATAACCCTAACATAGCAATAATTTGCACAGTGTAATTAGTGTGTATTTAGTACGATTACATAATTTAAATACGTTTTGGCAGAAGGCTTCTACAGTCCTGTGCCAATTTCCAGGCACCAATTTCAGTGCCAGTCTCTTAGCAGTTGGACCGGCTTAATGGTCCTTGTTATGAATAGTTAAAGTATTTGTTCTTTAAAAAACCCCCACCCTTTAGAAAGTTTAGATATCAAATAGGAATAGAGAAAGCAGCTGTAGGGCTTGACCTTCTTTTCAGCCTCTTATGATTGCAGAGCATGAGTGGGAACAACAAATTCAATTAAGCTTTTGCTTGTTTTTATTTCTTGTAAGGAGTGATTGAAGGTGCCAAACAAAAGATTCGGGATACAAAAACCTCGTTGCCCATAAAACAAATCTGGGGCTGTACAACATGGTTTGCCCAGAACACTGATGGGAGCATGAAGTATCACAGAAAGCTGCTTTCTAATTCAGCTCCGTGGTCCAAGTCAAGCTACTCATGAACCACTAAGTGTCCTGCCCTGGGACGTGTTTGTCCAGGAAGTTATTCTTCTAAGTTTTATTACACTGCTATGTATTTTCATTTTATATCCTGTAAGGTAATCGTGTGAAGATGAACAATTCAAAACATTCCAAATCCAACTTGCACCTGGAGTATGCTTTTAGGTCCTTACTGTCTGCAAAACAAAACGTGAACCTTTGTGGAACTGCGAGCTTATCAGCTCTCAAAGCATAGAGCTGCCATATTAAAAAAAAATAATTAAAAATCTGTTCCTGTGCACTGCTAAATTTAAGGAACATATTTCTCCTTGTTCTGAGATTTTCATTTGATATAGGAAACCAGATCAAGTGCCTCCATCGTTGATGGGGAGGAACCAGTCCGCACACAAGGGGAAACACAATACTGTTATGGCTCAGACATTGTTCATATGGCTGGTGTCCCATTAATCCACCCAAATCCCTCCATCCTCTGGTCTTCTCAGAGGTTCCTCTCCTTTTAATCCTCAAAACCACCCTAAATTCAGAGTTTCTAAGGAAGTTTTTGTAATTAAGATTTCATTAACAGTTTGCATAAAAAACAAACACATCTTTATCCAGCATTGCTGTCAAAAATGAGACTTTCCATTACCGGGGTTCAGTTCACAAGATACAGTAAAGAGTGGGGAAAAATGTAACGACAAAAACAAAGAAGGTTCAAGTTTCCTTAAAAACGTCCAACCCCCCCCTTCCCTCTGTTCAGCTGCAGTAAGGTGAAAGGCTAAATGTGGACAGAATGGTAATACGTAAGCGGTTTCTAAGCTTTCTGGTGGGAATACTTAACAGCATAAGTATGTTTCCCCTGGAGACCTTCTCCACCATTTGGTCCAATTTCTTACTCCAAGAACTGAACCAATTCATGATGTAATGCTCCAGGGAAAACATTCCTCTCGAAAAAGAGTATCTTCCTAGGGAGAAGTTTGAAGAAAACATCTTAATATTGTTTAAACAGCTTTTGGCATCGTCATACGAGTTGTGCTGCGTTCAATACTGAAAGCAGAAGAAAGGCAGGCTAAAAATATGGAAAGTTTTAGGATTTAGTTTAAGACTTCTGCTCAGCTGCCACCCCAAGTCCCTAGCCCTTGCTGAGCCTTAGTGGAATGAGAAAAAAAGACATTTTTCAGAAGTAGAGATTTTCTTTGCTAATGTAAGAGGAACGATTTAAGGCTTTGGCTATGCTGTGTGTCAGTATGAAACCACATGTTTAATTCTGTGTAGAGCTAGTCTTATCGTTTCCTTTAACTCTGACACAAAGGTACAATTCCAGGGCACTTAACACCACAGATCTGGCTGTGACAAAGGCTTTTTGTGGGTCTAGTCAAAGGCACTATGCTGAGCATTAGAAGTTCCTAGCTGCAATGCTTTAATTTCCTTAACTGACAATATCTCTGTTACCAGCTGCTTTGCTCACCTTTTAGGCTCATCACTCTGCGCCAACTTGTTCGTGACTGACAGGAGCTGGACATGGGTGTATTATGAGAGGCAAAAGCCAAATGCAAAGTGAACATTTGAGGCTTATGTTCCATAGCTTGTATTACGTAATGCTTAGCGTTAAGACAAGCTGTATGTACATTACCTGCTCCTTATACAAACCTTTCAAAGCTTTCCTTGCAAAACATACCATGGGTACTTAGGATTTTTTTTGGAGGGGAGAATAAAATGACCTTTTTATTCATCATTATTTGCACCCCCACAATTACTTTTTCCTCAATAGCACACACGAGGATACTCAACACATCCAAGTTCAAACACAAATTCCCTTACAACCTTAATAGATTTGCATTAGTGAATATTATTTACTACCACAACTCAGCATTACTGACCTTCTAACCATGGAACTAAGTGCATTTGTTTGTCCAAATATTCCTATGACAGCGGCAGGTTATTTATGACAGAGTGAAGCGTGGCTTCAAAAGTATCTTCTGTATAACTCAGTTGATTTAATGGATGGTGATATTAGATCCGTATTTTTCACCCTGATGTTACAAGAGCTGGAGAATAAACGAAAGACAAAGAGCAAGGAAACTGAGTAACGACTTAATTCAAGAACAGCACAAAACCAAAGCCAGACCAGAGTGAACAAAAAGCCCAGTTTTCCAATTCCCAGCTCTGATACCTTGTTTTTGATCTTTAATGATTTAACCATGATGATTTAAAAATGAGGCTCACTTATCTACTTTAAAAACATGAAGACTTTTGCATATTATTTGTTCAAAGGGATTTTTGCTTGTTGGGCGGGATGATGAGGAATAAATGACTCGTTTGCAGGGTGAGGGTTGTCCAGGCATGGTGTCTGTTTTCATCATTTAGTTTTAGTGCTTTATTGTCATAATACTCAGAGGCCTCTGGGCATAGGTGACTAAATTAAAAGTTATTAATAACAAATATGGTTGCTCAGACTATAAAACATGTTGCACAACATGAATTATCTCGGTTACACAGCACAAGGTCTTCACGGAACTGATTGGCAATGCTGAAAAAACAGCAGTAAGCCTGCACCATAAAGAGGGTATTTAAACTAAACTTCAGTGGAGCTGGAAGGCAGTCCAGAGCAGGGTTCTGTCAGGAGGTTTTACTGCTAGTTTGCTGGGTCTTGTGCTTGTAGAATTTTCAGTTTCTTGGTAGACCCTAAACTTTTAAAGCCTTGAATCACAACTATTTATCACTCATCAGGGAGCTACAAAAAATGTATTTTTCTTCAGAATGATCATTCTCATTAAAAAAATAATTAAAAAAAAAGACAATTAAGAATATTTTTTTACAAATCTACAACATAGCCCAATTAACAGGGATTCTTAAAACTAAACACTGTGAACCACAAAATTTAATGCCACCTGCAAGCTGTAAATATGGGTATTATTTAATTATTTCCCAAGTATTTTCTTTGGCTGTTACATTCAGCTGAACAAGGCCTAAAAATTGTCAAACTAAATTCTTGTTTAAGAGTAGAGCTCTAACTACTGCCAGTTTGAGTGAAACACACATCCAGGTTTAGGGAATGTGTGTTTCACATTTAGGGAATATGTTTTGTTTATTTTGGCTGCAGTGCAGGGGAGAACATTTTCCATCCCATCCGAATGCAGTCAAAAAAGGTTTTGAAATATTGCACAATAAAAGCCATTCATTATATCTGTCTCCTCTCCCTTCCAAAAACAAAAATGGCTGACCAGTTCCAAATCTGTGCAGGGGGCAGGAAGATGGGAGTCAAAGGGTCACTGGAAATAACCCAAGACTAACACCAGGTTTTTCAGGTTTGAGTTAGGGAATATGTTCCATGCCCTCATTCCCAGCGCACACAGGTTTTTCTTCTTCCCTCTCCAAAGCTTGGTTAAAGTAGTTAATTGCTCTGTTATGCACAATTTACAGGACTTAATTACAAAACTAATACATTAGCCTTCTTGTCTATAAGTCACAGGCACAACTGCACCTTTTCCACTGGGACACGGTGAAATTCGACCTTACCTTATTTCAAGTTAAAACATTTGGATTTGTACTGTTTACCTCCTCATTTGAAAAACATGCAATTTGAAGCAATACCCAGCTACACTTCCCAGTTTGTTTTTAGATTTATTTCTGTTGCTTACTTACTTGTTAACAGCTTGAAAATGAAATTTCATTCACTGCCCATTCCTGTTCCTGTGTACTTAAGCTATGCTTGGCATACTTCAATGGGGTTTTTTTTTTTCCTCTCTCCATTTCCTTTTACATAGATCTAACAATGCTTTTCTGTTTGCTTCCTTGTGCATAGACCAGTTCATCACTGAAGTCTTTCCAGGTTTAAGTGAACTATAAGAGTGTTAGAGGATTCAGAGTGAGAAGGAAGAAGAGCAGAGTACATTTTAGTGCATTTCTAAAGAGCAACTAGACCAGATGAACACACAATAGTGAAATTTATATGCAACACTCAGGTGTTTCAGCATCCTCTTCTATTGCCCAATTAGTCAGAAGCAAGTAGAGAAAAGCTGAAGACCAGGTGAAGCTTTATTTAAAATTGACTATGTTAAAGTTGTGGGGTTTTTTTTTTTTAAAAAGTATATACTATTCTTGTTATTTTCTTTCCTCTGCTTACCATGAGTTGAGAAAATGGTTTTATTTCTGTTATCTGACACATGAGGAAACTTGGTCATATTGTCTCCACTTCTATGCATCTTAGTTATGGCAAAATACTGGCCTAAAATAGTCCCTGGAAAACAGTAACACTTTCCCTTTAAAACTTTCTGAAGAAGTCAGGCATAAATATTGTTGTTCTTTGTATCCTCAGCTCACTAACATTAAGCAGATTTAAGCAAGGACCACTCCAACTGGGAAATATTCTGTACTGGTAGTTGTCAGATACTCAGCTATCTGAAAACACATCAAGGCTGCACTTCATAGGATAGGGCAAGCAAAAGTGATATGTAATTACTCTTACTTACTAACGACATCATAATTACAGAGTGGCAAAATAATCAGTCTTTCTAGGACCCACCACTTGTCCTCTATGTCAGTCAGAGCATGATAATTACATGGCAATCTGCTAAATGCAATTATTCAGCAATACACACTTAGTGCTATTACCATCCCCGAAGATACTTCAAGTCTATACAATACAGCACTTAACGTTAGTGAAGTACTTTTAAACACAGAGTAATCCTCATAGCAGTCCTCTAAAGAGAGAAAATAACCCTCTAAAGAGAGAAAAAGCCTCCCTTTAGAAGAGTAGGGAAAGTAAATGAGAGGTGAGAGACTGGCCAACACCACAGATTTATTTAGATGCCACTATAATACACAGACCACATGGAGCTCAGTACTGCACAAGAGAGTCAAAATGGTGACTTAAACTGAAGGCTACAAAGGTGAGGCTGCACCAGCCCACCGCCCAGCCTGACATCCTGCAGAGTGATGCTTCAGACTAAAACACGGCTCAGCCAGTGCTGCTTTCATGCGTTCTTCTGTCCAATGACTTCGCTGCAATTAAAACCACAGGTTTGTATCAGTGACTAAACCTAATGTGACAAAACACCATTAAAATGTATCCCAGATAGTGCTGCAATTAACCACTGCAAACCAGAACCACAAGCTCACAGTATCTTGACTCTTGAGACCTGTTTGCACTTGCACACAGTGTATCTGAATTCCTACACACTCACATGGCAATGAAGAGACCACTTCAGAAAGGTCTTCTGTGGATTGAATGGGAGAGTGAAGTTGCTGACCAAAGGTCAATGTTAACTCCATTTTAGAAAAGCAAATCTGAAAATGGACCAGCATTGTTCACTCTGCTGTTCACACTTCCTGCATAACAGCACCAAGTTGTAGGTTACTCTATTTCAGGAGTCTGTAGGGATACTCTTGAGGAAGAGCGGCGAGTCACATGAGACGGGAATGTTTAAAGTACAAAGACCATTCTGCCAGCCTTGCTGAAGAGTTCTCTCCCAAACTCCCCAGCTCCTTCCCATGTTAAAGAGCAATTCTCCAGCTCCCTATTCCATGACAGATTCTATCTCAGGTCTTAAGCATTAGGCAAGTCCCAAATCACCTCTTGCAACCCTAATCTCCAGCAATCAGAAAATACAGCCAGGAGAGACCTCAAGAGGCCATCCAGGCCCTCTCCTTACCCCTAGGAGGGATCATATGTCATTCCTGACAGATATTTGTTTAATCTGTTCTTAAAAGCCTCCAGTGATCGAGATCCCACAACTTCCCGAGGCAATGTATTCCTGTGCTCAACTATCTCTGCTGGAACTTTTTCTTAATGTTTAGCAGAGACATTTTTCTCTAATTTAAACGCATTATTTCTTGTCCAATTCAGTACAGATATGGAGAAGAGATTATTACACCCCCTCCCTTACAGCAACCTTCTGCATAATTGAAGACTTGTCTGCTCTCAAGTCCTCTCCAGATTAAGTCCTGTTAACCACAACCTCTATTTCTCTGTGGGTTCCAACCTCACCCACACGTAAGCCAGGCAAGCTGCCATCAAGCACCTACACACAATTCCTAACAACCCTTTTCAACTGGGCTGTGTCAGGAGGAAAATCCATGTTTTGTTTTCTTCTCCTTACCCTCACTCTTCTATTTCTGATTTTACTTACACTTCACACCTGAAGTGCACTTAGCCTGTCCACTCAGGAAACCTCAAGGGGAATTCTCTTCTAGTGCTGCTGTGACTGATGCACAGGACAGGAACATCACAAAAAGCACTTTGTAAGCAACATTTTAGATTAAGCCCTCTAGTACCATACATACTAGTTTATTGCCTCGTCTTCTAGGACAACTCTTTACTTGACCTAACTATTCAAGTCTGGTATTCAGTCTCCAAAGGTTTCACTCTTTAGATTTGGTATCTAAAACCTGTTAGGTTAACCCTAACATCTCAGCTGCAACCACAGTGCTCCACTGTGTTTAAGAATGCCGTGTGATTTCCATATAGAAAGTCATATCTGAATACAGGGCAGAAGTGTTTCATTTTTCCAGCGCGCAGATTAATTTCAGTGTGCAGTTCAGTTGCTGTTTTGATTTTTTTGAATATTAGAAGTAGGAACTAATAATAGTTTTAATCACAAGGAGCTTTAAATCTTAACCTTAGCTAGTATATCTTCAAGGATTTTGTACATTATGGGATTATTTTCTAATTCAGTTACAACCATTAAAACTCATGTCAGACTGCCCTCTCCTGGTAAACCATCACAACAAGATTCATCCCAAGCAACTATAATGCCATTCTATTTCCAAATCTCAACTTTTCATTGTGACATAAAAGCAAACCCCAAAATAAAACATCAAGGAAACTGTTTTGATAACGTCAGTAATGTTTCCAAAGCAGCATAAGATGAACAGCATTTAAGCAGTGAAGTTTCTTTCAAGTTGCATTAGTTCTTATCTTGGGAAAACTGATGATGTCTGTAGAGAAAAGTATAACATGCATAAAAATGAAACTCTTCTGTTTGCTTTTAAGCTTTATAAAAGCAGCCAAGTACATAAAAGTATTTTATTCCACATCAATAATGTTAAAAACAAGGTCACAGAAGAGATCACTTTCAACAGAAAGCTATTTCCTTCAAGCTGGCACAGGTATTTCACTAGGGCTGAAACAGAGCTATGAAAAATGAAAGCAACAGCAAATGTTTAAGCAGACCACCTACAGTCATCACTTTTTATTACATTGTTCAAACTAGAAAAATGAAAACAGGAGGATGACAGGTCAAGTACTGAATAATATGCACTGTATTTAGTACACATACACCAGATTGCCAATGGCCAGGAACGAAGCACGGCTCTATTGTATGATAAATGTTTCACTTTCTGTAGGCAATTTCATTTTTTAAAATTAATGTTACATACAATAAAGATTTAAAAGCTTTTTTTTTTTTTTTTTTTTTTTTTTAAAATGACCAACCTTCACACCAGAGAAGCAGAATTCATTAACTCTTTCTAACACAAAATTTAGGCTTACTTATAGGAACTCTACCCCTGCTCGTGCCCAGAAGGTAAAGCAAAGTCTTTTCAGAAGATGGTAAAAGCTTCCTTGCCTTTTACTCCTTTCCTTCAAGCAAGAAGTGATTTCTTTCTTATTTGCAGAGACTCGCAAGGGGTTTTTTTAGGATATTTTTAAAATCTGCAAGAAAATTCATGCAGATTTCAAAAGCAATTCACAAGGAATGATCAAGCACATGGGAAACATCAACACATCAAGCAGTTCTAGCTGAAAGGGCATCCTTTACAACGTCATGGTCTAACTACTAAATATAAATTCACTTTTTATCTACTATCAGATTTGTTCCTCTACTTAAAACAGCTGAGAGTCACACGTTTGCTGACATCTCTCCATTTAGCTACTTTATATATGGACTGTGCATTTGAGAGCGGAGCAAATCTAGTAAGGTGGTCTAACTAAGCACATCCAGTCTAACAATCATAACTAAGTTTCAAGGGAAAAAAAACCCACACTACTGTGCAGGTACCACAACTGCAAACATTTATACAACACAAGAAAACCCCGGACTGTGATAACATGCACATTTTATATTAGCAGTGTTTAATAGTTATTGCGCCATAGACAGCACAAATATGAAAACACATAAGCAAGGATGTAGACTACAACAAAGAGGTGATGTCAAATTCAGGTCATCATGGGGAAAAAACTTTTTATCCTCTTGATTACTTGCCATGACTGTCTGCCAGAGCAATGCACTACGCCTTCCACACAGTTCTGATCAAGCATTTTAAGTATTAAGACAAGAAAAATCAGTTCCAAGTTATCCAGAAAATGAATAAGGAAATAAAAAGTAAGGAAATACAAGTGGGAGAGAAGAAAACAGCACTTAACAGAGAGAATGTAAGAATCTAATACTGACCTTCACTTTAGAAAATCAGAGGTAACTAAAGCCTCACTAAATGTTAGCGTTATTTTCAAGAGGTATTTCTACTTCTTCAGCGTGGTTTTGGTTATTTTTGTCCTTCCTATGCACAGAATTTGTTATGCTCCTTCGCCGGGATTGAGACCAAGTTCTGGTTTTTTGAGGTGTGGATCCACACAGGCTTTTCCTCCTCCACCTTTTGCAAGGACCATCAGAGTCATTGTTCTCCTTCCCTGGTACTGAAAACTGGATGGGATTTTGCTCTCTGTGCTGAATATTCTCAGCTTCCATAAGGACAGATGTGCCTCTTGTTCTCCTGATTTTGCCAGCAGAAGCTAGCAGGGGAGGGTTCTTCTGAACCTCATTGGGTACTTGAATCCATGCAAGTCCTTCAGTTCCTGCATCTTTATGTAACCTCATGCTGCGCCTCACTCTCTTTACATCACTGTTATCACTCTTTCTTCTGAAAGGCTCTAAGGAGTCATGTATTAGCTGAGGAGCAGATAAGAATTCTTCCACATTAAAAGAAACGGGCAGATTGTCTCCAGTGAATTTTTCAATAGGAGGAAAGTAGATGGCACTACTTCTTCTCCTTCTTCTTGATGGACTACCCCTCATAGAATCTTTTTGCGGACACTGCGTTCTGTGGGCATTCTCATGTACATTTATGTCCACTTGTTCCAGAAATTCCAGCCCAGTTGGCTCTTCTGCCTTATTTAGGTTTCCTTGTAATTTCTCGTTTTCTATCAAGGAATCACTTTCTTTTGCCTCTTTTACACATGCAGTCTCTTTACCTTGTTGGAAATAGTCATCTGTATCAAAACCAAACTTGGTATCTGGCACAATAGTTGAAAACTGGAAAAAAAAAATTACTATGCTTTAAATATAGGCCAAATGTAATCCACAAATCTTAGTTTTTTATTCCCCCAAGACATTTCTTTTCTGATCCAACAACATCAAGCAGAATGCTGACATACTCTAGTAGTATCCTTAAGCATCAGTTACCTTATGATCGATGCCAGAAACAGACTTCAGATCATCATCTGACACCTGAGACATGGTATCATTGGAGCTGCTGGCTTCTCCCATGTCCAGGTCCTTAGAGCTTGAATACATAGGAACCGCACAGATGTTTTTCCCTCTCGTTCCTTCAACCACTGGATTCTGCTGAACATCTTTGCAGGCATTCCCAGATTTGATATAATCTAAAAATACATCCTCTGAATTAGAATAAACATGTGGTTTCTTGTCAATTTACAAAAATCTTTTAGAAAATATTATAACAGCTTTACAGTATTTTACTTACATAAAAGTAACCTTCTAAGCAACCATTCCAGATAACTAGTGTAAAAAACCCAGAAAGCCACTGCACATCACTTAACTATTCATGCCCAACTTATCAATTTTAAAGGTGATGAAAACATCAGTACTCAGTCAAAGTACAGAGAGGCACTTTATTTGGTCAGCTTGTCACTGGAGTCCAACAGGAGTTAAATTCATCGAGTCACAGATTATTAATTTATTAGATCCTCTGGACTCCACAATTACAGAAGCAATTAAAATTAAAAAATGTGTACTGGGCTCTTTACCTATGCACAGAACTCAAGGCAATTATCAACAGGTTTTTTTCATGCAACTGTTGAAATAAAAAATTAGGAACAACAGAAAGAACAAGGCAAAACAAAACTAACCACCACATTACCTGAAAAAAGTGCATCTGCCTTTGGTGAGTTTGGAGATGAGATAGAAGACAAAACCTCTGGAATTTCAGGGATAGGGCTGAGCAGAGGTTTCTTAGAAGCCATCTCTCTTTCCCCATATAAAGATTTTTTTACTTTTTTCTTTCTTCTTTTCCCATAGCCTGTCTGTTTTGTTTTCTGAAAAGATTGAGAAGACTGAATAAAGCACAGTGTAATTATAATGATCCTGTACAATATTTTCCAACAATTAAGTGACACCATTACTGGATTTTGATTGATAACAATTGTTTCCTCTAAAATGAAGGTTCCACTTGTTCCGATACTTAACTAGCATATAACTGGGCAAGTTCAAAGAACTAGTACAGCATACACTTGGTAAGAGAAGAACCATAAACTCATTTTCTGTCCCTGAAGTCTGAAAAGTGACCAATCCCCTTCACCTCCATAAAGTATCCTTTTTGCCTTACAAGTATTTAAACCCTACTAGTCAGCCTTAACAAGCAACAAGAAAGAGAGGTGTGGCAGTAAGCACAGGAGAACAAGACAGGCATGAAGAAAAGAATATTGGCAGCAAGAGGAAGCGAAACACCCTTTAGAAAAATCTTTACTACAAAGATCAAAATAATCATGTAAAACACAAGAAAGAAGAGACACTTAGAGAAATAAAGGCAGCATTCACCAACTGCAGTGGGCTCTCACTTACCTGTGTCTTTTTGGCAGCAGATGTGGTTATATTCTTCTGTTTTTGAAGCTTGTTCTTTCTTGGATTTTTAGTATCTTTAGTGTTTCTAGCACTTGTGGCTCTTGAGACACTAAAATCAGTCCCCTCTGAAGTGATGCTACACTGTTGAGGAACATGAATTTGAAGTTGTTGGTGGGCACATATGCATATATTTGCTTTTTTAAGAAATACACCACAGTGTCTGTTCTTTCATATATGAGGGTCCTAAGAGCTAGACACTCACAGTTGGAAATTCAGATTTATAGAGCTAATGTCTTCACACAGTACAATACAGTTCTGTTTGTACAAAAAGGACTTTCTAACAAGAATATATTAAGTTTTCATCGTTTTAATAAAACCACTTTTGCTCAAAAATGAGTTTCCCTTAAGACAACTACCTGCACATGAGATATTTCCATATACCTGCATCGATACAATCCTCATACCTGAGGCTGTAAAAACTCTTACAAGCATCAGGAGGTATAAAAGACAACAATTATGTCTGAAGAAGTTAAAAAAAACCCCAAACCAAACAAACATCGCTAAAGAAACTTACCTTCCTTTTAGTAGAAGAACGAATTTTGATTGTATCAGATTTGTCAGTTTCTGCTATTATATATGAGGAAAATAAGAATATTGATTCAGTTTCAACACAAAAAAGCTAAATCACATTTTGAGGAAATTAGCCACATAATTTCTAACGTTATGTTTAGTCATCTTAGTCCTTTATGCAGAAACTGTTACTCAAGACTATCAAACATGGCAAAATAAAAAACACTTCACAGCTTGTTTTACAACACAGAGACAAACAAAACTTGTGAGGATTTGGTAACAAAATAATTAGCATTTAGACAGCTTTCATAGAGATACACACAACCCTCTTTCAATTTTTTTGGTTGTTGTCTCACTTGCTATTTTAAAAACATCAAAACTATAATATCAGAATCAAGATAGTAAACCCAATTACTTAAAGCAGTAAGTCTAATTAGATCAGCCACCCTCACAGAAAAATATCACAAAGTCAAATAACACCCAGTTAACCTAAACAGCAGGTAAACACTGCAGCTACTGCAAAGACCTTTAGCAAGGGCATTTAAATTTTAGGACAATTGAAATATATCCCTTGTATAAAACCAAACAAATAAATTCTGTGTCATCTCTCAATTTTCTGATATAGAAAGATGTATTAACTAATGACAAAAATACAAGTTGGTGTTACCTTCTTCATTTTCAACAGGTAAGAGGTCTTCTGCAGCAACAGAACTCTCCACTAACTCTTGAGGAGGCTCAACACATTCCTTTAAACCAAAAAAAGGTTATTTTTTTAGCAAATGCTATACCAGATATACTGAAAAACATCTTGTCAATTAGTGTTTGGAACAGCTAGGAAATTTTATTTTTTTCCTTAAAGAATGCAGCAGCTCATTTGCTATATACAGCAAAGAGAAATACAGAATCAAAAGTATATGAATAAGCCAAGGCAAAAATATTTTGTGTGCTACCAGTACTCGACTTTGAACACAGCTCTATAGGCCAAAATGCTATTTAGAATTCATAAAACAAAAGAAAAAGTTCCCAATGTCATCCCTAAAGCTTCAGGCAGAGGTAATTTTAATATTTTAGCAATTTCTTTATCAAACCCAAGCAGACTGGGGAAAAAATTAAACAAAAATCGAACATTCATAAAGACCAAGAAGTTGTTTTTATAGCTTTAAAAAACCCAAACAAACCCACAAGATAAAACTTACATCATCACAATCAAAGTTGGGCTGGGATAGTGGTTCTTCAGCGAGACTTGACCTTGCAAAAGGGCTCTCTAATCCTGGAAGACAGACTGGCGTTGCTCCTTTGCGCAATGGAGTATTTGCAGGCAAAGTTTCATCAAATATTTCTGGGCTGAGAACTTCTCCAAAAGTAACTCTTTTCTTTTTTTGCTTTTCAGAGCTTTCAGGTTTATCTATTGTAATAAAACACACAGACTGCTTAGTGAACTTAGAACTTCCATAGAGACTTTTCAAGCTCTTTGTATGGGTCTTAATATTGTCTTAAAAATCACCTCCCCTCCCAACAGCAAAATATCACCTTTACACATCCTGGGGATTCAACCAGAATTTTCAGTATGGCTTTATTACAGTTCAAGAAGGAAGACAGACAATAGAAGACTAGAAATGACTAGCTGCTCCACAAGTTCCAGTTGACAAGTGTAAAATTTCTTGAAAAACAGGTGATTCTTGTCTGATATTACAGGCTTTCTGAAGTTTTGGTGTGGGATTATTTTTTTTTTAATAGACATTATTCTCCTTGGCAACCTTATTTTCCACTTCACGCAGCAGGATGCCACACATGAGCTACCTCAGTGGCGGTCAATGCATATCATTCTTCAGATTTACCAGAGGCAAAACCTTATGATCTCACAACAATGCCCACTTACAAAACAAAAGGGGAATCTGACCTGTTTGCAACGCTTCAAAGATTTTCGTGCAACTGGAGACTGCGAAAGATTCACCTCCTCTTCTGTCAACTGCGTCATTTGAGTATTCCTATCAAATTTAAGTGACACAATCACCTGTTCAGCACCATGTAATTAAAATATTGTCCTTGTTCAAGTCAAAAGTGAAAATCACTTTTTCTGTGAGCAACATTTAATAATCAGTTCTATTGTTTTTAAAACAAAATCTACTTGTTTTCTAGTTCATCCTTAGTATCAGTACCTCCATATAAGTCAGTTAACGAACCTTCGTGCTATCCATTAGTTGCTTCATTGGTGTTTTCTTCAATACAGATCGCAGAAGGGAGCCACTGTGTGTATGTTCAGTTAATGAAAAAGTTCTTGTTTGTAGAGGTGTGACAGGGGGAGTAGTAGGTGGTTTGCTTCCATCAAATATTTCCAGGCTCAGTTCTTCTACAAAATTAACTTTCTTTCTGCTTAGATCTGATACAAAATTACCTCTAACATCTTTTGTGATGTGATCAGACCTGAAATCTTTAGAGCAAGAAGACAGATATGACAATTAAAGGCTGAAGTAAAATTGAGAAGACTTTAGCATGAACATGAACTGTATGTACACATCTTGATAGATTCTAAGTATTTTTACTTTCTAGTGAGAATATAACAAAGATAACAGTGATGAATCTTCTTACCATGGCTTGTTTCTAAGATATCTCTGATTAAAACAGGTTCCAATGACCCAGCAGGATTGTGTTGCTCATAAACCCATTCCTAGAGAAAAAGTTACATGATGTTTTTATACATAGCATGTATTTATATACACACTCATGCAACATGATAAAGAAATAAGCTACTCGTAAATGCTGCCTTTTAAAATAATATGAACTACTGAGGTTTTTTTAATCCCATAGATATTTTAATTACTAATTTAGGAAGTTTCTTCCTAACCTCCATAGAACTGCTACACCTCACAGTTATTTTACAACTCAGAAGCTGCTAGGTCCAGCAGCACCAGTGCACACACCTAGCAAAATGGACCCCATCTTCACTGGTATTTACCAGATCTGTGAATGTGACATCTCACATAGTTACAGCTGCAGATTCAAAAGAATTAAGACATACTTAAACTTTATTAATAGAATAAAATAAGCATTTCACAGAATGGTATGGGTTAGAAGGGACCTCCAAAGCTCATCCAGTCCAAGCCCCCTGCTAGAGCAGGGTCCCAGAGCAGACCCCCACAGGAACACGTCCAGACGGGTTTGAAATGTCTCCAGACAGAGACTCCACCACCTCTGGGCAGTGCCAGGGCTGTCACCCTCACAGCAAAGAAGTGTTTTCTTATGTTAAGATTGAACCTCCTGTGTCCCAGTTTGTGCCCAGTGCCCCTTGTCCTGTCACTGGACACCACCCAGAAGAGTCTGGCCCTGTCTCCCTGACACCGCCCTTTAGGTATTGATCAGCATTGATGAGATCCCCCCTCAGCCTCCTCTTCTCCAAGCTGAACAGACCCAGCTCCCTCAGCCTCTCCTTAGATGGGAGATGCTCCAATCCCTTCAGCATCTCCGTGCCCTGCGCTGGACTCTTCCCAGTAGCTCCATGTCCCTCTGGAACTGGGGAACCCAGAACTGGACACAGCTCTCCAGATGAGGCCTCACCAGGGCAGAGTAGAGAGGGAGGAGAACCCCCCTTGACCTGCTGGCCACACGCCTCTTAATGTACCCCAGGATGCCACTGGCCATCTTGGCCACAAGGGCATGTTGCTGGCTCGTGGTCAGCCTCTTGGCTATCAGGACTCCCAGGTCCTTTTCCCCAGAGCTGCTCTCCAGCAGCTCAGCTCCCAGCCTGTACTGATCCATGGGGTTGTTCTTCCCCACATGCAGGACTCTACACTTGCTCTTGTTGAATTTCATTGAGTTTCTCCCTGCCCAGCTCTCCAGCCTGTCCAGGTCACACTGGATGGCAGCACAGCCCTCTGGCGTGTCAGCCACTCCTCCCAGTTTTGTATCATCATTTCCACGTGATTCTCAGAAGAGAGTATAATCTTATTGAATAGAATGGCTTATATCATACACATTGAATAGCTGCATGTAAAAGAAAACTGAGCATGGCTTGAGAAGTGCCAGCAGCCGATCTCTGAGGTTAGGCTACAGTCCCTGTCAGTCCAACTGGAGCAGTGTCCATGCCAGATTTTGCTTCTTTTGACTTGTCATAACAAGACTTAAAATTCTGACATGGGAGATTTGCTGTGCTATTTGTTTCCTCCATATTCTTTGCACACACTTATGAAAGTACCTTTGAAACAACAGCAGCAGGTTCAGGGACAGCCACATCTTGGCATGAAGACAATATGGTGCAGATCTTGATATCAGGCTTACTGCTGCTGGTCAAATTTTGCCTTAAATTTTCTTTCAAATCAGGTCCACTGTTATCTGACACGAACTTTTCACCCCACTGATCCAGGTTCTGCTCTTTTGTTAAAGGTACTTTGTTCTGAGCTGCAGCAATTAAAAACAAACCAAAAACCAAACAACAAACCACAAAGACAAACATCAGATTTTTCAATTAATGCTATTTTTGTGTCTCTTCACCAAAAGGACGGTGAGATTCAAAAAGCAAGGTAGTTTTCTAGTCAGGAAAACACATGCATTTTTTAGTTCTACTTTGAAAATAACATCACCAAATCTTCAAAACAAAGCAAGTTATTCTTTTCATATAAATGTTATTAAGACCAGCAATACCAGAGAAGTAAAGCATTGTAGTTTGTTTTACACTATCATCATCATCTCACAGTTACCACAGTACTGCCCTGACTTGGTCTTGCAATACCTGCTGTTTTCATTCATAAGGAAATTAACACTACAGTAATGTAACATGATTTCTAAAATTACTGCACTTAAAAGTTATTAAACAAAAGTCTGCACATCACGATCATGACAGAGAACAAGACTAAAACCATCATAATCATTCTCAGTTTCATGGAAAAAGTGTGAAAACACTACTGCTTAGTGAAAAGTAAATTAAAGGGTATAAATCTACAAAGTAAAACTAAGAAAACAGTCACAAAAAAGACCAGTCTTCATTTTCCTTCAGGGGTTATTCTGAGAAACCACTATTCAAGATGCACTAAGAATTAAGACAAACTAAAAAACCTCAAACCAAACAAGAAAACCCAACCCTGTGCCAATCCTTATAAAGGAAGATTTTTAAATTTCATATTAAGTTCGTAAATTTGAACTTTTTTGGCCTAAAGGAAGACCTGTTGTTTAAGATATATATTGACCAGAAATACAGTCAACTTACAAGAGCCTGCTTCCTGGGAAGCATCATCCACTTGTGACAGCCCAGAAAAGCCAGTCTCCCCTTCAGCTTCTTGTACTGATTTAAAAGATGTTTGAAAGGCACCTATCTTGTCCTTCAGCGGCCTGACAGGTTCATGTTTAAAAGGACTAACCTGCTGAAACAAAATTAACCTCATAAGATTATTTTTTTTTTCCCCCCAAAATGACATGGGTTTTGTTACTTTGTATTTGTACTTCGGCATAAAACAAACTCAGAGAAGCAAACCTTGTATTTAATCCAGCTGCAATTTCAGTTGTATGGTAAAAATATGCACAAAAGGAACTGTATCAAGAAATCTGTTATGTTTTACTGCCTTTTACCTGTCCTTTAGTCCATATCCAGAATTCATTTTCTGACAGGCTATACTAGTTTGAGTTAAGAACAAGTCTGATTAAAAAACAAGTCACTTATGCTAGTATTGACTTCACTTTGAACTATATCAACACTTCAATTAGCCAAAAACCAAGCATGTCAAATGCAGGAAATTAAAGGTTATGGTAAATAAAAGTTAAAATATATGAGCAAGCTAGACGTGGAGAAAAGAGTCCAGACTCTACACAAACAAAACCTCTAACATCTTATTCTGCAGTAAGGTGTCCAGGGAGGGTTAACGAAGTTAAGGCCATGGTTATTCCTTCTACTGCCTTCTCTTTCTGCCAGTGTATGTTGATTCCTGAGGGAACTAAACTGACACATTAGATACTTGAGAAAGACTCTCACCTGAGTAAAATCTTCTTTTTGCCTCTTGTTTCTCTGCTGGGCAAGGTATCGAATCAGGGAGTTATGTTCTGGTGAGCCCCGGACTCCAACTGCTGATCTTCGTCTATATTTTAATAAAGTTGGAGACGTCAATGAAGTTGGAGACTTCCCTGAAATGGGGACAGGAGGAGAGGGGGGGAAAAAAAAAGAAAGAAAAAGAAGCTTCTTTGGTAAAAATACCTAAAGTTTTAAATTTTTTTTTTTTTTCTTTTTAAGAATGATTTATGCTGTTTATGAAATTATACACTCAGCTCAAGAAACCCTCCTGAGGAAAAGCAAATTAACTTCCTAAAAGTTAATATGTAACTAAACTATACACCAAGTGAGGAGCTTTTACTTATTCAATTGTTAGTTAAGGAACTGTCTACCAGTACTTGCAGAATTTGTATTACTGCTCTCTTGTGAAACTCGCTGACACCACATAACCAACCGGAAAGAAAAAGGTTAAATAGGGAATTAAAGCAACAGCACAGCATAGCCCTGTCCTTGGGGATATTCAAACTCAGCCAGATAACCTGAACCTGACCTAAATTGAAGCTTTTGGTAAGAGGCTGGACTAGATGACCTCCAGATGTCCCTTGGAGGACAACACAACAGTCATTAGTCACTACAGCCTTACCTGTAGAGCCTTTAGTAAAACTTTCCTGAGTAATCCCAAATTCAGCAATTGTTACAGTTGCAAAATCAACAGCAGTTTTCCTCTCTTCCTCTGATATTCCACTATCAGATTTTTCTTCTCCTTTGTCCCTGTGAGGTGTCAAGGAGCGTTCATCCCTCAAGGAAACGGGTCTATTGGAAAAATTTTCCTTACTATTCAAGGGGAAGGTACATTCACCAACCACATCCCCTTTTAGCCCATCAGAAAAGCATTCAGTCAGCTGACAGCTAACAACGTCCTCCTTGTGGTTCAATTCCTTCTTGAGGCCTTTGGTGTATTTTGGGGTGCATTTTTGCCACTGTGCCTGGTTCTCATCACTTAAATTCTCCTTCTTGGATGCCTTTACAGCTTTTGATTTAGTCACTTTGCAAATCTTCTGGTCTTTTGACAGGTCAGGGCAAGAGGCCTTTTCCTTCCCTTCAGCGTATGGACTCGCATTTTCTTTCACTTCCAGGGGAACTTTTATAGTCTTAGACCGCCTGTGCATTGTGAGCTTTTTGAAGAAACATTCAGTCAGCCTTTGCTCTCCTGTAATTACAGATACCTATCAAAAAGAGAGAGATTTTAATAGGTATTTGGTAAGAGCAGGAGTTTGCTCCCATTCTCATCTAGGTTTTTTCCTGAACAAGGCGTTTAACAGTGTGGTGGGAAGGGGAGCTCTGATCTCCAGAAGGCTCCACAGAACAAACACAACGGCCTGCACAGCCAGAGAAACCTGCAACACAAGTGTTTCACGGGTAAAGAAATACACAGCTGTGCGTGTGTTTATCAAACATATGCATTTTTTTGTAGTTTGCATAACACGACTTAAGCTGAAGTCCACACTAGAAGCCGATGCTGATATCTGCATGGTTACACAAACGAGACGTGACGGAGTGAGGGATCAGTGTGCAACATGGGCTGCCCCGGGGCACACCCCGCCCCAAAGGGCTCCCCGGGCGTACCCCTTCCCACCTGCCCCCTTCCCGGGCACCCCAATCCTCTCAGCACTCACCCCCCTGCACCCCCAGCGCTCCCCTCACCCTGCCCAACGCCCCTCAGACACCCCACCAGCCACCCCCCTCCTCCGTACCCTCACCAACGCACCTCGCTCCCCCCGCCCCCCCAAGGCCCCCCCCCACTCCTCAGCGCACCCCACAACGCCGCGAGCCCCGGCGCCCCCTCACCTCCACCCTCACGCCCGCCCCGGCCGTTCCCCTCAGCCGCCAGACCCGTGCCCGCCGCCGACATTCAAACCGCGCCGCACGACTGTGTATTCCTCCGCGCCCCTCCCCCTCTCCCACCCCTTGCGCCCAGCGGCCACCAGTTATCCCGGTCAAAGGTGCACGGGAAGGAGAGCGGCTCACGAGAGCCGGTGCCGTGCCGCTCCTCTCCCCGGGCACCGGCAGGGCTTCACGGGGAGGGGGGACTCTTTGGCTCCTGCGCGCGGAGGGATCACCGACCGTTGCTCACGCGCAGAAGCAGCAGTTTGAAAGATAAAAAGTTCCGTCCAACACACCGCGCCCACGTGACAGGCCGCACCAATCACGGGCGGCTTTGCTTCAAGTCACGCTTTATGCTAATAAAGGCTCTGCTCCTCCCTTGATTGGCCACCGGCGGCGCCGCTGTTCCCCGCCCAACCCTCCCACTCGTCTTTCCCCGCCACTCCGCCCGGAGCGCGTCTCTTATTGGGCAGCGGGCTCGGCGCGGCGCCGCTGCGATTGGCCGCGGCCCGTGTCGGTCAGCGAGCGCTGCCTTCCGGGTTCGGCAGGAGCCGCGGGCTGCTGCTGCCGCCGCAGCATGAGGCGGGTCACGCTGTTCGTTAACGGCAGCCCCCGGAACGGGAAGGTGAGGGGCGGGGAGGGGGAATCGGGCTCTCGGCGGGGTCCCGCCGCCCGCGGGCGGTCCTCCCGCCTCTGGTGCGGGGCGAGGGAGAAGCCCTGAGCCGCTCCTGCTGGCCGCGGTGCCCGTGGCTGTGACAGAGGGGCCTCACCGCTCCCGCCGCCCCCTCCTCGGGCTCGGAGGTGTCTGCTGGGCCTCGTCCGTGTGCTGCCGCCGTGCCTGGCGCGGCCTGCGGGGCGCGGGGTGCTCCGCGCCGGGACCCTCAGCCGGCGGCTGCGTGTGAGTGCTGAGGGGAACCGCGGGGAGCCGAGGACTGCTGGAGTGGCACTGAAAGTCACCTCCGTGTCGCGATTGCCGATGCAGGTCCCGCTGTACGCACCCTGGGTAGCGGTGGGAAGCGTGTGTGACATCCTGCGGGGTGTCGGGGCTGGGCCGTGTCGGACTGGCGCTGCGTGGGTCCCAAGGGTCGCCAGTAAATAATGGCAGCAATGGTCTGCAGTGGCAGAAGGGGCCGAACCCCGTGCCCACGGGTGCCTCTCTCTCCCCCAGGTCGTGGCCGTGTATGGGACTCTCTCGGACCTGCTGTCTGTGGCTAGCAGTAAGCTGGGAATAAAGGCGACCAGTGTTTACAATGGGAAGGGTGGGCTCATCGATGACATCGCTTTGATTAGGTAAGGCTTATCCCATGAACATCAAATCAGAGGTGGATCAATAGACTTAGCCTATTAATCCTCTGACCTTGGTCAATAACCAGTGCTTCCCTCAAAACCACGTACCATTTCCAGGCAGCGTGCCCGAAGGCAGCACAGAGTGATCCCTCCCTGGCTGGCACAGAGCATCTCTAGTGAAGTCAGTCACGTCCAGTCCACTGGAACCTGCAAAAGTCAGATAAAAATCAGATCCTGAAGTTCTAACTGGTGGCAAATGATTATCCTTTACCTCAAACTAGTCTGGAGTGGATCCCACTGTTGAGTTAGATAAACAACAATTATGATTAATCTTTTTTATTTTTTTTCTCCCCCTTCTTTTCCCCCTGCCCCTCCCCTTTCAGGGATGATGATGTTTTGTTCGTCTGTGAAGGCGAACCATTCATTGGTAAGTCACCAATTCTTATGTTTAACTTTAATGGAAAGAGGTTTTGTTTTGCATTAATGTAAATCTAAAATTTTATTTTCTGTTTTTTTCAGAGGGTACCTCTTACTATATGGAGGATTGTGAAATAGTCACATTTTTTTCTAATAATTACTGTGTCTTTCTCATCTGTGTAGATCCTCAGACTGATGGGAGACCTCATGAAGAACTAACAGGGTCACACACAGATTGGTTAACACTTAATGTTGGAGGCCGATACTTCACCACTACACGGTAACAATGCAACTAGTTGGGTTTGTTTTTCAAGGACTTGATTGCAGTAAAGCAGTTAGTTATAGCAGCTGGTGGTGAGGCTTCAGATGCTCTTGCAAAAGAGCTAGAAAAATAACTTACTATGGAGTAAGAGGTCTTTGACTTCTGCAGTGTTCTCTGTATTTCGTACTACAGTTTTGCAACAAATTAATTCTTAAACAGTTTACATAGGACGTAAAACTGGCCTGGATTTATCCTTGGAATATTTCAGTTAACTTAGTGCTTTATATTTAAAATACCTTTATGATACCTCAGGTCAGAAACACTTTGCCACCACACTATATAAAATTAAATGAGTACTGTGTTGTAGGTGTTGGGATGCATATCACACACCAAGGGCAGAAAATAAACCCCAGCCAGCAAGTTTGTCTCAAGGAAATCATTCCATGTTAAAATAGAACTGCACTGCTTTTGTTTTCTAGGAGCACTTTGGTTAATAAAGAGCCTGAGAGTATGCTGGCCCACATGTTTAAAGATAAAGGTTAGTATATTGAAATAAACTTTATTATTTAAGCTAAGAAATTAGCAAAGGAGGCAAAAAGCCCTATCAAATTGAGACTCTTGTTTGTATGGTAAAATATCAAAAGTATGCTGAAGTATCAAAGCAGAATGTATCATCATGGTTTTGTAAGGCTTATCATTTCACAAACTGAAAAGATCACTTCCACCCATAGTTAATATTTTGGGGTCTTTGTCTGATTTCAGGTTTTCATCTTATTGTTGCATCTTGCTCAGTTTTGACAACAGAATGAGTACAAACACAGCCTTAAGGCAACGAGGGCAGACTAAAATCTTAACACTGCTTTTATTCTAGCAATGATTCCTATGTATGTGATAAAATCCTCTAGTTATAGCAGGAGCGAGTTTCTTTTAAGGTGATTTTTTTCCCCCCCATGCTTATTTTCCTTCCTTTTCTCTAAGAAACGCCCTTCCAAGTGGAATAGTTCGTTATGCAGTACCCTTTGGTAGTAACAATCTGAAACTGAAGCAAATGCTCTTCTATTAATATATCAAATTTAATTATATATATGTTGTGGAAACAGATGCTTGGGGAAATAAGCAAGATCATAGAGGAGCATTCCTAATTGACCGCAGTCCAGAGTATTTTGAGCCAATTTTGAACTATTTGCGTCACGGACAGCTCATTGTAAATGATGGCATTAATTTGCTAGGTAGGTATTACCTGTATGACATCTCCTAAATTATTACTCTTTAGAAGTTGAACTTTGCCCTCAGGTAAACATGATAAAGTCAGTGGGACTTCTGTATGCTCATCTAAATATTTGGGATTTTTCTCTGGTGAATTTATTCTCAAGCACTGCAATGCCACATGCTTGATTTAATGAGGATATAGTGTTTAAACTTACTTATCTTGAGAGCATTAAAAATTCTCCACACTGGATTAATATCTAGCTGTAATTCTAGATTTGATATCTTTAACCTAATTGCTGGTCTTGGAAACAGCCTTTTTGGGTTGTTTTCTCCTTTTAGCTGCAATGAAGTTCCCTTTTCCTCTATCCAGTGACATCTAATATAATGTATGTGGTTGTCAGTTCTATTAGTTCATGCTATTTCTTAGAGACTCCTTAAACTTCAACATCTTTGTTAGTGTAGCTAAAATATATAAAAGTATAACAAGTAGAGAAAGTAATTGAATTGATGCTCCTCCAGTAGTAAGGATGGATTAACCCAAACCTTCTAGCATGCTGTTGGTGTGGCTACACAGCCTTCTCCAGTAAGGGAAGAAGAGTGCTCTCTTGTTTAATGACTCCCTGTAAATAACAAATGCTGCTTTGTTTTGTTAGGTGTTTTGGAAGAAGCCAGGTTTTTTGGTATCGATTCACTAATTGAACATCTAGAAATAGCTATTAAGGTAACTTTTCTTTAATATATGAATGCACATGTCCTATTCTTCTAAGCAATATATAATGTAGTCCTACCTGTATTAGCTTTTAAACAACTCTCTCAACAGAATTCCCAGCCAGCAGAGGATCATTCTCCTATATCTCGCAAGGAGTTTGTCCGATTCCTGCTGGCAACTCCAACCAAGTCCGAGCTGCGGTGTCAGGTGGGAAAACACAGACTTTGTCTTGATCTTTAGTGTTGATGTCTGGTGGTGAAATATCCTGCAGCATCTTGTGACAACATGAAATTCAAACAATGTGTGCTTCCTTCCCCCTCCTTTTTCATCGAGTTTTGATTCCAAGCTGTGGCAGAGTGACCTTAATGTGAAATTCCATGTGCTGTTTGAGCTGCTTCCCTCCTTCAGGTTGAAGGTTTCCTGGAGGAGCAATTTATTAAGCTATTCTATTTAAATGTAAAATGCACTAGGATAACCAAGGACAACACTTGATAGCTTTGCATTTACATTTCATTAGTCTTATGTAGCAGAATTGTCTGTGTGTATATCTGTATCTCTGTGTATATTTATATACATGTGTACATATTCTCTTAAGTGTTTTGTGTTCAGAGCTACACCTTATCTTTAACTTTTGGGGGTCTCTTGTTTTGGTTTTAGGGTCTCAATTTCAGTGGAGCAGATCTTTCACGTCTAGATCTTCGATACATAAACTTCAAGATGGCCAACCTGAGCCGCTGCAACCTAGCACATGCCAACCTGTGCTGTGCAAACCTTGAAAGAGCTGACCTCTCGGGATCAGTGCTTGATGTAAGAACTGCTGCATCTTGGAACATCTGGGCTGTGCTTTAGTCACGTAAAGAAAGAGGAATTGGAACAAGCAGATAAGTGTAAAACACGTAGTTCTTCAATATTGTCTGCACTTGTTCTAGTTAGATCACTTCAAAAGGTTTTTGAAGCTATCTTAAGTTAAAACAAAGGCAGTGGGTGAGAATTACTTGCCTTTCTGATGATAGTGAAGTAATAGTACAGCAAGTTCGTACCCTGCCTCACAGTAACAAGGCTGTTGGGCTTTAATAGGATTCACTTCCTAAACAGGAATGGAAACTATACTCTGATCATTTTCAGTATTGTTCATCTTTGCATTTTCATGCCTCTCCCTGACATGTCTGTCTCTATCAGTGTGCAAACCTTCAAGGGGTAAAGATGCTGTGTTCCAATGCAGAAGGAGCATCTCTAAAAGGGTGCAATTTTGAAGATCCATCAGGCCTTAAAGCTAATTTGGAAGGTGAGAAGTTTTTGCCTGTTAGGCACTCTGTGGAAACTGAACCATGTGTTTGTAATTCTGTATGGCTTCTAACAGGTTTGGCTCTGGCTTGTACTGTCCATGTTTTCATGGGAAGAGGCCACAAATACTGGCCTGAGTGTGTGACCATGTATTCATTAAGTACCAAGTTGCACCTTGACCTCTATCAATGTACATGGCTCTGAGGAAGCATCATTCTGGAGCTGCTGTGTTTCTGACTCTTTCCTTATAAAACTATTCTTTGTGTGTTTTAGGTGCTAACCTGAAAGGTGTTGACATGGAAGGCAGTCAAATGACAGGGATTAATCTCAGAGTTGCAACACTGAAAAATGCAAAACTAAAAAACTGTAATCTTAGAGGAGCAACTTTGGCAGGAACCGATTTGGAGGTGAGTTATGATTCATTCTATATACTGATAACATTTTGGGGACTGCTGGCTCTTGGCTGAGTTCTCCAGCTTCAAACTAGACTGAGTGCACGAGTCTTTTCACTCTTAGTGAGACAGGGATGATCTAGGAATGAGGGATGACATTTCATTCTAGCCTCACTTTGGAAGATGAGTCTGAAGTCTTGGATGTGCCAGCACCTCAAAGCCACGGGAAGGGCGTGTACCATCTCAAAAGTGATGCATGGAAATACTGCCAAACTTGACTCTAGTGTGAGATCATGCCATTACCAAAGCACTGAAGGGAAATGCAGTTGCTTGGGTTTGTGGGGTTTTTTTGATCATTTGTAGAGGAATGATGGAATCTTACTTGACTGGTGGCACGTGATACGCCGCTGGCTCTTCCTTAGACAAACTTGCTCATTTTGCAAGCAGTGTACATGGCTGTAAGAGGCAGCTTCTTTCTAGCTTTGTTCAAGCATTAGTAGCTCCTGGAAGATAATTTGATATAAAGAGTGTAAGTTTAACAACTTAACTTAAAAATAAATTCAGCTGTTACTGTGAAAAGGAGCAACTAAAACTCTGAACTAGAGCACCAGGCTGTACGTTTACACTGAAATTTAGGGAAGTATATGTGGTTTCTGTATAAAAGTAGTCAAGGTAAAGTTTTGAACTAAGTTCTGGGTATATTCCACTAACATTTATTTTTCTTTTACCCTTCAGAATTGTGATCTATCAGGGTGTGATCTCCAAGAAGCTAATCTGAGGGGATCTAATGTGAAAGGAGCTATCTTTGAAGAGATGCTGACACCTTTGCATATGTCTCAGAGCGTCAGATAGGAAGAGAAGAAGATGAAGAAGGAATCAAAACATTTATTGTGACTTTCTTCACCTCCTCTCCTTACCAGCTTAGAAGTAATGGTTATTAGACAACTTACATTTACAGTAGTGCCTAAGTAAACTCCTCTTTGATCACTTTTGGGGAAGGGAGCTTTTGTTTAAGAGGTAGAAACCAACACCCTTTTTTCTACCTTTGTGAACCGAGTGAGGAAGTGGGCTGGTTCTAGAACCAGAATGTGTGGCTGGTTTGGGGAGGGGGGTAAATAGATTCATTGTTTAGCATTGCCTCACTTTGGAATGCATTTTAATTTATAAAGCACAATATATGCAATTCTATTTATTAAATCTGTAGCTGCAATATGAATAGAAAATGTTATTCATGTATAGTAGCAACAAAGTTCAGGTTTACAGTTAGATGGGTGTATTTACAGTTAGTCTCTTCATTCATGCACAGTGTTTTAAATGACAGATGTGGTTTAGACAATGTCTAGAGGATGTTTTCAGGTACTCTTTTCTTTGGGGGTGAAAACAGTAATTAATTGTCATCATAAGTAATATATTGCCTTGTAATAGTTTGAATGCACGTATAGAACAGCTTTATCATCTTCTGAAAGGTGCAGTGGAAGCTGCTTCTTCCACGGAAGGGATCTGCCCACACAGCAGACTTAGTTATAACTAAAACATCCCTGTTCAAAAATTGGATGTCTTATTTAATCCTTTCTGAATTAGTGTGAAATTGCACTGTCAATCACAGCTGGTAAGAAAATATTTTCTTGCTTTCAAATGTCCTCACCACTCCAAACTGGAGTACCTGTAGATCTTTTGTTCTTTGTGGGGAATTAAATGTACATAGGAAAATACAATACTGTCACCAAAGTAGAGATAAGCCTTGGGGCCACAGCACATGCTCCATCCTCCTGTCGTGACTCCAGCATATGAATAAATGGCACTTGTTTCCCCTTAATGTACTATGCAAATACTCTTAGAGCATGGGCATGATCCTTTTCCCAGCCAGATCTTCCTATTCCACCTTGGGCCTGCTTAAAGTGGCTGTAAAAGCATCTTGCGTAGGGCAAAGTGCCCTTTCCACAGCTGCTTTACCTGTGAGCAAATAGAGAACTCCATGACTTCTGCAGTGCAGAAAGCCTCACAGCATCTCTAAGTGGTGGTGCAGTTCATTTAATGAGCTATTTCCACTGTAGTATAAATCTAGTTCTCATCTAACAAAACATTTCTTTTATACACAATCAAAAAGCACATGAAGAAACTATACCAAAAAGGTGCATCAAGAACTCTTACCTCAGATGCTTTTAAAATACCCCAAAGTTAAAACTAACCTTGAATCTAAGGAAATCCAGCTGTTACAGGATGTTAAGAACCAATGTATCCTAAATCTTAGAGAATGTGACACTGGTAGCAGTGGTCTGAGTTCCACAATTAGTTCAGTGGGTCGTCTTTTACTCGCAGTGCAGAGTTCCAGTCCTCTGAACTGAAGTCCTGTTGTCTCAGTCGTTATGCAAATGCTGCTTTACCATCGCTGTAGAAAGTATATGATTTGTTTGGGGGGAATTGCAGGGTTCTCCCTTATTTTCCAGTTGGGTTGACTCAGGCATATGACATGAACTTCCAGGACTTAAAATCCCACAGCTGTGTGGTTCAGAAGTGGGATTTTATTTCTTTCCTCCAGCTTCCCAGGCCTTGTGATCTGGCTGTAGGACACCACCATACCCTTGGTGAAACCTATAGGTTCAAGGGAAATATTTCAGTGTGATTTTAGAGTCCTTTCTCCCACCTCACTGCTTTCATTGAGAGTGATGTATATGTTGCAGTAGAAGAAGATTCCTAAGGCTAGAGAAATAAATGAATTATTTTTCTTTATCATAATTTTGTAGCTGGCAGAAGTAAAATATTGTATGAAAAAAATAATCTATTTTCATAATCGCTGTGTATAAAATATATTTGAACTTTCACTGAAGCACTATGTTTTGAATAATCACAGCATGTGGCATCATTCATTCACAGGTGAATTTCAGGTACCTCTTTTGCTATGACAAAGCTGTATGAATAGCCCAAAGTGGCCTATTCAGATATTGCAGGTTCCAGCCTAATTTAAATGCATTAATAAAAGTGTGAAATGTGAATGTGCCTTGGGTGTCTTAATTTAGAAGAACAGTCTCAATCGTATCTGACTTCTACGAGGAGAGCAATGTAACTTTTAACTTTGATACCTCCTTGTATACAAGCTTGAAAATATTGCAGCTAAAGTTGGTTTTGCCCTTCATGTGACCATGACTGTCACCTTAGCCAGGATTGGTTTGTAACCAATGCTCTCTCAAATAAACTACTTACTGTAAACTAGGAATTACCCACACTTGAGTACTTAATGCATTAGAAGACTGAGTGAGTTTGAAATATCTGTACTTCTGCACAGGTAATTTGCACTATGGCAGAAAGGAAAAGAATTTTTGCTTTGAAGCATAAATCTTACCTGCTGGAAAAACAAGTGTACCTCATGTTGGTATTGTTGCCATGTTTCTGATACCTTCAGTTTGAGAACTTTCATGTTTGGGTGGGTTTTTTCAACTTACCATTCATTTGCAACACTTTCCAGCTTTTCTTTGTCCCCACCCTTCATATTTGCTTAATAAAATAGTTGGAGGCAGAAGTCATTAACCACAATTTCCATAGGTATGTGCACTGTTGAAAACACTCTTTCCACATTAAAGATTATCGTCACACAGCACAAGCAGCTAAACTTCCTTAATAAGGAAATGCTAGAGCACAGTTTATTTTTTGTCCTTGACTTCGGCCTATAAAGTGCTCATGATTTCAGTCTAGTAACTGGCACAACAGTGGTAGTTAGAAATGCTTTCTAAAAAGGCCAAGAAACTTGACAGGTTAGAATATTCCTTTCCAAGACTTCTGATAAAAGAGAGGTCTTGATTCTTGGCATGGGAATCCACAAATCCAGGTTTGTCCTGACAAGTCGGGCAGTTTGCCTGACCAAGCTCAGAGTGCAGTTTAAGAGAAGACATGGAACATCTCACTGGCCAGTGGGGTTATATGTTCTTTCCGACGTGCCTTGGTGGGTCAGCTTTGCAGCTCTAACAGAAACCTGTGGAGAAACGTAGATGTTGAAAGATGTTAAGGGTAGGCTGGCATTAGACCTGGCTTAAAAAGGTGGGTTAATAAGAGGTACAATTATTGGGCTAAGCAGGCCCTCTTCCCTCTTCAAATGTCATCCCTCAGGATGAACAAACTCTTCTGTTTATTTTTAAATAACGTTATTTTTTTCTAAGTTCATCAGGGAAGGAGTCTCACTGGTACAGGAAAATCCCACTTATAAAGTGATGGGCCCACGCTGAAGTAGCATTTCTCCCTCTGAAACAAACTATTTTCACAGCTTGATCAGTTTATCAGCTGAAGTTAAATGCTGGCTACTCTTGCCATGAGTAGGAGGAGCATTAGAGCAGGAAGAATTACTCTTTGCTAGAGTCACTAAATCCTCCTTAAATTATTTACTTACTAAATTACTTTTAATCCATTAATCTCAAAAGAGGTCATGGGAGCAGGAAGAGAGGATGTTTGAAGAACACTGAACATGATACATTCAATTGCACATAAAACAGTGCATAGCAAGCCAAAATAGCTGCCAGGTGGGTAAAAAAAAAGTTGGCTTTCTGGAGTCAAAATTACTGAATTTAACTCCTGCATACAAATAGCTATCAACCCCTTCACAAAACTGCAGTGCATAAACTCTCAACCAGAAAGAACTCTCAAAGTACTTCGATGTATACATTTACACACCCCCTCCTGTATATATAAAACACAAAATACTGTGTCTGGGAGTCCTATTCATGACAGAGACCCCCTCATGACAACAAAGTCCCTTCCCAGCACGTTTGCAATCTAATATACTTGTCCAAGCTGAATTCCTCATCCATTTCAACTCCTGTGAGCCCCTCTCAACAAATTCAAACTCACCCAAGAACTTTAAAATTAGAAGCCACTGAAAGAAAATATCATGTCTTTTCCACGGGGCAACAGCAGTCAGCTAGACTTGACTGTCAGATTTACAGCCTCTTAAAGGAAAAGCTGTTACTTTTATGGCTCTCCGAGAAAACAGCTGAATTTAATGGCTACACCAGGGGTGTTCCAATTATGTGCTTTACTTCTGCTGCATTACAGCAATTTTAAGAACAAAATTGCAGCCTGTGAGATAGAATCAGATTAAGTTACCTGCTGTGAAAGGTCTGGTGTTGGGGTGGTTGTATATAAGTGAGATGACAAGCACCCTTGCAGGACATCTTCAAACAGAGAAGAGCTGGAGTTACGCTGCAACCTCTCTCAGCGAGCAGGTAATGTGCTTGAACAACATAGCAGACTCCCTTTTTACTTATTCAGTGTTTACAGATGCTGGTATGAGAAGAAATTTGAATTAGAAGAGACTGCAAAGAGCACTTTTTAAAACAGAAACCAGCTAAACTGACCACATCTATCGGATACCAACAGGGACTTCTATGGAACCTTGGAGGTCCAGACATTCCTAACACTCCGAAACGGTGTTCAAAACTCCTAACTTAGATCTTCATCCAAATTTTTCAGATGTTAAATCTCTTTATAATGAGCTACTCCACACTTGGAGAGGCTCTGGATGCAGCTGTGCCTCACACATAGGCACAATGCCACCGGGTGCAGAAGATCAGCACTGGAGATCCAAAAATGTAACGTTTTTGTAAGTCTGTAAAATAAAAATAGAGCTGCAATATTATCATCAGAAAGATGTTTTGTTCTCTCACAGGATGGAGAAGTTCAGGATGATCTCTGTCAGTGTCCTCCTCTTTGTCATGTCTGTGGAAACCTGCTTGGCTCAACACTGGTCTTACGGCCTGCAGCCAGGAGGAAAAAGGAACGCTGAAAACCTGGTAGAATCAGTTCAAGAGGTAAGGTCTAGGCTGTCAAACAACCCTCTTGTTTCAGCTAGGATCCTTTATCTGGAAAAGATGCAAGCAAAAAGAAGCTTCACTGCATTTGTGTGTACCTCTGTCTCTTTCCCCCCTCATAGATATTCATAGACACTTCTTTTTTCAAGTAGTAACTGGAAAGTAATTGGCATCAGGGTACGAAGCCATTTGACAGCCTTGCCTAAAGAAAGAGACAGAGAGCTTGGGGAGCCTGCTCTAAAGGAGAGATGGAAGTTTGAGTTCCAGGTTAAACCTGATTGCATCCTCTCCCTACATTCCAGCCAATCCTCTGATGGGCTGTTTTATCCATCCACTTCCCTGAGAACAGGGCAATGGGCAGCTGTCACGTGGTGACCAATTAGAGGGCAAGTGATTAAATGACAAAGCAGATGGGGAAGGTTCTGTCCACCAGTGGTTTTCCGACCTGTTCTTTCATGTGTAGTCCCTCTGCCACCCTGATTTTGTTTGCTGTAGCACAAGCACAGCCCCTGGCAAAGAGCTGGATTTAAGTGGTGCAGCGGAGCAGCTTCATCTTCACCTGTAATTGGGGCAGAGTTGCTTTAGCAGAGAGATCTCCTTTCACAAAGGCTGTGTCACTTCCCAATTCAGAGTGCAAACGAAATGGACACATTCGAGGAAGTGCAGCACAGTGGATGCCCAGGCTCGTCCCGGCGTTCCAGGCTCAGTGATCTGAAGGAAGCTCTGGTAAGTAACATGGTTTTTTCTTTTATCACTGTGGGAGAATTAGAGGTCCAGTCCAGGCTGGGAAAGTACATGGAGAGGAGAGAAAGAAGGTGGTGGAGGAGGAAGAGGTATGTTTAGTTCACCATGGCAATACTGGCTCTGCCCTTATTACCTGCATCATTCTCAGGACTACATTATTCTTGATACTCCCATTGTAGCAATGTCCTTACTCACTAAATTAAAACCAAATAGTCAAAGGCTTTCTACCTTAATACAAATCTGTGCAGCATTCACAGATGCTTAACTTCACAGGCACACTTTGCCAGCTGAAGGATGAAGCCATATGGAAGCTGCTGCTCCCAAGGTCCCCCGACTGGGAAATGCATTTTCCATTAGCTGCTCGAATGCAGCGACAGCAGAGACTGCACATACAAACTAACTGCCAGGGAAAGAAAACTCTCAAGGAAAATGTGCTCTTTAATTAATATAGCAACACCTTGACCAGGCCAGATGGTCACCACTTTCTGGCAAGGGTCTCTGAGCTGTCCTGAAAGTTGCAACACTCAATCTCTAGTTCATTTTTTAAGTCAAACCCAGAAGTTTCAAGTTCACACTCCAGGCTTTCACAGAGGAACCCAGCCTGAACAAAGGCTCAGAAACTCAGCACCAGTAACAGACAGGTCAGAGCCTGACTTCCATTGGGTTTTCATGCACAAACTACCTAAACTCCCATTTTTTTTAAGCTTATTTTTAATCTTATTTGTACTGAACAGAAAATGGAATCTTTGTTGGGCTTCCAATAACACTACTTGCAGAATGAAGAGCCACAGCAACAGCAACTCAATATCTTTAGGCTTTTTAAATTTCTTACTCCAAGAGACTGTTAGGCAAGAAAAGACCCCAGAGTAACTATCAGGATATTTGAAATGAATCCTTGATACCTCCTGCTCACTGAGGGAAATCTTGCCTTTCTTTGCAGAGTTGAAGGCACTCCCCCCCCATCATATTCTTAAGTTTGCTCAGAAACTACTTGTGATTTTGCACGCAAGTGTAAACTTCTAAACCTCTGCATCAAACACTTAGTTCACACGTCTTATTCCTGTAGCATAGTCTGAACTCTGTGGCCTTCTTATTTCTAGCTGCTTAATGACACTGAAAACAAATTAAACTTTTTCCAGGTGCAGCTTTTCCAGTGTAACACATTCCTGGAGCTGCTACAGGAATATTATGCAATGAAAGGGGAGGTGTCTGGACATGGGCCACCCCATGGAAAAACTTCTCAAATTATCTTCGTCGTTTCCTGGAGAAGCTGGTAGTGAGCACAAACAAAAATCCACCTAGCTAAGATACAAAGGGCAAAAAACAATGCATGCAGACAGCACATCTATCCAAAACACCTCGGGCTTTCAACGCAGAGGTAACAATAACTATTCAGGTAGGAGACCAGATCCAGCAGGATGTGCCACAGCAACGTGGTTTCCACTGGAACAGTACTAAGGGACACAGAGAATGGTAACAGGACTCCAAAGTGACCCTGTAACACTTCTGCAAGCACAGCTTTATCATCTCTGGTATCTCAGCCAACTGCTTAAGCTCACAGAGACATTCTACACACTGACACTTTGTGCAAGCTCATGCTTCTTGTCCTAAACTGCTGTCAAAGTGTAGTGTTAACAGCTGTTGGGTTGCACTCCAGGAACTGCTGCAGTGGTGGACCCATTAACAGATGTCAAGTTGGTCATGCACTGTGGGATGAAAAGGGCCATTATAAGTGTGAGTTACATTATACTGTATGATCAGATCCCTGGGCAGGTGGCAGAGAGATCATGTTGGGTCAGATTTATGTCATTCTAATCCTCCTTCCAATGGAGACCACAACATGAATATTTCAGCATCTGACCAGGCTTTAAGATTCCATCATCAAAGTTATTTCTTCTCTTTAAAAAAAATAACATATGATGTGTGTTTATAGGCAAGTCTGATCGAAGGAGAAGCCAGACGAAAGAAGATTTAAACCCACAAACCCAAATGGAACAGTGGACCCAGAATAAAATTTCAAAGCTATGTTAAAATCAATTCCTCTTCAAACAGCCTCTGCTTAGATTGCATTACGTGAATAAATACTCTGAAGTTGCATTTAATAGTAGAACATAATTGTTGTGTAGATTACTGAAAGAGAATACATTCTAGTCCAGTGGTGGGGAATCAGCAGCATAGGGTCTACTTTGTGTCCTGCAATGAAAACTTGGACGTGACAGCTTTTGTTTCACACATACAGACAAAGCCTGGACAAAGGCACTGTCTGATCTCACTAGTCTCTGGATAAAACAGTAATACAACTTTGTATTATATCAAGAATAAACTTACTGTTGAGATGTAATTCCACTCTTGCACTTCAGCAGTCCATGTATGAAAGACTTTTAGATGCTCTTTTTTTACTGGTTCACTCATAAAAGCTACATTTATTTTAAAAAGGTATTTACAAACTTTACAATAGTTAATACATTTTTAAAAAAACATGAAAATTTATACACCTTGCTTTACAGACTTAGTGAATCGTATGTCATTTACCCAGAGAGATGCAGACTCCCTTTCCAAAGCTTAGCTCCTAACTCTTTCTTCAGAGCCAGTTTAAAAGCTGTATGTTTTGCTGATTCAATTGCAGAGGACTAAAAAGAAGGTATCTGCAGTCTGCAGAGGTGGGATTTACAGCTAAACCATCACATCCAGGATCTCAAAACACTCATAAAAACATGGTACACAACATCCATATTCTCCTGAATTTGAGACACACGTCCCAAGGTTTATCGTGTCATTAAACCTTTGTAATACCAACAATTAAAAACTACATCAATTAATACCATACATATTTGGGCTGAATTTGAGAGCAGCTGAGGACTTTTACCTGTTTAAAAAATACACAGTGCAGACCATGTGTGTGAAAAACAGCTTCAAAGTATGCAGCCATGCATGTCCAGGGGTTTCAGTGACAGCCTTAAATCAGAACAGATACAGCATGAACAGATGCTTTTCACCTTTTCTTCAGCTCCTCTATACTCCTTTGGGTACCCTCTACAGTGCCCACCCCCACTCTCCTAAAGCTGCTTTCCTGTTAATAGGAGCAGAATTAGGTGAACCTCAGGTACTTTTCACAAGCTCCTCTCCTGCCACCAACCAATGAAATCACATTATTTCTTTACTTTTACTTTCTGATGTAGTCCCAGGAAAAAGCTCATCCTGGTCCACTAGTTAATTTGGTCTGCAACGGTAAATACAAGATAGAGAAGTTTTTAATTAAAATATAAAATTCAAAGAAAGTCAAAGTAATAGGTCAGGAATGTTTTCACTATAAAAACATCTTAAACTTATTCTTTCCATTTACAATTATAAAAATAAATAAGGTGAGAAAATCTGAGGGGTTATCACTACAAGTCTAACTCACTGTGACTCTGGAACACACACTGGGCTGCACAGCCTGAAGGTTATTAGATGCACGTTCCCAACAACCACTGCATATACATTATGGTATTTTCTGGGACTGCAGATCACAGAGCTGTTCTCACTGGAATCGGTGTCCTTTCCTAATCCAATAATCCACCGAAATGGAAAGCTGTCTCTTTCTCTCTTCCCCTGATGTGGATTAGAGCCTGTAACATTTTTAAAGGAATTTATCACAGCATGACAAATTTTAATTAAAAGCTCCAGAAAACAAGTGTTGAGCATATTTCTCCAAAGGAAAAAAAAAAAAATCCTCTAAGACTTGAAATTTAACACTAGCTTTGAACAGCATGGCTATGAAATGGGATTGGATTTTGTCTTCTCTGCAGACTGGATATTTAACTTGGAGATTTGTTTTATTCAAACCCATGAACTGAGTAGAAACACTGCTGTTTGCTTTCATTTCTGGTATGCAGAGATGACATCATTATGGACTGTTCTCCTCTTCCCATTTTTAGCCCTCCAGTTTAAAAGACATTAGATGACATTTCCAAAAGCATCTAATTAACATGGGGAGATGATTCTTATTTTGAAAACTAAGCAGTGAGACCTTAAATTGTCTCTGAAAATTAAATCTCAGGTAGGTACCGTAGCAAAGAGCAGAATACTTCAAAAAAAAAAATCAAGGTCTGGTGGGATTTCTCACAGGAGTGTGGACACTTAATTCCCCTTAATTAAAATCAGTCAAGCCCCAGGCTTATGCACACACTTAAATGCCCAATTGCCTTGAAAAATCTGACACTTAGAAAACAATGCTTTTTTCTAAAACTGGCACAAAGCCCTAAATCATTTAGGTACAGTACAGAAATTGCACCTCATACCTCTGAGCAAACCATGCTGACTTGTATCAGCTAAGAACATAACTCTTCACATAGCACAGTCAGTAATACAGTTAAGGAAACTGAACTCCTATTTGTGAGTTAGTGTGCAAGAGGGAGAAGCAGGAAGAGTTGACAGCACTTCAGACAGACTCTAGAACAAAAATAATGTCAAGAAAGAAAAAATTCTCCCACCTTAAATCCCTTTCTGGCATAGAAAACTTGCCAATGAAAATGCCCAAAATATCTTGGGAAAGGAACTCTCCTCACTCTGTACTATTCAGGCATCAGCTGTTCCTTTCCTTCCAGTTAGGGGGGTGTCTCCAATCAGCTGGATCACAAAGGCAGCCAGAAGAAAAGCCTGAACTGTGTGGAGAGCACAGCAAGACAAACTGCAAGGAACCTGCCAGGTGGGACAGTGCAATTGCAAGGCAGAGCACACAGGAATGAGATATCTGCACTGCTTTTTAAGGAGCTGTCTCTACAGTCAAAGCCAAAGATCAAAATGCCAACGAAAGGCCTGCTTCAGCCACTGCTGAAATTACACCAAGCACTGGAGCTTCCTAGACTTCTGCCAGCACTGGGATGGGTTACAGCCACCACTCTGCTTGCTCCTGAGGTGACTTGGGCATCTTGCTAGCTGGGATCAGCACACTGCAGACAGCAACTGTTGTTATCCCTAATGACCAGCAGCTGCATGATCCAAGGAAGGAAAGGAGGGAAGAGGATAATTCACCACTTACATGTCAAGTACTCTGTTCCTATACCTAGTCTATAAAACTGCAAAAAAAGCAGTCAGAACCAAGTCTCCTCAAGTTAAAGAGCATTACATGAAGGACCATTAAAGATCAGCTGAAAAAATTCTTCCCAAGGTCAAACTTCTTCCAGTGAAGTATTTTTGCATGGATTAATTCCCTCCTCCAGGAAAAAAACCCTGCTGAATGCACTAGGTACATGTATGAGTTAATGTTATTAAAGCAGCTCAAAAAGACAGGGAAATAAGACTCAAAAGTCACTTGGAACCAACATACCCAAACCTGGTAGCTAGTTTGTTTACCCATGACAGACAAACCATTAGCTGGGATTCCTACACAGTCTCCTTTGTTTCTGCTGACTTACCAAGGGAGTTGAAAGCCAACCTGCTCTGAAAAGGAAATGCACCCAAGAATGAGGTAACTGGCAGATGTGCACAGGAAAAGGCACTGCATTAACAGGGGGGGTGGTAATAGGTACTCTTCTACAATTCAGACCACATCCTGCTGCTCTGCCTGAAGCAAAATTCCCACTGAAGACAAAAAGTTCTTGTTCAAGTGGAGAGTTTCAAAGGATCCTTTAGTTCATGTGTGCAGCAGAAGGGAGACAGGGGTTACAAGAGGAGGAAGAAGACAAGAAAACCCTGTGGTTTTCAAGTCAAGCAGCATCTATGTCCAAGAACAAAACAAGGTGGTGACAAGTCCTACAATGCATCAGAGAGAGGGGGTGAACTATGGTCAAGTTCTCCAGAAGGGTTTAAAAGATCTCCCCTGAGAAGCCAATAACCCAGCAGCCAGCTGTGTGCACTGGCACAGACACGGCTGCGGATGGGTGGTGTGACTGCAGTGCAGCTTCCCAAATGGCTCCAACCTGTTGCGTGCCGTGCATCCAGTGTGACCTTGTGATGAGAGCAATCTGTGGTACAGAGCCAGGCAGGCAGCAAACACAGCTTCTGCAGGTTTCTTTAACTGGAGTCATGATGAAGCCAAAGGAATGTATGAGAACAAAAGAAAGGACAACTTCAGCCTGAACAAAAACCCCCACCCTAAAGTCTCATTGGTTTTGTTTTTCCCTAAAAAAGGCATTGCTGAGAAAAGTTTTCATGAGGTTTAACAAACCTCAATTTTTCAGTAAGGTAGTGAAACCCATTTAACTCATGTGAGCAGAATAATGGTGCAGTGGCCTGCAAAAACACCCACCCCAACAGTATTGGTATTTACTACTGTGAGCAACATCCTCAGCAGGGTTTTCAGTGCGTCGCCCTAACTTCTACCACATACTCAGAAGCTCACTGACAGGAACAAGCAAGAGAGAGCCCATGACAGAATCTTCATCCATACAGATGATAAACAAACAGGCCACAAGCTGGAACCAAAGAGCTGCAGTTTTGCACAGGTTCAGAAACAAACCTGGCTGCAAATTCCTTAGCTGGTCCCTCTTTATGATGGGTTTTAAGAAACTCTGAACTTCCCAACAAGTTTAAATCTGAACTTTTCAGACAAACTCCCATGTTTCCAGAGTTGCATAGGGGGTATATAAAGAAAGTTTCAATTATGTAGCTTGAAAACCCTGAAGTTCTTCACAGTGCACAAGTGCTGAAAGAGGCAGTTCAGAAGGTCCTGCTCCACACACAGCAAAAAGAGCTGCTGTGACTATCTTTGGAGTCATCTAAGGGCAGAACAGAGTATAAATACACTGCAAGGGAATTTTAAACTGAATTGTATTCTGGCTTAAGTGGTACACAGACTCCCTGTAAGTAGCCCTGAAAGGTGCAAAAGGGATCTGCCAGTATTAATCACAAATGGTGATGTCCTGTTTTGTTTTTTTCCAGGTGCAAGCACAAACCAAGTAGGTAACCATTCAGGGTGGAATATCAGCTGCCCTGTAGGGTTAAAACCAGAATCAAGAGAGAAATCATGACAAAGTACCAATGAACCTAAACTCTCCACGGGGAGTGAGCAACTGCCAGTACTTGAGCAGAGATGGGGTAAGGCAGAATGCCTGCACTTCATCTTAAATACATATGATGACTAGCAGAAAAAACCCACTTCTTATTCTGCTAACAATGCTCAGGTCTCTGCCTGCAATCCAGAATCTTAGGAGACTGCACATGATACACCAGCACCTGACATCTCAGGAGCACCATTTCACAGCTTAGAATGGCTGTGACATGTTTAACTTCATGCACATCAGGGCTCAGCTACACTGCAGGGGCAGGAGGTGAGATCTGTGTACAAGGAAGCTGTAATGAATTCCTGTGAAAATACTGTAGGACACATCTACTGGTGTGGCTTTGGCTTACCTTGTTTCAAACACTGGTGCAAATCACTCCTGTGACAGATTTACACTAGGAATGAGCTGCTGGAATTGCATCAGGGAAAAACTCAGGACAGACAAAACTAAGACAGACAAGAATTCCAGTAGGGCAACTTCTCCTGCGATGTGGTTAGTGTCTCAGAAGGTAAACCAGATGTTGGGAATACAGTCACAATAACAGTTCCTCCTGGTACTTCCCAAAGAAAACTCCAAGGGGGGTGAATGGAATGGCAGGTGAGATCACTAGTCTCTAGGGTCAGAAAGCCCCAGTGTGTCAGTAAAAAGAAAGCAGCCATTTCACTCCAGCTGCTTGTTGTTCCACCAGCAAGTGATGATCCTCACTGCAGTCCTTGCTCTGAAGAGACAACGCTGGATTTCCTGGTCTTTGGGGGTGGAGGGGGAGGTTTGGCTTCACGTCGGCTGGGTAGTGGTGGGGCAACCTGAGAAGAAAAAACACACACAGAGAAAAATAAACTGTTACTGGCAAGTTAAGACATTCTGCTTTACCAAACAAGAAATCCAAAAGGTCCTGGACTACTTGATGTTTTTTTCAGGCCCAAATCTTTGAATTCAGCCTCTCAGTATGACATGCAATTGATGATGGGGGCAAACAAGGACAGATCCCCAGGAGGTAACAGAAGCCATTTGTCCCTCTGTCCCACCTTTTGTTTACCAGTAAAATGGCAATAAACGCATTTCCCTTGAGGTTCCAAAATTCAACTACTTTTATCTTGTTGGCTTGATGAGTTGCACCAAGTAGGGGCCAAAAAGGCTGTATAATGCTTCCAAATCAGAATGGTACAACTAACTCCATAAAATGGTAGCAAGTGAAGTTCTCCTAAGGCAAGCCACAGCCTTCCTGCCCAGCACAGGGGCTTGTAGGACGTTTCTTGTTCTGGCAGAAAACTGCACTAGTGGGTTCCTTCAGGCTGGCTCTCTGCTTGTTCTAAGTGGCATCCTGCAACCAAACAAGATGTGAAAGGCCAAGTGAACAAGAAGCTTGTGTGGCTCACCACTTGCTTAGCCAAAACTGTCAAGATTTCAGGACTATTTTAACTGAAGGAGAACAGAGTCAACTTTACAACAACCAAGCAACAAAACCTTTCAGAAAAAGCTTTTACAACCTCTCCTTACAGCCCTTCCAAACCTTTCCAGTGGGCTGCGAGCCAAGGTCAACGCTGCAAGCCAAAACATGTTAGTAATTAGTTTTCTTACAAGACTCAAGGGAAGGAGCCTCTTTTATTAATTCTCTTCAAGCAGTGACTCCCACAGCATCCCTAGAGCTGGCATATTTCCGCCATTCTCACCACCTACAGCACCTACACTGCCCCTTGTCAGAAGCACAGTCAATTCTGACCAACGCGCGGGCGAAGCAGAAAACCTCCCATGCATCCCATGCTTCAAGGCTTTATGCCAGTGTCACATCTCTCTCCAACAGAATTAAGTGTTCAGCTGGTTTGTTGTCCTCCTGTACTGTCAGAGGTAACATATTTTAAGTGCAATCATTCTTTAAAGTCTTTCTGGTCAAATTCCAGTTCATCTCACTAAGGTACTCTGTAAATCCTCCTTGCAAACTGGACTGGGAGGACATCCATCCCTTTCACAGTTCCAAAGGGATGCTTTCTGCTGCTCCACACTGGTAAGCAATTACAGTCTCATATCAGAAGCACCTCCACTTCAAGGGCAGATGAAATGATTCTGACACAATGATCAGAGTTATCTGCATGTTAAGACTGCCTGGAATCCCATAGTGTAAGAGAAACATTAGTGATACAGCATAAGAAAGAGTGGCAATTAGATGTTCCTAGCAGGAAATCAACTTCATGAAATCGAGAAAAAGGCCGTGGCTAAGATGGTGATATAACACAGCCTGTTTTAAGTGACTGATGACACATACCTTGAAAAATTATTCTTCTGAGCTGAGGACTCAAAAGGAGACATTTATCATTTCTGAAAATGTGTGAAATTTTTTCCCCTTCTTTTTCAGGACCAGATTACTGTGCTATTTTACACTGATCATGTTTCTCAAAGCTTTTCAATCATTGTGCTCGTTTGTTTTCAATGTATTTCCTACTCCCACACACAGTTTGCCTAACCAAGACCAACACAACTCCCACTTGAAAAAAAGGGACTGCATTTGATAGCCTTCTCCTGAAGCAAAAACCTTCTTATTCTTCTGTGGTTTCAGGGAGTGAACCAGGAAAATGATTAGACAAGTTTCAAGTAGCACCACCCTAGAAGCAGCTTGGAAAATTCCACTGGTGTTTCTTTCTCAAAAGCTCTTTTCCATAGAAGTGTCAGCTCTCATTTCCTTACCTCCACAGAATTCCTCGGGTTGCTGTTCTCATAGGGCTTGCTTTTGGGCGGAGGTGGGGGTGGAGTGCTCTGTAAGCTAGCAGTTGCCAATCCATCAGCTTGCAACGAGGGAAAACCTAGAAGCAACAACAATAATAAGAAAAGACATTAAAGTAGGTGGAAAAGGAACAGGAAATGGGATTGACCATGTAGAATTTTAAGGGAGGTTCATCTAATATCTTGTGCTGCCGGTCTGCTAACAGTTCTCTGCTTTAGCAGCTAAACCTGAGTGGGTATGTCAAGGTGGAGTCACAGCTGCATCTCCCTTAAGTTCAAAATGCCCAGAAGAGTTCTATCTTCATCAAGTGAAACTAAGCTTATGTGAAAAATGCATGCCTGAGAGAACAGAAAATGGAATCCATTATCACATCTGCAATGTTCACTGGGGTTTCCCTTCAGCCTGGGCCTCAACTGGAGAATTCACTTTGATTTTAACTCCAGTTGATGGAGTAGATCAGTACCCAAACTTCAGAAGAATTCCTGGGAAGCTGTCCTGCTACTCAAGTCAATTATAACTGCTTGCTAAGTAGAGGAGTGAGATTTCTCATTACTTTCACAGATCTTTCCTCACACAGTATTCCTGCATGTGTTAGTGTTTCTGGCTGTCTCCCCACCCCAGCCCCTACCCTGATAGCTATTTTTGGGTTTTAACCCCCTCACAACAGTTTTATGCTAGTTTAATTCACTATCTACACTGGATTCTGAATTTACATCCATAAGAGGAGGAACAGTCAGGTCCTCCATATAAACTACTTCTCTAAAGAAAAGGCAGTAGAGTAAGAAATGCAGCAGCAGCAAGGAAGCTGTCAGTGTGACACTACAGTTGTATTTTTGCCTTAGCCATATTCACACGTTGCTTCAGAATTAACTACAGAGTTTACTGGATATGCAAGGCAGGTAACTGGGTAAATCACCAAATATACAGGAATTCCTACTACTGGAAATACTGCCCTGAAGGATGCAGCACTTGCTCTGTAACAGAACTTACTTTGGGTTCTTGGGGTTTTGGGGGTGATCGGCGGTGGGCTGCGAGGCGTCGACTGCTGGAGTGAGGAACCTTGAAGCAAAGTCAGTCTGTTGTCTCCTAACTGAAGACTCTTTGGCCTTTGTGCTTTTCCTGACATGCCCTGGTTGAAACAAAGAGTCAAGAAAACCTTTAGAAGTCAGGAAGGTCAATGTCACAAAGGCACGGACGTGCTCCAGGAAAGCCATGCTGAGCAGAAAGGTGCATTCAGGTGAGACGTAAGCGTGAAGCCACCGCACTGGCTGAGCCATGTCAAAAGGCACACACTGTGTTCCCATGATACATGCAGTTTTCTGTGGGACCTTACTAACTGGGTAGCAATAGCAAACTGTTTTTAATGACCTTAGTGTATTAAGTAAGAAAGGAAGATGTCAAGCTGAAAATTGCTGCATTTGACTAGGAGTTCTGTGAACAAATTTTGAGGGAAAAAAGTCCTTCCAAAAGGAAAAAAAGAAGCAATTCTGGGTGCAAGTGAGGACTGCAAGTATCATCCATCTCCCTGGGGCTGTGAAACAAGACTGTTTCAGGCTTTACAGACCAAATCCCTTGCATCTGGGACTTGGGAGATGTTCCAGTTCCTCCCAGTGCCACACGTGTCCTCTGTGTTCTCCACTCACATCATAAGGCCATCTGAATGTGGTCCCAAGTGTCCAGTGCATGAATATCATGGTCCTTTTAAATATCAGTTTATTGCTTTACAGAGAGCTGCCACTCACACACATAATTAAAGTCACTGGGCTCTTTTAGAGATCAGTTCTCCACCATTAAGCAGTTCAGTATTTCCCACTGCACAGACCACACATGGGTGTACAGGGAATACAAAACTTATAAAGACCAAAGTTGCTTGACATACAGCAAGCCTTTGGTCCCCTCTGGCTTTCCAGCTCCCAAGTAGCTCAGTCAAGAGCTGCATAAAATGAGTCTGTCCAATTCTTGTGCTGCACTACACAGCTCTGGAACAGACCAGCTATAAAAACAGCTTTCTCTGTACTTTGCAATGTTCTTAAGCAGGACTATAACCCTTAACTGTTTATTTGCTTCAGTAAGCTCCATCATGCATGTAATTTGCCCTCAGAGAGATGGGGGGAGAGGGGAGGGTGGGTGTTCTGGTTTGCATCTCTGCTTTCTGCAATGCAGCCTCGGGCAGACGTGCCTTACAGTCCTAGCAAACTGGTCGACACTAATGGGCTTTCTCTCCCAGATCTGTTCCCTCTTGTTTTACTTAATGTAAGTGATCAGCACCTGACATCACAGTTTGTGGGTTAAACCCATTTAATTCTTCCAGGGGCAGAGGGCCAGGCCTCGGGAACCACTGAGAGTTACAAGCCCAGATTTTGCTCTGGAGCGAAAAGCCTGTCAGTACCTAACGACATGACCCTAGAACCACAGTTCCCCTGTTATAAATATTCTGCAGACTCCAAGTGCTGGCAGCAGCACTCAGATTTGATGAGAATTCCTGAATATCTAGCAGCATAACCTGCTCCTGCCAGATTCAGCTAAAACTTAGGAGGGAAAGGGAAATAGAAGAACTCAAGTTTTCTCATTATTTATGCAGCCTGTGTAAAGTCAAATTAGTATCACTGAGCCACGAGCTTCAATACTCAGACACCAAATTCTCACAGACTCTCTGACAGTGTAACATAGTCTTGGTATAAATCACGATAAGGTCAAACAACTCTACTTTTGGGCTGAAACTTATCCGTTTGTATTAGGTGATCGTTCTGAATCCTGCTGTCAACCTGAATGCCTCACAGCCTCCAATATACTCCTCCTTACAACACTCCTGTGGGGGTATACATTCTCTTTTATTCCTCTTTTGCAAATACTTTGCTCAAGGAGTAAAACACTCCTGCCCTCATGCAGGAGGTCTGGAGCAGAGTACAGACTGGAAGAATCAGTTTTTCAAAGTCCCAAGCTGCTGACCTAACTACCAGACCAACTTTTTTCAGCTCCCCAGTCTATCAAACTGATCTTCACTTTGCAGTGCATTTGATTTGTGCGGTGATGCTGACCGAGAGCAGCTGAACATCTGGCTTAACAGCTGGATTTTTGAGTGGACTAGCAGTATCTGCTTGCTCCAACAAAAACAGAACCATTCTACATAGTGCTGAGTGCATCACACAGTCCTTCACTCCTATGAGAAATGAGGGCACTGAACACCTAGATGAAACATCAGTGCCTCGTGCTTCCAGCTTGTACCTTAAGCCAAAGTGCAGTTTGGTCTATGACACAAGTTTTCCAATTAAAAAAAAGCAAGAATTACTCAGATGACCAAAGCTTTAGGTATTTGAACCCCTCCCGCTATTTAATGACAAGCGTGGCTGAAAGCAATGGAAACACTAAAATCTCCTGCTGGGGATTTTATTATTGCTATTATTATTATTTAATTTTTTTTACCATTTTGGAAGTCAGTTCTGTTTCTGGCTCCTTCTCTACAATAACCTGAGACTTGCTAATACTCCATTCCTTCCGCTTGAGTTTGCTAATCCGGTTATCGCCATCATCTTTCATGGGCAGTTCCTCACTTCTGGAAGCTGTTGATATTCTTCTCTCCAAAAGAGGCTCCAGAATAGATCTGTGGCCCACACCAAAAGAGTGAAAAACCATGAAACATTAGTCCATCAGCCATTTAAAGCACTGTCTGTTAAAAAGCTGTGACTTCTTAGTTTGCATAAGAGTATTGTGAAAACTGAGTTATGATCATGAAACTCTCAGGTGAGATTTGTTTCCCTGGCAATTTGGAGTATTATGCCTTATGCACAAGGTAGAGTGTGATCTGCTTGCAGAGGGAACCAGACCTGCATTTTAAGCTGAATCCTGCCACCAAGGTGCTGTGTGACCTTGAGCAAGTCACCTAGACTCCGTGGTTATCACAGATGCAAACTAAATGTACAAACAAGTAACATCAGAAAACGTTTCCATGCGGGGCAGCTCCTTTTAATGCCACGTATGCAGCTGCAAACAGGTAGGTAGAACAAGTACCATATGACTGTGCACCTCAGTGCAGGCCACATCAAACTAAATTCCCTTGCAGTACCTTACACCTCTGTTTTCCAGCATTCCTGGGAAACAGAAATAGTGTGCATCTGAAATACCCTTCCTCCACCTCTCTTCAGTATCTTGGAGATAATTGGGACTGCAGAGACAGACAGTCGTGGGTTCAATTCCCAGAACCATCCCTACCTGTGCCTCAAATCCCCTGTCTGTAAAATGGAAAAACAACCCTGGCCTCCCTTTAGGGTTTTAAATGCATAGCTATTACTATTGTGTATGGAATAAATCTTCATTTCCAGAGCAATTAGTTCTGGCAAAGGCGTATCCCCACTCCTGCAAATCACATGGGAAGGCTGATCACTGACCCGTCCGAACCCGGCCTGGAGGAAGTGCTGTCAGATGACGTGGAAGATGTGGAGACCACAGAAGATGCCACGGATGTGACAGAGAGCCGTCTCAGCGTGGAAGACATGATATAGGGCAGCACGACAGAGCCTGACCTGCTCTGTTTCCTTTCGGTGAAGGAGGGAGGCTGCAGACAAACACTTGAGATAGATCATGTAACACTGACTCACCCAGAGTGAGAAAGGGAGAGGTGTGTTTCTCTAAGGCAAAACACTCCGCAGCCAGGTGGACTTACCAAAGTTATCACACCATACTGCTTCTCCACCTTCTTCTTCAGCTCTTTGAAACAGGCTGTCAGTCTGTCATGCAGAGGCTTCAGCTGTTCTGTCAGCTTCTCCCCATGGATCCGAATCCCTTCTGCCAGCAGTGGCATCTGAAAGGAGGAGCACAGTTCAGCTATAAAAGGACAAATCAGCTCTCCTGTTCCAGGAAGGAATTTTCTATGCATGTCACACAGCTCAGATACAATCAAAGGACTTAAATCAATGTGGTTTTAGTTTGCAGAGGCACAAAAAGCCATCATACAGTAAGGCAGCTCAGCTGCTGCCTCATAGTGTGACTCTGTAGTAACTTGACTGCTTTAACTCCGTGAGTTCAAGAAACATGAACACTTCCCCCATCTATACCTATGGTTCCCTCTTCCCTACTCAGCTTCCACATTCTGCTTTGGAAAACAGCATGTTAAGGGTTGGAGTATCACTTCTGAGCCCCCAAAGCTGTGTGAGTGTGAGGCAGCTTTAACTGGGCTCTGTTGTGTGGAAATGTGTGCAATCTGCACTACAAAAAGAACCCTACAGCAATTTTTTCACTGCTATGCAGGTCAAAACATGCAACTCTCAATAGTCAGACTAACAAAACATTAGGTCTGATGATTTCATTAAAAGGTAACAGATATTTTGTTACACTCATGAGGGAAAAATCTCTGCGACGCTGGCAAACGTTCCAGAAAAACATTTCAGAGCAGCGTGAGGTACATGGAACAGTCTAGGCCACAATTTTAGAATATGACAGTTCCCTCAAAATAAAAACCAACTGCACACACATCCAGATTGCTCTTACAGCATGATATCTGCACTGTCTCTCCAAACCATGCTGCTGGAAGCACATCTGCACTCGTACATCGTGCTCTCCCCAGAGCGTACCTGCAGAGCAATCAGTTGCTTAAGCAGTTCAATTTTATCTTGATCTTCAGGATGTTCTTGAACATATTTCTCTGTGAAAAAGGCCTGAAAGCAAAGAGAGAAGATGATACAGATGATACAGACATGATGTTGCTCTCACAGCTAATGAGTGAAAGATCCCCGTCCTTTAAAAGCAATTCATTGCCATTATTCCTCCTATTAAACCCAAATTTTGCTGTCCCTGACACAAAGCCGAGGGATAAAGAACCACGGTTATTTGTTGGGAACTGAGAACAAGAGAGACTTGTTTTTGTTTAAAAAAACCCAAATACTATTTTCTCAGTGAAACACAGATGTGTAAAAAATGTTACTTCCTCAGAAGGGTTTTCTTCTATTCCACTTCACTTCTCCTAAACCTACTGATCTGAGTAACCAAGGTTACCCTGCTTGTCACTCACGTGTGAGTAGCAGATCCACTCCGAGTTCTCACTTCAAAACATCTCTCATTTTTAGCATTCAGTGACCTGCAGTGCACAGTGACACACCAACAACCTCAGCTGCACAAAGGGGACCAGGGCACCTCCTGCCTCCAGTTTCCTTCGGGTCTATGATTTAAGTACAGCATTTTCACATGGGGCTTGCTATGAAGATTCAGTAGAAATAAAGACCTTGTTGAGTTTGACTCACAGTTTGATGGAACAAAGCACCTTCAGTCTCCACTTGGTATGTGTTTACTTTTTATGAACAGACTCTGGTATCGGTTTGAAGGTGAACAAACACAAGTACACTTTCCTGAACTGAAGCCTTAAGATTGTGCCAATTCATATTATGTATTGCATTGAAATGCATCACGATTCCTGGGCAGGTGAATTTAATTTTACTTTTTTCCTAGATAAAATCCCTAATAATTTTTCATTTGGTTTTAAAACATGTCTCTGATCTATTTCAGCCTCTCAGCTCTGCATTCCATTAACTGGACTGTATGTACAAGTGTTTATAGCTCTAGCAGCACCACTCTGAAGAAGGCTGATGTCAAGAGGAGGTTAGCCTGTGCAAGGACTGCCGGGGAGGTCCCCGAGGATTGTTCCTGAAAGTGTTCAATTATTGCAAGAAGAAAGCTCATGTTAAAAACACGACTTTGGCTTTTGGCTACAACAAAACAATTAAAACTCAAGATTTGAGCCGCCCACAAAAGCCAAATGTTCTGTACTGATCTTCAGTTGAAACAGGAAAATATGAACCAGAAGTGAGTATTTCCAGATGTGGTTACAGATACTTTGTGTTTCCTAATTCTAACTGCTTTCCCACTTTCGTAATTCTAAACTTTATGTCAACCTTAATTCATAAAGTGGGAGGATTCAGGGCCAAATTCAGCCCTGGCAAAGTCTGTCCTCTGGAATCAGCAAAGTGAGACCCCAGATAAATCAGACCCTCTCCCATGTAACTTTTGCACTTCATTTCATGTGACTGGAACACATCTGTGAAGAATTAAATGTGTTTTAACACCGTCCATTCAGCTTATGGAAATAGGCAATGTATTTTGTGCTGGGAATACCATCATTAGATACTAGGAATAAACAGCTTAAGCTAAACATCACAACATATGAAGAATGTACACTGTTCAGCTGAAGTCAACTGAATAAACCTGCATAGGAAACACTGCTTTTTCCCCCAAAATATATGCTCTTTGCTGCAAGACTCCAAAGACAGATTATCTGCTGGAAAGAGAAATCCTCATTTGCCTTAACATTCTGTATTCATACAACAGAGAACCACTAGCTCTTTGCTCTTCTTTGTTCCTTGTACCGTTCATTGGGCTGACCAAGCACCCCAGTGCTCCCACGACGTAGGATCATGTTATTATCACCACTGCAAATGAGGCCCAAAAGAGCTGGATCATTCATCTCTGTGTCAATGCACAGCATTAAAACTAAACACTAAAGATCTGAGGGTTTTCCACCTTGCAGTCTAGTGGAAATTGCTGATCTCTGAGCTCTGAACACACAGATACTGCTACAGAATGCATTATGTCTGAGTAATAGCTGAAAACCAAACTTGAACCTCCCAGGTTTCAATCCAGGCCTTTAACATTGCAGAGGTCAACAGACTGAGCTACAGATAAATGTGAAAAAGACCTTTTCATAGTTGGTGTATCCCCCCATGACTGCTGGGTCCACGATTCCATTCAGCAGCATAGAGAGAGGATGTACAGGAAGACTCCGGTCCCAGACATGCTGTTGGACAATGTTGCTGATTTTCTCATTGGTTAGTTCCATTGTTTCTATGGCATTCTCCAAGGGGCTGATCTCTTCCTGATGGGGAAAAAAAAAAAAGGAATAAACCTTCATTTGCCTCCACTGAATGTGAAGTTAAATAACTCCTCGTATATGAATGGCAGCCCAATGGTTTCCAGCAGAGGATTTTGGACCCCCTGTGCTATCTTGCCATTCAGAGATGAATGCAAGAATGATCTTCTACCTTAACTTGAGGGAACAACAGTTTAGGACTTGGCTGCTGACTGTGGAGTATGTTACAGAAGTAACCACTCTCCCAAGTATTATACAGTCAATGTAGAACTTCGCTGCCTTGGGTAGAGCTGTCTGCAGAATGGCATAAAAAGGCAAGCACATCAAAGGAGATATACATCTGCTTTTATCTGAAGCAGAAGTTATTGGTGTGCCACATCCAACAGTGGAAGGACTGGTAGTCCTAACTGTTACAAAACTCTCTCCTCCACGGAAGATTGGCAGGGATGAGACCCAGCCCATATGCAGAACTCACTGTTGTGATCTGTTTGACTTCGAACCACTTGAGGATGCCTGGAAACGAGTACGCTGTCGTGTACGTTGTCCTTTCTATCCACATATTCTAGTCAGAGAAGGAAAAAATTCCAAGATGTAAAGAAAATATTGGTCTTGAAATTCAGTTCTCTTCTGCAGCAGAGCATGGAACCATTGGCTTTACGTAAAGACTGCAACGTGAAGTGCAGCCCTTTGCTTCTCCTACATTTTAACAGAAAAACTCCATTGCAACAGGTGGAGGAAAACACTTGTGACAGTGCTGTTCAAAATGCCACCAACAAAATAAATACATTTTTCTCATAGCACAGACACCCAAACCAGCTGGCATCAAAAGCAAAGGACTCACAGCAAACTCGTTGTCTGGATCTTTTTCTCCTTTCCTGACTGGTCGGGAGTGTGTGAACTGCTGTACCTCATTTGCTCTGTAGTAGCTAGAAAGGAGCAGAGTAAATGGTGAGTTTTCTCACCTCCCTCCTCACCTACACAGATGTTCTACTGTTTCCTCTCAAAAACAACCAAGTTTAAATTGGACAGTGAAACAAATTTACACAAGACACAAAGGCACTCCACCTTGTGCCTGGGCTAGTTGAGAAAAACACAGCGGAAATGTGGAGGGAAAAGGAAAAGAAATTACTTTAAGATCTGTTCAGGAACAGGTTTATCTTTATAATTAGGTGGCAGGTTCATCACAGGCTTCACAATAAAGCACTGCACATCTGAGCAGCTACGGTTAAGGATGAAAACTATGAATCCTTTTGGAAAAACAGGAGAGGAAGAGAAATATCCTTCCTGTTTTCATCAAATGTCAGAGACTTCTCAGCAGTCCCCTGCACTCTTGTCAAAAACACAGTGGCTCAGCAGCAGTCACAGACATTATATTGCTTCTTGTAGCTTGCATGCTACTCAATGCTGTTTCTCCAGAGTTCTGTTTTAAGGACTGTACTGAAGGCTTTAAAAAAGTAAAAGTCTGTATGGTAAAGTAAAGCACAAACAATCTGACCCACACGTATAGATTACTCCTGTGAATCACCTGCCAAGTGCACTCTGAAGTGGCCATGTTTTACTGGTGGGTAGGGCAGCCCCATACATCCTTTGTTTCACTGAGGGTAGTTCTGAAGAGTGTTTTGAAAGCAAAGGCAAGGTCATTCTGCCCATGCTGCAGAGCCAGCTGGATACTAGCCAAATCCGAACCCAAACCCACAGAGCCACATTAGATCAAGCACAGAGCCCAAGCTAATATATTCTGTCTCTCAAGAGAGCTTATTAACTTGGGCTTCATGCCATGCTAAGCAGGCTACAGAGCTTCTACTTCAGCACTGGTGGCAGACTGGCCCGTTTAGCTGTGTAGGCATTCCCTGCGACTCTGTACAGCTCACTTAGTATCTCCAGGACACCATTATGAAACAGCCAAAGGAAGAACAACACATTTTATCACAAAAGAGTGAGGAAATGTTCTAAGCAAAAGTTAAAAAGAGCCTGAGACAAAGGAGGTTAAAAAAGCATGAAATTAAAACAAACTACAGAACCATCAACCCCTGCCTAACACAACAGTGATTCGGGCACTCAAACTCCTCATCTTCTCCGAAGGTGTTTGTAGGAGTCCGAGAAGAGCCTGTACCAAATCCAAGCTATGCAGCTGCTCCCCTTTCTAATGGGGCTATGCCAAAGCCCGGAACCAAACACCCCCAAACTTTGGAAGAGTTCAGATCTAGATCCAAATTTTGCAGTTCAGGTTTATCTCGAGCCAAAAACATTAGAACAAACACAAACAGATGCAAAGGAAGTAGCTGAAACAAAGCAGCAATAGAAGAGGCAGTTTTTGATACCAAGTTTGGTCTTGAATGAATTTTAATTTCCTATGTGGATTTAGTGCTTGGCAGGCTTATTGCAAGGGAAGCATCTGGTATCACTGCTTGAGTTGTGCCTCTGTACAGACTTTCAAGGCCAAAATCGACCACCAGATTCTCTAGCCTGGCCTGTATAACACAGAAGCCCAGTAACTTGGTTTTGACTGGTGTACATCTTCCAGGAGCACATCTGCTATCGACTGGCAGTCACAAACAAGAGACTGAAGCATCTTCACTAGGTTGCATTTGGTCATGCTCACAATTAAAAGAGGATCTTAAGCCTAGCAGTGTCCTGTGTCACACAGTTTGGAGTTCCACCAGCATAAAGAAAAAAATTAAAATAAAAAAAGAAGGGCTGTTCATCCAACAACTTTCATCAACATCATCACTTCACATTTCTTACAGAGTGACTTCTACAAAAGAAAAACAACAAAACAGCCACTTCATAAACGCTAGTTAACTGCCAGCAAGAGGAGAGCATATTTCTACTTTCTAAATAACCCACTTTCACTGCCTGTATTTTACCTCTTTCACCTAGAAACACCAAACTGGATCACACATACTCTACAGCAGTCAGCACCACCTGCTTGAGAAAGAAGGCACAAGAAATCCTGACCTGCAATCTGGTAAGGTTTCATCCTATCAGCAGCTTGTTTAACTCTGACCATAGCAAGCTGTCTCTTTTTTTCAATATGTTTAAATTCACTATTGCAGTTCTGGATAATCTTACTTCCATGTCCAGTGCCTGCCTTCAAAGTCCCCCTGGAGCAGGAAGTTCCTTGCTGACCAAGCAAGGTTGGTTGGTGACCAACTCTGTTATTCTAGGAAAGAGGCAGATCTTGAATGTGCCAAAACGTATTAGAACCAAAAGATACACTGTTTAGGAGAAGACTTGATCTCTTCTCCTGGAGGGGCAGTGCTGGTCATCTTCTCAGCGCTAGGAAACTGGGTCAAGAGCTTCAGGTTGAAGTCCTCCCTGCGTTCATACTCTTTGCCACGGTAGATAAAAATTTTATTCTGTGGGTAGCAGAAGAAAAAGAGAATTAATACTAAACAAAACAACGAGAAAGAGCTTTCCAATCATACATAGAGTAGTCTCAGAGATCTAGTTTATATGAAGGGTTGTCGCTTTGCTTAACAGACATTCAGAACACATGAGAGAAGAAACAGAGGCTGGAGTGACAACATAGCAGCTCTCTGGAGCAAGGCCCTGCAATGCCATCCTTGCACTTGTCTAGAAAATTGATTGTTCCACATACAAGTGCTGTTGAATATGTTCATGCTTTCCAGCACTCTAAGAACTCACACATTCAATACATGAAATCTCAGCCAGGGGGACTGGTTTTAAGAACACGTGCCACAAAGAGCTCTTTAATGCAGGGAACTGCATGTTCCTAGACAGACCACTTATGGTAGAAGTTAACTGAGGGATCTCTATCTGCACAACGACATGGGCTTTACCTCTGTTCCTTTCCTGACTCTCTTCAGCTACCATTAACTGAACAGCAACTACGGATGTTTTGCACTACAGACTTAACAGTAGCCCATGGCCAATTATTTTTCCAAACCATCCACCAAGCAGTGGTGGTTTCTGGAAGGGACAGGTTCAAAAACATGACCTGGAGGTGAAAGCCTTCTATGCCATCCAGTTCCACATTCTTCTGTTATTAAGGTTGGCTCCCATTTAAGGCCAGCAACTTCAAACAACTCCAGTTTGAAAATGTAAATGTTCCTGAATTTTAAATAATAGTTGGAATATTTTCTAGTATGCTGCACCCTGCCCATCTGACTCACTTTGGCTAGATTCTTGTATTAGAGCTAGCATAGATCCAGCAATGCTTAGCAGCAATCTCAAACAGGAAACATCTTTGCATTTTAATTCTTCTGCGTGGGACAGACTCTCACAAACGTGCCTGAGCACTGAAATGATCAGTGTCCTGAAAATTACGTTGATTCAGGCTGAAAAGCAATGGGATAAATTCTTTACACACTAAACATTTTCTGAGGGCAACAATCGTATTTCTGAGGAAGTGTACAGGGCACAAATATAAAAGGTAGGTTCTGTTTAAGTCCATATAAGAACATACAAATCATCTCACAAACCCTATTGCAACACACCAACTTTACTAAAGCTGTTAAGACAAAAAAATCTGGTCTCTTACTTGTCTCTTTTTGTATGTGAAATGCTTTGAAATACTTAAGGAATTCAGATTTCTCAGTGTCATTCAAGGGGAAAGGAGTTTGGCATCTGAATGTCTTTGGAAGCTCTGCAAAAGCTGTGACTTTTGGGGTACCCACCACTCCAGAACCTGAATGCTGAAGGATTCTTACCCGGAGGAAAGAGGGGAAACCCTGACCATAGTATCCAACAGCAAAGTATTCTGGTTGAGGTCTCATTGCCTTCATAATATTCTCATAAAAAGTAGCTCTTTTTTTCTGAAAAAGAAGAAGTCACCAGCATTTTCACGTTGGGGTATTCAAGGACACTGCCAGCCTGCAGCTCACATTCGCAGTGGCAATCCCTGATCCCAGCTCCCCCCTACAGAATACTTTTTACAATTGTTTTTTGCTACAGTATCTCATATTTATCCATTTACTTGGTTAAATATTTGGTTTGTCTGGGCCAGAATCAACTTCATTTCCTGGTTTGCAGACATGAGAACAATGCCATGGTTTTTAGGATTCCAGGAGGATACTTGAAATCCTTACACTATTTCAACACAAATTAATAAATATGTTCTGAAACTGAACAGACACAAATGGTGACAAATGTCAGAGAACTGGCAGAAATAAAACTGGGCAGATGATTCTCATCTGAAAGAACATACAGACCATCTGGTTACATCTTTAACCACTAAAAAACATACTTCAGAACCAAGCTGATTCTATAGTTCTGTGTTCATAAAGAGTAGTTATCACATAAATAACAAGGTGATGAGATTTGTGGAGCCTGAAAATACACCGTGCAAATGTTACCTTATTTGATCAACACTAAGAATGCTAAACATCTGCACACAACATTGTCATGCTAATTACAAGGTCAAACCCACACACTTTAAATTATGAAAACATTCTTCAAATATTAAGCTTTACAAAACCACGGGGGTTATGTTGGTTTGTTTGTCTTCAACATAAATGTATTTTGGGCTTATCCTGCTCAACAGTATTAATTTGAGCAGTCAGCAGCCTGCTGCAAATGGAGGAGAAAGTCTTACCAGGAGATTACCAAGTCCCTCGTAATCAAAGACCTTGTTTTCATACATGTCAGCCAGCTCCTTGCTTAGTTGAATGGCTTTTTCCCACATCTCCATGGAGGGCAAAGGGAGGCAGGTGGGGAAGAAGAGGACAAGCGAAATAAAAGACTTAGTTAAAAGCATTCATTACCACAGATAGGTAAACAAAAAATTCAGCTGATTTTAATTCAGGCAGCACTTCAGTGCACTGCCAGCCTTCTCTCAGACACCATGCTGTACGTTTTTTGCAATAATTATTATAGTCACACAGCTCTTTTGATTTGTAGGTCTGAAAGTGATTTACAAAGCAAAGTACTGTTACTTCTGATAAGGAAAAGTGAGGAGAACACCTCCAGTTTTCTCGACCACTCTGTATCTTGAACAGGGTTAATTTTTCACTCACTTTGCCCCTGTCAAAGAAGGAAATAATTTCTTGGTAGAGTTTTTCCTTGAGTTCCTGTTGTGAGTAGACGTAGTAGCTGTCCCTCTGCAGGAGATGAGGGACACATGGCTTCTCAGACCACTACAACAGAGGAAAAAAAAGGCAAAGAACTGAAACATTTCCAGATTAACAAATCCTTACAGTGGATAGACTCATCTTCTGCAGGGATCATTCGAGACATATCCATCATCAATGCAAAGGGAGAGCAAGGAAGTTGTGCAGTGATATAAGATGAGCTGGCTGACTAATGTAAACTAGGAATGCACACACAAGCACTGCACCTCAGCAGCATGGTTAGAATAACAAGCAGCCAGTAAGCAGGAATTTCTTAAACCACTCCAGCCAGCTGCTCAGGAAAACATCAGGTTATGCTCTCCCACTACATAAGCAGCCAGAAAGCTTCAGTTCTATGCAATTTTTTTTTCTACATTAAAAGTTCATTTTAAATCAGTTTAAGAATTCACCTGACCTTGTACAATTTTTTTAGTCATATTTAAAAATCACTTTAAAACGTTAATACAAGTTTAAGTATATCTGCAAAACTGGTGTGATTTTGGCTTAAGGTCTTATGCTGAGACACGTGTATGCTTTATTAATCTGTGGAAGACACAAAGAGGTTGACTTAAACCCAAATTAAGATGGTTTAGGCTAATGCATTTTACACTGTTCACACAAAAGCAGAAAAACCCTGTACTATGACCCCAAACATGGACATTTTCTCTCAGCTCACAACAGCACTCACGAATATGTAACAAGTAGATGCTAATAACATGTTTGCTTTCATCCACTTAGCTGCTGTGCAATCTGAAAAATTGTGAAGCTAGTTAATGACCACTAGAACCTCAGTAAAGGAAAGCTACATTAAAAAAAGAAAGAGTGAATTGTTTACTCTGAGCTGTTTGCACTTCATTGAAAATCCATACCCTGACAGCAGAAACTAACATTGGCTTTAGTTTCATACCTGGAGCAGCTCTGCATGGAGGAGGAGAGTGTAGGCTGCCTCTGTGAAGTTCTCACAGTCTGTGTGCAGGTCCCGGAGTTTATAGAGGTACCTAAATAAATGAAAAGCAATTGTTACTTGAGGTGAAGGACTCCTGTCTCAGTGTACAGAACACCAAGAGAAATAAAGGCTTCTATGCAGCTTTATGGAGGGAAACAACATACCTGATATAAATGTCCTCTCGTTTCTTCTCCTTATAAAAATTCTGTCGAGCACAGAAAAAAGTCAAACTTTCACAATGGATTGTGCTATGGATTTGCATAATCATCTCTAGACAAGTAACTTCAGCATTAGTTTTAGGTATTACAAAAAGCTTTGCTGTCATCTTGCCTACTTAGATGCATACATCCCTGCAACCATCCCTTTAACATAAGGTGGGGCTACTGTCACCGCTAGAGAAGGGAAAGCGACTTGCTCAAAGTTATCCAGGCTCTTTGCAGTGGAAGAGGGACTCAAGCCCACATTTCCCAAATATCGGCTAGCCATCTTTCCTGCCTCTACTTCAAGGCTTCAGATGACCATGTAGACAAGGATCAGCCACGTGACTTGATTTTGGACTGTACAACTTTCTATGTTTTGTAGCTCTCAATAGCTGGTAGGTTGATTAGAGCCAATTACTAACCAGAAAAGGCACAAAGAATTACTTAAAATCCTACAAAAAATCCTTCAGAATCCACGAGAGTCAGGTCAGTAAAGAAGCACCCACATCCGGATCCAGCCTTGCCCATACCAGCACATTGACAGTGCAGCTCATGCGGTTCTCCTTGCTTTCATCATGCATGATTGTCCTGTAGTCCAGCAGGTTCTCCAGCAGGCTGCTGACCAGCAAAGCAAACACTTCTCCAGAAGCAGACAGGTATTTATGCTTCCGACAGTGCTCCAGGAGGCTGCAGATACACCCAGAGAGACAGAAGGGAATACTCAGTCACAGTTCTGAGCAGTGGCAAGTAGAACTTCAGTGTAAATTACCCAGACAGCTAACAGAGTCAAATAGGTTTCCTGAACAGAAACCCTCCCAGTGCAGAACAGCACACCTCACCCACAGACCCGATACTCAAGTCAGGAAGGTCAAAGCCTGCCTTGTTGATCAAAACCTGAGTTCCACCTTTGGTGCTAAAAAAAGGCTCTGATTTTGCTTTAACTCTGAGCCTGCCATTCTCAAGCTTTTCCACTCACAACCCCCTTGCCAGTTTGGCACCTGCCTCTAGGATTTCATCTCCAAGTTTAGGGCAGTTGTGCAAGTTGCTGCTCCAGAATAAAAGCATCATTTTAAAGGCAGTCAGTCTCAGAATACCTGATATCACTGTCTCCCTGTTCACTGGAGTAATGAATTAGGGTTTCTTTGCCTCAAAAAAATAGCCAACTAAGCTGTAAAAAAGAACCTCCATGTTCTTTATAAAACTTACAGTTTCTCCAGCAAAACCTTGTACTGTTCGTCCCCTCGGCCACCCTCCACCTCCTGGTCCAGCTTGGTTATCAACTCATTTTCAAACTGAAAAGGCAAAAAGCCCACAATCAAATAGACAGCAACTCTGAAGAGTGTGGTCTTAATGTCAGTAATGGTTGTGGCTGGTGTTTCTCAGCTGTCCCACCATCAGACACTCCGGTTTTACAAGCCAAGCTAGAGGATGCTTTCATTTTTAGAGCACAATAAAAATGGTAAGAAGTCAAGATGAGAAGACTGGAGCAAGGAAATAGAAGTCCTCCCTCTCTCACCCAGCAGTCACTGGAAAGTCATGCTCTCTTTGGCCATCATAAACACCTGTGACTACTAATTAAAGCACCTTCTCACACTGCAAGAACCAAGTCCTGTGTAATTATCTGTCTAGCTATGAAGATGTGCCCTGTTATGTGCAAGGAGGGCAAGTATATAGTCTCAGTTATAGCTGTAGCTAGCATATAAATACCAGTGGAATGGAAAATCCATGCCACACACATCCTGTTTCCTTCTACCGATTCCAAAAGCCCCCGAGACCCCAGGGCCAACCACACCCAAGACTGATGACCCCAAGGGAAGAAAGATCCCGTATGCACACTGAAGCTGGGGTCTAAGCTGGTGTGAGGATGGTGCTTAGGGAGATGCACATCGTATTTGACAAGTCTGAAGTGCCAAGGTGGCTGCCTTTTGGATGGATGGCTCCTACCTATCTCCAGGGAGAAGACTGCCTACAGTATAACTACAGTGTCCCCTGCCTGCCAGTTGAGATTTGAATGTCTGCTATCCCCAGAGGAAAGCTGGAAGAATAAGTCCTTAGAAACTGCAGTGAAAACCGCAGGGCAAAAGCAAAGACCCTATTTTTCCTTCCTTGCTTTCTGGTGCTTTCTCAGCAGCAATAAAAGGTAACTTCTGGAAAAATTAGCACAGGGAACTTAGGCTCTGAGTCCTGTTCCCTGCTCTGTCCTTTTCCTTGTGTAGCCTCAAGCAAGTCGTGCCTGTCCTTTTTATCACTGTTCTCTCTTCCATAATAATGGCATCAGCATTCACAAATGCATTGTCAAATTTGAAGTTAATGAGGGATTAGTCAGTATGTAAACATCTCTATAGCCCTAACACTTCACTGTCCAGCAATTTTCTTTATGGTAACTTACATTTACAGCCAAAAATTTGCCTTGAGGGAATTTATATTGTTATAAATGTTAACTAGACACTACTTTGTTGACTACCCTCTTACAGTGTCCAAATTGCTTCACAACTTAGATGTGGATATTCACACATCTGCAAATGCAGAAGGATATGAAAACAGAGGAGCTCATTAACTATCAAAGTCCTGCAAAGGTTCAGTCAGGGAAAGAACTGCAGAGTCCTGGCTCCTAACAAAAACCTTAACAACACATTCCCATAGTGGATGGCATAATGGTTATTTTGTGGGGGCTTTTTTCTTTTTTGTTTTGTTTTTATTTAAATGTTCCTTTCTCCTCCTTGCCCAATGCACCCTGTGGAACATCTGCACTGAAGATGCCAGGCTCCCTTACCATATGGAAGTTTCTGTTCCCGCTGAAATTAAACTCACACTGCATCATATCAAAGAAGATGGGAATGGTAGCTTTCCGTAGCTCAGGCTCAGGGACCAGGGTTACCTCCAGGATTGGGCCCACCATTGCTGGAATGAATTTTATTTTGTGGGGACCTGCAAGAAAGTCAAAGTCAGATACATCCTAATGGATGCTTGAAGGCAGGATTTGGATATCCAAATGTTTAAGCATATTATTCATACAAAGACCATAAAACACAGACATTCTGCTTAGAATGCATATTCTATGTGGATAATGGATACTTAAGGTATAATTAACATGTTACAGTTCCAAAATTCAGGAACAGTCCAAGAAAATAATTTAAGTGAATTGCATGCATGTTGCAAACCACAAAGGCCCTCTGGAAAATTCTAATCTTGCCCTTCATATGGTATAAGACCCTTTATAAGGGATCTAAGAAATTATCTCAGCAGCTGACATGAGAAAAGATCAACTGTTCACAGAAAAAGGAAAAGAGATTTTGTGCTCTGAAACAGCTGAACCTTAAGTGTATTTCTGCACATTAAACACGAGCAGCTTTTATAAAGAAATAAAGGATTTGAAACCCAGCTTGAGAGCTTGGAAAAAGATAATTCTTTAGCTGGAACTCACCCAGATTATACCACATATCCCTTATTTTGAATCCAATTTCTTTCCTCATGTCCCCATACCTAGAAAAAAGTATTAGAAAAAGATGAAAAAGGCCTACACATGAGTTACCTTTGAAAGTTGCTGAAGAAATTCAGTGGCAAAACCACAAAATCTATTACCTTCTCCTTGGAAAAAACCACCACACACAAACCTGAATACGCTGGGCACTTACACCAAGGGGTCTCACAGACTGTCTTCCCTACTAAGGATCTACCCAGAAGTTCCTCAATGCTACACACCTTTTGTTAAATGCTCACATCATATTTTTTCTGCCTTACCCTGCCCAGCAACAATGCTCAACACACAGAGGAAGAGAATGGCCACATGCCATTGAGGCAGAACCTGCAGACTCTCTGAGAGCAGAATGAAGCTGCAGCCCTGGTGTTTCATGCAATTCTACCAGAATTTTGTTGTATTTGATGTTTTTCCCTAAGGCTTTAACTGCTGACATTAAGAGAATGGAGGAATATTTAACAACCAGTCTTGTTAAAGTCCTTATTATTGTAGAAAGAAGAGTGCAAACATTATCTATGTGTGCCCTAACAAAATTCTGTGTCAAGATCTACAAAGATATTTAGGCACTTAATTCAAGCTAAATCCAGAAGTAAAAGCTGTTCAGTGTCTTTCTGAATTTGGCCAAGTTACTAAAAATTACTACTTTTGGGTTGATGAATGCTTCTGAAGTGCTCTTGCTTTCAAAACATGCAGGGCTTTTAGGATTCTTGCTTACCTACCTTACATAATGGCTGAGGAATTGCCTAAGGTATTGCTTTGGGAACTATGGCAAGCCTTCTATTACAGACCTTACAGTGGAAAGAATCTTTTGGCATGGTGCTTCAGTTCAGCTCAAACAACTCTGGATTTGCCTGACCAGACTTAGACACCCACAGTGTAAAGACCTGACATCTGTCCTAGTCACCCCTCCTCCCTTTATCACCATTCATTAATCAAGCACTTCCACGGCACGCTTCATCTCATTCTAAGATTGCACAGGGTATGTCTGGAGCAGCACAGATGAAGCTTCTTAAAAGCAAAAAAGCCCTGGCAACTTTTAAAATGTAAACTCACGTCTTGATAATTTTGTTGCGTTTGGCTTGTGAGAAGGTCTCCAGCTGGAGGGATTCATGAGTGAGAAAGGCCACTGCCAAATGGAAATAGTTATTCCAGAGCTGTGGAAGAGAAACAAGTCTAAAATAGAAGACAAAGGAAAAGCAACAACCAGTACAACAGAGCTACCCAGCCCCAAATGCTGTGGTCTCCCAGGTAAGTGTACCAACAGTGAGCTGGGAGATGAGTCCGTGTTCTCAGCCACAGCAGGCAAGCCAGAAGCACACAAATTTCACACTCTTTTTAGCGTGTACTTTCCAACTAAAGGAAGTGCCAGTGGGTACACCCATACAGTATTTTGTTCTTAACTAGTCAAACACAAAGCAGCTGTAGTCAGCATGCTGCTCAACTTGACCTTGTAAAGCCTGCAGCAGTTGTGTTTGCTTGTAACTTACTGCTGCACTAACCACAGTTCTGCAATTCAGAACTGCTCTGCATTCTGCTGCTTTCTTATAAAAGACTCTAGATCTTTTCCACAGGCATGGGTCATATCAACAGATCTGTTAAGAGTGGGATTTGTTTGTTTTTCCTGTCTTTCAGGACTGGAGTCCCTAAGAAAATCGAGAAACAATGGAACTGTTACCTGGAGTTCAAAATTTGCTTGATCTAGAAAGAAACGGTTGAGTACGGAGGTAAACTGGTTCACTGCCCGGAGGAAAACCCTGGAAGAGAGAAAAACGTCAAATAAAAACCCAACATTGTAGTTCTGGGCTTATAACTCCTACGTGTAAGCTCAGGAGACAAGACTAGATGTTCCCAAGCAAGACAGGGTTGAGGCTAATTCACTTCTTTCCCAGTAGAGGGACATTCAGGGAAAGTTATTCCTCTGTTTCTGAGCAGATGAACAACAAAACACTTCTTGGGTCAGCCAATCTGTGACAGTGCCAAGTCATTCCAGATGGCAGCTTCTCTTAAGTTTAGCCTATCCTCACCACTGAAGCACTCAAATAACTTGCCACTTTCATGTCCTTCTCCACACTGCACCCCTACGACATGGTGGAGCTACGCTGCCTCCATTCTGAAGAAGCCTTGCATGCAAACAAGAGTTACGTGCTTGTGTCTTCATTCCATCCCCAGTTCTGTGGATCTCACCTGTGGTAAGAAACTCACAGGTGTGCAAGGCCCAGCTGTGTCATGGATAGCAGGTTTTGGCCATGCTGTCCATCAACAGAAATGTGCAGGCACCACAATTTACTGAAATCTAATTTAAATCACCCTGAAACTGTAAAAGAAAAGCCTATAACTCCAGTGATTCACAAGCCTGCTTGTGTGAGTCACCCTCCTTTCAGAACCAGAGATGCTCTAAAGCAGTAGCAAGACTTAAAATAGCAGCAACTATGTACCTGCTCTGCATCATGTTCATGACCATCCAGTCAGCTGCATAGACGTTTTTTCCAATCAGATCCTTAAACATAATGAATGTTTCCATCAGGAAGTCCTGTTGGAAAAATAAAAACCACAGCCCATCAGGTTAAAAACAGTAGTCTTTTATCCACATGACAATACAGGGAAACACAAATGTTATTGATTAATGACTGCATTGATTAGTAATCAATACAATGTACCTCCTAAGAAGGATCTCTTATTGTGTGGGTATATTCCAGTAACTAAATTATTTCTGACATCTCATCCATTCAGTTACAAAAGGAGAAGTAATTCCACAGAACATGTTGATCTGTTTAATTAAATCTATCTTTACTGGTTTGAATTAAGCTGCATTGTAGGGAGTTCTGGTGCACAAGCTGGATTAAAAAGCAAAACCAATATTCAAGGACTTGTTTCCAAATATCTGAATGATGACAGTGTAACAGTCCTAAGCAGTATCTTCTATAAAGATGGAAATTATAATGTAGTTTCACTTCCCCAATTAGCTAAGTCTTTTCTGGTCCAGTTTAAGGAGTACAGTTAAACAGAGGGAGTGAATGTGCAGTCAGACACATGGTTTAGAGCATTACTGTAGAAAAGATACTTATTGCTCAAACACTGAACTGCTCCAAACAAAGCTATATCACACCTTAAGACTTAGGCAAGGCAAGGTTGAATTGTACAATAAAGGAAAAGGACAGAGAAGAGAGATGAGCAAAAGAAGGTATTATCAGGAATACTGATCCCTATATTGTAGTCTGTACAGATATAAATGCTACCTATGAGCACTGAAATGGATTGTATTCTCTACAAAGACAGCACATTAGCATTCAAAAATGGGAGGGACACAGAGAAGGTCACATGAGAAGTCATGACCTTGCAAAAATCACCAGCAAAAAAAGAATTCTGAACAGCTTGCTCTAAAGAATTGGCAAGCGACATCGACGTCGAGAGAGAAATGGGCATTTGGTGCTGCCTCAGTAAAAATCCTTTAGGCATTATTAAATCAGAGCTTGATGGGAAGGTTTGGACTTGACATGGGGCACCTTGAAGGTATGAATTAACTTACAACAGTGTTAAACCAACCAAGTAATGATATGATGCCAGGGCTGAAAATACTAAAGCAAAACCCAACAATAACCAACAACAAAACCAAACAATTATAGCAGTAAAATGCAATGTTACATTGGTGTTAGCAACTACTACACCACCACAAACGTAGGCTTGCTTCTGGAGATTTATGGATTTGTAAAAATTAGATCACAAATTGGTACTTTCCATCACTCTGTTTAAAAGATATGCAGTTTTAATGATCATATGTCTTCATGCAGAAACCTTATGTACACACACAGAAATACACCAAGAAATATTCTCCTATGTGAGTCTGAAGATGCAGAACTGTATGGTAAAACATCTTCAACTTGCAAGCTGAGCATCCACCTGAAGTTTACACTTCAGGAAAGCTTTTAATCTCCTGTTTAACCTTACCTTGACCTTAAGTTACGATGGTCTCCTACTACCTCAACTGCTCTTCAAGAAAAAGAAATATTCTGAGTTAAGGCCCACTCAATGTAAAATTTGTTTCAATTCTGCCTTGAATCCACCTTTTTCTGAAGTATCAGATTTGTCTTCCTAGCACCCTTCTTCCTCAGACACAGCATTTGTACATAACCCTGCTGAAAACCTTTTCACTCATTTACTTGATGAACACCAGCAGAATTCCTGAATCTACTTGACTCTGTCTTTTCTTCCTTCACAAAAAATTTATTTGGGTAATATAAAAAGCAATTCTACAACTAGATGATGCGTGCTCTCTATAGACAATGCAGCCTTTTAGATGCCGAAGTGACAGAAATGCGAGTGTCCTGTAGGTGGCCATGTTGCTCAACAGATTGCAAGCGATTCCACTGCACAGGGAAGGAAAGATCACCTTGTCACCCAGAATGAATTACAAACACCTTCTTGTGGGTTTTGATCTAGCTTTTACAGGAAGAACACAACTCCAGGCTCTTCCCCAGCCAGCATTTAAATAAGCAAGCACTTTTAAGTTGCAAAATAAGGAGTAAGGGGACAAAAAAGGCAGAACAGTTGCTGTGTCATGCTTGAGAGCCTTGCATAAATACTGAGTTTGGTTCTGACTTGTTCTGGGCAAAATCTGGACAGAGCTGTTAATTCTAAGGGCCTCAAAAAAACCCCAAACCAAAACCCAACACTAATGTTTCACCTGCTTTCATCCTGACAGTCTCTGGGGACAGGAATTGTACCCAGTTTTTAACATGAAGGGAAGTATTTGCATTGCTGCCCACTAAAGCAAGATTAAAGCATTTAATTAAACTCTAGAGGAGAAAGAATTAGAAAGAAGTAGATAAAGAGAACAGGATCACAGTGAGAGCAATAGAGGGGAAAATGCTTTTCCTCTTCATCTTCACTCACTCTTCTGGTTCCTGACTTTTTACTTGCACAGCCTTAAATGATCATTAAACGTGTTTTCATTCAATGCTACAAATGCTATTCTCAGGCTCTGCTGAGTCAGCAGCACCCACTGGTGCACACCCAGCAGGAGTGATGTGAATATATCCCCAGGGGCTGTGGCATGAGGTGTCCATAAGTCACTGCTGATGACTGCAGGATAATCACTCCACAGTGAATACAGTAATGTGAAATGACCTTTCAGGAGCAGAGTGTAATTCTTTATGGACTGAGCTAATCCCCCCATCAGGCTGACTTACAATAATGTCCTGCCTGGTTTTGAAAGTATTGATGTAATGGTTGTAATGGAAATCATCCATCTGCCTCAGGATGGCTGTCATGCAGGCCACAAAAATACCCTAGGATAGGAAAAATGAAACATTTGATTATTTTCCTGCATTAAGCATTGTAAGTTCAAAGCATGGCATATGCTTTCAGAATTCTACCTAACCAAGTATCACTGACCACAGTCCTGCTCATCTATGTCCTGACATGTGTCTGTGTGGCTGTTTAGTCCTCGATCCCAAACCAGTCAAGACTTCCTAAATTTCAAGTATGAAGTCTAGGTATAGCTCGCTATCTACGCCCAGCCCTTGATTTTTCCATCTTTCTGTCCATGAAATACAGGGTACATTGAAACATACCAACCTACTTACACCTTCTAAGATGCCACACAGTAGTCAGAAATGGCCCTTAGCAATGCCTCATCCTTCAGCATTTAACCCTATTCAGCCAAGGTGACAAAACCCATTTTTTCAAGCAATGACTTCTTGTGTATTAGAAACTGTACTGAACCCAAATTTGCTGTGCGCAAGGGCCCAAAGGAACTTTGAAGTCACAGCCACAGCTGTGACTCAGTTCAAACTGCTGCTGCAATAGGACCATTAGTATCCTAGTACCTGCTCTCAGAAAACCACCAAAAGCCATGTTTTAGTGGCACAGAAGCCCTGCAGGAAACAGAAAGATGATTTCATAAACCACTGCTACACACTGAAATCTCCCAGGAGAATAAAATTCCACTATAACAAATGGTGAAGTAATAACTCAAGCAAGCCAAAGGCCCTCACAATGTGTGGAGACTGTCTGCTCATTCCAATCACCGTGCGGTTTATTCTCCTTAGCAGGCGTTCCATGATCAGCTGGACGTGGACAGCAGTGGGTCCCTGGGGATATTCAATAAGGAAAATTTCAGACAATTCTTAATGTATACTGTTCTACAGAGTGCTCCCTGTGTGGGAGAACTGCCCTGACAGTGGCTAATTTTTATTACAGGATGCAAAAATGAGATTAAAACCACACGAGCCATCGATTCAAACACTGTAGGTATACACTGGGTGGAGAGCTGGCAGAATTGATCTATACCAGCTTCACGAGTCCATCCTGGCACAGCTAAACCAAACAGCTCTTCAGTTCCAACTACTCTTTCCACAGCAACTTAGAATCAATTTGCATGATTAATGTGGCGAGTGACTATTCTGCTGACTGAATAATGATCGTTATCCTTATTTCATAGAACGGAAAATGAGAAACCAAATACTTTTATGACTTGCTTCAAATAATTCTACAAGCCACCAAAGTAGGTGGTCCCTAGAAAAGAAACTAATTGCTTTTTGTACTGTAGTGATAATCACCAATTCAACCTTTCATGGCTCCTTTTTAGCCACAGCTACTTTATGTGCAAAGAGATTCCAAGAACTATACAGCAATGCAACGCAGTTTCTGTAGACATCAGAACTTGAGAACAGTTCTTTGACATAACTTCTCAAATGAAGAATTAATGGTAATTTGCACCCTTGACAGTTCATGCTCACCACATCTTTCCGATCCAGGACTTCAAGAACATTGCTGAGTAGCTGTGAGCTGGCCTCATGGTCAGGCTTGTTTGAATTGTCATCCAACTGGCCACTTAGCTGATCTATCAGGAGCGGCAAAAGAGCATCTCTGCATTCTACAAAATGAAACAGGGCACCACATCTTGCTGGTCTCAGAAAATTCTTCAGCATTCAGTGTATATGGGTAACACACAGTAGCTTTCTGCTCATAACTTTATCTTGGATACCAAAACGTGCTTAAATTCACTTGAGTTACCACTAACAGACTGGAGAGAGTCATATATCACAGATTCACGGAATTGTCAGAATTGGAAGGGATCTCTAGAGCTCATCCAGCCCAACTCCTCTGCTGCACAGCACGGTCCCCTGAGCACATCCCTCAGGGCTGCACCCAGGCTGGGAAATCTCCAGAGAAGGAGACTGCCCCCTCTCTGGGCAGCCTGTGCCAGGGCTCTGCACCCTCACCCCAAAGAAGTTCTTTCTCCTATTTCAGTGGAACCTCCTCTGTTCCAGCTTGTGCCCGGTGCCCCTCGTCCTGGCACTGGGAACCACTGGGAAGAGTCTGGCTCCATCCTCCCTCAACCCCCCCTTTAGGTATTTGTGAACGTTCATTAGATCCCCCTCAGCCTTCTCTTCTCCAGGCTGAAGAGTCCCAGCTCTCCCAGCCTTTCCTCACTGGGGAGATGCCCCAGTCCCCCACTCATCCTCGCTGCACTGGACTCTCTCCAGTAGGTCCCAGTCTCTCTGGAACTGGGGAGCCCAGAACTGGATGCAGTATTCCACTTGTGGCCACCCCAGGGCAGAGCAGAGGGGACAATGCCCTCCCTCACCTTCCTGGCCACACACTGCCCTGTGCAGCCCAGGCTGGCATTGGCCTTCTTGGTGGCACGGGCACATCACCGGCTCAGGGGTAATTTACTGTCTGCCAGGACTGCCAGATCCTTCTCCAGGAGGTCCCCCCTCACCTATCCTGGTGCCTGGCATTCTTCTTCCCCCAGGTGCAGCACCTTACACTTGCCCTTATTGAACCTCAGGAGGTTCTTCTCTGCTCTGCAATTATAACCTGCAATTATATGTATTGCATCAAACAGTGTGCTCTCACCTTCTGCCTCTTTTGAATGAAGACACTGGATCAGAATCCTACAGCATTAGGCATTGTATAAAGACTGAAGAGCAAAAAAAGTTTCAGTTGTTCCATGACAAGGAACATGTAAAGATGGATTTAATGGTAGATTACCACTGATGACTGATGTAAAGGACACGTGAACTTGAAAGACATTTTTGTTTTTAAGAGACTTCAATTTGCTACTTACCAGACTGTTTAAACAGATCACTCTCGACTATCTTGGTCATGCAGTTCAGCTTCTGTCGCACTAACTGGTTCTCAGGAATACTTTGGATAAACTTGCTGAAGAGGACACTATTGTGAAAACCACAAAGTAAGCAGATGGTCAGCACTTTCACCCAATGTGACTCCATCCTACACGTACACGGCCCCACACCTGAGCAAGTGAAGCAGTTTTGTCACTGTGAGGACATGTTATCTGCAAGTGGTCTCCAGGCAAATTACTATGAAGCTTTAAACTTCAAGAAACTTAGCACAGGACTTCTGGTAAAACTGAACAGTATTCAGACACTTCAGGCTTAAAGCTCTTAAAATGAAGCTTGCATCCCAAGACACACATATCACAAAAGCTTGTAAGCAGACATTACTATCTGCCCTCCAGTGCCAGGAAAGATAATCATACTTAATTTCACACAAAATGAAAGCAGAATTTTTCAAAGCTTCAGCAGACCTCTACTGAAACTGGAAATGCTGCTGTATACAATGGCACGAGCGTATCCTTCCAGATGCCCCTTTCGTCAAGGGTGATGACTCATTTCAATCTGAGATTCCATTAAATTAAATTCCACGTACATTTGCTGTCTGTCTACTGTTGACGAGCAAATTATTTGTGTCAGAACAAGGAGGCCTGGTTGGGAGGTTCTGGGCAAAGCCAGGAACACCAAGGAACAGAAAGGCACACAGTGTTGTGAATTTCCTGAATAAATACAACTTTTGTTTTCCTGACCAAGGCTATGACTCTGTCACACATTTTATTGGACCTCAGAAGCAATCATTAAGAATTGGTGGAAACCTGCACAACATTTCACTCTCCAGTCCTCAAATGGTAGTTTTCAGTAAAATCTCAAAGTTCCTACAAAAAAGCAGTTGAGAAGCCCAGATTCCTCTGAACTAAACTGACTTCCTTTAAAGCCCTGCAAGCCCTTTGTCAAATACATGCACAGTGCAAACCACGACAACATCATCATCAGAGCAGCTGTTTTGAGGAAAGTTTCCAAAATTCTTCCCAACAGATGAGCTGGGTTTGGAGGACAAACAAACTTAATATGGTTACCTGAGCTCAACAGGGTCAAATACTAGTTTGACATCATTTATGATGCTTGGCAAGTACTTTAAAGCTGCACCCTACAAGAGAAAAAACAAGGATATGAACCACACATGGAAATGGAGTTAGACTAGTTCACTCTAAAAGTGGCCTTCAGTGGCTGTTAGCTTTTGTCCTAGCAGGTGCTGAAGGGTTTTCAGCAAAGCCACAGCTCTGATCTTTTGTGATAAACTTTGGGGGTTGAATATTCCTTTCCTGCCACAGCCAGTTCATTAAAATGGACATTCAGAGGTGGTGTGACTCATGGCTTTTACACGCCCCAAAGCTCATCCTTTTTCTGCCCCTCTCAGCTTTACCAGTTGATCTAATAAAAGATATTACCTCTCCCTGTGAGCTATGCATACCTTAATCTTGACAGCCTCCTCTAAAGGCCGGTCCATGAGGACATTGAAGGAGAGGAACAGCTTGCGTATTGCATCATTAAATTCATCCCCATCTTCACTTTTCCCATAAAACCTACAAAGAACGGAAAGAGCTCGTTACACACATAAATCTAGTCTAGCAGTGTCATAGTAGCTGAAATATGGCTTTATCCTGTGCAGCAACATTTTAATGCAGTCTCCTATAAAGACACGAGTGTAAAAATGGCATTGGGGATTCTGCTTTAATTTCCTGCTGAAATCTGTTACAATCTTACAAGTGAAATCTGCACTTTTAAAACTGCCATTGCACCAAATTCTGCCTGGGTTCCAAGGATCGAGTAGCTCATTCTGTACTAAACAAAAGAGCCAGCATGAACATGAGGAAATGACTCCAAACAGTCAGTGTGAATCTTTGAAAACGTGTTGAGGCTATGGTAAAAGCACTGTCACTGACCATACCCTAACTGGACAACGTGTCATTCTCACCTAACAAGTAACCTTGTGTGCATTTCTTTCTTACAATGAGAAAGTCATTCCTTGTTTTAATTTTTTTAATAAATAATGGGTTCCTTTTCAGCACTACTATATGCATGCTACAGGTGACTAAAAGGATTCTCCTCTTGAAATTAGGTATTTCAATTTTTACTCCACTTATTTACTCCAGCTGTAGACAAAGGGCAGAAAGAATACTCCCCATAATTATTCAAGGATAGAGGATATGCTGAAGAATATCCCCTCCAGTGCTGCTGACTGGAAAGAACTCCACTGACTTCCAAAAGGAGATATAAGGTTAGCAGTGACCTAGGTCTCACCTCAGGTACAATATTCGTGACTGCACGATGAATCGGAACAGGTACTTCAAGGCTTTCAGAGCAGCAAACAGCAATTCTGTCTTGCTGGAGTCGTCAGCATTTCCCACGTAACAGTTCAGTACTTTGGTGAGTTTCCTTTGGAAATAAAAAGGAGAATAAATATAGACACAGTTGAGTTTCTGTGTAAGTCCAGCTTCCTTATTCCAGAGAGGAACTACAGTCTAATAAATAGACACACACAGAGCCAGGTCAGCAGAGTCTGAGTCTCACAGTCTGATACAGGATTTTCCTTATGGAAAAAAAATCTTCAAATAGAAACCTTTTACAGGGTAGTAAGAATACTTACGGGGTTTCTTTCTCTCCTGAAAGCAGAGAATGGGGCAGAACACTCTCCTCTGGTCTATGCTGCCTTTATGACATTAGCATACTTTACTAAAACTATAACAGCCCATGAGCTTGTGGTCACCAATACTCACACGTATGCCAGAGTTGCACTGAAGTGCTTGTAAATATAAGTTTCAAGTACAGGGTTGAAATGCTGGAACTTGATGTCTCCGATCAAAGAAATAATAAATACCTGCCAAAAATTCAAAAGGAAACAGATGTACAGAGCCACTAACTAACCTCTAACTCAAACATAACAGTCTCTAATTGCATGTCATTTATTTTGCTGGGTCATGGGGTTTGTTTCTTTGCTTTTCTAGTGGCATTAATGCTAGAGATTGCTTTCTTCATATCCTAATAGTGACTGAATACTGTGGTGTGTGTGATTACACCATTGCTTAGAGGGAAGGTAGGTCACAGCAGCATTTAGATAGAAATCTTACAGATAAAGGGAGCTACTTCTCGAGGCAACCATGGTGCTACAGGAAGCAGCACTACTCACTTCTTTGACACTGTCATAGTACAGGCTAAATTGGCACAGAGCTGCTCAAGGTCATTTTTTCAAAGCTAAGAAATGATGCTTTTCCAGCTAGAACTTGAGATTCTGATCATTTATACTCATAGCAAACACTCAGTCCTGTTACTACAATGACACGTATCAGAGCCAGGACATTCTGTCCCCTTTATTCACTCTCCCCACCAATGTCAGCTGGATGCATCTGACCTCACACTTCTTCCTGAACTGTCAAGCACTAATATGCTGATCAGCATGAAGCACACAGCTTTGTTACTGCACTGCACACCAAAGCCAGCATTTACATGTGATTTACTTCTCAGAGTAAAACACCACTCACCTAATGGAAGCACCAGGAACAGTCTGGAAGTGTGGCTGAAAAACACTCTAAATCTACAAAAGAAGACTCACTCACCAGTGCATCAAACACAAGGAAGTCATAGGTTTCATTTTCTGACATTTCCATCATTATGTTGAAAAGTGCATCAAGGGTGTCTTGCAAAAACTAGAGGGGAAAAAAATAAAATAGTGAAAAGGTGGGAAAAGATTGCTGCTTCTGGAATCCTGCAGAAGAGTCTACTCTTTTGAATCATTTTTCCCCTTCCAGCATAGCCCAGTTGAACAGTTAAAGCTGTACATGAAATAACACTGAAAAAGGGATCTTAGTCCTGTACTCATTCACACGCTTGTCGTGATCATCACACAATTCTCCCTCACTATAGCAAGGAGGATCTTTTCTTATCAGCTCTGAACGGCCCCACTTTCTTTTCTGTTCTATTGCCTTTTTATCTAGCAAGAGACCAACTGAATACACTTAATACATTAGCTCACCATATAACTTTAAGCTTGCACTGGGCCAAATCAACCAGATATGTCATACCTGAGTACAGTGTCTTACATAAAGACTGGTTTGCAGTGACACAGCACTTACTTCAGTTGTTCAGCAGTTCAGTAAAACCATGGCCTTGCACAATTCCAAAAGATCCACACTTAGAACCACAGGAAGTTTTACCTCCTAAATCCTTCAGCAGATTATCTTCTGTGGTGCTTCCCCACATTTCAGGTCTATTCCCCACAGTACTCTGACTACAAGCTCTCTGGGCCTTCTCTGCACTCTGTTCCTAGATTCACAGCAAGCCTCTATTCACAAAGGAGATCCAGAGCCACTACTGAAAATTAACAGTTGGGCTTTGAATGCGTCTTCCATTTCATGAGGATACAGGTGTAAATAAAGTCACTGCTATCTCCCCAGTCCTGGTAACATTTCACTTATGAAATTCTGGTGAATTCCACTAATGAGAGCTCTTGGGGCAAAGTATACCTCTTGTTCTCCTGTTGCCCAGCAGCTAGAACAGCTCTCCTAGCCTATATAGAGAGCTTGTGGGTACCACACTGTTACAGTCCTCCGAGGTCAACATCAAGCACATACATAAGTGTTTGCATAACAAGGAGACTCAAATCTCCATGCATACCTTTACAATTTCTCCTCCTTCCACCTCCATTAGCTTCCTTAGGTTGTGAGCTATGTGCTGAGAGTTAGAACGCCAGTTCAGCAAACCCAGAAGGTCAACTAGAAAGGACAGAACATCGGCAATTAGAAACATTACAGCAACAGAGCTGACTTAATGGCTGCAGAACAATACAGAACAAATACTAGAGGTTATTTTTAGAATCAGCTTACAAGGATAAGTCACACTGATGTATAGAATATTACCTTGAGATGGTTCCTTTTGTTTTGGCAAGAAAATGAAGTTTTACTATAAATGGAACCCTTGGTGTAATTTGATAATACAAAGCATTAGGCAGACACTTTTCCAGGCTTCTCATTCACTCAAGAGAAGATCTCTCAAGCTAGGAATTTTATTACTAGTGCTTGTGTTGACTTTAGAGCAGCCTCTTGGAGATGGTTCTTGAAAGTTAAAATTGAAACCTCTTGTATATATTACATTAAGCTGCAGAGCTGTTTATTACAGGGACATCTCAGGACCTCAGTTTTAGTTACAAACTACAGTTGAAGCTTTCAAAGTGTCTAGCAGATGTCACATGCACCTTCCATGTTAATGAAATACATACATATCATCTCTGTTCTGAAATTAAATTCAGATATAAGAATACATGTGAAATTTAACAGCCTTAAAGAATGCCACATTCAGAAACAGAGGTTACAGGCAGGAGGGCAGAAAGATGCAGTTCTAATTGCTGTATTCTTAACAGGCAGAGGAAAGATGACAATTAACCTTAAACATAAAGGATTCTGAAAACACAGACACTGTCACTGATGGGTGCCATTTCTACATATGCTGACAAACCTGTTAGATTTAACACCGGGAATTTGGGTAAAATATTCATGCCACATGATCTCTAGTGGCTTTGTAAACATCTTTGTAGCTTGTACTGGCAACACAATGCCAACAGTGCTGGGATTGGGCTGCCACTGACACATGGCACAGCAAGATTAAAGCTAAAGCACTATGCCCACACACGCTGCAACACTAAAAACACTGCATAAGTAAACGCCCTCTTTACTTCAAATACAGAGCATGATGCTGCTCATGCAAGACCCACCGTTCTGGGTAAGTTTGGTGGAGCAGATCAAAGTGGCAATCTGGAAGCTGTCTTTTGTACTGTCTTTGGTGGGTGTGAAGTTGGCTAGATGGTGCAGATTTTTCCCTGAGGGGGTCTCCTTCTCCTCCACCTCCGTTTTGGTACAAGGAAGAGTTAAATAGCATTTAGCATCTTCCATCTTCTTGTTATCACCCTGTTGGTTGAACACAGCAAAGCCAAGGGTTACTGAGCACACCTCATCCAACCTCTTGCAGTTCTTGTCTGCAGACACACCTCAACACAGCAACAGCCAGAGGGCTTTAAACACCTTTTCATGTCTGTAGTTGTTTACTCACATTGCCTCTCACCTTAGGGAACAGAAGTTGCCCATGCTACCAATGAACTAAGCTCTTCTCAGAGCAATTCAAGCCACAGAGTTTAGGAGGGCTTTTTTCCCCCCCTTCACTTTGTAGCTTTCTACTGCAATGCATTAACATTTTCCTCTTACTATGATGAAAGGCACCAGGTGTCTCTTCCCATCACACACTGATCCTCCGAGGCAGGTATCCACCAGGGCTGTTTGCTGCACGCTGTCTAGGTGCATGATGTTAGAGGAAATGTGCTCTATCCAGATACATACAAGGATGTACCAGATTTGTGTATTTGCAGTCAGAAAACCCATCTGTGAAAGCAGAGCTGGGGGTGACTTATTAAAAAAAATAAAAATCACTGACCTATTATCCTAAAAATCTCTGCAATGATGATTTACATTGCTAGGAAAAGAATCAGCCCAGAGAGTTGTTTTGATTAGTTAAATGAAAGTGAAGACTGCAAGCGCCCAAGCTACCTTATACACAATCAGATTGTGTTTGCCATCTTGCAGTGTTGTTCCATCTGCATTCATCAACTTCACAAAGCCCATGCCAAAAGCTCTCTCAGACTTATCCCTAGCTGCAAACAGAAAGAAAAATGTTTATTAGGAGTCGTCTTATTTATGCTCACGCTGTCCATAACGCAGCTCTTGCTACATGCAGGTGGTTCTTTATTTAATAACCATCACATGATAACACCATGGAGTGAGCAAATGTTGTGATCCACAGTAGAAAGAGCTCTCTTTTTCCCTCTCAATTCAAGGCACTTAGTAGGTATCTGCAGCTACACAGAAAAGCATCCTCTCTGAAGCATCTCTCACCACACAGTTTCAGTGGTTAATCATGCTGCTAGGTGGACATACATAATTGTATAGATATTTTGGTTGGGATTTGGCAAATCTGCTTGTCGGGTACAGATGTGGAAGTAGGTCACTGCACCTCCCAGGTACCTTAAAAGAATTTTTCTGAGAGCCTTTCAAGAGCTTAGTCTCACATTATTGATCTTGTTTCAAGGCTCTGAAGTCGTTTGATGAAACTTTTGGCTTTCTCATTAGCCTTTCATTAACCTAATTAAAAACCCTCCTCTAGGAAGACCACTAGAAGCACAGCAGGCCATACAGTGAATTTTGTGAAGGCCTTGAAATAAATGAAAACCAACATCATACATTGAGAAGCCAAAGCAGCAATAAGCATTGGCAATTGTCTTTCAGGGGGGCTAACACATGGTTCCCTATCTCATCGTGGCTTTAGAACAAAACCTGCACCAAACATTTAAGAGTGTAAAATGTTTGAATTATTTTTTTTTTTTTTGCTTACAAGAAAATCCACAACACTGGAAATAAGTAGAAATGCAAGTGCTACACCTTTGGCAGGAAGAGTACAGCACTCCTGCAGACCTTGTTTTCTGATACTTACACTCCTGTGATGACCGATGACGGAAAGTGAATCTTAAATGGCAACGACTGACTTCTTCTATTGCAATGGACACCTGCACATGGTAACACAGTGAAACACTCAGCACCAGCATTCTCTGCCTCCAGTCAATTTACAGGACATTCTGTCACTGATGCAGCTACTGATTTGAAATTAGTTCTGTTTTCTACACAATAGAAGCAAGACTGTAAATTACACACTCCTACCTTTACAGTTTCATACCAGCAAGGCTGCTTGACTTGATAATAAACGACCGACTTGTATTCGGAGACTCCTTCATACCCAGCACCAGGATGGATAGCTTTCTTTGGACAAAAAGACAAGGGGAGAGAAAAGAAAAGGTAAGGTCTAGAATGAAAGCAAGAAGTATCTTGGCTCAGGAATTTTCAGAGCATAATAACTGTCAGAGTTACTCAAAGTCCATGCTTCAGTCAAGGGAACTCAATGCATGTCACCTCTTTGAAAGTTTTAAATCTTTAAAGATTTGCTTACATCTCTTATTAATTAAAAAGATAATCTACGAGTATTCAAACTCAGTCACTGAGATCACCTATAATCTCTTCTTCATTATCACACAGTTCCTGCATACAGCTGCTAAGTAAGGTCCTATGGACTGGAGCTATTGAGCAAACACAGCAGCCTTGTGACCTCCTGCAAAGGCCATCGTACCTCTTGGAGATTTCCATCTTCATCATGTACAGACATGGTGACTTCTACATTCTTGGGAGTCTTCTTCTTCCCTTTGTCAAACTCCCCTTGTATCAGGGTGACATAGATATCATTTCGAACATCACCTAAAATTTACAGCACTTAGTAAGTTGTTTTTCTCATACAGACAGTTTTACATTTGGGTACCATGTTATCCTTATCTTCTTCTTAGCCATTACTGATACCAGCTAATTAACAACATTTCTGCACATAGCAGAAATTCCAGGATTTCAACTGGCTCTTTCTCTCAAGTGTAGAGGCACATGGGACCTACCAGGAAGGATTATCTCAGGGAAACCCATCTTGCGAGCCACAGCAGTTGATCTGTCTACAAGGTGGGAAAAATCCTTTTGAACCTGTGCTAGATCGCCAGGAAGCAGTTTCAGGGAGACCCAAAGACCTAAGAAAAGAAAGGTAACACGTGTTTCCTGAAAAAAAAAGGTATGAAAATACGACAGTCGAGTCTATACTTAACAGGAAAGTGTTTCTCCATGTGATCTCCATGCAACAACGCCTTACATATCCCTGGCTGGTTCTCACCTGGCCAGTTCTCTGTCTCCCTAATGCTGAACAAGGCCTTACTGGGCAAGTAGATTCTCTGAAGTCAAATACAAACTTTGAGATGAATCCACTAGTGTACTTGAGTAAAGGCCAGACACACAAGCAAGCACAGAAGAATCCTGAATAACGCAGTTTAAACCCAAAGCCATTTAGAGTATGCAATCAGCCACACTCAATTAAATATTTCATGTTCATATAAACAATCTTATCTTAAAAATAGTACATTATTAGCAAATAAGTCATCAGCTAGAGGAGCTCTTTTCACACAAGAACAGCTCCTGGTTTTATCTTTTTTCAGCTCACATTGTGCTGGGACGACAAGCATTACAAACACCACACATTCGGCTCAAGGAAGACAGCAAACCCCACTAAGCCTTGATCTCTGGACTTTCACAGCCATTTATTTTCCTTTGTAAGCAAGGGGAGCCCTTCCCCACACCAGGTTTTTACACTAGCTTCTCGCCCAACTGCTGTACCTTGCCCTTTATGATTCACTTCCTTTGCAGCGATGACTTTGTTGAAGACAGAAGTGAGGGGCTCATTTTCTCCGATCACATGGGAAGTTATCAGTGGGGACATGATTAGCTGTCGCTGTCTGATGTATGTTTCCATAGCAATCCTGAGAAAAACAGCAATAGAGACTGGGAAGTAGACAGACTGACATCAAACACGTCTATTGAGCTTTGGTTCTTGAACCTGACTTCACTCCTGTACCCACACCATCAATAATGAACCAACACATACACAAAACAATGTCTCTACAGGCTCCCCATCCTTGGAGAGGTGGCCAGATTTGCATGGAAACTCAGCCTCATCAGAACAGAAGAAAAATGGGGAAAAAAAAAATAAATTAAAAATGTAGCAGACAAGCATTATTCTGCAAAGAAAAGACATCCTTCTGTGCAGCCCTTCAGGCCCTGAAAGGGTAGGGGGGAAAAAACCCCCCAACAAAACCAAACCCCACACAATCTCCCCTGAAAATACCTTGTAATAACATATGGCTCTGCCAAAAGGATTTATATATTTAGGGCCATAACAACACAGCTGAACACCCAACAACACCCAAACAAGCTTCATTTTAGTTACTGTAATGTCCTGAAAAAGTGAACAGTCAGAGCAGGCAGCACACACAAGTCTAACGAGCAACACAGAAACGCAAAACACATTGGGGCTTAAATTGCTTTCCCAGAAAGAGGGAGAAATCCCTTTCCTGTTGTCCTCTGACTCAGCCTTACGAGGTAATCTGGCAAGTCAAGAGGCAGAGAATACAGCGGGTACGGCACGACCGCGGACACAGACATGGAAACCAAGGGGAACAAAGGCTTCAGAGCACTGACAAAAATCCTTCCCTTCAAAGAGCTGACTGCTGCCCTAAGCTAATCTATTTGTAGAGACCTTGGTACGCTGCCAGGCTCCCATACAAATTTGTCCTTCTCCAAAGGACGACTGCTTTAAATAAGCCAGAAATGTGATGAACTCTGACGTCCAGTACTTACTGCTGAAACGGAATAAAATGTTGCTTTTCCTCATCGTCCACCTTCCCATGTATGATATCAGTTATGTCCATCACTGCAACAAGACAAGTTCATCACGTTGTTTTGCCAAGTTGTTAAATACAGAGAGAACTTTCCCCAATCAGAATGGAAACAACACTAGCTTATTTTGGGCCAATGCCACTCAGGGCAGCAATAGAGAGAACCACTCTCATCTTCACTTTTTAAAAAGCCCCTTTTCATTGATGCAGGAGTCAACCTGTGGTAGTGAATGTGAATATACTTTGTGATAAAGAACAGGTGGGACTTGTATTTCAAGGCAAAGAAATTACACTTAGATTTCAAATGCTGATTATTTGAAATTGTTATTGAATTGGTATTTCCCAATCCCCAGCCCAGTGTCCCAGCCACTGGGCTGTGCTGTTTCCTCCATTGATGGAGTCTGTCATACCTGCCACACCGAAGGGCCTCCGGAGTCCACAGGTATGCTTCTTCCCATCTTTCAGCTCCATATGCCCCACCCTCACAATCTGACACACCAAGCTGATTTTGGGTCTGATCAAGTCAGAACTGCTTAAATCCTAGAAATTATTAAAAATAAAGTTAAATCAATCTGCCTTCTGAATGGAAGATGACAGAGAGGAAGACTTTTTTGTTAGATTATGCACACATATAAAAGGAAATCTATTATTTATTAAAAAGTAAAACCTGCCCCCTTCGAGCTCAAGGGGGAACAGAGGAACCCAAACTACAAGAACACCAGCAATCTTCACACAGTGATTTCTAAACATCCCATTACTCTTTGATAACACACTTAAATGTCCATGAAAACACCCCAAAATGCCATACGTGACCCCTCCCCGCTGCACGGGAAAGGAGAGAGAAGAGGGAAAGAATCCAAAACTCAGATGTCTGCAGCATGGGAAGAATTTCCAGGATGTAAATACAACAACTTACGGTAAAGACTGCTTGAAGGTTATTTAGTTTCTCAATTTCTTTAGGCATCCCATTACTGCCCCAACGAACCAGGTAATTTTCACTGCAAATAAAGGAAGAAAAAAATAATTCAATAAATCAACACCTGACATTCGCATTACCAAAGCATTTTGATCTTTTAAGACTATTTGAAGTGATTCTGAAGTGACTCATTTCAGTGAAGGCAGAGGACAGGCCTGATGTGCATGAGCGCTCTCAGTTACCTCCCTGTATAACTCTGACTGCATGTCCACACCCAATAACTTCAATGATGGAGAAAGGGGGTGCCTGACACATACAAGCTTCCTTGATAAAGTTCTTCATATCTTCCCTTATCAGTAAAAGATGTCCAGCTCTTAGATGTGAACTTGCATTGACTTGACAGCAAGCACCATGCACATACATGATTTAACAGGAAGCACTTAATCAAATGCATCTAGTGACAACAGTAGGAAAAATTAAGAACATAAAAAGACAGTCTGGGATTTTGACTCATGTATCACAGAAATGCCCAGCTTTAAGAAGGGGAGTGCATTGGCTCAGAACCATGACTTCCTATCTTATCTGAAATTAACTCACCCCCTTCCAAATCACCACTGAGGCAGCAGCCAACAGAACTGAAAAGCTTATCTGCTGGATCCTCCTTTCTAACCTCTACTGGCTTCTTTAGAATGACCACTGTGATGACTAAATAGCTTATGTATCAAAAAAAACACCCTAACCTGATGAATTTGGAGAGATCAGGATCATAGAGGCTCATTAACAGCTCTGCATCTTCTCCAATATTGCAGACAAAATTCTTGAAGTTCACATACAGACTATATGTATGTGTTGTGTTGAATATTGGCTGCCCTCGGAGGTCCAAATTCTGTTGCAGGGACTGCAAAGAAAGAGAGTATTTCCATTAAAAACGAACACAGAAGAATTTAGTTCTGCTGCCAAAGTAGCACAATATCCTTAAGAGGAATGTAAAAATAAAGTGGGTCCTAATTAACTTGAAGAGGACAAAGTCAGCAACAAGAGAGGTACCTTCTCTTCCTGGATCCTTTCATCAATTCTTTTGGATGCAGTCTCATGGGCCTTGAAGAGAGAGATTATGCTGGTTTCATCTGGGTCCAAGATGTTCCCATTGTCATCTCGTACAACTAGGTCCAAGCCTAGGATCCTGAGCAGCAGGCAAGTCAGAAAACAAAAGAAACACCACAGTATGTCAGAAGCAAAGGTGACTGAAAGAGCAGAAACCATAGATCAAAACTGTGGTCTGCACTAGGCAGCCAGTGCACACCAACTCCATTCCTTGTAATCACCACATAGCTGGTTTTCCTGTCTCAAAATACTTATCCCCCATTTTCCCATTAAAGGGAAAATTAATTAGTCAGGTAACTTAATTCTGAGATGACATCTCCTTTGTTCTTGCTTAAATGTATTTTTTTTTTTTAAAAGATACATATGTATAACTATCAAGCTTATGGATTATGGCTGATTATTATTCTTTGTCATAAGCTTTCTTCTTAATTGACTTATTTGACCTGAATCAAATCCGACAGGCAGATAAATGAGTTCTGGAGACAATCCCTGTTCTATACAAACCAATGAAAGGTGGAGTTTTAGTGGCCTACAGAACTGAGTTGCTGATAAAGCAGTTTATTTCATCAGCAGTGTCCAAATTCTGGCTCCAGCTAGCCAGGGACAAATTGTGCTCCATGGGAAATGCCATCATGTGCCAGCATTTATGCAGAATTAAGACAGGTAAGGTTTCCTGCCAAGTCAAAGAGATCGCTGCCGTATGAAGAACCAACTGCTACTTGCCCACTTGCCAGGCTAGGCACATTGTGATGGGGACTGAAAGCTGTAATTAGCCTCTTTCCAAGGAAAAATGTAAGCTTAATTCAGTGTTCCCCTTGTGTGGTCATTTACAGCAGTTTGTATTAATGGCCATCTAGAGCCTTAACTGGGATTTGGGGTTCCCCCCTGCCCTCAAGACATCGTACGGAGTTTACCTGTTGCCGTAGTCAATCTTAGCAGTGACTTTCTTCTTGAGCTCAGCTAGCTCATCTTTAGGAAGGGTCCCAGACAGTATCTGTGACCTCCATTCTATCAGGCTGTAAGTCATCTGTTGGACATGGCGAAACTGTGTTGTCTTGTTATCCTACAGAAAAAAAAGGCACAATTTTAAGCTAGTGAGCCTGAAAATAACGAGCTCAGTAAGCCTTGTGAAATGTACTCCACTGAACCTATCATACAAGTTGTATTTAACTAAAAATATCTGAGAAACTGGCACCATATGACACAAGATTAGACCCATGGAACAAATTCTGCACTGCCAAGGTTTAAGTGTCTCAAGATCTGGGGTTTTCACCTTTTCCTCAGGACATTATTTCAGAAAAACCTCCCAGACAAAAAAAAATAGACTTCTGGTGTTTCCCAGCACTTCAGAACTGCTATGATGGATGCTTTCAATGTACAGGACAAAGAAGTGATGTTAAACGACTGCAATTGTGTTCTAACAGATGGCCTCCTCTCTTATCCTGTCCCAACATACACTCAAAATCCATTATACTAAAAAAAGGAATAGTAATAAAATGCAGCAATACCTGGGATACACTGCTTCCCTGCCAGTCTGCACATGACATTTCAAAGTTCATATTGTACCCACTGGTAACTCATGCATGGATTGCAGTGTCCATGTGTGACCTCCAGACAAGAGTTTCATGGAAATCAGAGTGGAAACACAATCTCTCTGGCTGGTGTCTATCAGCAAATAAGGCTGAAGATCAGCTGCTCTTTAGAGCACTCATTTGTGTTTACACTTGTACAGAACTTAATGCAATGCAGTCTTCACTCATGCTTTTAAGCACTACCCCAGCAGCAGTTGTTTAGAACCTACCCTGCCAGAGGTTGTTCAAAAATGCAATAAAAAGATCACACGTCTGGATTCCCAGACATCACCTCCCCAACCTCCCCAGGTACTTGCTTGTGTTTGCTGCAGTCAATTGCCTTTTCATCTTTTGCTATGAATGCAGCATCTGTAATTATAAGGCACTGACAGAACAGGACATCAAAACCTGCTCCGTGAAGAGTTTCCTCCTGCCATTTCTACTGTTATCATCTTTAATTAATGAAAATACTTATGCTATTTACTGGTTCCACCCTAATAAAATTAGTCACATACCTATACACCTCCTTCCTATAATTTCAGCTCCAAGAGTGACACTGTAATTAAAACGTGGATAGCTATGTGGAAACCTTCAGTGTTTGTAGCAATACATGTTTAGAGAAGTAATTAAGCCTTTAAAAGCATCAGCTAAACCATATATACAGTTCAAAAGGGAAGCCAGACCTCATCCTCTCTTCACCACCACATAGTGAGCCAGTTGGTAGGATGATTCTGACCCATACTGAATGCCAAGTGCAGCTCATTTTCAGTGGGAAGTGCCACAAATCAAAGGACTTCAATTTCCTGGGACAATGTGTATGGTATTGCAGCTCCAAAATGACTGTCACAAGATTTTTGATTGCATCTCACCCACGAGGTAGCAGGAATGAGCCAATGGTATATTGGTACATTCAGGCAGCATCATTTCTCTGTACCAAAGGTGTTAATGTTTAACCAGGAACCCCAGCTGCTCCCACACAGCACAAAGAGAGACTTATTCAAATTATTTCCCCATTCTGGTCTTTGCAAAGAACACGAATGATATAAACCACTTGTCCTCTGAGAACACAAATCTAAAGAGAGTTATAAATAGCCATCTTCCTTTTGATTTAGGTGAAGGTGAAGCAGCTGAGAGAGGCTAGATCAGTCTTTTAGTTCCTACAGAGAAGGTATTAGAGACATATTTAGCAAACAAAGAAAAAGGTGAGCTCTTAACTTGTGTAAAAATAATTGCAAAGAGAAGGCAACATGTGTTAGCTTTCAGGGGAACACAGAGCAGATCTCCATGTGACAGCTGGCTAAAGCTGAGTTATCTCTACACCTGTTTACATTAGCTAACTCCTATTAACCCAACAAAGTTAAAAACTCTCACCCATTTTTATATTTATTTTATATTTATATTTATTTTGCAGTGGAGCTCTATCCATTGGTGCAATGCTTGCTGAAAATCACAGGAGTTAAAGTAGTGAAATTAAATGCTGTCAAAGGAAAAAAACCCTGTATTTCCTTTTTCTCATCAAATACCTCCTTCCTCCTTTAGGTTTTTTTTTTTTTTCTTTTTATACATACTGCAGGGGAAAACAAAATAAACTCTAATCCATTTCAAACCACAACATTTTTCCAAGACTATTTTAGGACTTATGTTGGTTAAGCACAGGAACACGAAAGATTTCTGCTCTTAAGAAAAATAGATTCTGAGGCTAGGATCCTAAAGTTAGTCAGGGGAAAAAAAAAAAGCCAGGAACAAAACTCTCTCTTCACACAGTAATAGCATCATATACAGTTTCTCATTAAATTAAGAGGGTGAAACAAATTCTTGTGGCTTCATGGCACACAGAATGTACTTGTGGCCTGGTGAAATTTTCAATAGGAAAGCTTGCTCTGGGTAAACTGAACGGTTAGAGCTCATTTAAAATCATTATCTCCTCTTAATTAAAGTTTCAGAGCACATACTGTGCAGGCTGAACTCACTACTAGCTGAAGAAAAATCAAGTCTGACTCTCTTTAATGTGCCTTAGTAATCACCTTCAGATGAAGGCACCTCACTGTGCACTCCAGTTGTGTTTCTTTGAGCAAGAACACACCTAGCTCAGCAAAACCACCAAATCCATGCACTCCCTTGGCTTCTGACTTTTCTGAGGTGCCTATCACATGGTCAGGCTACTAAGCAGATTTAGTAGATGAGAGGCCTCTCCCCTACCATACTGACAACTAAATATATTATTCTATTATTTGACAAACCAAATCTTCCCCCACCACACATGGCTCTAATTCTCTTCCCATCCTTTGTCTGCCTTGCCTATTTGAGCTGTAGGTGCTCTGGGGTGATGATCAACTACTAAGTACCTCCAACACTTCTACAAAAACAGAGTTCACACCTGCTAAAGGTACTGTTAAAACACAACTGAGATCTTGCCCTCACACAGGACAGACACACCACAGGCAAAGCAGGAATACTTTCCTGGAGACCTGTGACTCACACACAGCCCCAGCCAGCTGACATGATGCTGCGTGTGACTTGTGCCAGTCAATGCCTCCTCAGTGATGTCTCATCACCCAACTATTCAAGTACAGCCAACTCTGTGATCACACATCCCCTGCAGTGGGGAGCAGAACATTTTCAGCCTCTCTGAAGACCAATTTTACAATAATGATAGTTTTACAATTCTGCATAAGGTTCTATTTTAAGTCTTTAAGTGCTCTGCAAAAAAAGCCCAGCTTCATCTCATCTGAGGTCACGTAATAAAATACCAACCACTGAAGAAAACTCACCACATATAACTTGTGCCAGATAACTGCCCACTCTCTCAGGGTAGAAGTGAGTTCTTGTCCAAGGGGTAATTCACTTGGAATCACTGTTTCATGTTGTCTGGAGAAAAAAAAGAGAAAATGGAAGAAAGGTGTTACACTAGAGATTAAAATTCACTAGTAAAACATCCTTTCTTGATAAATATGCAAATGGAAATTTCTGAGGGCTTGATATTCACACCATTCACTCACACATGATGCCAAGATTCTTAAGTTGCTCAATTGGTTCTCCAACACATACATGCACATTCATTATCCATTTTTAATGCAAACATGCTTCAAATTTCTTTCAGTCTTGTTCTGCTCAATGGATCCATTCCAGAAACATTCTAAATGGACAGAAATTAAGTTTGGAAGAATCACCACTTGCAATGGTAACTTGTCCACAGTTACTTTAAAAAATGAAACAGTACTTTAAGTGTCTTCCTTTGCAACTGCTGCTTTCCTCTCACTATAATGATCACAATCAGCTCTAAAGCTCAAATGAGGAGTCATTTCCTTAAATATTTTCCAAGACAGGAAGGAATCCACACTCCTGCTGGCTACTTGGCTGCGAGCAGGAGTGTGTTATGACTTGCAGGAGTCCCCAGAGGAGCTAAATGTAGCTTGACTGACCAGCCTCATTACTAACTGGTCTAGCAGAGCTTTCTTATTTTTGCAAATAGTATTCTCCTGCACCTATGCCTACAGCTGGTTTGGTACGTATCATGCGCTGAAAAAAAGAAGTTACACAGCTCTAGAAGTCCAGCATAGGTGGTGTGCCCTGCTGCACACACAGACCAGCAGCATTCATTACAACCACCACTACTTGGTTTTGTTTCCAAAAGTACATCTCAAGAAGCACCAACCTACCCTCGGTCCTTCACAATTGCCTCTTTTAAATGGATATAGGTTTCTGGGAAAATGCCCTAAAAATAAACACAGAAATAAAGTAAATAAATCACATGGTAGGATATGACATGACAAAAATTCATTCAAAAGAAAGCAAGGGAAAGGGGTGAGAGCATGATCAGCAGGACAGTAACCATGGCTGACGTTTACTGTTTTCCTATAACAGAAGTGTGTCAGGTCCACCAGTCCTGGTGTCACAGAACAAAGACAGTGAGGAGGAGCACTCTGAGATTAGCACCTCAGAGAAGTCACCTCCTTGTTTCGCTGCAATGACACCCATCTTCCTGCATGAAATGCTGCAAACTCTTGCAAACTATCAGTCACACTCACTTGCCCTTGCTACAAAATATTCTTGGAGTCATCAGTCAAGCTGCCCCAGACCTGTGGCTCTCTGGAACAGCTCACAGCTCATGACAGCATTTGTAGAAATTCACCAGTCCCAAGTTTCCTTTATTTAAGAGAAACCTTCTAAGAGTGCTGCAACCCTTTTCTATTTTCTTTTCATTCCCCTTTTCACCTGAAAAATGGAGACTGTGAAGGATGTTACCACATGAGAGCTGCCAGGATTCCTATGGGAAACCAGATTTCCATGCAGTTTTCCGACTGGTTTCACAAACCTCAAGAAGTCTGGCTCAGATCCATGCACGCATAATTTCTGGAATATTTTCCAAGTCAAATCAAAACTCTAATCCTACCACTACATATAACTAATGCTGGACATGTACAGGTCCAAGACCATCATAACAAAGCAATAAGCTGGTGTATGCAGATAAGCAACAGTCAATTGTGCTAGTTCAAACTATGTTACACATGCTTACAATGGAGGAGAACCCAGTTAATGGTTCTGAAACATTTAGCTCAAGGGCATTTATTTGTATCACTAAGGGAAAGGATGTAGTGACCAGGAGACCTGCACAGTATTAAGACAAGAAGTGCAGCAGAAGCACAGCTGTTCACAGCACTGGATGGGGTCTGGCAAGGTGTGAAACAAAAATCAGAGTTATTGAAAAGTGAGGTCATACCTTCTTAGATTTATTTCGGAGTGTATATCCTCGGTACCAGCCTGCCAAAGGGAAACAAAAATATAATGTGTGAAAAATGTCCAGAGCTATCAAGACAGACAGCCTCACTGATCCAAGGTGATTATGTTCAGCTGACTGGCAGAGGGAGCAGCATCCAGAAGGCAAAAGGATTTAAGGGAATAATCAGGCAATGAAGAGAGGAGGGAAGAGTGGCTTTTTGGGTTTTGTTTTTCCCCCCATATATTTATATGTTTAACAAAGAAGGTGATGAAGAACCATGGATCTGAAACTCCTTGACCATAAATCAGAGCTCAGGATGGGGGTTTTGGTTGTGTTGGCATTGACTGTATGTGTGGGATTGCATTCAGTTTGTTGGTTTGTTTGGTTTTTTGAGCAGTTTTATCCCCTTTCTCCAGCAACAAGGAGGTTAATCAGCTTGACCACATAAACTCCAGTATTCCAGCAGTAAGTTAGGAGGAAAGGGGAAATGCCATTCCTTCCAGAGAATGAAGATAAGATTATACATTGATGAAGGAGCGATGGATAAGGTACTGGATTAGGGATGAGAAGATTTAGGTTCTATTTTTATCTAAGTTGTAATTAATTGAATGGTCAAGTACAAGTTATTTAGGGTCTGATAGAAAGCTCATGGAATTTAACAAGAATATTTTCCCAGTGATTCCAATTCCATTTAACACAGTCTCTCAGTCTTCCTATACCACAGCCTCCTCCTATTTAAAATGGCCTCTTGGCACAATCCTGTAAAATATTTTGCAATCATTGCATAAAAGCTTATTGTATATTATTATGCAAAACTATTTCAGCAAGTACCTCATGCAATAATCTGGAGAATTCTGCTCCAATTTTCAATAACCTTATCCATTATTTTAAAAGGAACAAAAGCTTTTGGCAGTGGTCAATTGATTACTTGATTTCTTCTTAATAAAAGCCCCAAATTGCCTAAAGCTTCAGAAGAATGATTATTTAAATGTTTCTCTTGAGTATCTTCCCCAAGCAGAGATTGCTAAATAAAGAAACACTTTTCTGTTGATGACATAGCAAATTTGAGCTACTACAACATGCTTTCACACTGGAGTCTGATTAAGAGCTCCAGGACAGCAGACTGAGTCTTGCAATGAAATGTCAGAAAGTTTGGGTTTTGTTTTTTTAAATGGAACACAGGTCCTCAATTTTGCCCTTCATTAAATGGGTTTTCGGCAGTATGTAAAAGATCAGAAAAATCTAAGAGAAAATATTCAAATTACAATAGTTTAATGATGAAAAGCTACACACAGTGAGGCAATGCCAGGTCACGTGCTTAACCACAAGGTCTTTGTTCCTCTTCCACTGTCGCGTGCTGGCTCTCCAGACCACAACATACACTGCTGCACTCTACTGAAATAAAACAAGGGACTGCTTCCTTCACCTGCAGCAGTCAGAGGAAAGACAAAGGACTGAAACTAGGAACAAACTCAATGCAAACTTACTTGCAGGAGGAGAAACTGATTGGAATCACAGTACGTGGGCACACATTCCTTCTATCCACTATGTGGCTATTTCCCACAGCTTGCATGAAATAATGATACATACTGCAGATTAGAAAAAGATTCCCCTAAACAGAAATGTGCCCTCCTCAGCTCACTACTCAAGGACAGATTCCCAGAGAGTAAATCCTGCACTGTAGCAGCCTTCAAAGTATTAGACACAGCAAGTTTCCTTCTTTTCTTGGATTTTGCAGCATATGCCCACTCTTGACAATATTTGGCAAACAAGAGGATAAGCATGTGCTGCTTATCTTATTATCAAGTGGAGAAAGTAGTTTTGTACAAAGAACTCACACCTTTCTGCAACCAGACTGCCAACCAGAGAACGGAGGCACAAAAAATACCTTGCTTGGCAGTTTACAAGAGCATATCATGACCAAGACACCCAAACTAACAAAACCATGCTCTGTAGAGGGCATATGTGTATTTGTTTTAAAGGGAAAGTAAGTCTAAGCAACTGGTATCCAACTGGGACTTATAAAACATAAGGCAAAGCATCTGCTTAGAGCGTGGGGAAAGTTTTACTAACAGAAGTGCAACGCCAGAGCCTCTCCCCAAATTCAGCCAACTTTCCAAGGACTTCAGCAGGCCTCCAGCTCCTGATAGCATGTGCTAGCACAAGTGAGCAGGGATTTTGCAACTTAAAGGTGCTTTCTCTCATTGTGAGGATGTTCAGCAGTACAACAGCAGCACCTGACTGCAGGCACTCCACCCTCAGAGCGTGTGAGACACTCTGGTCCATGGCAAAGCCACACAACATTAGAAGTCGGTGTAGCAGAGGCCATCCATACCTGCTGGCTCGCACTTTAATTCATTTTATTGCTCTCTGCTTCTCACACACCTCCCCCAGTGGCTTAGGAGCTGTATCAGTGTTATGTCTCAAAGCTGTTCAGCCAGTTGAGAGTCAGATAACAGTTACTGTTAACACCAAAACCCAGCACAAGCTTCAGCCTTGCTGCCTCACTGTCAAGGAACAAACTGTGCACTTCAGTTCTTACAGACAGGGTGGAGCGAGCCAAAACCAGATTCTGAATACAAAGAGGTTTCAAGGGAAGGCTGTTTGACACAGAGAGGCTTCACTGAACACAGCCAAGGAATGAATACCTGCTGACTTCAACCAGCAGGAAAAAGGAGGTGTGTTCTAGATGACTGACAGAGCGGGAAGCAAACTGGTGCAACAGACCTGACACCCTCCTGGTGACTCACACAAGATGCTCCTGTGCACCCTGAGGTAGGGAACAAAAGCAAGGAGCAAGATTTTCCAAGTGGCTATTCCCATTCCATGAGAACCTCTGGACAATCCTGAAAAACTCCCCCTTACTTTCTTGAAGCATGTCACGGATAGCCTAAGGAACACCCTTAGCCAGGAGCTGCAGGGATAACGTGCACTGAAATAGCACTTCAGGAGGCACCTCTGAGCCTTTCTGCCAAACCAGCTCACGTTAGTACTATTAGACATGGATTTTCCCTCTCTCATCCCCGCTGCCAAACACACTCACTGCTCTCACACACATCAGTGTGAAAACACACATCAGCAACATAATCTGCTTGGACATATAGGAACTGGCTGGCTGTTTCCAGTGTCAAGGTCAAAGGGAAGTGGCAAGAGAACAATTGGCTAAGAACAAATTGCTAAACAAGCAGCTTGCTGTTCCCAGCAGAGATACTACAGAGTTTTTGTATGCTGAGTCTTTTTCAAACTGATGCTGCTTGAGAAAATGATTGAATTTATATTTTGGAAAGAGTATTTGAATTTTAGAGAGCCTTTCAAATGAAGCAGTGACTAGTACATTCTTTCAAGTACTTAAATGGCTGTGTTCCATTCCCAGAATTAAACCTTCATTAAACAGGCTCGTTTAATAAGCAGATATGAAACACACATTGTAATTTTCATCTTGTTTAAAATAGGAATTTTATTTTCCTTTCTGCAAGATATTTTACTTTACAGTATGAATTATGAGAAACCTCCCAGTAAAGTACTGGGAGAAACAGCCTAAAAAGCACATAGAAGCTCCATAACCGGAGCCTCTTCCAAACACATAATCCCAGCTTGTGATTTTATGGCTGAAACCAACATTACTTCTGAGGCAATTAGACCTGCCCTCTCCTTTTCTTTCATCCACTGCCTCCCTTGTCTCAGATCAAAGAACTAATTCAGGTTAAACGCTTCTTTTAAAAAACTATTATTATTTTCCAGCTGGATCAGTTCACCACATGACCATACAGGCACTTGGCCTGGCACAAGGAGGAGCCAAAGTAAACAGGCATGGTGTGAAAACAAGCACCAACAGCCAGAAGTGTTTGTTTCTCTTGCAGTGCTGCCTTGAGATACTACTGAAATCTTACCTCGATGAACCTCTGCCAGGAACAGGGCAGATATGATTGCCATTTCTGTATTTTATGGATTTTTAACACCATTTTTATGCGTTTTAACACCTCAGCAAGTTCACTGCTGATCCCAAGCTGGGAGGGGTGGTGACACTCCAGAGGGCTGTGCTGCCATCAGTGGGACCTGGGCAGGCTGAGAGCTGGGCAGAGAAGAACCTCCTGAGGTTCAATAAGGGCAAGTGTAGGGTGCTGCACCTGGGGAAGAAGGATGCCAGGCACCAGGATAGGTGAGGGGGGACCTCCTGGAAAGCAGCTCTAAGGAGAAGGATCTGGCAGTCCTGGCAGACAGTAAATTATCCCTGAGCCAGCAATGTGCCCGTGCCACCAAGAAGGGCAATGCCACCCTGGGCTGCACAGGGCAGTGTGTGGCCAGAAGGGCGAAGGAGGGCATTGTCCCCTCTGCTCTGCCCTGGGGTGGCCACAAGTGGAATACTGCGTCCAGTTCTGGGTTCCCCAGTTCCAGAGAGACTGGGACCTACTGGAGAGAGTCCAGTGCAGCGAGGATGAGTGGGGGACTGGGGCATCTCCCCTGGGAGGAAAGGCTGAGAGAGCTGGGACTCTTCAGCCTGGAGAAGAGAAGGCTGAGGGGGATTTAATTAATGTTCACAAACACCTAAAGGGGGGGTTGAGGGAGGATGGAGCCAGACTCTTCCCAGTGGTTCCCAGTGCCAGGACGAGGGGCACCGGGCACAAGCTGGAACAGAGGAGGTTCCACTGAAATAGGAGAAAGAACTTCTTTGGGGTGAGGGTGCAGAGCACTGGCACAGGCTGCCCAGAGAGGGGGGGTTTCCTTCTCTGGAGATTTTCCAGCCTGGGTGCAGCCCTGAGGGATGTGCTCAGGGGACCCTGCTGTGCAGCAGAGGAGTTGGGCTGGATGAGCTCTAGAGGTCCCTTCCAACTCCAACAATTCTGTGATTCCGTGAATCTGTTTTAAAAGTAAAGTGCATGCAGGAAACACTACATAGCAAGCTTTGCACTTCTGGGAATATTAGAAGTTGAAAATTTAGATGTGAAATTTATATTATTTAAAAAAAAAAAATCTTGATTTATTTACTTTCAAAAACCACTGCAAAGTACTTGGAAGTGATCTGCAACCTACCTTCATACATCTCCAAAATGTGAACCGTATCCCCCACTTGCAAGGAGAGCTCCACATCTTGGACAGCGTCATAATTGTAGATTGCTGAAAAAGAGAAGGAGAGGGGAGAGAGATGAAAAACAATCATGAAAGGTGTGAGGTAATCAGATTTTGAAATCTGGGACCGTGGCACCTGTCAAAAGCAGAATATGACTTTGAAAAGCACTATAAAGTTACTAAGCTATCCTGAGTATATAATACACCAGAAAAGTACATAGCATATCTATTTCCAGATGCTGTCATCAGTTCCTGCATGGATAAAACACATCATTCTTAACAGCCACCACAGTTTGTCTTTGACCTTGAAGAACACAGATGTGTGACACTGTATGAAGAAGCTGCATCTTCCCACTTTACTGACGACCTGCCCAGCAAAGGCCACTGTTACCTCAGGCAGAGGTTATGGCTCAATTAGGTAATTGTCATTTTTTATTAGCGTTTCACAGGACTAACTGCAACGTAGCACTCCCCAGTGCTGGCAAAACAACAGAAATGGGATGTCATGAGACAAAACACCACTATTCTACGTTAAATGCCTTAAACTATTTCTACTGAGGGCTCTTCCCAGACAAGAACTCGTCTTAGCACGAAAACTTGAGATTCTCTGCAAATTTAATCCCTACCAAAGACAAAGCTAATCTGAACGCTTATCGGATTTCCAGTGGGAAGAGGATTAAGTCCAGAAGCCCACGCTTCTAAACTGCCTTTTCTCTGGAACTTTCTTGAGGTGCAGAGTTTCACTGGACAAAGCAGAAGAGCTCCTTAGAGCTGCTGGAGGCTTCTCGAGAAAGTTTAATTTAAATTTGCTTTCAAACCACTGCAAGTAAAAAGACACAAAGCAGTCAGGAAAATGCTTTGCTGTTGTTCAATGAATTGATTGGCTAAGTCAGGACAGACCACTCCTCTACCAAACACATCTTATTTATTTATTTAAAACACTGGTTTAAGTACAGATCACATCTTAAATGCAGCAATGCAATCTTCTCACAGGCCTAAGTGCCGTATTTAAGTCTCCAAATCTGTTCCCTAAGCAAATATATTAGTGAAGTACACACAATGTTTATTTTTATAAAGAAGGCAAATAAATCGTGCAAATATTTACAGGGGGCTTTGGGAAAGTTCTTTAGGCTTGGGAGGGTCTGCATTGGAAGAACTCTCTCTGAAAATAAAATAAATAAATTGAGCTCTTATGTCGGGAAATTCACATCAAATGCCTATCATCTCCATCAGGATGAGGTATATTGCCTCCTGGCGAGGATCCAGGACAAATGACTGTGGCTTACCACACCGGAAATGCTCTCACATATACAGCTTTCTTTAAAATATTTGTAACTATAAATAATCCAACCCAAGGAGGCAGACGATGCGAATTCCCTACAGTATCTGAAATAGACCCTGATCACAAACAGGTTCTTATTTGCACATGCTGCAAGAGCTGTATTTGTTCATGGTAGCCCTAATCCATACCTACCATAACTCAGTGCCTGCAGAGACACCACAGAGCATGCACTCAATCTATTGCACTGAGATGACATTTTCCAGAGGCAAACTGGATAATACAGGATTTTTACTCCTGAGGCACTGGCTGCTTTGACATCCAGTTTCCTCTCCCTCCCCACAACAGTGTTGTAAGCCAGGATCTTAAAAACTGACTGATGATCTGGATATTCAGTTTAGACACCTTAAAGGCTCCAGAATGGGCCCAAAAGTAAAAACCCCATCAACTTTTTTGCAGTAAAATTTGGATAATGAACATACACAGTATATCAGAGTAATGGATTAAGAACTACCTTGTATTGAGAGACTCTGACATCATAAACTGATGAAAGAACTTGTTAATATTGTGTATGGTTCAGTTAAAAAGAAACTCTTCTGCCAGTTATGGAAAAGAATTCTGCAAGGTTTTGCAGAGGTCAGCATAAAAGTGCAGTACCCAACCCAAAGGAAAGCAAACCCCTGTGGCTATGCCTTCTGCTGCAGCAAACCTGCCAAATCTCTCACGTTAAGCAAGGGTGTTGCAATCCAGTCCTTGGCTGGGACATCTCCAAATCTCCCCACGGTGCAGCAGGAAGTGGCGTGGATGGATAAAACAATTCAGGCTTCCTTTGGAGTCACTGCTGAACTGCTGGCCCATAACATGCTACGGGGACACTGTGCTACACAGGAGGTGTCATTCCTCAGGCAGAGTCCAACATCAAGCAGCCTATGAACATTAATAATCCTACAGCACTGCTGACAGACTTAGAAGCTTTAAAGCAGAGCATCTTAGCAAATTTCTAACTTGGCTGATTACATTCTGCCTACTGAAGTTTCCTCCTGAGGTTACAGCTGGCTTTCCTTACTTTCTATCTTAAAACACTGTTTCATGGCTGTGCTCACCATGAGAAATGGCTGCTGTTTAGAAATGCATGTGTGTTACACCTATAGGGATTCCCACATACAGTTTCTGCATGCCTTGGGTTTCTTGGGGACAAACAGACATTACAGAAATACCAGTCCGTATTTTTCCACAAATCGCTGCTTTAGCTGCAGACAAAAGCAGTCTGAGCAGCAGCAAGTGTCTAACAGAAAGGTGGGCGGGCATCAGACAAGCCTTTCTTTTGAGAACACAGGCAGTTAATTCAAACCCAAAGAGCACAACAGCCACAAGGAGAGGGAGAACTCAGCAACACTGCAGTTCCCCTCACCAAAGAGCACAACAGCCACAAGAGAGAGAACCAAACATTGCAGTTCCCTTCCCTTCTCTTTCCTGGCTTTAACAGAAAGGTTTCAGATCCCCATGAGTAGCATTTACAAGCTGAAGGAAGGCGCTTCTACCACTAAACTTCAAAAAAAAAAAAAAAAAAGGCAAGATTTGTAGTATCTTGCTTTACTAGATTGAGTTAAGCAAGAACAGAGGGCCACTGTATATAAAATCTCCTACCCAATGCTTATGCACAAGGTTATGAGAGACAAATTGCTGGCATATTTTCCCTGGGAGCTTTACTGTTTGCAACTGATGCTTCCTGCTGCTCGAAGTCAGTCCTGTCCGAAATAGTCCATCTGCAGTTATTTGAATGGCTCAGCCTCTTCTTTCATTGTGTGTATTTAATCTGACCTCTTTCAGACTTAAAAGGAAGCTGTACATAATAAACATGCTCATGGCATGAAAAAATAAAAATCATTCATATAAAATCCTGTCAGTGCAGCTAGAAAGGAAGAAAAAAAATAAATACAGAGGCTTTTGTCCCTAACTTTGCTGGAATATCTGAAGTTAAGTCTTTTCCCTTCAAGTTAAACTTCAGCTGTGATATTGTCCTTGAAATTCACTTTGGAACAGTGATTCTGTTCTTTTTATCATCCTGAATGAAAAGCAGCACTGAAGACTCACAAATTTAATCTAAACAGAGGATGAGATGGAAAACATGATCCATAGGAAAGAGACACCGGGTTTGTTTTCATGATCATATTCTTTGAGTATAACTACTGGCAGTGTATCCTATTATTTAATTTACATGAAGGCTGTCCCCTGCTTGAAATGGTTTCTTTCAGTGCTGCATCCAGCCTAAGGAATTCATTAAGATGGAAGGTCAGAGGAGTAAACATTGGGGCTGGTTTGAAAAGGGCAACAGATATCGTTCTGACCTATGACAGCAGCCAGAGTCATGCAGGTGAAGATAAGGAGAAGCAATTGTCATGCTTTTAGGGCAGAAGGTGATTCCTCAAAACAGACTGGAAGGAACTCCCAAGGCATTGCACAACGGGCGTGCACGCCGGATGTCAGGGGTGCACTGCTCTGTTCCCAAGCGTCACACAACAGTCATCACCAGAAGTAAAGACACAAACAGCAAAGGAACTGAGACAGCCTGGGCTTCCCAGGGCAGCCAGTGAGCAACAGCCACAGCGAGCTGGAGGTTTCTGAGAAGACAGAGTTTAGTGTGGGCTGGCACATGGCAGTATTATGATGGGAAGAGCAGGTCTGGTTCTCTCACTCCCTCCGGTTGTATGAAGGCACAAGATCCATCACAGCACACGCTCCTGATCGGTGAAATGCCACACAGTGGCACATAAAGCAGTAAGAAGCCTCCATGTCACACCTGCAGCCAAAAGTGAGAAGCAGCACAATTATATTATAAGAAAATACCCAAACCCCACTTTGCACACCCACAGAGCTTCACTTTGTCCAAGAGTCCTGGGAGAAGCCTTAATTTTCAAGAGATCTGTCAGCAAATCAGTGAAACCAGTTTCAGTTTAGTGAAATCCGTGGGAGTTTTGGCATATGTTATTCTTATTCCTCCAGTGCCCACCAGCCCCACTCCTTTGGAAGGCAGGCAACGGTGCCAGCAGCTCTGATGCCACACATGTACCTGGCTGCACTTGAAAGAGTGGGTGCCCATCTGGAGCAGTGCTCTGCGCTCACACGGTGTCTCACACTGTACCACCAACGCGTCAGAAAGGCACCAGTTCTCTTTTGCATGCAGAGAAACTGAGGACAGAAAAACTGAATGTCATACTGTTCATTACAGCATAGTCAAAGATGAAAACCAAATATTAATTCCTAGACCCATTTTAACCACAAGACCAGAACTCATTTTTAAGACTGTTCTAAAGCTCAAATGTCTGAAATAAAGTGAAGGAGGCAGAAACCGTCACAGACCCTTTTGTGTGCAATCCAAAGCAGAATGAAATGGAATCCTTTCTTCAATGATTTGTTTAAATACATCTGAAATGTGGATTATTGGCCTGAAAAACACAACCACTGCAAGATCTGTTATCTCTAACTGGGCTCAAAATAATCACCCCTCCACCCCTCACAAAGACACGAGAACTGCTTCCAAATACCATGTCCCACTTTTCCAAAGCCTGCCCTCACCACTATCTGATAGGAGAGGGCTGTGCCTTGCTTCCTCTGAACAAAGAATCACATTCAGTGCTGTTGCAATAATCAGACTTCATCTCATTACATCTTTCAACTGAAGAGTCAAAAACTATTGTACGGAAACAGAAGTATGTGCTTTTATGCTGCAAGAGCCGTGTATTAAGAAATGGCATTTATGCTGGACAGCCCCATTTGGAGAAGTCTGGTATGCTATCTGGTGCCAAGATATAACCAAAAAAACAGTGGCTTTCTTTAAAAAACAAGGAACTGCCCAAGGAATTAATTCTTAATAGGAACAAAGGCTTTTTGATGTTAAGAGCAAAAGCGTTCTTGTAACTTCTCAGGAATTTTTGTCTGAAAAATTGAGAATAGCATAATTAAGAATTATATGTCAGACTACTTCAAAAATAAAAACTCGGTCATGGTTCAACACTGTGAAACATCCACATTAACTGATGGTTACAAATAAAAATTACTGCTCCTGAGCTGGTTGATGCTGAGATTGAGTCTCAGTTCTACACAGTTCTGAGTGACTGCTTAGCATTCTGAATGCAAATAATCCAGAACAACAGGATTACACTGATGGAAATGCCTTAATTAACAGCCATCACTAGGCTTCAGAGTCAAACACCTGATGATCTAGAGGTAGACTTTCAACATTTTGTATACTTACTATTTCAGGCTGACCTCACACACAGGAATACACTTGGAAGGACTTTTACTTACCCTTAAATTTTTTAAGATGGGCTATCTTAAAAATGGGCATTAAATCAACTGAAATATTATAATGTCCTGCCTATGTAGGACATTCAGATATTCTTGTCTCTCTCTCCATCATAGATCAAATCAGATTCTAGAATCAATGGTTTCATCTCTTAAAGCCTGGATTGTTTTAGAAAAAAACAACAGCCTCAGCCCGTGGGAATATGGATGGCTTCACAAGTGTTACACAAGGGCTCCAGCTAGATGATCTAATGGTCTCTGATGGTTTGAAACTCTGCAGACTAAAACCACAGTCAGCTCCACAGCAACGCTCTGGAGCAAGTGGCAGACCCAAGGACAAATTAGCCCATGTGTTTTAATTAGAGCTTCTTGGGAGATTCAGATCAGGCAAACTGAGATGATTCAGATCTGTTGAAGCAAAAGACACACTGATTATACAGGAAAAAGAAATAATCTCCATCTTTTCATGTCTACAGAATTCCCTTTAGTCATCTTCCCCTCAATGATTGATTGCAAAGTGTTTTTATTTTACATATAGGTAACACACAGATCCTTAGCTGTGTAGTTTTCTTCACTAGGTTCTCCACTTCCTTTCATTATTTTGTACTTTAAAGAGCCCTAAGGGATTTTAAGCTTAGATAAAGAATTAATCTACATTAGCTGTCTCAGCTTATGTCTGGAGTAAGAGGGAACGCTGTGAGTCAATGGAGCAATAAATCAGTACTGGCCATGTAGGAGCCAACCCACTCCTGAACATACTACACCCAACTTAATCCTTCAACTCGACCTGCAGTTCCAGTCTCCCTGGGACATCACGAAATGCCCCTTTTGCAGATACACAGGTGGAAAAAGGAAAGAGCCTACCCTCTCTTCTTGAAGATTCACACTTTGGTGAACTTTTATCAGGTTGCCTTGATACATCTTTCTACGACAAACATTTAAGGTTGTCTGCAAGATTACCTAGGCTGTGGGTTAGAGGAATGCCCTTGGCTTTTGTTCCCACTGCATTACCTTCATCTGCTTCCTGCAGTCAGTGAGAATGGTGCCTGCCTAACAGCCTTCAAACATAAAAAGGGAAGATAAAATAATGAGGTGTTAGCCACACTGTAAAATAGTTGTCAAGGCTACAGTCTGTTTTGGGTCTGGCTGGTTCAAACTAAACAACATGCAATAGCATGTCAGTGCTCAAGTGGAATGAACAGATGCAGGAGTACCCAACTCGGAACTCACGTGCCAAAAGCAGCTTCCAAGAGCGAAAAAAAAGATGACAACACAGTGCTTGTTGGGTCTGCAAGGCGGTCTTTGACTTAATGGTTCTCAGTCCAACTGCTGGAAGATCTTGCAGTTCCATCAAGCCAACCTTCCTTAAGTAGACACAGTGGAAAAGAAGCCAGTGACACCAAACTGCTGCTCCTGTTTCAGTGGCACTCAGGTCTGAGCAGGACAAAGTTGGCTCAGGGAGGAAAGGTGCAGCAACAGCTGTCAATGTTGTTATTAGTACTGCACTACAGAGAAGCCTCAGATCCTGGTGCTATCAAAGCTGCATCTCTTACCAGCTCTAATTTCACAAAACACATCTACCTAGTGTATTTAAATACTTCATTCATTTACCAAGATATACTTTCAACTGCTTTCACTGTGACACAGTGACCTTCTCAACACGCAGGATGCAAGACAAGACTGCTCCTTTTCATCTACTGGTGAGGCTGCAAGAACTAGATACCATAATGACAGGTGGCTTACAGATCTTATTAGGTTAAAGAGTGCTTGATATTATTCTAAGGTGCGTATCTTCCAAGCCCTGCAGCTTTATTTTGCCTCTTTGAAATCTGAGTAGTAACATCTAGCCTGAACAATTAGTATTCTCCCCAAAATATATTAAATCATAGTCTTGTCCTTTAGAGCAATCATTCTAACCCCATAACACTGTTTCAACTATTATATGACCACAGAAATCAAGAGGTTTGCCATTGGCTTCAGCTGAATCAGAACCTGGTTTGTATTCAGGTCAGCCTATAGGGATCATGGGAATTCAATAAACTTCAAAGAGTACGCATCTTCTCTGTACTGAGCATTTTGAAGAAAGAGACTTGGAAGAAAATATGCACATGACCACTCTTTAGGTTGTCCTTTGCAAAAGAAGGACACATACCTATAGCCTTCTGTATATTGTGGTGCTCAGGTTAAAGTTTAACAACTGCATATACCTACCAGAGGTCTGAAATCCAATTCTCACAAAAGTAACCGCTGATTTTGAATGTTTCCATTTTTATGGCCTGTGAGGAAACAGTTGCTTTTACAATAGGCATAGAATTGCAACTGAATTGTACTGTCTGTAATCACCTTTTTTTTCCTCCAAGCCTGCAAACGTGAAACTTGTGTTTGGACAACCTAAGTAGAAGAGTAACTTCTGCAATGAAATTTTCACGCAGATTTGTAAAAGCAAAACACCAAAACCATCACTTGATAAATTGGACTACTCAGCTAATTCCCAACTTGAAAGCATGTGGCACTTTCAAAAGAATTAAGTGAATTTGCCACTGGCTTTAAATTACTGTCCTAGTTCTTACTGGGTGAAACATCAAAGGAAGTAGAAAGAAAACTTGGAAATACTACTGTACAGAACTGAGTGTTGCTATCTAATGAGTTTTGCTGTATGCATTGCTTTCAGAGGGAGTGAGGGTGGAAACATGAGGGCTAATGAGTAAAACACTTGAGCATGGAGTCCAACTGTGCCTACAGGCTACTCTTCACTGTAAAGTTCACTTGAGTTAAAACTCCAGCACTGTCTCTTGCTAGCATCATACCTACACGTATCAACACTAAACTCAAGCTGATAAACCCACAGAGAATATAAAGCTAAGGGATCCCATTTCATGAGCTCCAAACATAACCCACGAGAATTACAGCCATAAATTTTTATACAAGTGGTCTGGCCTCCAACACCTTCCCCTTTCCATCCGTGTGCTCAGAGACAGAAACTCTCTCACAGTTTGCACGAGAAGAATTCACAGTGTGGCTTGGCACACTGCATTTTAAGAAACTTGGGATATGCTGCCAAAAACTCTTTACCTTCACTGGATAGCAGCTCTATGGAAACTAGCACTTGAGCTAACTCATGCTGGCAGGGCTAACATAAGTAGAATTTCACATATGTGTAACCACAGGGATTTCAGTTGCCCTCTGTACCTTCAGTCCTTCTCATTCAGCACAGCCTTCGTAACAGATTACTCTCCCATAATGGATGCCTGTGGTTTCATTGATTCATGTTTGCAAAATGACCCAAGCCCCAATCAGAGAACTGGCACTGCAGAGTGACATACACACTTTCACATTTCCACAGACCTTTAATTCCAAAGCATTTTTATCTTGCCACCTATCTCAGGTAACAAGCAAATGACAAACAGGGGAACAGTGTTGAAACGAGGAACAGGAAATCTTGGCTGGGAACTCAGGGTCCTACTCTGGAAGGAAAAAACCAAACAAGAATATTGATCCCTTTGTTGTCAAGAGGAATGAAGAACAAGCTGCTCCCAAATTTGTAGTAAGCAGATCAGTTTTAATTAAACTGCATAAGATGCAAGGAGAAAGAATTGGGAACCGGGTACCATGCACTGCAGCTTTCCCTTCATTCTATAGAGCTACTTTATTCCTTTACATTAAGCTCCCCTGCTGCAGCAAAAAGCCCTCACTACATTGTCAGAGCAACAGAAATGGAAGTGCTGCAAGAATCAGGCCTCTAACATTTAAGCTAGTTACTCCTGGATTTAACAAGGAAAAAAAAGCACTCTTTCAGAACTAATTGGCCACTTTTTGCCTGGGACATCTGAAACAGGATTAGAACTGTAGAGCTGAAGTTAGAAACTATTTTATTACTACAGAGGATCAAAGTATCAAGCTTCCCTAGAGTATAAAACTATTATTATCTCCATTGTATCTCAATTAACTTTCTTCCCCACATTCAGCACTTTCCACAATGAGGTCCACTTTTATTGCAGCAACACCTCCAAAAATTTGAGAGTATAAGAAGTGGCCAAAGAACAACCTCCACACAACAATCACTGCTTTTTTTTAGCTACATTCTGACAAAGTGCCAGACACCTATCTGAAAGCTTCAAGAGGCTGCCAGAGCTATTCACCCTTTAAACATTGCTCCCCCCTCTGTTCCTGGGAGATCTGCCTAGGAGGTACAGTCTGTACTGAAGCAAAAAGACATTTTTATCACTTAAGGAACCAGTCCAACATCTTCATTTCACTCAAACATCTTCATTTTTGAAGGCAACCATGAACTGGCCACCTAGAAAGCTGTTTAGTAATTCATATTTATGTTCCAGTTTTATTAGCACATGTTTCCTGGCAAATGCACCCAAATCCATTACAGTATTTTAGGCACTCAATCATAAATTAAATGCATGGGACCTGAACACAGTCTCATTCTGGTAGCATGAGGGGATAAATGGGTTACAACTCTGGACTTTCAGTTAAAAAAGCTTTGGCAAGTTTGCATATAGAAGGGGTACACATTTTTCAACTGCTGACTGACAGGGAAAGATCATTACACTTTTACTGCTTCTTGATCAATATCCTATTGTTTAAGTCTTTTCAGTTTATATACTTTTATTCTTTTGTTTTTAATTTCCATAGTTCCTATGTGCATTTGTGCTAGCAAATCCAGTCCTACGCCAAGAGAAGAACCACAAGAGCACATGGTGTGAAGTTCAGAACAGGTCAGCACACCCAGCTCTAGAGGAAGCTGGTACTTACAGCCTCTTGTCATCCTGAACAATTAAGCTCACCTCTAATTATGTAGTTGAAGACTGTCAGTGTTACGCTGATGGTTGGACTCGATGATCTTCAAGGTCTCTTCCAACCTAGATGATTCTGTGTGATTCTGTAATCAGCAGGAGACAGCTCAGCACAAAATCTAGAAGGCAACTAGCAGTTCTGGATGCCTCAAGAGAAGATTTGGAGCCTCCATAAAGGGACCTGATTGTTAGTAAGATAAGCTGTCTGATAGTTCCTAAACATCAGGACTGTTGGTGATGTTTCAAGGTGGATACCCAAGAGCTAACCCAGAAGTTAAAAGACACTTCTAGAAATACTGCTTTTCAAAAAGTAAAAGTAAGAAAAGGTATGGTTCCACGTCTTGTTTATGTCAGCAATGCCTTTGAAGTCCACAGGATTAGTTTCACAGGGAACTACTTAAGGAGTAGAGTAGTAATCACCAAAAGTAAGAGAAGACAGACTCGGGCTAATATGGATTAACAAGAAATAGAAGGGACTATGAAAGCAAGAAGTAGGACAACCAACTTTCACATCACATCAACTATAGCCACAGCAGTAAAAATTGGGGAACTGAGTCAGAAATAAAGTGTCAAATACTACTATGAAGATTCAAAACTTTTTGCTGCAACAATGCCAAGGATTTTACGTTTCCCTGTTGCAAGTTTTGTTAGTATTGCCATCAACATGACAATTTTTAGACACAAATCATAATAAAGCAAATGGAGGGGGAAAATGAGTAGTTACAGAGTGCTTCTATCAATAGGAAGGCAGTGACTTCTGCAGTGGGAATGGGTTCTTCCATCCTCTTAGAGCCCTTGTGAGGAACCTGCTGCACAACGGTGGCCAAGTTTGAAGTCAGAAGCATTCTACATTTATGGCAGGCATAAGGCAAGCAGCAAGTTGAAACAAATACGAATTCTGCTCTACTTTGACACGACGCACTATCACTACCGGGAAACTCCTTTGATCACAGACTGTATTTCAAGACAGCTTTGCAGAAGATGTATGGGGTTTGAACACGAAGCCAAGACCTGATGGCCCAACATATCAGAAGTTATCACAAATCAAACCATTAGTAAGAAAATCTTCCTCTGCAGCACCCTCTCTTCCTCTCTGATCCTTTGCATTTCTGCTCACATAAATCACAAGTGTAGCTGGCAGGCACTGGTTTACTTTGAAAAATTACTGCCATTCCTAAGACATGACGCAGCTGATTGTAACTCAACCACCACATGGTATTTCAACAAAGTAAATACTTCTTCACAACACAGAGTCCTATGCTCTGGTCTCTCCAGCAAGGAAAAATGTAATGGGTTTAAAAGGCCACTAATAACTATTAGGGGTAATTACCTGTCAGTTGACTAAAAAAAGATATTAAAAATATCCACAAAATAAAAGGTGATAGATTAAAACTCAAAGGTGGAATGAATGGTCCACTATGGGCTGCAACTGTAGAGGACCAGCCACAGCATGTGCCTGGTCCTTCCCCAGTCCGACCATACAGGCTCTATGAAACAACCACTACCCCAAAAGTAAGGGTAAATTCACATTTCGGTATAGTCATTTCTTATTCTGGAAGACCAGATTTGCAGACTGGCTGAACAATAGGTGCATACACAGATCAAACTACGTAATTACGAACAGGCACTTCACATCCTGTTAGCTTGCAGCCAAAGGTGACATATAAAGCACGTGTACTTGATGCATCATTACAGTCACCTAGAAACTGTTCTGGCTGAAAACTCAGCACTTCTGGTTTCCAAATTGGTTTTGAGCTGGGTCAGTTCCCTGACCTGGCTCACCACACTGCTATTGCCTGCAAAGGAAAGAGTCAGCACGAAAGGCATTCTGCAAACGGCACCTTCTCGAGAGAAGCATTTCACCAAGAATATGTTAACTCATTTAGTTTGGCCCCCAAACTGACCAGTTTTCAAGGAAGATGCACCAGATAGCATCTCTCTTTCCCAACTTAGAGGGGAAGCATGTTACAAGGAAGCTTTGTGAGACTCAGAAAATCTTCTTGCTTAGAGAGGCGAGGTGTTGCTCATCAGATGATCAGCAGCATTTTTGTCCCTTTACAAGGCTTCCAAAACCCCATCTGTTACTGGGTTGAAAATTCACTGCAAGTGAGAAACTGCAAGCCATTTGTCTCTCACACACGCTTCCCTAAAAATGCTACAACTTCCACTCTTGCACTCTCTGCTGTCTGCCATTTCCAACTCAGCCCATATGCCACCTGTATGACCCATGCTAAAGGTAGCAGTCTCCAGGGTTAACCAATTAAGGACAAAACTAGAAGGTATCAAATCAGTCTGAACCCACAATCAACAGATCTGCAGAATAATCCAGGACATAAACCACTATGACATGAAATGCAAAGATCAGACAAGTGACATTGAATCATACTGTTTCCTTCTTGGAATTTCTTGCTGCATTGGTATGATTTACAGGGTTGTGTTTAAAACAAATGCAAGTAGTTCTAGAGTAGTTTCCAAAGTACAGATTACTAACAGCCACAATGTGTGTGTTCTTTTGGAAAAGAATGAACTTGTAACTTCACACTTCACAACTATCAACTTACCCATGCTACCACTGAATGGAAGTTGTTACCATCTAATGGCCTGTATGGTACTAATCAGCGGTGTTACCCTCATTACAACCACCTTCATAATTAGTACTAACAGCCAGGTTGGTTAACAGGCAGATTAACAGCCCAAGAAGCTCACACTTTCCTCTCAAACCTCATCAACTTGTTCAAATTAAGCACAAAACCAACGAGGACCTGTACCTGGGCACAAAGCACAGCATGCAACTGGCGACAGGAAAGTCTGTAAACATTAAATTGACAAAAATTATGATTCTATTAATTCCATGTATCAAACACTGCCTGATAAAGCTAGTCACTGCATAAATAATTCTGTTTATTCCCTGTGGATTAACCCTATCGGTTCTGGTTGTAAATTAAATGCAAGAGCTGGAGGGAGCACTGCACTCTCTCAGTTTGGTTCATGTGTCTGCATAGAGGGGAAATCAGTTCCTGTTCCACACCACTGCCTGAACACACAGAACTAAGGGAGTACTTCCCACTGGCACACTTTCTGAGTGGCAGTGTAAGGGAAGAGGCAGTTTTTCCCTCCACCCCGCTTACTCACAAGCCAGTGCCTTCCTGGGAGGGGAGCTGTCATAATCAGGAGATGGCTCAAGCCAGCACAGAAACTCACCCCGGAAGCTAATAAAAAGGAAGGGAGAGGAGTGTCTCTGATTCATCCCACTGCCCAAGGCCTTTTTGTGGTAGAAAAGCCTTGCTCAAAGTTGTGCTTAAAAGAAATCCCACCATAATCTAGCATAGCCAATCAAACTAGCATTATTATAATTCCAACATTTTAAAACTCCTGATTCTGAGAGTCATCTCACCAAACCACACACACCAGCTCCCCTACAGAACGAGCCGAGCCTGTTACCTACCCAGAAAGAACCAAAGTTCAGCGTGTCCAATGCTCCACACCCTCCCGGTTACCAGAGCACAAACTAGATAAGGCTGTGCTGTGTATAACACCTCTGACACCGACGTCCCAGTCCTGCAAGAAGTGAGCTGCCTCTCTGCAAAGCCACTTTGAAACCGAGTGAGCAACTGATTCAGATTCACAGCGTGCAAAACTGTGCAGGATGAGGTTCTGCACTTTGAAACTCACAGACTGAACGACCTCATGGGGGTCAGGGCAATTAATGCAAGCATGAAATTAAAATCTTCTCTCACATCAAGAAGTCCACTGTGGAACACAGGGGATACAGACCACTCCTCCGTAAAACAAACTATCAGAAGTTGCTTGTGTCATTAGTGGTTTCCTGCCTGTTGTTCTCTGCCCAATTCTCACAAGCAACCTTAAAATTGTGTGGTTTTCAATTTCTCAAACTCTCCAGAAAAGGAGAACTTTTCAGCAACACCATTAGTTATGTTCCCCCTAGAGAAAAGCAAGGCAGCATTCAACAATCTCCTTGTACAGGTACAGAAGAGGACGGGGCAGAAGGCACAAGATATCAGCCAAGACTTCCATCCACCCCCTGCAAAGATGTCACCCCCAGCCCTGAACCGCTCGTTACAGCCATCCCATCCCGTCATCACTTTTCCTAGCCACGTCTCCAGTTTTGTTGCTGGATTAGAGCACTCTTCACTGTAAAGCACGTCAGAAAATGACAAAGGTCAGCCCCGAACCTGCGGGGTTCGGCAGCCACAGCCCCGCGGGTGTGAGCGGGACACAGCGCCGCCTCCGCCCCGGGGGTTCAGAGGGAGCCCCCTCCGCGGAACCGGGCGGGCAGCACGGACGGAATGAGTCCAGGCGGTGTGCGGAGGGGACACCGGGACCGGCCGGGGGAGCGGTGACGGGGCGGGGAACCGGGCAGGGGAGGCGCGGAGGGAAGGGGTGTCCGAGCTGGCACTCACCGACCCCGTACTTCTCCCGCTTGGTGGGGATCCAGCGGGCCATGCCGGCGGGCAGCGGGGCGGTCCCCGCGGCGGGGCCGGGCTCAGCGCGGCCCCTCGCCCGACACCGACACAGCCACGGCCACAGCCACAGTCACAGCCACGGCCACGGCCGCCCCGCGCCGCTCCGCCATGCTGCCCGCGTCCCGGCCGCCCCGCCGAGCCGAGCCGGGGGAGGAGAGCGGAGGGAGGGGAGGCGGCTGTCCCCGCCCCGGCGGGGATCACCTGCTCCCGCCCCTGGGGGGCACGGGGGAGACGCGGGCCAGCTCGGGACTGGTTCCAGTACTGCCACTTCAGACGCCCGCTGGCAATTCCCCCCGCGAGCATAAACGCAGATTTTTAAAAGGGATTAATTAGTAACAGCAGAAGGACAGGGAGCTGTGGGAGCGGGTGCAGAGGAGGGCACGGAGATGCTGCAGGGCTGGAGCAGCTCTGCCATGGGACAGGCTGAGCAGTCGGGGGGTTCAGCCTGGAGAAGGCTCCGGGGAGACCTCAGAGCACCTTCCAGTGCTGGGGGGCGACAGGAGAGCTGGGGAGGGACTTTTTACATGGACCTGTAGTGATAGGATGAGGGGTGATGGCTTTAAACTGGAAGAGAGGATATTTAGACTAGATATTAGGCAGAAATTGTTGGCTGTGAGGGTGGTGAGACCCTGGCCCAGGGTGCCCAGAGAAGCTGTGGCTGCCCCCTCCCTGGCAGTGTTCCAGGCCAGGTTGGATGGGGCTTGGAGCAACCTGGGCTGGTGGGAGGTGTCCCTGCCATGGCAGGGGGGGTGGGACGAGATGAGCTCTGAGGTCCCTTCCTACCCAAACCATTCTAGGATTGTACAAATAACTAAGAAAACACACAGGTTATTTTAGGAGTACTCCAGGCATTCATAAACATGCTCACAGGACTGCGCTTTGCAAAAGATGCAATGTTCTTGTTAATAAGACCGACTTGGCACATGATGGTGTAAACACCCACGTGACTCCAGAGCTGTGAACGGGGCCTTGGTGAAGTTTTTCCGATTGGGGATAGAGAGGTGAGCTGTGTGGGTACCCATGTCCTGCCTGAACCAGGCTGCCTGGCTTCTGCAGTGATGTCAGCTGTGGCGTGGCAAATTGTCTAGGAGAGGGATATTCTGTAACACCTACTCCTTACACCATTCATTAAGCAGCACCACTGGAAATCACAGCAGTAGATTCTTCACAAAGCATTTGGTGCGAACCGAGGAGCTCCAGGTTCTCACCAGCTCCCTGGGGCTGTCATTAACTAGATCTGGTCTTTATTAGTGCCCCATCTTTGCTGTACACCCATCTCCCATGGAAGGCAACGAGAACTGTCACCACTCAGAGTATTTTAAAACCTAACCACCTCTTTAATTGCACTAAAGCATGAAAATGTGTGAAGAAAATCTTCTTTATTACCTTACACTACAATGAGAAGCACGAGGGGTAGCTCCATTGCTCTGCTGTTACGGTGCCCTGGGCAGATCATTTCTCTTTCACTCCCAGCCTACATCCCTCTTGGTGTTCAGGACAGCTACAGACTCTCCCACCTGTGTTTGTATTACATTTAATTTGCCTTGATCTTCACTGGCGCCTCTAAGTGGCAGAGTAATATAAATAAGAATTAATTACTGGTAATTTGCTCTAACAAATAAACTTGCTCTGTGCAAACCAGAATTTTAAACATAAGGACAGTTGATGTCACTCTTAGCCACAGTATCACTGTAAAATATATTGGTTTTTTAACAATATGTGGCAATCTGTCATGTGCCAAGAATGCGTGGCCCATGAATTTGTTACACACACAGTGCGTTACTCATCGAGCTGTGATGGGTGGTAATGTTACACCCAGCTTCCACTGGACAGCCAAACCCTTCTCTAAAATGATGCTTTGATCTTCTCCCAAGGGCTGCTCACAGCACGACTGAGATGCTCCCAACTCTGTTCAGATGTGTACGTCTCACCGAACATGAGAACACTGCAGGTTAAGTGTGGACATGGGCTCTTTCAATACTCAAACAGCACCTGAAGCTTCAACACGGAGTATGGCAATATGTAGGACAAGTTAAAAGGAAAAGATGTTCAAGCTGGAACTGGTTAACTAATCTGTTATTTATAAAAGATTAATTCAACCCAGCCAACCATGATCAGATGTTGTACTGGCACATATCTGAAGTCATTGTTCTTATGCACAAAAACCTCTAGCTAAAGATTGAGTAGTGCCACTAAAAGTAGTCCTCGGAGCGTTTATGTAGAGCACTGAGGGCTTGCAGAGAGCACAGGACAGGGGCATCCAAATATTTAGATATTTTACAAATTCTTTTACTCCTGAAGATTCACCTAGACTTTATTTTTATGGAAGCTTAACACTGGGAAGTGCTTTGAGACCTTAGCACAAAGAGCAATGGAACTAGGCTACCAAGACAATTAAACCAGGTGATGTTTGCTCTTGGGCTGCCTGGATTCCAAGATACTCCCTGCTACGAGTGGGATATGGCTTTTTGTGGCCCTTTTGCAGCACATGGCAGAACAAGTGACACAGAGGAGACTGCTTTCCTTGCATCACCCTGCATTCCTTTCTGCCCAGGGAACACTCCATCCACCCCGAGGGCTGCTTTAGCATTGCCTCAAGTGGTAGCCTTGTTTCAGGGCTTTGAGCTAAACATTCCTCACTGCAATTCAAGGTGTGTGCTAACCTCCAAAGTTAGTTAAAATGACCCTCTTTAGAAAGGGAAAAACATCTGTTTCTTTTCTGGTAAAGACAGTTTTATTTCTTTCCATTTTACTTATGCTTAGCCACAGCTTTCTGTAGCATCATCCCAAAGAAAGGAGAAACAGCTCGATGAGTAGTGCCTTACAGACGACAAGAGAGGGACTGTGGAACGAGATCTGAGGCCAGATTATTAGAGAAGAAAAGTATTCATGAAGACACTGAAAGGAGTTTTTGAGAGACCACCTGTATTCTGGCTGCCAAGGCCTTTGGCTAGAGATTCTCTAATCAAGAGTCTGACTGAGCCTAGAACCTTGATTTTGCAGTTAAGCTGGCTGAGCTGTGCCAGTATTTTCCAACCCAGGTAAAGCAAATTCTTGGCAGCAAATAAAAAACAGAGCAAAGCATGAAAGGTAGACAAGTAGTAACTAGAGTAGCTGCTTTTATTACGGAAGGGGAAAGTTGGTGAATATTTAATTAAATATAATGATTTGCAAATGTCAGGGGCACAGGAAGAAGCAATCTCAGCTACCACTGAAACTAGGTTTTATTTCAGAAAGCCTTTTATTTCATTTTATAATATCACCAAGTATATTTTTTCCTTCTCTCTTTTCCTTTAAATGTTCAAGTGTTGTTTAACAGGGCCATTAACAGTGCACAGTCTGGACCCTGTTCTTTGCCCCAGAAAGGAGCAGGAGAAAGAGTTAAATTCTAACTGAGGCTTCATCAGAGATTAACTCATTTTACCTAAACACCACATCCAAACCCCAATACTGAGGTCATGTTACAGATCAGAGCTGGAGAGAATTTGGGTGACTAAGGTGTCTCAGAAACGTTTCTATTTCTGAAGTACTATTTACCTGCTCTTTTTTTTTTTTTGGTGGTGTAACTGGAGTTTAAGAAACGTAATTCTAGTGCCCTCCTGTGTTCCAAATAAGAACTACAATAGCTAAAGAATACACCGACCTTCATTGAACGAAAGGAAAAAGGAAGAAAAAAGGTTTCTCCTGTCATAACACTTACAAACTCTTCAGTCCTGGCTCCTATTCAGCTAGGTTCTGTGCATACAGACACAAAAAATGTGGCACTTGAATCAAGCGGTTCACATTCAAAGCAAGAGAAAGGACATGGAAACGGTGTGGAGAAAAACAGAATAATAAACCTGTGCTGTTCAGCAAAATAGTTTAGCACACCAACTAAAAAACTACTACTACAACTAAAGCCACCCGTTCATTAATTTAATAAGTCAGTCCCTCTGGCTAATGAATTATCAGCTTTGGTTAAGAATTGGACTCTTATTTTCCAATCACCAACAGAAGCCATAAACAAATGCAGCAGAGTAGGCTAGGTAAGCAATTAAATATGCAAATACATACACCACAAATAGGAGTAAACAGTGGTTTTATCCATCTGCCTGTACATGTTTTATCATGGAACAATATTTAACATATTATCTGAAAAATCTCATAGCCCAGATAGATTATAGCTGAATATTTCACTGCACATTTTGTTACCAAGGCAAATGTCTGTATGATAGTGCTAGTTTTACTTAGCTTGCATTGCCCTATTGTCAGTTCATTTTGCTGTTCTCTTAATGTAACAGGGATATTTCTAAACAGGTCTTCAACAAAACCACTATTTATTTACCTGCCATCATTTTCACTGGCACTCTTTTTTTTCTCTCTCCAGATTATCCTGCAGCAGCAGAGCTGTGAGAAAGGGCAAACATCCCCTAACTAACTTCAGCTTTACAGCTACCACAGCCCCCCTTTTGATTATCACACGAAGCTAAGGTATGACAAACCTGCGCAGAAGTACTTTCTCCTATTAACAGATAAAGAGTGAGCAAAGGACTGTGCAACCAACACCAGCTCATGCATTATTGCAATCTCTCTCTCTCTTTGGCAAATATATTTCAGTATGGTCCATCTTCCTGCAGTGATGGAACAAAACAATTTCCTCACTGGAAGCTCTGTGCACGCCTCATTGACACAAGGTCTAACATGAATGGGTGTTCACTGTTTCCTTGTTTTATTTATATATATAGAAACTGCTTCTTAAGCAGAGCATATAGTGTTTCACTGAAGAGAACAGAGTAGCAGTTCCCTGGGAGGCTAACTGCACACCACAACACACCAGTAAACTCTCCCAGTTTTAATGACTTCAGGATTCAAATAATAGGCAGGCAGAGATTTCTTGGAGAGGTCAACAGGACTTTACTTCCCCTTACCAGCAGCGTGACTGGTGTCCCCAGCATGGGACATGTCTGCAGACACAGTGCTGTGTAGTTCCCCTGGATTCCCCCTAAGTCAGCCCTGCATTTCTTCAGTCCTAAAGGGGTAGAGCTGTCGATTCCAATACAAGTTTACCACTGTTGAGTTGAGGTTATAAAGCACTGAGTAGGGTAACAGTTAGACACATTTATCACTTTTTATCAAAAGAAATTCTAGATGCAATGTAATCATCTCTGTTTCATGATTTTGTGTAAATATTTCCAAAGCCACCTGACTCCTGAAACCTGACTCCTTTTCAATTAAGCAGGAATGGGGACTGTAACAGCCCTTAGGCAGCTTTGAAAATTTCTGCCTTGATGTATCCTTAGTCAGATGAAGAGGTTCTGAGTAATCAGTTGGCGTTTCCATTTTAATAGCTTTGTATTTTTATGTCTGAGTTTATTAAAATTTCAAAGCTTAGCTTCTCTACCCCTCCTCCATCTGTTTCTTTTTAAGGAAAGACAGAAGAATCTTCCCATCTAGTCTGCCCTTTATCCAGATGGCGATCTCTCCCTTTGTTCAGGCATGAATTCTATCCATGCAAATCAAAGCACCAATCATGCAATCAACTTTTGCACTAGTTGCAAAGCTCAGTAGGATATTTGCTTCATTAGAAAATGCAAGGTGCAACACCACATCTGAGTACATCTGAGTAAGTTCAATGCTGCCAGTGCCAGCATGATGCATGCGTTCATCTGCACCAACTCAGTGTGAGAAGGCCAATACCTTACTCCTGTAGGTACTGCTAAGTCCCAAATCCAATATTCTGAAATGAAACACAACTGGAAATGACACCTCATGTGGCAGAGCATTCAGAGATCTCACTTGTAAAATTACTCTCAGCTATCTTTATCATCTATAATTCACTTGAGTCCATTTATTGCTGCCACATGCACTGAGAAAGCACCTCATGGGCCAGCAGCAAATTCAACTGTTCAGCTCATGAATGAGTAACTGCTGGGAGCCAGACGTTAGTATTCATGTTAGGAACTCATTGAGTGGTCACGATCCTCGAGCGATGTAAATCAGCACAGCCTCAGTGAAGGAAATTGTTTTGCTTGCTTTTCACATTTCATGCACCAAATGTTGGTCTCAGTAATGTCAGAAAGGGTTGTGACATTAATCTCAGTTGGAGATCATCTGACTGATCTATCTCATTTTTTTCAATCTTTACGCTAAAGAAATTTTCAGAGCCTGGGAGATAACCTAGGGATTTCCAAATTCCCACACTCTGTTCTAATCATTGTATTGTATTCTTTTGCTATTTTATTAGAGTAAAAGAGCATTTGATGCTAGAGGAAATTCATAATACCCATGGCTTTTCTTTCATCTAGTTGTTGATTTCCACAGAACTAAATGGTCGCAGGATTATGGTTTTGGCCCCTTCTTCCTACCTATATTAAAAACATATTCACACACTTTCTAATATTGTTTTTTGTGTAAGCAGTTGCATATAGCAGCTCCATGAATGGTTTGAAACTGTGAAAAGGAAGCAGAATTCTGCTAGATTTGGAACAGCAAAAAAGTGTCCCCAGGGCAATATCTGTTTTATGACACCATTCACACTGTGAATATGCCTGGGCCCCTTGTGCTATCTGAATAATTATTGTGGAGATAAATGTTTTGTAGAAATGTACTGCTGATAAAATACTTAATTTCAATGCCAATGTACTGTGGCGTTTATTGTGTTATATTGTTCCCATTTACTATGGAAAATTAAAAGGGTTTTATAATCAGTGAGATACAGCAGAGCTCAGTTAATTTCCTGATAGAAGAATAAACTTTCTTATTGCTGCTATTGTGGCATTCTTCACTTACTTGTAAGAGACATTTCATTGCAAAAGACTAAAGGATAGAGGAAAAGGTTACTGAATACATAACAACTCTATTTTTACAACACATGGAACAGCAAGGAAAGCTGTGATGAAGGTCTGTTTCAGCACTAAAAACAGATAGAAAGGTGTTTTGCCAACACTTGAGGAGCTGAGGGACAAAGTCAGTAGTAAGCTCAGACTAGTAAGATGAAGATTTCAGCAAAATTCCTGGTGTAACAGCATGAACTGCAAGTAGAGTCAATCAATGAAGGATACGTTTTGCTCCAGCCAGTAGTTTCATATCTTAGGCAGAAACTGTTTATGTACAGCAGTATGAAAGCAGGTTGAGTTTTAATTCTCTCTTTCCTGCTTCTCTGCTATCATGTAGACCAGAACCTTCAACTGGAGCCACCGTGGCACAACTGCAATGAAACAGGCACCAGCTCTGAATTGATGTTTCACTTTTGTGCCAGTAAGCCTGCTCCTCCCTCCTCTTCGAGATCATGTGAAAGATTAAAAGGAGGAAGCGCTGGCAGGCATTTTCATTAAGAATCACTGGCTAATTCCAAAGTGCCTATTAGTAGAAGCCCTCTTGCAATGCCTGTGGTATCTATCCATCACAGCTGAATCCTGGATATCGACTGGTTTATATTTAATGTCTCTCTTACATCTTTAATGTCTGAAGAGCTTCTTCCCGAAAGTGTCCTCAGCAGGGGGTAGTGTGCTCAGATTTAATCAACATTTTCAAGGCTGGAAATGAGCTTCCAATAATTCTTAGAAGTTGTCTTCAGCAGACTGCAATCAATAATTCCTCTTTTTAAAAGCTGTACTCTTTTTCTTCCTCTGCTCCTGGGAAGTCTATATGAAAAGTATTACTACAAAATCAAGCCTCTGATTTTGGCAGTCAGGATATCAGATAGCTAAAAAAACCCTATTGAAGTTGGAAGCCTGCTACATGCAGGAGTAGAATGTTTTTTCCTAAGGAGTTCAGATGCATTTTATAAAAAACAGTAATTGTTTTTGCCTTACTTCAGAGGTTTTCCTTACCAAAAACGTCACCAACATTTGGTTGGTGATGGGGAGATGTAGATTCAGATGGACAGAGAGCAGCAGCAGTGGAAGGATCTGACACTGGTCTCACAGGAGTTTGAAGCCTGCTTGTCTCTACTGTCACATGTCATTATTTCTCAAATAATAAATCAATCTTTATAAAAAGAAAAATCAAATCAAGATCTTAGAAATGATGAGCTCAAGCTAAAACTAAATGCTGCAGTTCCTAGACCTAACCACAAAAAATAAAGGCACCCCAGAAGTCACTCAGTCTAATACCCAGATAGATATTTTGTGGCCCAGACAAATCTCCACTCAGTGTGGACCTAAGCTATAAAGATGTGGATGTGCTTTATTTTGTTGCAGACAATTAATGGTTATATGCAACTCTTCAGAAGTACTAATCTACAACTTAAGGGCTCTGGATGCAGCACATTCTTTGCATCCTCAATAAACACAACCCCCCTGTATTTACTTACAGGGCTCGATTTATTTGCTTAAGCAGCTTAGAGACCTGTATAGGAAATGCTCTGAACAAGCACAAAGTTCTATTACATGATGCACACTTTAGAATAAAAAACGAAGACTTTGTGCTTCTTATGACTCAATTCCATTTGCCCAGGAATAAATGATCACATGAATGATATATTCATAGCCCTAAGAATTTCTCCATTCATCTCATACTGACTTTTTAGGAGTTTTATCTTTAAAATTTTTTTCTTCGACTTTCTTATTTCCCTTTTCTCCTACTGAGAAATAGTCCCAATATGGAGAACCAAAATTGAGAAACAATACCAGTACAATAATCACTTTTTCTAGGGTACTGCCTGACGCATGCAGTCCTACTGATAAGAGTCTGTCTGCAGAGCTTTAAATGTCCTCTGGGTAAGTCAATTCTCTCTTGCTTGAAGCAGGCTTTCATTTTTCAAGAAATTTATTGTAATGCCTCATCCAGTTTTGATTCTCCAGAGGTAGAATACTTCTCCTGGGGACCCCCTTCATTCTAGAAATAAAAAGTTTAGATGACATTCAAATTTTTGTGCCTCTCTTGCACATGTAGACCTTCAAGAGAGTACACTGGCTCGGTGCAGTGCACCAGTCACTGAATGCAGAGCTTTTATCTTTTATAAAGGGGACCAGAAAAGAGGGAAAAGGAAGCAAGGTATGCTTGGTTCTCACTGGAATGGTGTGGAATGGGCAAAATAATGAACACCTATGAGCAATATAGTTTAGGGGTTGGAAGACCTCTGGTATTAATTCAGGTAACTCAGCTTACACCCTGCGTCTCACAGTGTTCCATGTACCACCTTCTTCCTCTCCCTTCCCCACACAAGCCTCACAGAAGGGGTACAGAGCTTGAACACAGACTTTCTGCCAGTATAATCCACAGACACCCTCTTTGCTGACTTGCTGCTCCTATACCACAAAGTTTGTGCTAACAAAGAAGCCATTAGATTGTTTCATCCCTCCAGAAAAGCAAAACTTTACCAGCTGCAGTGGGAGGAAAAAATCTCTGCTATGGGGAAATGGAGATTAGCACCGAGGGCTATGGAGATCCTGAACACCTAAGAGTGAGAATTAATGATAAATATATCAATGCTTAAGAAAAGACTCACTAAATACCAAAATTAAAGTAGTGGGATGTAGGGAGGAAGGTATTAGAAATGGTTTCTTTTAAAAGGTCTAAGCTTACAGCCCCCATATGGGAGTGGATATTCCTCCTAAAAAGAGATCTACAAATGCTTTATGGAAGTCCTCAAGGTTACTGCAGCTCTGTTTGTGAGAAGATGCTATGACACGTGTTAAACAGTAGATGCCACTAAGAGATCAGCATGGAAAACAATAGTGCTAGCCCAGACTCAGCAGGGAGCAGCCCAGCCTGTGGCAGGAGAGAACGCTGTCACTGCAGAATGGTGACAGCTCTGGACCATTCTGTGGCAAGGCTACAGCACAGTTTGTGGTACCTGGGACCAGTGGGCTGGTTCCTTGGCAGCAGCAAAAGAAAAGCAAATGAAAACAGCTCCACATAAATCTATGAAGAAGGAACAATTTGCACTGAAGAGTTAGCATCCAGTCTTTCTGTTTCTGCATACTTATTTCCTTCTGAAGTCCTTGCCTGCCTCAAATACTTCTGCAGCAAGTATCAACAGCAAATGAGAAGAGATTTCATCTTCTACATGAAAAACTACCTCCTCCTGCCCAAAGATATAAAATAAAACTGTCGTTCAGCTATGCTTTCAGTATTTGCTGTGTGAGAACAAAAAGTGCATTTGCAGAGTCATTGTCTATAAGGATTCTCTGTAGATGTGCATGTGAACTGCAACTCCAAACATCTCCACTTTTCAAAGCCGTAAGTGGCAGCCCAAAACTTTAAGAGTGATTAAGTGGCCACTGGATTTTTAAAAACCATTCCCTCTGTATACTGTGCCTACCCCATTTTATTTTGAAGATGTCATATGTGTTATTTCTTAGTAAAACTTCATATTCTGAGTAACTGTGGGAGCTCAGAAGAACCAGGCGTCACGGAGACAAGATACTGCCACTGGCTGAGAGGTAACTCCCTAGAGCAGACTGCTCCATGGGTCCTACAGAAACTGGGAACCACTGCCTTGCATGGAATAGTATTTTGCTCTATGCTAGCCGGTGGCTCTGCCACTTTGCTGCACACAGAAGTTATCATCAGGTGACAAGCAGTCACTTATTCCCGTAGGGCTATTACTGGGCTTAGATCCACGCCCTCAGCAGGGAGCAGGTACCACACAAACAGTGCTGGTGGTGGGTGCAACTCCCCTCTCCAGCCAGGCCAAGCATCATGTTTTCACTTCTTTATGCAGCCAGAAGTCTCAGGCAGAGTCTGTCCCTGCAATAGCATAATGCAGCTTACTCCAAGGAGAACACGTTGACAAGGCACTCTCTCTCTGTTCCTCAGGAATGTGTCTGGACTGACATCAGACCGCTGTTGCCAGGCATTTAGAAACATACGCAGTGCCTGTAGCAAAGCAGAATCAACCAACCAAGCAAAAGAAAATAAAATTACTTGCTGGCAACTGGTAACTCTCTTATAGTAGGTAAGAAAAAGCTTCCCTCTGTCTTCCTATTCATCTGGATTTTAATTAGTGAGTTTAGTAGAGACATCCAAGAAGAACAGGTTGTCAATACCCTGCTCAAATAATTCAGCTTAAATAATACTTATCTCTAACACAGCAGTTTAAAAACAACTAATTTGTTCATCAAAACTGCACTGCAAGAAAGGTAGGAAGACTTGATTATATTATTGCTTGGCTGACATGAAAGACTAATCAGAGTAAGACAAAGTGTTTGATCCAACACCAGCTTTCAGGATGGAGGATTAAACACTAAGGGATTCCAGGATCAAGCACACATTCCTTTAGAAGCCTATGCAGTAACAGCAACAGAGAGGTAACTGCCTTTAGCCTAGAACATTAGTTCAGTCTTGAGATACAAATTAAGAGACACACATAAACTACTTAAGAAATGGGGAAAAAAAAAACCCTACCAAAGTGTACAAAAAGGATGGAGTCTTTTGTCCTAAGAGAAAATATGTGCATTTCTTACATGTGGTGTGCTGTGTGCAATCTGTAATTACTGGTGCAAAGTCTGCATTAGAAAGCAAATGAGGATGCTGGCTCTCAGCTGCTGTGAATCAGCACCACTGCTGCCTTCAGCAACATGCTGACACCACTCAGGCCTTGGAATGGCTCTCACATTTTAAGATATAAATCCATCCATTAAGGGACCGGCTCTGACTCTTTCCAGTTTGGTGATTCAGCTCTCTTTGGTTTCACTGAGTCCCAGATGGGATGACTGATTCATAGGTAGCAGTTCAATGTATTGTTTTATGGGAGGGAAGGCAGAAGCAGACTTGATCTGCAATTTGATGAGGCCCTATGAACATGGAAATGTTTGTTTCAGCACTGCAGGGAACAGTCCTAAGGGCTAAGGGACTCTGCATTCTTTCTTCTAACATAGAAACAGAAAATTCATAGAGCCTTCTCTATCATCACTTCGCTACTTCCAGTTTTTGCCTACTTAGAAAATGTCAGATTCATATGGAACTAGTGATTAGAAAATACACTGTAGGGAACAATTCTTCACTGAGCCACAGTCCCCATCGTGACAGAGACCTCCTGCAAAAGACTCAAGGCTATGAACTCATATTGCAGTCAGGATGTTTAATTTCTTAGCCAAGTATTCCAGTCTTATTACAGGACTGCTGTAGTAGTACAGTGTAACTAGCCAACAAATCTTCCAAATTTTGTTCAAAAGAAATCAAGGACTAAAAAAAAGACACAACTCTTGATAATCCACTGTCAGAGATGGTGCAATTCAGTAAAGCTCTATTAATGGGAAGAGAACAGCAAGAGTTTATATCACCTGAGCTCCAAAACCCTGGCATTATTCCCTTCTCATAGCACAGCAGAAGGAATGCAGGACAAACCTGGATCACCTTGAGTGGTATAGAAAAAAAAATGCCAGCACAGTGAGTCCTGGCAGATACAGTCCACTTGAGATTCAAGAAGAGTATATATCTAAAAATGTTCCAGCTCTCTATTTATGTCAGTTCTGGCAAGCTTGCTCCTCTAAGATTACATAAGATTTATGCACTCATATGATGTATTGTCTTATCCACCATTGCTTTAAGGCTGCCAGAGTTTCATACTAATATCTTTTCTCCTTTCCTTTTCTTTTTTCTGCCACCTGCAGAACTAGCATTTCAGAGGCCAACAGCATAAAGTCCTTTCTAGCTCTTCCCTGTATGAAAAATCCAGCCCAGCAACTTCACGTTGGCGTTCAGGGCACCCCTTCACAATTCTGCTGCACCTCTGGCTCGTGGGGCAAAGGACATGATCACAAACAAAGCATCTGGTACTTCTTGGGACTAAACTGTGCTGCAGGATCTATGTCTGGTATATTAACTAATGAATCAATGTTTCTGTCATTTCAGTCAACAAATTTAAGCTGAGGATGTGGCTAAATATGTTAATAGCTAAGTTGTGATAAGTTTTAAGGCTCTAGAAGAATCCACGCTGTGAATCCCAATTTCATATTTCTGTTTCAGAGATTATTTTATCTCTGATTCCACCTGCTACAGATCTCTGCATTCCCTGGAAAAGATCAGCTTGGCACTTGTCTGTAGCTATCAGGCAGGGCTGCTTTCTTACTGTGGACTGGCACTTGGTGGCACTAGAGCTCATGTTAGTGAAGACCCAGATGAATCAGCAGCATTTCACTGCTCATATAGTTGATGCACAGTGTCATCTAAAACGGTTTGCTCTGTAACATCCCTCAATGAGCTCTGAAGTCTGGCTCTGCACTTTCTTTGAAAATATATGTGCTGTATAATTCTAAGTGAAATGTTACCCACTTCCAGTTTTCTGCAATCTTCTCTGAAGTTCTCCACAGGATTTATAATTGTGAATTCTCCTGACACCACAGGAAATCGAACAACTTATCTCATTTCCAGTGCCAAAAGTACAGTCAACACTTCACAGACAAGCAGAAATTATGTCTGCCACGTTATAATTACAGAGGCTGATCTTGCAATCGGTCCTTAATATCAGCAGGAAGCCTGATCAGTTTTATCTGGATTCCACATACTCTGCAGGAGTCCATACACACAAATGAGCTAGCAGCACTGATCTGTAAGAATGTACGAGCTGCTATTAAACTGCTATCCTAAATTATAGTTTTGTTTTGGTTAAATATTACCTTTACATTTAGGTTAACAAAACATCTGCCACTGCAACAGCTTCTTAGAAGAAAGATCAAGTCTTGGATGCATATTGTGATCAAAACCTCGATTAAAAGAGGATGAGATTTGAGCATGAAACAGCAAATATTTGGTGACATTGGACCTCTTACAGCAGCACCTTGTGTCAGAGTAGTAATAATTTACAAGTTTTAGTAGTCTTCTGTTCACATTGAAATAACTGCAAACACTGTCTACCAAGCTCATAATACACAAATTCCCAAGATTTAAATATGATAATTCTGTTACGGATGGGTGTTTTTATATAAACAAGCACTCAGGAGACTATGGGAAGCTTTGCATAACTAAACCAACAGACCATCAGTGACTGCCCAGCACTGCAGCTGTGAAGGCAGAGTACACAATTTCCAAATCACTTGTCTTTTAATCCTCTAAAAACTGCTTCTCAGTACTTTTAAAAGACAGTGTCTTTTACGACTATGTGTAAAATGAGTTTAAGGGAATGCAACAGCCTAATAATCTCCTTCTTGCAAGTGCCAAATGGATCCAGTAACATTCAGCAACTGCTGCAGAAAATGTTTGATGACTGTGTGAAGTTACTAACAGGGTAACATGCTACGGAGTGCTGAAATCTCTGGCTAGCTCCTTTTTATATACACCATAGAACCTTTTAACTCACTAAAGCACAGAATCAGTGAAAAAGTTTTCCTGGGCTAAGTGAAGTCATGGGTGACTAAGCTGGGGATATGTGCTGTGCAAGGTTTCCCACCCTTCATGGCTAATTGTTGGTTCTCAGACTATGTCTGAATACAGTCACTATCTCCAATTATCATTAAATAAGGAGGGTTAACAAGACAGACAGTCAGAGCCCAATTTAAACTTCACTGCAGCAGAGACTGCAGCAAGTGGCGTGGACACACCCTGTTAAAGATGCAGAACATCATTTCTGCCCTTCAAGCTTACTTCATCCCCTTTGCTGCAATGCTGTCGACAAACACAAAGCTTAACCCTTTTTAGAGCAAACTGCCTCAAAAAAAGCAGGCATCAAGTTGTGCAGTATTTAAGCTAGAAACTTAGGCTATAAGTGGTCTGTATTCACTATAGATACCCTCTTCCCTCAAAACAAAGCTTCAATATATATGTACGTGTGTATGTGTAAAGAATATTATGGTCTGTTGTTCTTCACATGGGAAGTGCTTGCTGCAGAGAAGCAGGTTTGCAAATGCCTGCCTGAGAATCTGAATTCCTGGATCTTCATTGCAAAGATCTGACACAAGGCAAGCATGACAGTGCAATTTTCCAAAATCCATCTGAGTTCTTATGGTAAACTGAGGCACAGGTTCCACCCAAATTCACTTAGAGGCTTTGACTAAGCCATTTGTAAATCCAGGGCAACTTCAGTAAACAGCTGCAGGCAGAAGAATGAAGGAAAAGTGGAACTTTGCTGAAGCTAAAGCAGAGAAACATTTCCTACAGGAAGCCTTTGACTTAGAATTTTACAACTGACCTGAATTTCTTTCCAAGATCAAAATTTTGTCTGTGTCAGATTACTAAACAAATTAATCTATTACACACAAATATTTCTCTTTGATTGCTGTTCTTCCTTGCCATTGAATCAAGCAACTGTGCAAGGATCCGAGGAAACCCGGACAAAATAGTGTGTAGTTCACCTATTCCGGGTTGTCTGTTACTGGCTTGCAAGAGAGCTGCTGTAGACAATAAATTAGAGCAGTCCCAGAGCTTAGACCTACTTGAATTTGGGAAGAGCCAAACCAGCATCATCCTTAGTCCCTTGTGAAGGGCAGCCCAGATTCTGAGCCTCAGAGCACACGGTGAGAAACCTATGGGACTTTTATTAATGACTATGCAGCATGGACAAGAGGGATGCACTGCAGAATCACAGGGCTTGCTGTTCTGTTTCAGAACCCAGATTTCTCCTATCCCTCATCACAAGTGACTGTATTAATGGTCTAATTGCCTGAGCCTGCCGGAAAGAAAAGAAAATCAAGACAAAAGGTAGTACAGTGTGGAGGAAAGCAGTGAAACGTTCCTTTCAGAAAGCGTCCAGTTAGAGGGGAAAGAAAATCAGATGCTCTGTGAAAATGCAAACAAGAGTGACACTGAGCCCTTCTGCATAAGCCAGGCACAGGGATCTAGTGGAGAAAACTATGTTCTTTTGTATTCACTTCAATGCCTAAACCTCCCATTAACAGAAATAAAAACCTGTCAGTAGCTTTTCAGTGCTCTCTCTTCTCTGTAGCAGCTCCCAGGGCGATATCTGCTGTCTCACTGCTGACAGCTGAAGCACTGAATCCTTCTGGCTTCAGTCAGAATGAAAATAAAGTACAGTGGTCTCTGCTAAGCAGGTGAGTCTGATTCTCCTTTTATACTCAGGTAATTTAGCAGTGAGTCAGTCAAGCCAGTGGAATCAGTGGCAGCTATAAAGATACATATATATATATATATATCTATATGGGAGGGAGATCCAAAGCAGTTCATGTCATATAAGACTGCTGTACAATTTTTACACCCATATTTCCAGATACCTTTCTCAATAAATGTACCAATGAAAACAAACCCCTTGTCTAATAATAGAGACCACTGCATAAAAGACTTCATGTTGTAGGCTGGAATAGCAAGGAAACCAAGTAATAGAGGGTTCTTGGAGCACTCGAGCAGTTGCAATCCAGGCTACACATACACATTTATAGATCCTTGAGAATTTACAGACAGAAAAATCAAGGTCCCAACTGACTCAGAGTTCAAGGATGTCTGCAGGGAGTGATTTGGTACTGACCAATGTACAGAACCAGTGTTTTGTCCCAGATCTTCAAGCTGATATAAAACAGGATTTCTGTAGAGCTTTCCTAATTCACTGCAGCTGATGATACATGTTATTCATAGTGACTTATGAGGAGAAAGCCAAGATAAGGTTACGTTTCTTTCATCTTGTTTTGTTCCTTTCTTGAAGGCTCTCTGTTGCTGGTGCATCCCCACTAGACAGGACTGGACAAAGCTAACTGGACTGGAAATTGGTTTCTTCCTACTGTCGACACTATAAAAATAGCATCTGTAACCTCTGCTCCCTTAAAGATGCTCTGCTCGAGACCCTGATTTTGTTCCATTTCAGTTGTTGACCAGATACTTGAAAAGCTGGCTTCTGTTACTAGATAATTCACCTCTGGGCATCCAGTATGAGAACACTGTGGGGCTGCCCACTGGAAATTCTGGTCACTTCACCAGCAAGCTGAATGGGAAAGGGGTGTATCTGAACACAGAGCTAAAGTTTGGAGGAAAGAGACCTAGAGATCAATACTCCTGGTTCCTTTAGTAAGATTTGGAAGTGCAAACAAGTGATCAGGGCAGGAACTATTGATCATTTGAGTTAAAAACAACTTCTGCACACTTTGACCTTGTGATTTCCAGATTTCTGCCCAAATGCCTAGGATGTATTTTGCAAGCTATAGCATCTACTTTTCACCTCCAATCCTTATCTGAAGTTTAAATACCAGAATTTACGGCTACATGTCCGTTAATTCTCCTGGATGTGATTAGCTGCTCTGTCAAACCAAGATGATGCATAGATGTTCTTTCAAGACCAGTGGAGCTCAGGTACTAATTCATTTAAGGCACTGTAAATCATGCTAGCAAGAAGCAAAAAGGTACAGATACCCCTCATCCTACTCACTATGTTGGTTTGCATAGTATTTTCTCAATAATGGGGTATAGATGCCTTCCAGTGCTGAACTCCTGAAGTCTCAGATATGCAGGCTCTTAGGCATTTTAGCCTTTTCCTTACTTATCCTTGTTCTAAAAATACTGTCAAGACTATCTAAATCAAAACTGAAATGTCTACATTACACACCGCTGGTTTTACCTACTGAAAAAAAAAAGGGGGAGAGGGAGGTAGGAGAGGAGAGAAAGCAGGAAAGACAGAAAGAGAGAGCAGTTATTTTCAGAAGAATAGAGTTGCTTGGTTTATTGACACGTGTGATACAGAAGGTCAATTTGTTTGCTGTTATCTGCCAACACAAAACAGTGTCATGTTCTGCTGTCACCACTGATCACTAGACAGCTCCCAGACATTGGCACTTTTGCAGACATGCCACAGCTAGGCTAGGCAAAAATGATCTTGTGAAAGATAAAAGGTGAAAGATTAAGGATTTGGCCTGTGGTGATGTGGTACTAAAAATTCAAATCCTATAGGATGATTCTTGACTTTTTCACGTAAGACTTTATAAGCTTACATACAGCGGTCCTGTGGTCTATGGTCAGATATCCCCATCCTTGAAAGATCACAGAAACTATAAAAAGTTCAGGCTGAAATGTAATGTATACTTGGAACATGATGGTTCAAAGCAGTTGTGGTTGAGAACAAGTATATTAGCAGCCTGGTAAGAAAGAGACAACCCTCTCTTCCTCAAAAGCTTTTGTTAATCCACCTGCTATTAAAACAAAGATTCATCACAGCTACAGACTCTACTCAGAATTCTCTCCACACAACAGTTTCTGCCACTGTTTGGCATTTCAAAAGAACACATTTGTTATAAATCTGAAAGAGCAAACTCTAGGAAGCATTAGCTGTGGAAAAGAGAGTAAGTAAAGATGCAGAAATAAGCATTGCTGAGCACTGAAACACAGTATTTAATAAACAGGTATTTAGAACACAAGGTTAGTCTATGGACCTCAGTCACTGCTGTTATTGATTTAAAAGCACTGGTGTGACAGCTCAAGATTTTCTAAGCATTTATGACCCTTCCATAAGAGGATGGGGGTACATAGAGATGTCCTCCATTCCACAGCCAGTCTCCTGCTGACTTAAGAAGTAGTTAGGGGCTCTTCTGAACTTGACAGAATTGTTGACAAATCTCCCAGTAACTCTAAGCAGCATCAGTTAATGGGCAAGTGAAAATAACAGCCAGGTTCAGGCTGTTCTTGCTTACTGCACTGCATCACATTGGGTAAAACTTCTTCCAGTTTAAAACTTCTTTACCAGTTTAAAACCTTATCTCTGTGGGAATCTGTGCTTGTACAGTTCCTCCTACAAAGCTTCCACAAATCTGTTTACTTAATTCTCAGCTTTTTAGTACCCTGTTAACATTGAAAGGACCCTTAAAAATATCATACAATGTCAAAATGCCACATACAGGGTGTCAGTAAGTGACAAAAGAGAGATATATTGCAAAAATAAAATGTATACTTTTGCACATCAAATGAAAGGAAAGAAATCATGATTCTGGCATGTTAAAAGATCCACTGAATTGCTCATCTCCATTAGAACTGCACTGAGTCAACACTGCTTCCACCTAGTCCCTTCAGGATGGGAGTCAGGCAAAATAATGAGAGTTAATTGCTTTGGCAGTGTATATTAGGACACTATGCCCAAAGGTACTGATCAGTGAAGATGGGCTAGAGCAGGTTTTTCTGATGTGAAATTCTTTTTGCCTTGTGCAAAGAACAGAATAAAAAGCTAAAACAAATTTCTTCCTCACCACATAAAAAGGTGTTTAAACAAATGTATTCTAGCAAAAGATTGAGCAAACAGGCCGTTTTTGAAACGAGAGAGTTGAGATGCAGGGAGACACTGGTTTATTTTTAAATCCCATTTGCATGCAAAAATCACAGCTTGCAGCCACATCTGCTGAACCCGCAATAGCAGTTGCCCTTGTAATGCGATCTGCAGGCTTTTAAAATCCAGCCCATTGATTAGCTGCAGGGCTGCAGGACGTGATTCTATTTATTTATGTATTTATTTGTGCCTGGAGCAGCACAATTAATCAATGAACACTGGCAAAAAAATGATAGGGAAAAAAGAAGCAATAGCCTAATATCAAAGACTACTTCTGTGCACAAACACTACTAATCAGATTGGCCTCCATGACTACCTAGAATGAAATTTAACCTTAAATATGACTCCAAGTTACTACAAAGACTGCAAGTAATTAAATTCTAGATATTATATATTGTTTCTGCTATGGAGGCACACTAGAGTCTAGTCCTAAGCCAGGAAAACCATGATGTGAGATACTGAATACCTCTTAAAAGAAGGCAGGAAGTAGTAATGAGGCCACTACGTGGGAGAAGTGAACTGAAAGTCACAACATCTGATGGGTGTTTCTCAAGGTGTAACTGTACAGCAGTCAGAGCAGTTAACCCTAGCTTAACTTTCTGAGAGGCAGTGACAAGAGCATGTGTATGTGTGTTACTGGTGGCTTTGCACCTCTTAAAAAGAATAGCAGCAAAACTGTGCACTAATGACATTTCTCAATGTCTGATATTGGGCCTTATGCTGCTGTCTTTCCAATCAACAGCAAAATTCCTGCTGGATGCAAAGGTGGCAGATTGGGTTCATTAAATTTAGAGTAAATTCACAGCAGCAAGCTCAGCACGAGCCCACCTCCTCAGCTATTGTTCAGGCTGTAATCAGGCACATCCATCACACAGCTTTGCATCTGTCTGTGTCCTCTCCCCCTCGCCCAAACATCATCCTCTAGTCTGCATGAACAATGGATGCAACGATCCTAGAAGTCTCTCTCATATGAGGTAACTACAAATGGGAATATGTCTTTGTTCATAATTTATATTATGGTGTGGACACGGCTGAGGTTAGCATATGGCATTTGCTAATGGTCCCTCCTATCCCACATTTCTCATAGGAAGACAATTTAATAGAGCTGATGTCTATATCCCTTAACAAATTCAATTAAAAATGCTGCAGCAGCTGCACACGTAATAGAATCTACATGCTCTTCAGCAACCTACTTTATTATGGGCTACTGTTTTAGGAAGTAATAGAAGGTGCAAAAGCAAAGATGTGCAGAACTTGGGGCAATGGACAACACCTGCCTTTCACTATAATACCATATATAATATCAGCTAAATGCACTTACCTTGTCTCAGTGACGAATGCAGCCAATCACCCATTTGTCTTCTCTCATTTTTAATTAGAGCCACTAGTTATATACCACAAGAACAGGGTATTTCTGGGGTAACAATGTAAGTAAATTCAAGTTCCTGCTGTCCCATAGAAATCCTCAGAAAATCACTTACAGCCATTACTACAAAGACCTTTAGAAGCACAAAATTGCTAAAAGATGCATTCACAGGAATGCATAAAAGCATGTTATGTGATCAGCTCTCTTTCCAAGTCCCTGAATGCGTGCCATTCCCAACTGCTAACCAGGGAATGGTGTGCCACTACAGAGACGTGGACAGAGGATAACGTGCACTTAAGTTTTGTGAAGTTCAGATGCTATAGAAATGGGAGGCAGCTGGTTCAGGCTCTGATGCAAAGTGTTCATCAACAGTTTTACATTATTTTCCAAAGTCAGGCTCATGCTTGTATATCTCTTTAAACCAGGATGTGCATGACAGTTTTCCAAGCTATACTTCCAATAGAACACCAGGTTCACAGAGACATGAGAGAAAAATATACTTGTTATACAGAGACCCTCTATGACAGGATCCAGCAAATTTCCTCTTGTGACAGTTTCAGCCCATACATTATATCCATGTAGCTGGTCAGTCGATACTTACAACAGCTTGTAACCAACTCTACTACCTGCTGATGCATCTGTTTCATAAACTATTTTACTGTGATATATAAGTCAAGCTGCATACTCCTGCATTTTTTTCCCTTCATCAAAGCCTCCAGGCCAACAAAGAGTTGGTATAAATAATTCACAGTATGTTACCAAGAAAAGCAGCAATGCTGCAGCACTTACCTATCTGCTTAAATGCTGTATTAGTCCAGCAATGTGACTTCTAAGCGCTAGATCTTGAAAAACACTGGTTGGAATGATCTCATCATGGAAGGCAACATTTGAAGAATCAGAAGACAGCCTCTCTGAAAGAAAAACAATCACGCTGAGTCTCTGCGTTTGGATTTATTTATTGCTATGACAATAGCAAACTGAAAGATTTAGCCAGAGCCCTAAATGAACACCCAACTTCTGTGAGAACTAATGTACAAGTCTGTGCCAAACTCCCCTCATGTCTGGGTCATGAGGTCTAGCAGCAATGCCTGTGTCCCTGTAAGGGGGGTACTACACTCTGGAAAGCTTCCCTATATAATACTACTGCTATTCATAAAACAACTATTGCTTGGATCTTCTGAAGAGGAAAGGTGAAGATTTGGTCTCACTACTCAAACTTGTAAAACTGCCTGTGGAGCGAGTGCCTGTTCAACAGAAATAAATCTTGGGTAACACCAACCTTGGGACCAAGATCATTACCTTGAACTACTTGCATTGCCATTTTTGGCTATGTAGCTCAGAGATTCAAATTTTAGCCCTGAGCAAGGCAGCAGGTTATAACAGACAATGTAATATCCATAACATAGAGATACCCCTAGATGATAATAAATGAATGTTGTCTAACATCCTGATAGACAGACCCCTAACTCTGTATTGTTAGCTCATGTTTCTTTCCTTGGAATGACATTCAATCACCATGTGCCTCCTGATGGCCATTTATCAACTCCCAAGCTGATAACCTGCTATCATACTTCTACACACAAAACATCTGGGATCCAATCTGAATCCTAGCACCTCTCTTCTGCATTATCTCTTACAGATGGAGCACTGTAATTAAACCTGTCAGATCCAAACACACGTGGCAAATAATTTTTAAACACAGTTCCCAGAGAGGGGGTCTCTGGTGTGTGGGTTGCAGTGGTGGAAGATAGGGAGATAAGTGTTTCACAGGGTGAAATAACCCAGAAGAAATCCAGACATGGGTTAAATATTACTTAGGTCCATGTGCTAAACTTTCTATGATATTAAGCTAGGCAATATTATCCTGATAAAGAGCTGGGGTGAGATTGAGCCATACCTCAGGTAAATTTCATAGTCTCTTTCCTTCCTGACCATAAGAAAGGATTTCTGCTTTACAGAAAACAAAGCTAGTTTTTTATTATTGAAATTAAAGATTCATGTAATGAAAAGTTAGAATTTCTACATTCTTGTCCTGTTTCCAGACCTCTGATCCCATGAAGTGTGAAGGTCAGGATGTTAAAAGGTACATATATCCCTCCATCCCCGCATAGCTAATCATATATACATACTGTTCCACAACACAGGATTCCCAGACCCAAACAGAACATAAAGCTTTTGCTCAATTGGGCTGATAGAGGCTAAAATAAACATGGTCTGTTCTACCTCCTGCTCACTCCCTGTTCACATCTGCCTGTTCTGCCCTACAAGTGCACTGGGAATGTTCAGGGATTTTGATGAGGCCCATCTGTAATTCCCCAGCCCACAAGGCAGTTTAGTCTGCACACGTGAGCACTTTTAACACACAGTGCAGCCAAACCTTGCAAATCTCAGTTTGTATTAGTGGCTGCAGAAGCAAGGGCTCAGATGGCAGATATTTATTCCAATTATCCGTGGGATGGCAAGCCAATTTTGTGCCTTGTTAAGTAAATTACTCCTTTAATAGGATGGGTTTATGTATCTGGTGTACTAGCCTGGGGAAATAAGAGTTTTCATTTTGCACATAATCATTCCGAATGTTGACAGACTGCAGGAAAGGCACAGCTAAAATTTACATTTGGAAAGACACTGATCAAATTCTTAACCAGAATCAATAATCAAATGTATTAACATAAGACACTAACAAAAATGTCCTCCTTTTGGTTTCACTTCACAGTGGTGTAATTTTGGAGCAACTCATGAGAAGCCATTAGGTGACCATGGCCTTTTATAACGAGCAAATGCAACAGGACCATCTTTAGAAAACACTGCCAGTACCACTTAAATGTTCTTTAACTAAAATTGAGGTAGGACAATCCAAATCTCCTTTGAAGCTAACTAATTAGTATTTGTGATGCATCTTGAGATCTGTAGATTAAAAGCTCCAGAATAAGATAATGTTTTACTCTATTATTAGTCAATCAAGTTTCTATAAACACACATTGAAATGAAATCACTTAAAAAACCTTGATGCTTCCTCTCCCCTTTATTTTCCTCCATCCTTTAATTCTGTTTCTTTGATACACTCTTACATTTCAAGAGCCTGGTCTTTAATACTCCTTTTGTAGCTACACAAAGTGCATTAGGAATGATCTGCCCATTAGCTACCAGAGAAGAGTCATAGGCATCAGTTCCAAATGTTCTAAAGCAGTTTACTAGGCTCAGAGACTTTGATGAGAAGTGTGGGAGGAAGACAGAGACACACAGAGAAGGGAAAACCAGCAGTCTTCCTACACACACTCCTTATTAGCTTGAGTAATCCCCTTAAAGCTATTCAAATGAAATCTCAAAGCCTGATGCAACTGATGTTACAGGCAGACAGAGACTTCTGTCTGTATAAATAACTTTATGAAAATTGCAGGACTTGACAAAAAAAGATTTCCTAATTCCAAGCCTCCATTCTAACCCTCTTGTCTTTCTAAAAGAAAAATAAATAACGTATCCATTATGTGACATCTGCATACCCCTAAAGATGTGCAGCTAGGAATGGCTGAGCTAAAAACTGATTTGAAAAAGGAAACAGTAAGTGTGTGAGCAGATTCTGCAACACAGGCTGAGAAAAAGGAAAAGGTTCTTCCTGCATCTGACCAGGAGCTCACAAGCAAGTTTTCAAGTTCTCATCCTTCTAGCAAATTCTCCCTAAAAGTCCTGTTGCCAAACAAGTTAGGATGAGGACTAGCTGAGATTTAGAGCAGGTCTGTGCCTAGACTTAGATTTGTAGCTAGCACTGGCCACTGAACTAAAACAAAAGCTAGAGTTAGAAGCAGCAGGGACTAATGATCAACATTTTGTGTGTGTGTGTGTGTGTAGCTAATGGACCCCACTGGTCTCAGAGCTATTTTTAAGCCTATAGTTACGTTTCAGGCCAGGAGGAGCTAATGAGCCAGATTTATTGCAGGACTGGCCACAACTGGCCTTGCTTCATCCTAAAACTTGGAGGAGGAGGAACTGGCTTTCAATGGTTGTTAAATGGCAAAATGTTTCTTCTTGCATATATTTCACCATTTAATCCCTGCAGAATTTGGATTGCATGCTGTAAACAGTACATGGGGTTAAACACTACAGGAAGAGGATTTTAAAAAATATATATATTAATAAATATTGTTTGCTGTATAAATCTACAAGTGTTCTGGGAAAATCTGTGCATGATCACTTAATTAAAAGACTTCATCATAATGAAACAAGATACGACTGTGCAATAATGTCTCCCATTATTAAATTTCAAGACCTTGCTTTAAAATACGGGAAGGCAAAAGAACTTCTAAAGCAAAATTTAGATTGTCTTTTTTCTTTTTAATATTAAATATAGATGTTCTGAACAAATGAAAACAGGGTTTTAAAATAGGGAGTATGAGCTAATCTTAAAAAATGCAGTGCTTACATCTCTTTGTAATAACTTGAAGTAAGATTATAGGATATAATAATATAGAGCTGTAAGACATGAAGCAACAAATCACACCCACTGACAAGAAAGCTTGCTCAAACAAGTACTTTGATTTTCAGGAGACCAGGACCCTTCATTTAATAAATTCCTATCTGGTATTGCAGACGTTAAGTGCCACTAATGTTTGGAAAAGACAAACAGTGACATGTTGATGGGAGTTTTATTCTATGCCAGTGTCAGTGTTCAGTCAGCAGCCATTTCTCCCCACACCTCTGTGAAATAAGCACAGTCCTGCACGGAGATTCATCTTTCCCCTTCCTATTTTCCTGCAGAACATCCTCCACAAAGCTGCAGGCTGGGCAATTTTTGAGAGTTTTTTACCAGGATGTTCTGCAGCAATCCCTGAGGAAAAAGAAGTTAAAGGAACAGCTTGTACAGCAGGCAGAGGAACGCAGAGGTACAGAGTGCTTTATTGCTACCTATTCCAGCAAAACACACAAAAAATTCATGTTTCCCCTGCACCAGCCCTTCTTCCAAGAAATGTCTGCTGGATGGATAATCATTGCTGATTCAATGCCCAGGAGGGCTCCTTTAAAGAACAAAATTGCTGCAGCATTCACTGTATTCATCAAACATTATTGCTGCTCTCTAGAGGAACAGGAAGATCCATTACCAAAGGAGACATAGATTCAGCATCACCTCATGGTAGCTACAATGACGCATTTTTATTTTAAAGCAATGCCTTCTTTTGATTAGGATCCAGAAAGAAAAAAAAACAAGAGAGCAGGAGAGAGAAAAGAGAGAGAAAAGAGAGAGAAAAGTCAGGCTAGAGGCAAAGACGAGTGGGAGCTGCCTCCATCAGCTTCACTGCAGGAGCCTAGGAAAGACTGGGAAGTTCAAAAGGAGGATCCTGCAGGCGCTGCAGGAGTGACTCAGCATCCTTCTGCGGCAAAAAGGGAGCGTGTCAGCAGCCACCGCCCTTCCCCAGGAGCAAGAGCTGCAGGAGAAAGCAGCCACGCCAGACCCCCTCTCAAGGACTGATCTCCTGCCCAAAGATCTCCCTGCAAATAACTGCAAGAGCCACAGCTTCCTCCATGGCCATCACCTTCCCAGAGCACCCACGGAGCCCGTTCCCTAGGGCCTGGCTCCAGGGAGAGCACCAGCAAAGCCCCCACACTCCCACCTCCCCACTGCAACCCAGAGAGACCACCAGAAACACTGGTAACTCCCACTCGGCCATATTCACCGCTCCTCACTGGGAGCAGCAGAGCAGCTGATTGCACTTCCTCTTCTGCACCCCATCATTCCCACACAGCTCTGTACCCCTGGCTTTAATAACTGTCATAGTGCAGAAAAGGAGAAAAAAAAGAGCCAAGCAGCACGTCCAGACCCACACAGCCAAAGCTGCTCTCCTACATACGAAGGGGCACATGGGAAAGGAATCTCATGCTTTGTTTCCACACTCACCCAAGAGTTGCTCAGTGTGCAAGGACAGAGAAGTTCATCCCCTCATGCTGACCAGTGGGAAACTGGGCTCTCCCCACTGCAGTTCCTGTGGGGGGAAGCACCTGCTGTCTACGAACACTGCCATGCAAGCCAGTGCTTGGCAAAGGCTGCAGGGAGCAAGGGAGGCCATTTGCTCAGGCTCTGCTAGGTCTGTATTTCTGATCTGTTTCCATCCTACCTGTCTCTCTCTTATTTAACACCTTTCTCTTGGCTCTTCTGGATTTTTTTTGGAGTGGTAAATGGACTTTTTTCTCCTCCCCTCCCTCACCAAGTTTTACCTGGCCCCTTCCCTCAAGAACACTCAAGGGGGAAAAATACCTTCCCTGGGAGAAAATTGTTCTGACCCCACGGGTACCCCAACCACCCCATTTTGTTGCATCACTTTTGGCTACTTTGGGAAGAGTTTTATGTAGTATAAGCCACAAGCACTACCTGCTGGTGTGAGCTCTGGAGGCGACGAGGCCACTGAAAACTTGTTAATTTTATGAAAACCAGGGCAAAGCAGGCATTGCTGCCAAATGGGAAAGGGGAGACTTGCTCTTTCTCACTCCTTTCTTGCCTCCAGCAGTTAGGCTTCTGGCCAAAGGCAGCCTGGGACATAGTAGCTCCTCCTCTATGCGGGACTCTCCTCCTCCCTGTTTGAAAGTTGGTGCAGTGTTGAACTTTTGCCAGAAACTGGACCTGCTGCAGAAGCAGCAGCTTCCCACAGGGAGAAGGAGAGAGGCAGACTGAGTGATGCTTTCTCTAAGCTCCACTTGATAGCAGCTCGTCAAACAATCCCCTCTCCCTCTTCCTTCCTCTCTCTGCTTATAGCAAGCCTCTATCAATCCAGAAATTCCCACTACAGGGAATGCAGTGCAGGCTCCTACTATCATATCCCTGCAGTGAGAGGCAGAGAATACTGCCAAGGGCTGATGGAAGAGTTTTTGCTCTATCCTTTTCCATTGCAAAAGGTCAAATCCCCCACAGCATGGCCCATCCTTCCCTGAAGATGCACGGAGAAACCTCACTTCTCCCCTTGGGCTGCACCTGCCTCTGTTGCCACCCCTGACACACCAATCCTAGGTCCTTATTAGACCTCATGCAGCCACTTTCTATCTCCTTCCCTGAAAAGTCAAAAAAAAAAAAAAGCCTTCTGCTCCCTTTCTGCCCTCCCATCTCCCCTCCAGTTGTAGCTCCATGGGGCAGATTCCCAGCAGGAGGCGCTGGAGGAATACACGGAGCACCAAACTGCTGCAGTTTCCCCCCAGGAAACTGCATATCCAGAATTAACCCTCCCTGCAGCCGCTTCCTTCCCCGCTGTGCCCAGCATTTCTCAGTCCACTGCAGGCTGCTCTGAAGCATGGGGAGCTTCCTGAAGGAACTATTTAGGTCAGATTATATGGATAGTAACTCTGCCCCTCTAGGCAAGCTCTAGATGCAGTTGTACAGTCTTGGCCAGACTAAATGAAAACTGCAATGCATTTTTAAACCTCGGGGGCCATTGAACTCACAGAATCACAGAATTGGTAGGGGTTGGAAGGGACCTCCGAAGCTCATCCAGTCCAATCCTCCTGCTAGAGCAGGATCCCAGAGCAGATCCCACAGGAACACGTCCAGACGGGTTTGAAATGTCTCCAGAGACAGAGACTCCACCACCTCTCTGGGCAGCTCCAGTGCTCTGTCACCCTCACAGCAAAGAAGTGTTTTCTTATATTAAAATTGAACCTCCTGTGTCCCAGTTTGTGCCCAGTGCCCCTTGTCCTGTCACTGGACACCACCAAGAAGCCTGGCCCTGTCTTCCTGACACCGCCCTTAAGATAAGCATTGATGATCAGCATTGATGAGATCCCCCCTCAGCCTCCTCTTCTCTAAGAAAAACAGACCCAGCTCCCTCAGCCTCGCCTCATACAGGAGATAGGTTGCCTCCTGCCTTACTCATCAGGCTGCATTACTGTAAGAAATAATTCCTCCCTTTCTCTTTCCTCCCCCTCAGCTATCCCACACATATGCACCTTATGGAGACAGCCCAAAAATGCACCTTCACCTCTCTCTGACTGTGCTGTGCCTACAAATAAAGGTATTTGCTTCCTACTGGCTGTGCAGCGCTGCAGGAGCAGCTGTTTCCAGGGCTGCAAGCTGACAGAATGGCTTCTCTGTCTTCAGCAAAATCTGCAGACTCATAGCATCTAATCAGCTTTTTCAACATCTGATCTCCAGACTTACTGGTCTTAACCCAAACTTCAGATATTACCAGATCTAAAGATCATTTTAGTTACAGGAACAACCCAGCTTGTGCCACTTCTTTGCTCAGATTAGTCTGCTAGATACTGTATGTACATAAATGCAGAGAGAGACCCTGCTCTTAAGCACTTGCAATGTAATTAGGCAAGCAAAAGCTGGAAATGAAAAATGTCAGATAGAAATCTGAGGTCTGAAGACTCATCCTCTAAGCTGTTGCTTTCCAGAGCAAAGGAGCTGCAAATACATTTCAGGAGGAGTACCTGAGTTGCTACATGATTATTCCTCTAAATACAGTGACAGCATATAGATTTGAGGTGCCACTGAAAGATGCAATACACTCTCCTTAATGTCACAGATGTGGGGCAATAACACGGAGAGGTTAATAGTGTTTTATCCTGTGGTTCTATCCTTTACCAATTGAAAATTTCCAGGAATTCCAGTTCAAAGCATGGAACTGGAAGAGGAGATCTTGGTTGGATTTGTGATGCATGAACTGATGTAAATGGAGCAACTCAAACTGGCACAAAAAACTCCTGGTTTAATGGTTTAGTTAATTACATGCTTGAGAACCCTTTGCTACAATCTCTTGTCTTCTAATAATTCCTTGTTTCTGTCAGTTTTATCATTTTGATATCTGTACACCAGAACAAGAGTGTTATTCAAGGACATATAACCACTATACTGATGTGCTGTAGGTCAGAAAGCTGTCTCGGCTTTCCCAAAGGTCATCCCATCCTCAACCAGGCACAAACCAGGAGGCAGTGAGAATCCCCCCATCAAGCTCTTCACTGCAAACCAACCCCTTTTCTACCACTGCCAACAAACCCCTTTTCCACCACTGCCCAGTATATTGTTCTGTGGCTGTACTGAAAGGTGAAACATGACCTCTTGTGTTTGGCTTCAGTATTTGAAATATGCTTATTATAGCTTCACAAATATCCTCTTATGGATTCCATCAACAGAAGCAGAAAAATGAGAGATAAAAGGATATATCTGGCTACCTCATCTTTCCTAATCCCCTGTCTACTCAGAGCTATTCTCTGCAGCACCACCTCAAGTGCTTTATCCTACCTCTCAATAAATGGCCAGGTTATTCTCCTTGAAAAGCAAAGTTAATACAATTTCTAGTCAGTTCTGATGGCTGTGTTTGGGAATCAGCAGACCCTTGAAGATTTATCTCTTTGTTACTGTGGAGGCCTAGAAACTGCACTCCTTTCAGCTGCTGCAGGAATTTCATCCCAGTTTCATCCCAACGGCCACAACACCCCTTTGAGACTTTGGGGTAACTAAAAGAAGTGACTGAGTAGCTTTTGGCAATGCCAAATAAACAGATTGAGACTGGTTAGTTATAGATGCTAAGTGCTTCTGGAGTTATTTCAAGAATACATTTCTCTTACACAAAAGCCAAATCTATGCTGCAAGTTTTTACTAACCTGAGGGCTTTTAAAGGGTCTAATGCAAGTACTGAAAATACTAAAACTCAAAGTTCTTAAGGTCCAGATCTCCAGAAGAACACAGGCACTGAACTCCTCTTGGCATCAGTTATGTACAGAGGAAACAGACCCTGGGAACAGGATGAGACAGAGGGTAAGACTGTGAGAAGAGTTAATGACTGTACATTTAACAAACAAGAAAAATATGATTATGATGATTAAGCCAACTGAAAAGAATCAGTGAAGATTGATTCACATAAACATTTTGCAAATGCTTAGAAGATACAAACAAAATGTCTGGAACAGCTAAATTTAGCTCATGGTTTAAGTTGTTACCACTAGTCACAGAAAGAGCTAAGAGCTTATCATCAGGATAGTAGAAATTTTAAGAATGAGCATCCTGATCCAATCTAACCAAGCCTTGCCTTGTGTTGTGAGGATCACAGAATGCCCAAAGACAGGGAGCATTACCTAGTACCTGCATAGGGCTCCCTGGAACACGTTCCGTGTGCTTGCTACTAAGAGCAAAACAGAAGCTATTGCCAGGCTGAGTTGATTCTCCCACATTATGGGACTAACTATATTTTAGGCTTCATAATCACAGAAGGCGATGGCTGTCACATAACATTATAGCTGCTCAGATGTAGTAGCATAAGACAAAAGCCTGGCAGCTTGTCAAAACCTTGAAAAACTAAATCTTTTTATTACTTAGCAATGAAGGACCACAAGATCTGTCCATGGCTCAGTATTTCAGGGTTACTGTTTTGAGCAGTGCCCTTTTCACTTTCCCACACAACAACAAACCAACAGCAGTTTTAATAGAAGTGAAATATTTCTATTTCCCTGGAAAAAAAACCGCACAAATAAAAAGAATCAATCAGGCTGTATAATTTAATCTATGCATGAGAGTGGTGCAAAGCCACTTTCTCTCTAGGAAGAGTAGTGCCAGAGATTAAACCCCTGCAGACCTCTGCAAATGTTTCAATTACATTATACTAGCCTAAAACCAGAGCAATGGGCTGCATTTTGTATTCTATCCCACATATGCATAAAACCTTGACTACTATCCTTAATAACCAAATACAATACTAAGAATCTGATGCATGCAAGGAGATCTGATGTAGGAAATTATGTGCACTGGCTGCAGAAGTTTAGTAATTTTTATTCATATACTGCAGAGCTCACTGCTGTGAAACTTAAACCAGTCCACACACTGCAGTACAACAGTCAGACAGTTTTATTGCTCACTTTCCTTCTGTGTTTTATGGTCAGCAGTACGTGCCAGACTAATAAATAATGGGATGCTATATCTTACTAAGAAATGCTTTCACACATGCATAGGGGAAGATTATACACATGCTAAAAGGTAGAGGTGCCTTTGTGCACACCCCACATAAATTTTATTGCTGCATATGCAGCAAAGAGAAAAATCTCCCAAAGGTTTAAAGAATAGTTGACTATAGGGAAAGCATTCCTCAGTTGTTCATCCAGATTATGTGATCAATGGAAGAACACATCCTGGTAATCAGGAATTCAGACTATGCTTAAGTTCCCTGCAGACCACAGAGAAAAGACCTCTCTGCCTTTTAATGGTGCATGCAGTCCACAGATAAATACTCTTTTTGACTCACATTTTATCTATCTTTATTGTCATTCATACTAGAAAGTTTTTGGAAGAAAATAGTCTCTGACTGCATTATGAGCCTTTCATATGCTCTCAACTGTATTGTAAATACAGTCTTGTCTCTTCTACTCAGTGTATCACCAACAGCACTAACTTCAGCTTTTGCAGCCAATATGTGGTCAGCAGAAATGGGAAAAGAGGGAAATATTCACACTACTTGCCTCTGGATATTGCTGCTGATATGAGTATTCAACTTCAAAAAAAATATGAGGGATATTAAATTTCTCCTATTATCATCACCTACAGTTGCTCAAGCACATGTTCTTACAGCAGACAGCCCTCAAACAAAACTGCATATACAGAATTATTTTCACTGAGCATTTAAAACTTTATGCTTGGTATATATTAGATAAGTAGGCAGAGCACTCTGCTTTCAGTCGGCTTAAACAACTGCATTCACTTCAATTTCATATTACCTTGGGAAGGAACTGACTAAGAGCAGTAACTCAGAAACACTGAAAACTATTACAACCACATTGTGAAGAACATTTTAGTGTGGTAAAAATGGTTTCCAAGATAAAAATAAAAAAATATAAGGAGTGACATAGGTAAGCCACTGGAAGGCGAAAAAACCCCAACATGCTAGAGGTTACAAATGCCAGCAAGGTAAAAAGACAGACATGGATTTTATAGTTTTCTTCCAAGCTTGGCATGTTACTGCTATGGGATACCTACACAATACGCCTATCAGTTGCTCTGTGATGTACCATAAGAGCAGACTGACTGATTCCCATTGATTCCCATCTTGCACAATCCAGTGTAAACTGGATGTTACAACCATTAAGACTGATGAGTTAATATTAATGAATACAGAATAAGAACTGTCTTCTATAACTCACCAAATCACGTGGGGAATGAGGGGGAAGGAATCTCTGTTAGAATTCATCAGAAGTTGACTCAGCTGCAAACTGCCACAATTATTCTTTTGTATTTTATGGCATCATGAAATACCACTTTTCAGGTGACAGCTTTAAGACAGGTAAAATCACTCACAAGGAGACCAAAGGAAAAGAAGAAGCTCAGATCGTCAGGTACCCTGAAGTGGGAGGACTCCAGTGAAGCCTACAGCCCAGTGCCAACTTACAACAACCTCCTGATGTGGTTCTCAGTCTCCCGAATCTAACTCCTTACTTCTCACCTTGGCAGAAGACCCATTCAAAGCAATGAGACTTTGCAAATGAATAAATGATCTTTTTCAAAATGGGCTGACTGGGCTTTTTTTGAACCATGTACATTGCTCTGCAGCTGGCAAGGTAGGGGAGTTTTATCCTTTTTGTTTAATTGCTGGAATCAAACAAAATCAGAACATGCATTTAATTAGTTCTGGGAGTCAAGAACGAACCCTTGAAACTGCAAGGAGGAATCTGCCATCAGATTTTGTGGTTTAGTTTGGAGTTCTGATCCAAAGAGTAAACAAAGCTAATGAATCTTCTAATTAAGCATTCATTGATAGAGCTCAGATGAAAGAAGCGGCTGGCTGTTTCCTCCAGCTCTTGTAATCAAGAGACAGAACGAACTCAAAGTGAGAAAATTAATGTTCCTGTGTGCAGCAAAACAGAATTGCTATAAGTGATAATAAAATAATGAAAGCTGCTCAGGCATTTACTATATATGGCACAAACAAAGCAAATAGTTGTTCAAAAGAAATAAATTAAACACTTATTAGCATTTCTTCTGTGTCTTCCAGATACTGTATTTCAGACCTGGCAGATAAAAATTCCACAAGGGCTTTGACAATTCATGTTGGTGGTGTCTCAAGTCAAAAGGGCTGTTTGGAATATAGGAAGCAGACTTCCTAAAATGTAAGATTCATTCCAGTTCATAAAAGAAAAATGCAGCAGGATAAGAGAATCTAAGTAGAACAGAGTATTTTCATTTGCACATTTCAATTCAACTCATTCAGAGATTTTGATTTAATTTTAATTAATTTAATTAATTTTTTAAATTTAATTTTACATAAGGCCTGGGTTCCTAACTTCAGGACCAGGGAAAGAGAACAGGACCCATTAACTCCTGCTCATAACTTTCAAAACATTCTCCTGAGAGGCAGAGTATGAGTAACATACAACAGCAATTTTCAAGTGTGTTCACCATAGGGTCAAAACTTTAAAACTGCCCAGACAGATGTAGAAATTCTAGCACACAGGAGAATAAACCCCAAAGAAAGCTCTTAACTAAGCTGCTGGGTGACTCTGGGTGACTCAGCTCATCGCTAGTGACTGTCTGCCTGCTTTTTCCAGTGCAGTCTTAAGCAAAGAGGAGACAAATGGCACAGACCATTTCATTCTAGTTGGAAGCCAGTCTTTACCCTGTTCCTCTGTTCACTGCTCCTTCAATGATTCTTCTAACAATAATAAATCAAGGGGCTAGATTATACCCTGCACTATGACAAAAAGCAACACAAGGGAGACAAAGGGAATGGGGGAATCGGAGTCAGCACTACACTGTACCTGGAAATACAAGTTTTTGAAATAGAATGCCTTCAGCAGTAGCTTTCTTTTCCTTATAGTAACAAAGCTTCATCCTTACCTCTGAGTCACACTGAAAGTCAGCCCTGCAGAGCTGACTGCAGACACACTTTCCCATCTTCCTGGCACACACTGCTGGCAGAGACGAAGGGGTTTGCCACTCATTTTCCCTCTCTAAAAAGTAGTAAGAAAGAATATTAACAGCCTACAATTACAAAGCTTAATTTCCTGGGCTATGAAGGGGAGCTATTTTAGAAGCTGAGAGATATTCCTTTATTAATACATGGCATAATAACTGATACCATTAATAATTAAATCTTATGCTCAAATTGAATGTGGGGGAGATTAGCATAAATCCACTGGCATGAAACAAGGTATGCCAGTTTGCATTAGTTGAGTATCCCATAACAATTTGCATTTAGAAGCTCAGTGAATCCCTGACCAAGCCCACTGTGAATCTTTCCATCTGCTATAATGTCTGTGTTGCTCCTATCTACTACTAGCTACTCAAGCTACTTCTTTTGGGCAAAAGTAAAAACTGATCTCCATTAAAGCTAAAATTTATTAGCACATAAAACTATATCCATGCTGCTGTACTTTGCATATTCCATGTCTGAATAATGGGTAGCTGTTCTGACACACAGGAATGCAACTCCTACTGAAATTTAAATCACAAATCTTGAGTAAAATTTTGAGAAGTCTCGCTTGCAGTGCTTGTAAATCAAGAGCAATTCCATTGATCTTCATGGGGAAACTTCAGATTTGCAAAATAAAATCCCTCATCAGCTCTACTGTGATACAGTGACACATATGCCATTACTAGCTCTTAGTACAGTTCATTTCATCTAACATGAGCTCAGATGAAAAGAGACTGTGGCTTTGTACCTCTGCCCGTCACAGCTTAATATCCCTCATATCCAAGCAACCTGAAACCTGTGGAAATGATACCACACAACAGGTAATGTTCTGCGTGAGGTCACTAGAAGTAAGAAACATGATTAAACCAAACCTGCTCTACCTTTAGTAGATGATTGGTATTAAGCAAACATATCTTTGTGCTAGAAACTTAAGTACCATTGCAATTAGTGACAGGCAAACAGGTTAATTTATGTATATTGCTAAGTCTTCCCCTGTTCTTTAGGAAACAACTAAGCATTTTTGTAGTATCTCTCTCTTAGTAAATATCTCCCAACCCACACCTACATTTACTCCTCACCGAAAAAAACTCTGAAGAGTTTGTTTTGTAATACATTTTCCCTTTTCATTCAGAGAAACAAATTACCATTGCCTTTCTGAGCATTTAATGAAGTCCGTGCCCGATATATTCTGAGCTTCTTCTGATAAATCTCTACTACAGAAATACTGCTTTGTTTTAATCAACCAGTGGCTAATAACGTGGCCCAGAGGTAGCTGCAACACAGCTGCCCAGCTGTAGTCTCTATTAGCCAGATTATACAATAAATATTCAGTCCTTTTGGTCCAAGTCTCAGACTTGCCTCTAGAGAATCCGAAGGAACAGAGGAAGCACAGCTAGATAACCACACATTAATGTATTCTGGTAAAACACAGCACATATTTGTTTCTTCATTCATGTAATTACCTGGTTATTAGGACCCACTTGCAACAAAGGACACGGTGAGGACAGCAGGCACTCAAAGAGCATATGCACCTTGCTGGAACTTCAAATTGAAGAAAACAACAACAGAAAAATACTATTTATGCATACACTCTGGGTGTTTTTGAGGTGCAGTGAGGGCTGCATGCACCCCAACCTGACCAAGGCACTGGGCCTCCCCGAGACCTCAGTCACAACGGGGCTTGGAGCAACCTCCCCAGAGGCTTCTGCCAGGGTGGCGCATGGGGAAACGGAGGAGAAGGGAAGAGGACCCTGGAAGGCCGCAGGGGGCAGGTGGGCCACAGGCGAGGTGGGCCCCCGGTGGGCCCCCGGTGGGCCCCCGGTGGGCCCGAGGGGGGCCCGGGGGGGGGGGTGGGGGGGGGGCCGGGGTAGGCCTGAGGTGGGGGGCCCGGGGTAGGCCTGAGGTGAGGGCCCGGGGTAGGCCCGGGGTGTGCCCCGAGGCAGGCCCGAGAAGGCTCACCAGGGCCACGCCAGAGCCAGCTAACGGAGACCACTGCCATAGCCAGCCCAGCGCGCACCGTACCTCAGCGCCCCGCTCCGCCCCGCTCCGCCCCGGCCCCGCCCGGCGGCTGCGTCTGCCCGCTCTCCCCGCCGATAAATAGGTGCTGTCGGGCGGCGCCGGTCCGCAGAGCAGCCGCTGGCCGCCACAGCCATGAGCTCGTACGGCTACGACCCGTTCTTCCCCTCCTACAAGCGGCGGTACGCCGAGAGCCCGCGGCTCCATGTCTCGGCGATGCGCAGCAGCAGCGGCGGCTACAGCTCGGCGCGCTCCGCGTACTCCAGCCTGTCGGCGCCCGTCTCCTCCGTGTCGGTGCGGCGCAGCTACGGCACCTCCAGCGCCTCGGGCTCCCTCCTGCACTCGGTGGACAGCCTCGACCTGAGCCAGGTGGCGGCCATCAGCAACGACCTCAAGTCCATCCGCAGCCAGGAGCGGGCGCAGCTGCAGGACCTCAACGACCGCTTCGCCTGCTTCATCGAGCGGGTGCACGAGCTGGAGCAGCAGAACAAGGTGCTGGAGGCCGAGCTGCTGGTGCTGCGGCAGAAGCACGCCGAGCCCTCCCGCTTCCGCGCCCTCTACGAGCAGGAGATCCGCGAGCTGCGCCTGGCGGCCGAGGAGGCGACGAGCGAGAAGCAGGCGCTGCAGGGCGAGCGGGAGAGCCTGGAGGAGACGCTGCGGGGGCTGCAGGCGCGCTACGAGGAGGAGGTGCTGAGCCGGGAGGACGCGGAGGCGCGGCTGCTCGAGGTGCGCAAGGGCGCGGACGAGGCGGCGCTGGCGCGGGCCGAGCTGGAGAAGCGCGTGGACAGCCTGCTGGACGAGCTGGCCTTCCTCAAGAAGGTGCACGAGGAGGAGCTGGCGGAGCTGCAGGCGCAGATCCAGTACGCGCACCTCTCCGTGGAGATGGATGTCTCGGCCAAGCCCGACCTCTCCGCCGCCCTGCGCGACATCCGCGCGCAGTACGAGAAGCTGGCGGCGCGCAACATGCAGAACGCCGAGGAGTGGTTCCGCAGCCGCTTCACCGTGCTCAGCGAGAGCGCCGCCAAGAACACGGACGCCGTGCGCGCCGCCAAGGACGAGGTCTCCGAGAGCCGCCGCCTGCTCAAGGCCAAGACGCTGGAGATCGAGGCCACCCGCGGCATGAACGAGGCGCTGGAGAAGCAGCTGCAGGAGCTGGAGGAGAAGCAGAGCGCTGACATCTCCGCCCTGCAGGTGGGGGGCCGGGGTTTGGGGGGAGGTGGGGGCACGCTGGAAAGCGGGGTACCGCTCCTCGCTCTCACGCGGTTCTGCAGCTGTTCTGCCTGTCTGGACCGTCAGGTATCGTAAAACTGTTACACGAAATGCTGCAGGGCTGTAGTGTCATTTATATGTCATTTATCGTCCCTCCCAGCCCAGACTGTTCCATTCTGTGTGTCTATGTCAGCACAAAAAAGGATATCCTTAACCTAAAGGAGAAAATGCACGTAGGGGCCAAAACCAAAACGAAGCGATACACGAATTTCATGCGTGCTTTAGTCCTTGGATAGCAGAAAACTGGGCTCTTGACATTAATATAGGGGTGGAATAATAGGATGTAGATACAGGAGTGGGAAAACCCTGCCAGGGAAGCTGGGCTTCGGTAAATGGTGCCTCTTTGTCAAAGGGGGGAGTTGGAGCAGTTTGTGTGCTAGAGCAAGATTAAGTGAATAGGATTGGAGAAATTCCTTGCAAGGCATTGCTAGACATGGAAAATATAAGAATTTCACACTGTCAGTATTGTTACTCCCAACAGGATACAATCAACAAATTGGAGAACGAGCTGAGAACCACGAAGAGTGAAATGGCTCGGTACTTGAAGGAATATCAAGATCTGCTCAACGTGAAAATGGCCCTGGACATCGAAATTGCAGCATATAGGTATGGTGGGGGAGGTGGAATATTTAAGTAAGTCAGAGCTTTGACCAGGTTCCCCTTCATACCTCTTCAAGATAATTAGTTTTATTTATCATTCCTCCAGCTGAAATTTTCATAATAGATGTCAGAGTTGATTTGGGTCTTCTTCATTTTCTTTTCATTGGAAGAAGCAGTGGTTTTGCAGTAAAATATGTATTTGCTTTAAGCAAAATCTTCGATGTGTAGCAGCCTTCTGTGAATGTAATAGTACAGAATATTTAGGTTGTCGATATATGATCTCACTTCTCCGTCTTCAGATAAAAATACCTGTTCTGTACTCACTGTGAAAAGGTTTTGTATCAGTGGAATACAATACAGATGGCTGTGCTAACGGGCTTTGTTTCTAAATCACAGAAGCAATCTCCTGGAAAGCAAATGTTTTACAGCAGCATTGCTGCTAAACAGCTCTTTAATATTTTGTTCCACATACTGTTAGAAATGGCAAATGCCGAAGCAGAGTTTCTGTGAGTGCCACAAGGGGGAATACTGAGAAATTGGCTATAAACCTTCTTGAACAGCTAAACATAACATCAAATTGCTACATCTGCATTGTTCTCTGCAACCCTCCAGGCCACCAAAATACACCTCTAACTTTACCTGCTATAGGAACCTAATCCTAGAGGGTTTTTTCCTCATTATTTCTTCTAACAAGGAAAAATATTAATTTACCAGTAATGCACACCTCTGAAACTTTTAAATTACTCCAAGAATATAGGGTAGCATTGCCACATAGTTACTCGTTATGGATTAGTTTTTGCATTCCTAAGGATGTAGTCTCTAGGGCTTGTGCTATTGAAAGCATCGTAGTATCTTTGTCCATAGTTCAACCTGCTGAACACTGCTGCAGCATAACCAAGTCATTTCTGTTTGTTTTTTCCTGCTAGGAAGCTGCTGGAAGGTGAAGAGACCCGACTCAGTTTCACTAGTGTTGGTAGCATTACCAGTGGCTACACCCAGACTGCCCCCACTTTTGGCAGGTCTGCCTACAGTGGTCTCCAGTCCAGCTCTTACTTGATGACAACCCGTTCCTTCCCCACGTACTACTCCAGTCATGTCCAGGAAGAGCAGATTGAAATAGAGGAAACAATTGAGGCTGCTAAAGTGGGAGAAGCCAAGGCAGCCCCTGCAGAAGAAGGTGAGGAGGAAGAGAAAGAGGAAGGTGAGGAAGAAGGAGGTGAAGAGGCTGAAGAAGAAGAGGAAGGTACTTGGTTACTTTCAAATCCCTATCCTTCATGCTTCACCCTGCTCGTATGTGGTGAAACCCATAAATCCTGATGACTTAAGTCAAATGATTAGACCTCTCACTGTCTGATCACATGAGCAAAGGATTGTGGTATTAAGCCCACAGCATTTACTGTGATTCTGTAAGCAGGAAAGACTGAATATTGAATGGAAGATGGTAAATGTTCAATACCAGGCAGATTATAGGACTGATTATACTCCCTTGGAAGTCACTTGAGTGTTTTTCCATTCAAGTTTCCTTTAAACCTTTTTAACAGCTTAATGCTGTATTCACATTGTTGCAAACAGTACTTTAGCTCTTACAGACATTCTCAAAAAAGAAGGAACAAGAACATCTTGACATCCTGAGCTAAATACTAATTCCCAGAGAGTAGCCTGTGATAATGGGAACATCAGCTGACGTCTGTGGATGTAACTGTTGGGTTCAGTGGACAGCAGTATCCATTGCCTGAGGTCTAGGTAGTTTTCTTGTTTAGCCACTTCCTGTGCTTTGGTCTCCCTTGCAAATCCTAGGTAAATGTCCCTGCTTTCATGCAAAAATCAGTTGCCAGTCCCATCGTGTTTAGCTTGCTGCGGTCCAAATGCTTGGAGTTGAAGGATGCAGGAACACTGGCTGCGGTTAGATTGGCAATGGAAACAGTACATAGACATGAAATGTTTCCTTTTGTCTTTCAAAGGTGCTAAGGAAGAATCTGAAGAAGCCAAAGAGGGTGAGGAGGAAGAAGAAGGGGAAGAAGCAGCAACTGAAGGAGAGGAGTCTCAGGAGACTGCTGAGGAAACTGGTGAGGAGGAGAAGGAAGAGAAAGAAGCGGCAGGAAAGGAAGATGGTGAAGTGAAGAAGAAGGCATGATTTTTAGGCAGTGTAGCTTTCTCATCAGGTCAACAGAATAAATGATGATTGACTGAGCTAAAATTGCAGTCTCACATATTTAATTCAGTGACCACTGAGGTTTAAAGTTAATGATCTATGATGTTTCTCTCTGTGCAGAGTATCAGTATGCTTGCAGAGCACCCACTGGCTTGCTCCCTGAATGCCGCATGGTCTACACGTATGAATTCAGGGGTTATGTCTTTCTTGGGTGGTTCAGAACCTTAAAAATTAAAAAGGGGGGAGGGGGAAAAGTCATGGGAATGAAAGTTATCTTTAACTTGCATTTAAAATAATTATGGAAACCTTGGGTGGGTAAAATAATGGAGGCTTCAATAAGTATGTGCAATAAAGCTAGTCAATAAAGTTACAGAAATGCTTACACAGATTCTTTGTGTCATGTGTCACTAATGCACCTGAAAGGCTGATAAAGTGGTGTGTCACCCTCCTCCTTCAAGCCTGTGTGGCAAGGTATGGGATCCTGGTGTCTGTCTCTAGCTGATATGCTTGGGGGACTAATAGGTGGAGCCAGTCTCATGACGGGGCTGTAAAATTTCACATGGAAAATTTACAACGGTAAAGCTACGCTGGTGTCTGCAGTTTGCTTTGTGATGGGTCTCACTGGGCTGGTGTACACACACAAATTCCCTTTTGCCTTCTGAAAAAAGGAATTTTAACAAAGCAATATAGAAGCAAAATGCAAATGTGGCTGTTAAATGAGATGTGAAAGGGAAGAATGTCTGAGGATGCAGCTGAGACTTAGGAGTATATTTTAAAAAATGAAACCTGTGGTGAGGTGTTAGAGGGAAGGACAATGTAGGAGGGGGAGTTCTCGATGTCCTGTAGTCTGAGCCTATTTATTTTTAATTAGCTAAAGTTGACGTATATAATTAAACCTTGTGCTAAGGGCAAGTACTAGACTAATGCTGTAAGTTAGACCATTTAAAATAACTCCCTGGAAGGCCACATTAAGATGGGCATTGTGTGGCTGCACTAGAACTTTTCAGTCACATGGAGATGGATTTTTGCATAGGATTTCGGGGTAACTTAAGTTTGTACACTGACTTCATGGTATCAGTTGATTGCATGGGCTCTCCTCAGTGGCCACTTTCAGAGAAAAAGTGTCTTTTTACCTGAATTCTAGAGGTGTTCCAGAAGTGTCATCTTTTTCTGTGTTGAAAGAGTTAGGAAGATGCTGATGGCTGAGGTAAGCACTTGAAACAGTTCTGTGGTGCAGTATCAGACAATGCTTAGCATGACACTTCAGTTGGGAGTGGGGTTCTGCTCCTATGGAGCAAAACCCATGTCATACACCAGATTAGAAACCATCCCAGCCATGAAAGTTAAATAGAGTGGCATATATTAAAACCATTGCCCAGTCCTGCTTTTCTCCCAGCGCTCGGAGCTCCTTTTAACTTTTCAGTACCTGATTTTGCTGCTTCTTTCTTGTCTGTTTTTGAAGATAAACTCCTCCTTCAATCAGTCCTTTGTTTCCCTTTCCCTTCTGGGAAGCAGTGCAGCTTGCAGCTCTCCAGGGATGTTCTCAAGTACCTTGGAGATGCACCAGCAAACACATTTCTCCGTTCGGTGTATCTCCGTCTGATCCTTGCTCTTTATGTTATTTTTAATGTATTGCAGCTAGAGGAGAGGTTTCATGGCTGTGGGAAATGTGTGAGTCACAGCCATGGCAATGAGCTGCAGAGAGTGACAAGCTGCAGTGACTGTCCAGCCTGGTTTGTCACCCCCAGTCCCACCTTGCTGCTAAGGTAAACTGGTGGGAGGGAGGATGGAGAGTGCGTTTGCGTGCTGAGATGCTCTCAGGGTTGTGGAGATCCTGAGGGCGACACTTACTTTACCTTTGAAAAATCCAGGAGCTCACTTTGACGCAATGCAGTAAAAGCAGGCAGAGGGAGACAGGATAGAAACTTTAACCCAAGTTGCAGCTGCAAGTAAAGCCACGAGTCTGTCCTGGAATTTTCTCTTGCTGTTTGGGCAGATGGGGTCTGGATCAGGCTGAGATCCCATCACAGGGAAGACAAATACAAGGAGGTCCTGAATGCTTTTCTCGAGATACACATGCACACACACTCCCCTTCCACTCAGCAAGAGGAAAACTTGCACAAGTATAATACCCAGATTCTAGGAATTTGCCTTCTGGTAACTAAATAATTGACAATTCATCATTTGCTGCCTTCCTCGATGAGTTAGGGGTGGTTTAATGCTGAACAGAGAAGGAAGAAAGCCCCCAAGGGAATGGGAAAAGCACAGCCCCTGGTGCCTGCAGAAGATTCTAGTTCTTGACCCAAGTCCCTGGCAAATGCAGCCTAGGTGTGTTTTGTAACACTCCCCAGTTTGTTCCCACCTGAAATTTAGTTCTGGGATGCTGAAAATCTCTCAATCACAGCTCTTCCACAAGCCAGTGCGGTAAAGAGATCCCATTTTAGAACCCTCCAGCTTCTGAAGTCACGGGGGTCCCCATAGCCCACCTTAAATAAGATGCATAAATCTTCACAGTAACTTCCTTTAATTATTGTTTTTCCATTCACAGAGTCTTTCATGTTGATCAATGTACTTCTGTGCCTGAAAGTAATTAATCCCTTCACTGGTTATGCACAGTCTGAAGAAGTAATTGGTGCAGAACAGGCAAATAACACACTATTTATACATCTCTGCCCTGGAATTATGCTCTCTTTTGAAACTGTTTGATTGCAGATGTCAGTAGACAAAACCTCTTGGCAACATTAAATAGTAATGGGTTCTTATAGCTTTATAAATATTTAGAAATGTGTTAACCAGTTGCTTCTTTCTCTTAGGATTTGATGGAAACATTTGCAGTGGGAAATACACTGAACTCCCAAATTTATTTTGTGTGTTAGAGCAGAGGAAAAAAAATGCAGTTCTGAATAATAACTAAAGGCTGAAATATGTTTTGGGTGGAAAAAGGGGGAAGTGAGGATGTTTTGAAATACACCACGCCGATGGGTAGCCCGGGAGTTTGCCTCCCACGCTGGCTGTGCAGTGCCTTCCCAAAACCACTCAGGAATGTCTGTGTACCCTGGGCAGAGGTGTCAACACAGCCCCTTGCACCACAACTAACGATCCCTAGGGGTCCTTGTACCTGTGTCCTGTCAGAACTGAAAAGAAAGCATGACATGAAAACTAGCAAGGCAGTTTGGGATCCCACCTGGGCTTGTGTAAGCCCAGGTTAACAGCATCCTTGAGCCTCCCACTGACATGAACATTAATTCACTGCGCAAGGTGACCCTTCTTGGTCTGGATGCTGAAGATGCCTGATGTTCTATGCTGGCTTCGCAGTTTGTGACATCTTAGCAGATTCTGGAACTGATTTGGAAGTACGTAAGGAGAAAGTTTTATGTCAAATACTGGTCTCAGAGAAGCTGCCATTTAATTTGCTAACTCTGCTTTAATTAAACGTCACTCAAGCAGCAAGCTGTTGAGCACAGATCTCCATTATTGATATCAGCAGGACAAACATTCATTACTTTGCTACACAAAGACATTCACATTTGTTTAAAAACCTTATCTGCTGGGGACTTTTTACAATTTCTCCAGTGAAGAGCATGCAGAACCCTTTCAATTAAAAACTACTTGATCGCCAGTTATTGATAGGGCAAAGAACTGGAAGACATATGCACATCATAGAGATTTTGATCAGGCCCTCAATTAGTCAGCAGATTTCAGGGCAGTCCATGTGTAAACCCAGGCTGAAGAATGATTTGCATTTCTTTGCTAGTTAGGGGATGTGAGGCAGGAGCAATGTTCTTCATTTGCCTTTTGAAAAGTGATAGAAATAGCACAATATTAATTGCATAATAAGACATATTTGTTCTTCAGTTTGGAGTTGGAAAATAAATGGAGACAAATGAAACAAAGGGAAAAAGAGGAGGGCTCCATGTAGTGGGATTTTAGAGGGCCCTTTAATTGGTTTTCTTCTTAATAAAGGCAACCTGGAAGTGGCAGTAGACATAGGCCAACACTTAAGAGGCTGCTCTATTGGAAATTAAAAAATGCTTTAATTGACTTTTATCTCTCAGTCACACCATGTATAATCTGAGCCCTACCCAGCCTCAGTTCAGACTCTGGTATGGTCTGAGAGTTCAGACTCTCATTTCTACAGTTATTTTTTAATAGACAAATACATAAAAAAATGAGTTAGGAATATTTCTGATACATGTACCAGCATCCTCGTTGGGGCAGTTTCCTTTTCCCAGGAATTTTGTGTTTAAAGACAGATTGCACCTGTTAATTATTTGAAACAGAGAACTGATAAGGATATTCCCATGTAATTAATGAAGGAGGGGAAAAAGATCATCAGAAGCCACCCCCTTTTGCTGAACACTTGGTGTCTTAATTCAGATTACTTAATGGGTCTTTGCACACTTAAGTGACAAAGGAGTGTCACAGAAGATAGCAGGAACAGTTGTGGCTCACAAACAGGGGGCTGCACAGGAAAACTAAGGAATGATCTGGAAATTACCACACTTTTAAGGTTCTCCTTACACATTGAGACTAATGTGCAGGGAGGAAAATCACACTTGCAGTGGAGTTTAACACCTTTGCCCTTAGAGCAAGCAGGGGTGCTCAGATAAGTGATGGTTGCAGCGCATGGCTCAGAGACCTTCCCCCTGTTAGCAAAAGCAATTGCAACCCCTCTAAGCACCTAAAGGCCAGGCAGCAGAACTCAATAGATCCCTCTTTACTCTGGAAAGCATGGGATAAGGGGTTTAAGTATTTGTTTAAACCAGCTCGTGTATCTGTGTTACATCACAGGAAATTTGTTCATCACTTCAAGCTTATTTTTCATTTCCCCATTTGGAAAACAAGATCAATGGAAGCAACTTTCCAACCCCCACGACCCCGTTCCTGTCCAGGACCGAGTACCAAACTTCAGGGAAGGACCCGAGTCGGAAAAGAGTCACCAGACAAATCATGTTTTCAGTATTGACCTTTATTGAGCACGAACTGCTGTGACTGTTTTACATCAAACAACAAAAGGTTGCATACTGTGCATGTCAACTAGGTTCTCCCATGAGCAAAAGTCCACCCTAATTGCACCAGTGAGGTAAACAGAATTATTTATAAGTAGCTTTTTTTTTTTTTTTTTTTTTTTTAAGGCTAGGAGAGTTCTGGTTCTCATGAAGATTCTATTACTGTTTTCTGTTTGGTTTTGGCTCAGTTGGTTCTTTGCATAATACATCTTAAGTCGTTTCTCAGATATGTCCCTCCAACAGCTCAGGAAATTCAAAAGCTTCCTTTGCACATTTCATCTCATGCACTATTAGTATTATTTTGTAGATCCCCAAGCTCTGTGGAGGGAGCACATCTTGAGCCTGCATGCATTCCCCCCCCTCCCCTATATTGCACAAAAAAAGTAAAATACTGTGTGTCTGGAGCCTCCATGAGAGAACCCGTTCTGCTTTGAAGCCGTCACTCACATGCATTTTGCAGCTGTCATATGGCTTAACCTTTTGCACCGACCCAAGCTCTTTAATTTTTTTAAGTTTAGCTATGATTTATTTTATTCGGTCTCCTTAATCTCTTTTACTACAGCATGTGAAGTAACTTTCTCCACTTTCTTGGTGGACACTAACTTCTCCTCAAAGCTTTCTTCATGTTCCTCTACCTTCTGAGTGACTGTCACTGACTTTGTGATAAACGTGGTTGTACTGTCCCCACCTTCACCAGTGATTTTCTCTGCTTTTTTGGTTACTACAATTTTCTCACCCTTATCATCAGTTGGGCTCACATCTAGGCCGTTGGTGACAACTCCCTTGTCTTCCTCCTCAACCTCCTTCTCTTTGGATTCCTCATCTTCCTTTTTCTCCTCCACCTCGCCATTCACTGCAATGTCTTCTTTCCTGGACCCCTTCTCTACCTCTGCACTAATTTTGGTTACCTTTGTGACCGTGATGGTCTCCTCCACCACAGCCTTTTCATCTTTGACCGGGGAGGTTGGCTTTTCCGGGGAACGGGGCTTCTCCGGAGCCACCGGCTTTTCCGGGGAACGGGGCTTCTCCGGAGCCACCGGCTTTTCCGGGGAACGGGGCTTCTCGGGGGTCGCCGGCTTTTCTGGAGAGCGGGGCTTCTCGGGGGTCGCCGGCTTCTCGGGGGTCGCCGGCTTCTCCGGGGAACGGGGCTTCTCGGGGGTCACTGCTTTCTCTGGGGTCGCTGCTTTCTCCGGTGTTGAAGGCTTCTCCGGGGTGGCTGCCTTGTCTGGAGAGGTTACCTTTGGTGTTGCTGGCTTCTCTGGAGATGCAGCCTTCCCTTCCTCCTTGGCTGGTTTCTCGCCACCTTTCTCCACCTTCTGTTCTTTTCCTGCTTCGGCAGCCGTTTCTTTCGGGACAGCCTTGGCCGGCTCTGTTACAGGGGATTTAGGGGGAGACTTCGAGGGAGGTGTTTTTACCTTCTCTACCTTTGCTGCCACCTCTTCAGCTTTGCCCTTGGCCTCAGCTGCTTCCTCCTCTTCCTCAGCCTCCTCCCCTTCTTCCTTTTCCTCTATTTCTTCTTTTTCAGAACCTCCTTCTTCTGCTGCGTCAGATTTTGCAGCTTCTTCTTCCTCCTCTGCTTCCTCTTCCTCCTTTTCTTCCTCAGCTGCAGCTGCTTGTTCTGCAGCAGCCTTCTCAGAAACAATTTCTTCCTCTACAGCTGCTTCTTCTGCTTTCTCTTCCTCCTGTTCTTCCTGCTGGGCCTTGGCTGCCATTTCTTCTGCGATAGCTGCTAGGGCGTCTTCCATTTCAGACTTTTCATCCTCTACCTTTGTCTCTTCAATGATTTCTTCTACAAACTTGTGCTGGACCTTCAGCTTTGGTGGTTCAATCTTTGTTTTCTGAATTTTGGTGGATGCTATTGTGACAGATGGTTGTCTGTGTGTGAATATGGGTCCAGTAATGCTTCCAGAGAAGGCACTGAATCTTGTCTCTTCGCCCTCCAGTAGCTTCCTAAGGGAATCAGGAGGAGAAAAAATAAAATGAGCACAGAGACCCAAAGAAAGGGACAGCTATTAGAATATTTCCCTCTGTCAGCAGGGTGAAAGTAGATTGTATGTGGAATATGCTACAGCTGATCAGCATAATCCATCACTCATAGCCCCAGTTCAGCTTTCCTTGAATCAGCTCTTTTGCAAAATTCTTACGCAGCAAACAGCTTTTAGCTTGGTTTGCATGTGGCAAGTGTTGAAATTAATCCTTAATGTGAAAAACTTTAGCACAGCGTATGGCAAAACAATAACTTCATAGGATGTAATATGATTTAGCCAAACTGATAATTTGACACAGCCAACAGACCCAAATCAAATATTGGGGCTGAGATATTCAAAGCCAATTAGAGCATATGTCCTAGTTTGATAGATTGGGCATCCACCTTTCTTGTGTGGCTATGAAAACTGGAAGCTTTTGTTCGTCTAACATTGGCAGCAAATAGCCACTGACTGCCTGAGGAATTTAAGCAGATCTGGAGATGGGTTTTTTTCATTTTTGCTTTTCTTCTTTTAGACACGTTTTTCATCTAAGCCTGTGACCCAGAAAATTCAGCAGTTCTCCGATGAGAGTTCTAAAGTGATGCAAAGGAGACTAAGAAACCTGCCAGGTGATGGCAATAGCAAGCAGTGTTCCTGCTCCAGATTAGAGTGGATGCCTTTAAAGGAAAGTTGAGCAAGAAAAGCAAAAGTATTTGTGACAAGCAGATTAGCACTCCCTGCTTGAAAGCATGATCAAGGAAGTGCACTGTCTCTCTCAAGCGATAAAAGGGAATTCAAGTGACAAGCACCGCTTGCTTGGCATATGCAAAGCAAAGAGGAATTAAAAATAAGCTTGTCTTTTGCTGCATCCTTTGCTTTTGTAAACAAGGGCAGAATGCGGCACCAGGGTGCCGCTGCACTGAGTCATGCTGTCCTGAGCTCTGGCTCTGCTTACCATGGTCCCTAATGACCTCTGCCTTCTACTGCAAATGCTCCTTGGCTCTGTGAGGCTTTTGAAATTATAGTCATCATTTAGTCAAGCTCTAATTTTACTGCATGCAGATATTTCTTATCTGTGGTGAAGCTCCAGCAGCATCCGCAGCGCTATTAATATTCCAGACACATCCGTAATGATCCTACTGTACCTGTATGCAGCAATTTCAATATCCAGGGCCATCTTGACATTCAGGAGGTCCTGGTATTCCCTCAAGTGACGTGCCATTTCCCACTTTGTTCCTCTAAGCTCATTCTCCAGCTGATGAATCGTGTCCTGCAACAGAGACGCAGAAAACCTCTGTGACACAGACATATGCTCATGCAGAGAGAGTGGAAAAAGTTCTCCCAAGGGACTGTCAGAAGCTCATTCCCTGGGAGGCAGTGGCAGGGTCAGCACAGGACCCACCCGGCTCCCACCGCCCTCCCCAGCACCTCCCTCTCCCCGCAGCCAGCACCTCCAGCTCCCCCCCGTGCACCCCGCAGCATCCCTCCCTGCAGAGCTGGTACCCAGCCACCGCCGCCCCCCTCTGCACCACCCAGACGGGGCTCAGGGAGCCCGGGCTGGCTCCCCACTACCTGGTAAGTGCTGAGGTCGTTGTTGTGGCGCTCCTCAATGTCACTGAGCTGCCGCTCCAGCGACTCCTTGGTGCCACGCACCGACTCCAGCTCGATGCTCTTGGACTGCAGCTGCCGGCGGTACTCGGCGATCTCCTCCTTGGCGGAGCGGATGGCCTCCTTGTTCTGCTCGGCCGCCTCTGTCAGCTTGGCGTAGCGGCACCTGAACCACTCCTCGGCCTGGTGCATGTTGTGGTCGGACTGGCACTCCAGCTGGGCGCGGATCTCCTTCAGCGCCGTCGTGAGGTCGGTCTTCAGGTAGTCCTTCCTCTCCACGGTGGCGTGGGACGCCTGGAGCTGTGCCAGCAGCTCGGCCACCTCCTCCTCGTGGTTACCCCGCAGGAAGGCCACCTCGTCCTGCAGGGACTGCACCTTCTTGTCCAGCTCCGCCCGCATCAGCGAGGCCTCCTCCATCTCCTTGCGCAGGGCGCGGATGGTGGCCTCCGTCTCGTCGCGCAGCCGCGCCTCGTCCTCGAAGCGCTCCCGCAGGCGCTGGATGTCCTCCTCGATGTGCTCCGAGTCCAGCTGGATCTGCGCCTTCTCGTGGCTCACCTGCTCCAGCGCCCCGCGCAGCTCCCGCAGCTCCTGCTCGTACGCATCGCTCAGCTGCGCTCGCCCCGCGTGCTTCTGCCGCAGGGCCGCCAGCTCCGCCTCGATCTCCGCGTTCTGCTGCTCCAGGTAGTGCACCTTCTCGATGTAGCCGGCGAAGCGGTCGTTCAGCCCCTGCAGCTGCTCCTTCTCGTTGGAGCGGCTCAGCTTCAGCTCGGCCGCGCCGTTCAGCAGCGGGGGCTGGCTGACGTCCAGGCTCTCGGCGGAGCCCAGCACGGGGGCGCCGTAGGCGGCCCGCGGCACCCCCAGGTTGGGGCGCTTGTAGGAGGAGGAGACGGTGCTGCCCGAGCCCCGCGACCAGGACTGCGAGCGGAAGCCGCTGGAGGGGGACGCGGTGGCGCGGCTGTAGGTGGCCCGGGTCTCGGTGACCCGGCGGTACGAGGGGTTGCCCAGGGGCTCCATGATGTAGCTCATGGTGGGGCACTCGAGGGGTGGCGGGCGGCAGCGCGGCGCTGCTCCGGCAGCCGCTGCCCCTTATATCGCCCCGCCGGGCGCAGCGGGGCGGCCCCGCACACGTGTGCGGGCAGGGACCCTCCCCCCGCCCCCCGGCCCCGCCCCCCGCCTCCCCCGCTCCTGCCCCTGGCCCCGCGTACCCCGTCCCTCCCCGCTCCCCGCTCCCCAGCCCCTGAGCCCCCCAGTGCCCCGTCCCCATCCCCATCCCCCCTTCCCCATTGCCCCTTCTCCCCGTCCCTCCCTGCTCTCCCAGCCCCTGAGCCCCCCAGTGCCCCTTCCCCATCCCCATTTCCCCATCCCCATTCCCCCCGTCCCTCCCCGCTCCCCCAGCCCCTGAGCCCCCCAGTGCCCCTTCCCCATCCCCATCCCCCCTTCCCCATTGCCCCCCGTCCCTCCCCGCTCCCCCTCTTCCCTCTTCTCCCTTCCCGCTGCTCCTCCTTCCCCTTCCCCCACCCCCTTTCCCCGCTCCTTCCCTCCTGTCCTTGCTCCCTTCTCCCCCCTTCCCCAGGCCCTCACCCTCCGCCTTGGCTCCCTTTCTTTTCTCTCTTTTCTCTCTTTTTTTTTTTGATTTTCTCTTTTATCTCTTCTCTCTCTCTCCCCCCCCCCCCCCCCTCCCCTGCCGCAGCGGCCGTGGCGGAGCGGAGCGCGGCGCCGGTACCGGGGCCGCTGCCGGGGGCGGGGGAGCATCGCCCGGGACCGGGGCGGCACCGGCGGCTGCAGCACCACGGGCAGCTCCCGGTGCGAGCGGGGGTGAGCAGGGGGTGCGCAGGGGGTGCGCAGGGGCAGGGGGTGCGCAGGGGCAGGGGGTGCATCCCCGCCGTACCCCGGCCGGGGGACACGCGGAGGTCCGCGGGCAGAGGCGGGGGCCGGGGGGGAGCTCCCCGCAAAGGCTCCGCCGGCGCGGGGCTGCGGACGGGCGCGGGGTCCGCAGGAGGGGGCTGGAGCGGCCGGGCGGTGAAACGGAGTTTGAAAGACCCCCTGGCATCCCGAATCCTGCGTCCCCATCCTTTCCCTCCCACCCATTTCAATCCAGCGCTTGGTGCATTGCCTGGAAACACGTTCTCCTTTGACACCTTGCTCGGTCACGCTGTCGCGACACAGCACACCCCGCACCGGGACTGCCCACCGCCCGGACCGAGCCCCTCCTGGGTGGTCACAGCCACACGGGTCATCGATTCGCAAGCAGGGAAAATAAACCCCTCCACCGGGCTGCTGGTGCTGGAAAAAGCCCTGGTACAGCTCCACTGCAAAGTGGAGGGGTGCTGGGGGGGGACTTTAACTCCTCCCCCGGAGAGGGTCCAGCAGTCTGTGGATTTTTAAGCAGTTGATCTCGTTAACGGGCAAAATCCTCCTCAAAGATTCCCTTCCTGTCTGTACCCTGGGACACACAGAGCTCCTGGCTCTGGCGCTGCTGTGCGGAGCTGGGGCAGTCCGAGGGACAGGGTTAAACTTTGCCAGCCACATGGAGCCCTGTCCCTCTGCTGGCTCATTCGTATGATGCTGTCATAGGACTGCAGCACTGCAGTCAGCGGAGAGGCGGAACTATCCGAGCTGTCTGCTGAGTTCTACTTGCAAACACAGGCAGGCAGAGCCACTCTGTAACCTCTCCAGAGCTCTCTGTGATAAACAGAGAGAAAAGGTTTTACTCTAATTGAAGCAATCATGGGTTCTACATCCGTTCCATTAATTTTCCTAAAAGTTTTCTCCAGAGACAAAAATCCCTTTGGATTTAATTGGAAGTCACAGCAAAATTACTGTCTATTGTAGCATTGCATTTTGTCTCCTTTTAGGGCAAAATATATGTTATCGTCTGGTTTATTACTGCTTTTTCTCCCTGTTAAGTAAAGACTGGAGAGGGGGGGACGATGCACAGACAGATCATGTTTTATACATGTGGAAAACTTACTGGGAAAGAAAACATACGGTTAACAGAGGTGCTTGGAAGTTTTTGTTATCCTTTTAATCTGAAAACAAGTGAATGGTGTTGCACAGCAGGTCAGGAGGGACATGCTGCACTTTGTAATAGGTCTCCTGTTCATTGGACACCTTGATGCATGCATTGTTTGAAATCCTTTTATGCAAAATAAAGTGTTGCTTTATAATCAAGCAGGGAGAGCATGTGACTGATTTATTTAATATTGAAATGCAAGCAATGCAAACTTGTCTAGAATACAGTAGTTTTCATAATACATATTGATTTCCTTAAAAATCAGGGTGTTTAGATGAGAAAAAGTTTGCATTCTCAGAGGCATTTACAAACATGCAGAAATCCTGCTGAAACAAAACAAATGGTTTTAATGTAAACCACATCCCTGCAGTGTTCATTTCTGAACTCTAACGGGATGCGAGCGGACAGCACTCCTGCTACGTTCCCCTGAAGGTGATCTGAAGGTTAGAATGAGTCAGGGAAATCCATCTAAATTGTTCCCTTATTTCTGATGAGCAGCGAATCCCTTTTTCCTTCCTCTCGGTATCCGCGTTGGAGATTTTGAAATGCAGACTGATATTTCTGCTTATAGAGAACTTTTTTAACAAGCAAGCATTGCTGCTTCAGAGCAAACAGCAACCTGATGTCTCAGGCTTGGAAGGAACAGGCACTCCCACAGCATCAAAAAGCAGCAGCATTGATTTTCATCTGATTATGCACTATTGACAAATCTGCTTTAAAGGAACACTATAGAAGGGTGAGACTGAGATCTGCAGCTTCCTTAAAAATAAATAAAAAAGGAAACAAAATACAGAAGGCGGAGTTGCACAACAGCCTGAGTGCCTCCAGATAGAGGAGTTTAAGATGTATCCAATGATAAGGAGTTAACTTGAATATCTTTTAAAAAATAATAGAACTGGATGAGCAGAAGTAAAGGGGTTTTTGAGTGGGGGTTTTGATTTTATACAGAGACAGCAGAGTGAAGACAACTGGACAGATAACACAATGCAGTTGGTTGGAACTATTAAAAATTATTTATCAGCTTAAAGGGGGTTTCTCGTGGTAAAGGCCAGACTGGTTTTGATATAAACCTGATTTAAGCTTAATCTTAAGCAATTTAAGCCTGAACAGATCTTAGTGATATCCATGCAAAGAGAGCAAACAGTAACATCAGCAGGAATTTTGTCAGAGTGAAAAATGCGTAAGGAAATCAAAATTTCGCCCACTTTGTGTTCCACACCACAGAGTAATGTAACAGCCAAGGAAGTCAGACCACTCGTTATCAGCTGAAGGCCTTGACATCCTAGAACTTTGTCTGATCACTGTAAATTTATGATAAATAATGGCCCAGATAATCTGCTGGAGTAAATTGGTGTCATTCCAGCAGAGCCAAGAGAGCAAGGGGGGACATTTCTGTCCAGGATATGTCCCAATAATATTTATATAATTAGAGCTATGGAAGAGAACAGATTTGTGCACTAAGGGCCTATCCTGTACAGTGTCGGATGCTCCTTGGAAAAGGCTTTAGGACCTTAATTCCTAAGGAAGCCAAGGAGAGATCAGCACACACGGGAGTGCACAGCACGCTGCAGGATTGGGCCATCAAGTCAACCAGGAGCTGGCGGCCAACTCCGTGCGAAGCTGAACTTTTGAAAGGATTTAATGTTTTTTGTTTCTATTTGGGATCTGTTCAGGATCGTGAGACTGGAAATATCCGATTCTGTGAGGGGGTTTAGTGGTGGGGTATGATGGTCATTCACAAATTATCTTCAGCATCGTTTGGGGGGGCTGGGTACACTGAAGGGAGGGGGATGTGGCGGAGGGTGTGGGCTCTTTGATAGTGTGCCACTACAAAGGTCCTACTGGGGACTGCTTGTGCTTTGAAAAATTTATGTGTTCATCTTCTTTCTGCTCTAAATTGCGCTTTCTCAGGACAGATCTGTAACACAATAACATTTTCCTACCACGTCCCGCTTTTCATCATTCCCATTCAACCCGTGGTCGTATTTCAGGACCTTAAATCAAACATACCCAGGCACTTGCATTATTTTCTTCATGCAGGAGCACTTTGTGTTGCATTTGAAGATAATAAATGTCTGAAAACACAGTCCTAAAGCAGCATTTGCATTCAATTTCCCAGTGAATGGAAATTTCTTGCAAATTCCTACAGATCATCACTAAGCTCATTGCTGCTTTCCCTTTCCTGGATTTATTTGCTGCATGAGCAGTTAAACATACAGACCTAAGTTGCCTTCAGTGTCAATCCCAAGAATGATTTCACAGCTACGAGTGTTCTTCAGTCATTTACTAACTTCAAAATCTAAACATTTACTGCACCACCTACCTTCTTCAGTGAAGTTTTCCCTGCGTTTTTAAAGCACTGCATCGCACACTGATGTATAAATGAGGTCTGTAATGCAATGTCCTCTTTTGTGGCCGCCTCCTGCCTGGTTTCAAAGGGCTAGTTCTTCAGCCTGTGTGAACTCACAAAGGAGCAGCAATGCCAAATTATACCAAGGAAGGATTTAGCCTAGAGTCTTATGATTAATAATAGAAAGATAGTCAAGAAAAGTTTCAGATCCTGCTGTAGATTGTTGCAGCTTTCTCTGTGTTATATGGGATAACGGCATTGCTTGGGTAAGAGGGAAAGGGAGGTTTTGTGCCTCCATCTCCATGACAGCTATTCATGTCTCTGATTCTCCACAAATATATTCAAGCAACATATTTAATCCTTGGCCAGCAAAACCCCTGTCCATGCTGCTTGAACTGGATGTTGAACTCAGTTCCACTGCTTCTTTAAACTGCTCTCTGATGACTGAACAATAGATGTGTGGTGAACTTGCTCTGTGCAAAGCAGATTCAGCACACAATTAACTGCGACCCTTCTTAACGACAGCATCTCTGAAGCGATGGCTGTGTACACTACACAGATACTGGAAAACTCGGTTCCTCCCAGAGAACTGCTTTGTAGATTCCCATACCAGAGGGGCCCAAACTTGACAAAGCAGAAAGAAGACTGCCTAGAAGAGCTTTTTTTTAGGCAGAAGGAGTTTGGAGGTGAAGGTTAATGAAACAGAGTCAGGAGCAAACTAACACCTACTGAAGACAAGGAGTCAATGACAACACAGCCTCAGTTTCCTTTCTGAATATCCTCAGCTGAACAGAGATGCAGCTTTGATGCTATTGCTCTGTTGTAACACCAGAGTGATGTAAATGGCTTTGGGTGCAGGATTACAGTTGGATCCTCTGCCCATGTATCAGAGAATACTGAAAAAACCTTTTGACCATAGTAGTACCATTTCATGACAGGCAGCTTTCTCCAGGCTGTGATAACACCCGTGCTGATGGAGGACTGTGATTCTACAGTCCTTTGTGGACAGTGTCCCGATGCTTCAGACAGATACTGAGCCATGGTGAACACCCAACACTGCCTTTGGTGAGACTGAAAGCACAAATCTATCCCTGGATTTAAAAAGGGGTTCATAACAGAGACAGGTTGGCAGAGTTTACATGTTTTACAAGTATTTTCAGCGGGTTGTTGCAAATCAATTTGTCAGAGAGAGCTGGAGTCGATGGGGGTGCGTGATGGGGGAGCCAGGGTGTCACTGTACATTGAGAGCTGTGTGCCTGGGGCTGGAATAGCATCAGGTCTGGAAGTCAAATCAGAGTTGTGTGATCCCACGGTGAACTACATACTGAATGGCACACGTGGCATCTTCGAGAAGCCGTCACTGCCGGGAACTGTGAGCTGCTGGGGAAACGCGGTAACCTGTCGTCTGTGGCCATCACTGTGAGTTACAGCATTAGCAGGATGGCAGGGGAGGGGGGGATCATATACTGACATTCTCTAACCAGTGGTTAGGAAATGGTTGATTGCAGATTTTCTGGTCTCTCTTGGGCAATTTGTCTGTGTTGAAGGTATTAAATCACCCAGTTCTGCCTTTTGAGGAACTGGCTGATTCGGGCACACAATAGAGCAGGCACTGCAAAGGATCTGCTCTGAGCCACAGCCCAGGCAAAGAAAAACTCGGATTTAATTAGCTTAGATGAAAAGCAAAGGAAGTAACATCGCTTTGTTCCCTTGATGCTTCTATGCCTTGTTTGGTTTTATGACTCACTCATCATTTTTCCTCCGTGTGATGTTTCAAACTGAACTACCCTGAAAGTTGCCAGCCAGAAAATAACCCAGGTCATGACAGCAATCTTTTTGTGATAAAGTGATCAAAAATAGCTCTTCCTACCTCATTTTGAGAGGCTTTTTCCTAACCCTCCCTTTCTAAAAATATAACTGTGAAAAGTGGCCACCATACTCCCTGTTACGATCACTTTTCCTGGAGTGGGACATGCCATATGACAATGCTGCCATAGGGCAAAACTCTTCCTAGAGTGCTGCTTCCAAGGAATAATGGAGAAAAATTACTGCAGGCTGGAAATCAGCAAAAGTTAGCCACAGCCACGGCCAACTGTGACTTCTGTTATGACAACACGTGTCATGCTAGCAGTTAAAGGCATTATTGGGATGGAAGTCCCATCTTTCAACATAGTGGCAGCACACAGGCAGGGAGGTCTTGCCAGGAAACCCTGGTTTATCCACAGGATTGATGTGCAAAGCCCACCTACATCTAGGAGCAGGTTTTAAAACACCTCCTTCCTGGACTGGCTCAGAGTATCCTGGGCCTGAGACATAACCTGAAACCAGTGGAATTTAACACAAAAAACTGCTGATGGTGTGATGGGTTGAGAGCTCTCTGCAGCATCTAGGCTGCTTTTGGGCAAATGGAAAGCAAATATAAATCAGTGTTGCTCCACTAATTGCAGAGAGAAGCCTACAGTTGCTGTCATTGGGAATAAACCCTATAATCTATGAGGATTTATGCTTATAATGCATGGACCTAGCCCTGCAGGCAGCCCCCAGATGATATATGGCAGCTGTTAGTAATTTGGTTTGGGGCTTGGCTCCTCCATATGCATTTGTGTTTATCCCCTATGTTACTGTCACTCTGCTTTTGCACTCAGCTTTACTTCAGTACTTATTGCTCCCAACTCCTGCTTCTTCCCCATGACATTCGACTTTTCTCTCTTTTATTGACTTGTTTTTCACTGAGGCAAAAAAAAGTGCACTTAAATATAGATTATTCTTATTTCTGAAATAAAAGGCCTGGTAGAAAGAAACGTGTTCTCCCTGCTAGACTAATTGGTATCTAGGCTAATTGCTCTCATGCTGGATGTTTAATTGATTTGTGTAGAGGAAGCCAGTGAAAGGCCGTAGCTCAGTGATGGCTCTACATAACTGCAATGACTCCTTCTTCTTCTTCTTTTTAATTAGTGCTAAAGGAAGAGTCTACCTTGCAGAAAGCTACTGAGATCTCTGAGGGACCAGTTATTATGTAGATGCTGTATGTAAAGACAGTCTATGTTTCTGATGTAGATCTCCACAGTAAATGTTGAACAGAGCTGAAGAAATTTTTCAGGTAAGAATGTTTTACAGCAAATTTAAGAGATGAATATTAAAGTAGTCCTACTTGGAGGACTTACCTCATGCAAAGGGTTTATGGGTGAGAAATTGAGAATTTTGTGATATGAATTGTCAGTTTAGCCAGGGAGCTCCACAGAGTCTGGGCAACCTGGTCATCCTGCTTCTCTTTGAATGGCAATAGCATGGTGGCATTTCATCTCGTAGGACTCCTTCCTATGACCTGCTTCAGCTTTTTCCCTCCATACAAAAAAAGCTACATACAGAAACCTGAGCTGCTTTTGGGCTGGAATGTCAGTTCAATTTCTCCAGTCATATAACATCTAAAGAACATTCTTAGTAGAAATAACTATAAGCTGATTAGGAGGGAAGCAATGAATACAAATAAAATCAAATCATGCAGACACTCACAGCAGAAAAATCAATAATTTTAGTAATACATTTTGCAAACTCATTTTGTTGTAAATATATATATATATATAACTCCTTTGAAGTCTTGATTAAGCAGGAGCTATAAGTCTTGCTTTTTGTCTCAAGATCCTCAGCTTGAGTAAAAATCAGAATTTTTTAAACAGATTTAAAAGCAATGGTGCCAGATTATACCAAGTGAAAGATGGAGTGTACAGAACATTCACACAGGACAGGCTAGGCAGGCCATCCATCCTGAAGGGATAAAGTAAAAGAGAGATGTTCATAGGGAGCTGCCTGTGGCATTTCTGAAATGATTCCATAATGTAATTTAAAAATGGAAAGAACAAAGGTACTTTTTAGTGTCCTTTTTTTTTTTGTTTAAATCAATGGCTGTTCTGGACAGCTGTACATTTGATTATATCACTGACTCTAAGTCTGTGGTAAGACAGGAGCTTGTTTGCCATTTGGAGTGGAAGGAAAGGTCATCAAAAATGTGTTTTTCTAAATTTGCCAGTATAAAATGTAATTCTGTATGCCTTGAAACAATTATATTCCTTCGAGCCCTGTAGGTATTTCGTTGCTTTGAGACTCCAGCATTTCTGCTTTGTAAGTAAGTCACTAGCTGATCCTCTGTCAGCACGTTCGCTGCTCAGACCTCTCTCTTGCTTACCCCCATCAAAGGTGAGTGTGAGAAGGACCTACAGGGATAGCAAAGATACCAGTATACAGAAATTCCAGTGACCTTCAGTAATGCTGTGGTCACAGCAATGCTGCGAGACCAATTTCCAAGCTTCTGATTAGCACTGTCTCTCATCAGCTGACTCCATGTCAATTAAATGCATTTAGAAAACACTTTGAGAAAAGAATTTAAAAGTTATCACCTGTAAATGTCAAGGTCAGAATATTCTGCATCATCCTTTGAAATGCTTCTTGCCTTGGCAGTGCAGGTTATGTCTGAAATTTTGTCAAATGTAAAGTCTGTAGGTTTCAGGATTAAAAAATAAAGCAAACAGAACTCCCCCAACTGATCTCTTAACCTGATTTTCTCGAATAGCCAACGGGAATTACTCAGTGTTTGTGGAGAATGAGAGGGAGCTTTATCTAATAATCTCATTTATTCTGATAAACCCTAGTCTGCTCCCTCTACATCACTGCAGCCATTTCCCCTATGACTTTGCCTTGCAGTGACCTCTCCATCATTATGCCAGCAGTTGAGATTGCAACAAACTTGTCCCAGTGACTCACACTGGTTTTTCACTGGGTTTTTTTCCTATTTCAATGCAATGTCCTCCCCTACCAATGGCAGAGAGAACACCCATTCTGTAGATGCTCCTGTTCCCCCTTAGTGGCCCATAAAGTATGATCATCTCCTGCTATTTCAGCCATGTCCAATAGTTATAATTTCATAATATGAAACAGAGACCATGCTGTGATCCCAGTTTATAGAAACCCCCATCCAGCCTGCCCATGATAACGTTTCTCACCTTTTCTCATCCTGGATCACCAGCTCCCCTGGTTTGTCCTCAGTGTGGGATTGATGCCGGAGTCAGCCAGGCTGTGGGCACGGACCAGGCAGCCTCACATGGCTTTTCCTTTGACTGGAATTCAACGGGAGTTTCCCTAAGCTCAGACTCGGGCAGTTAGCGAGATTTTGCTGTTTTCATTAAAAAACTCACCCCTGATATGACTGATCTTCCACTGCCATAAATCGAGCTCCTTAATTAGCTTCCCCCTTTGTTCAAAAGCTTTTTCTAAATGAAATTATCTGTTCTGCTGTCACTGTCCTTTGGGGAACACGATCTTTACACACCATTTTGTTAGGGGCATTAATACAACATCCCAGAGGAAGCGATAACATACCCTTCAGGAAGGGGTGGGATGCATCACACCATGCAAAAGAGTCGCCACCACTGGACCTGACTTTGGCATTGAAATTTCCCTGCTCATCCCAGGGAAAGTCAGGAGTAAATTTATGCCCTTGCCAGGAGTGACGCGCTGCAGAACCGCAGTGGAAAAAGAACAAACTCCCAGGGGATGGCTGCTGCTGTCGGTGGCACCGGTGTGAATGGGAGCAGCCTCCTGTCCAGGTAGCTGCTTCCAGGAGCAGGTGAGTCAGTGACATGGAGGGGACAGGCATGCCCTCATCAGCCCCCTAATGAGAAGGAAAGGAAAATAACCTTGCTTTTTAAGCCAGGTTTGGATGAGGACCTTACCCTGGACACATCTCATAGTTTATCTTCCCCAACTTGCTTCCCTATTTTTCCCACTGCAGCTCTTTTCTACCCATCTGAAGTGCTGGGGTCTGAACCCCGAGCCCTGATTTAAGGTTGGCATACGGATGGTTCCCACGGTCCTTCAGAAGGAGGGGATGAGTTTGCCTTGTGGCTTTCCTCCAGGGTGCAGCTGACCTTGCAGGGAGAGCCCCTGGGTAAACGAGTGCCAGGGGTCCTGCTCTGGGGATAAAAGCTGGTTTAAACATTGCCCTTGTCCTTGATGGCCCTCACCATGTGCAGCTCCCCTGGGCCTGCAGAGATAACCTTCCACGGGGACTCCTGCAGAGAGACTCCTGTTTATTAACATGGATATTGCAGGCCAAGGCTGAGAACAGGCACTGAGAGTTAAAATGTGAATGCCAAGAACTGCTTTTTCTTTTTTTCCTTCTGCAGAAAGGGTTGGATTCTTGTCAGGTTATTTTTCACCCACAGGAACTGTATTACTCCTTCAAAGACAGAAAGGAAACGTTTCTACGTGCCAGCTCTTATCTTCATTTGCAGTTTTTAACAGCCTTACGTACTAGAGAAAAATGTCTTTTAATTAGGATGGAAAGCACTGTGAAAAGGGATGGAGGCAGGTTCATTTGGAGCAGCAATGTGTGATAACTCCATGTGTAGGGGCTCAATATAACTTTTGTATATGGTACAGAGGGATAGGTTGTGAGTATAAATGGAGTCTGATTTCTTTTACAGAACAGCAATCAATAGGTTCCAGAGGTCAAGGAAAAAAACTTAGATGTTTTTTACGTATTTCTTTCTAAATAAATGATGTGTGCAAGATCAGCAGTGACAGATGAAGGGGGGTTGGTAGAAGCCCCCTGTGCTGGGTGAGCTCTCGCTCCCCGGGAGCTGGTGCCAGCTTTAGCATCACATCCCACATCTGGAGCCTCTCTGTTTCACACAGCAAACCACTGCACTCCTGTGGCACATGAGAGACTGCCAGGCCCTTACACAAAACTGTGGTGACTTGACAGGACACCACAGTCTTGGGGAGTTCTAATAAGGATTGCCTTGCTTTCTCCTTCCTTCTGTTACACAGCAGAGCAGCACACTTCTGAATACTCTGTTAATTTTTTTATCTGTACTTCAGGATATTCTTAAATTCCCCTTAAAGGCAGAGTGATTAGAGATGCATTTCTCAGGTAAGACATTTCCCGTAGCTGCACAGCCATGGAAATCTTAGAGGATAAGTGACTTGACCGAGTCCAGCCAGTATGGCCTGAAAGCTGAATAGGGACCCTGTTGTTCCCCTGCTTGTCCTCAGGCTTTGCTTATTCCCTCCTGTTCTTTGAAGCCTGGGGGCTCATTTCTATTTCCCACACCTTTATTAGACTCTACCAACATAGTCCCCTTTTCAGAGCAATTTTCCATTCACTACAGGTAATTGTGCTGCCTCCAGGGAGCGGTCTGGAAGGGTTTATCACCTCCTGTTCAGGCTGGGTGATTTTGGAGCAAATTGGGTGCTTAACAGGGCTGGTTGAAAAGCAGGATTAAAATGTGCTGGTGAAAGGATCGTTCTGCATAAAACCAAGAACGGGGGAAGTTGGGGAGGCAGAAATTCGTTCTGGCAGGAGGCAGGTGGGCTTCAGGCTGGACCAGAGGGCTGTGCCCAACAGGCTTAGCTGAGAGAGATGATTTTTATTTCTCCACGTGTGACACATCAGAGGAACTTGCTTCCTGGGAGGGTTTGAGTTCCCTGCCCCCCCTACCAGAAGATGCCCTTTGTATCGGGATATTTTAAGGCAATTTATGTTTAACATCAAACATAACTGGGTTTCATCTGTAGAGGGGAAGTAGAGAAAAAGAGGACTTTTAACCAAGGTTCAGGTCAAAGGACACCCCCAACAGCAAGGAACCCACTCCACTTCTTCGTGTAGTCACTATGGATGTGTATATGGGTCGCTCCTCTCCCTCTTCCATCCATGTCTCAGCAGGAAAAAGCCTGAGGTGCTCCTAAACCCAACTCGCCTGAGTCAGCGAGACAGTCTGTGCTGGAGCTTCTCCTTCCAAAAATTTCAGCTACTGCCTGATGAATTAAACATGTCCCAGTATTCCTTTCATCACTGAGCTCTCCACCAGACTGCTTTCGAGGCTTTCTTTTATGTTCCACCTTCAGGAAACTAGACAGAAACCAGGAAATCCTTGATGTGCAGTTTGTGAACAGGGAAGCTGGAGGGAAATGCTGATGTCAGCAGAAAGGCAGCTGCATCTGGGGTGTGTGTGCTTCAATTCCTGATCACGGGAGGGCATTTTATACCTTTTACCCTTAAGAAACTGTGAAAAACTCCTGGACTGAACAGCTGAGTGGTGCTGCTGCACATCTTAGACATGTGAATCAGAAGATGGTGAGAAGAGAGGGGTGGAGGATATTCTGGATGATAATGGATGTCTAAGTGATAATGGGCTTGAAGTATAATTAATGTTAATGGATGGCATTTATATGTAATGCAAAGAACATGTGCTGAAAGGCAGATACAAAAATAGACAGTTTTTTTAAGACATGAAGTTTTAAACTCTGAGGACTAGACGTCAGAGGTACTATGGAATTATTTTATGCATTTTATCTATGAAAAACCTTGCTCTTTAGAAGCCTGTGGGGGCTGGGAAATGCGTGGCCTAATTTTTTTCACATCCTGACAAATGAGGGATGCTCCATCTACCTGGTGGTGTCACTAGGCTGATATGCCCAACATTTTTACCTTTTTTTTTGGCGCATTGAAATCCAGCACTGAAGATGAACAAAGCCAAAATAGTAAAAAATAGAAATAAAGAGGTGAGCTGGTGAGGGTATGAAATGTCAGGGAGGAGGCAGTAACTACCAGCTGCGAGGAGGGAACTAGTAAAGTGAGGCGAGAGAGAGCTCTAAGGATTCATTCCATGGAAGGACCGAGGGAGAGGAGCCTTCCCTCTGGCTCTGATGGTAGAGGGGATGCTCTGGGGGCTGGAAGTCTCTGATCCAGCAGCAGCCATGATTCCTTACAGCAGTGTGAGACTGGAAACACCATTTCCCATGCGCAGCGGTGTTACGACTCTTCCGAGTGGTTTCTCGGAGTACCTTTGCAGGACTGCACCCGTGCTGGCTGGGTGTCACCAGGTATTTGTAGACATGGAGTAATTCTCCTCTGGTAACAAGACATGGAGAGAAAGACCTGTGTTTATCATGAAATACTTCCAGCTAGACTGCAAAAATCCTTATTGCTTGCCCTGATGTGTATTCCTTGGGTGTAAATGTACTAATACTCTGTATTTTCTGCCAAATATTTCATGACCACCAACTTTCCATGAATATTTGCCATCTGTATTCCAGACTATTTCCCTTCTATGGCACACATTTCATTATATTACATTTTGCTGTCTAATGTGTAGGGCTAATGATTTTTTCAAAAGGAAAATGGGCACAGAGATTTATGAGAATATTATTAGAATGGGCTTTTTTTTCTTTGTATTGAATTCTTCAGAACTTGAATTTCATATGATTTTAGGAAAAAACAAATTCAGGTGCAATTTATACCCCTCCTCAAGGGACTATGCAAGCAAGAGTTCCTATTTATTTATGGGAGGACTCACAGGCAGTGAGTGCTGGTCCCTCACACACACAATGTGCCCCAAAGAGCTTTTATTACTACACTGTTGCGTTGCAGACCACAAGGTTGCATTCCTTCCTCAGACAACCCCCTGGAGAAAAGGCACTTACGTACTTGGAGGTGCAGAGTCTTCAAAACACAGAGGGAGATCAGGCTGGGTTGGTGAGCTGCTATTAATATGTACAGAAATTAGTGTGTGACACAAATGATTGAAGACTAAAGTAGTCCAGGAAAAGCAGGCAATGCGACTAATGATAAAGGTATTTTTTTCTGGTGCCTGAATCAGACTCCTCAGACCTTTTGCCTTTCTATTGATGGCTCCCATTTGGTTTCTGGCCATTAGCATTTTACAGTCTCTTGCTGCAGTGACCCTGAAGACCAAAGCTTAAGGCAGGATTAATAACAGTTCGGATTTAGCACCAGCTGCATTAGATGACTTCAGTTTTGCAGGGCAAATGATGATTAAGCCCTTGGACCTGGAAACATCAATGGTAAACCTTCCTTGATATAAGCAGGAATAGAATTACCTAAAGCATTGGGGTGGGTGATTGGTCCCTAAAGGTTGGGACATGGAAAGTTGTTGAGTAGCTGTCAAGAAAAGTGCCAAAAGCCATGAGGTTTGCAGCAGTCCTACATCTTGGAGTCCCCCAGGGAGGGAAGATCTCTTTCACTGCCTTTAAGAACACCTTGGTTCAGCAGTGCTCCTGAAACAGGGCTGGGATACAAGAGTGTGAGTTAGCCCTCACTTCCACAGGGTGTTTTTAGCCCAAATGTGTTCCCTCTGTCCCTCTTTTTCTCTTCTCTGAGAAAGTCTGTCCTTTCTCCTCACATGTCTCTGCAGTTCTGTGCTAGGGAGACTGCAGCAACAAACAATCCCCAAATCCGTCGGCAGAGCCTGGAATCAGGGGTGCTTTGTGGGACACACTCCACCACATCCTGAGCGAGTGATGTGGCCGTGTCCCAAGCCCAGGCAGCGACACGGCCGTGGGACACCGAGACCTCTGCGCTGCAGAGGCAGGAGACAGCCCAGGGCAGCACAGTGAGCGGGAGGGATGCGATGGGGACCGCGTGGCCCCCGCGTGCTAGCGAGGCTCCGCTCTGCCCGTTCTCCTCTGCGTATGAGGTGTGGCTGAAGGAGAAGCTGGTGTCCTAGTTTCTGCATCTCGTTTTCCCAGTGCCTTCAGGAAAGGGGCAGAGCTTTGTGTTTTACCTCTCTGAAAGCAGTGATGCTCCTGGCTGGGGATGTTACTTGCTCACGCAGTGACCTTTTTCTTTTCTTCTGCTCCTATACTATATTTCTGGAGTGCATTAGTATTAAAATGTCCTCCTTTCCTTCCTGCCTCCCCATAAGAAACTCTCCTCTCTGTTTATTACCACTATTTTTGCTAACCCTGTGTGCTGTCTTTCTCTCCTACCTTGATAGTGGTGCTGAGGTCTCAGGGGCCCTTTATGCTATTGCTAAGTGTGAAAAACATCACACTGAGAGGAGTGGGGAGAAAGCACACACATTTCTGTATAACTGACTGTGCCAATTAAAAAAGCACCACAAGCAGAGACTGCTAGCCCCAAACTCCCAGTGACAGTCACAGCAACCCACTGCGTCACCTCACTTGCACATGGGTCAAAATACCCATAAGAGAACGGACCCCCTAACGTATCACATTGTGACAGTGGCCTGCACCAGGTCCCTAGTGGAACCTGCACCCTTGGCAGGGTGTATATAACAAAAATATCAACTTGCTCATAATTTCTGGATCTGTTTCTTAGCGTTGCTGGTACCCACTGACACTACTCATGGTACCTACCTCCTTCTATTGCATTTTTCATTACTCAGCTCAAAGAGATTTAAAAGGGAGGTCGCTATCTTTATGCCCTTCCATAGACAGAGAGATGGAGCTAAGAGAAGAATGAGAATTAGAAAAGAAACGAGCCTTAGGAATCTCTGCCCTGCCCATTAGGAAACACTTCCATCTGTTTTACAGGGAATCAGCCATAGATATCCAACCAGATAAGCTGTTCTGATTTCTTTTGTCAGTGCTGGCATATTTACAGTACTTTGCTGGCACATTGCTTGGGAATTACAGGCAGATCCTCTCCAACATAGTGGGAACAGGCACATCACATGCTACATACTCCTGTCTAGAGGCTGTTGGCAAACCACAACTTGTAGTCAATCAAGGCAGGATTTTATAACCACTTCTGCCCCCACCCCCTTCTCACATCCCTTATTTCCATCCTTGCTCTTCAAAGTGGATGATTCACATGTTATAGTAACCTACATTTGGCTTGGCACCACTTAGGGGCTATATATAGATGACAGAGTCACCCTGTTCTTCCTCGTTGATTCCTTTTTTTTTTTTTTTTTTTCCTTTTCCAGGCATGGAGCAGTGCTGGGTGCCCTGTGGGCTCAGAGGGGAGTTGGGAGGTTAAAAGAGACATCCAACATTTTTTATCTGAGTCTGGTCCAGGGCTAAGGTGGCTGCAAAGATCAGGTGGGTGCCTTTTGTGGCTATTGAAAAGATCTGCATGTTTGAAAAACCCCAAGTGCTCTCTTTCCAGCTCTGAGTTGTTTCAAATTGAGAGCCTAAAAATAAAGACCAATGAAATGACAGACATTCTGCAGGAGATGGTGGGCAGTATGCTCCTGTCGGTGGATGTCAGTGGCTCGCACGTTTCTGTGTGGGTGTAATGGCTCTGCTGTTATCTTTTGCACCTCGAGAACCACACTGTCCACAAAAGTGTGTCTTTTTTCTTTTTTAAAGCAAACTGGCTCAGTTCCTCTTTTCATCTGAAGCTGCAGGAGCCTCCTTTGTTTCAGAGACTGCCCACTGGGAAATCCTGCCCTGCGTGCCCTCAGCCTCACGCCCTGATGGAAAATGAGCCACTGAGAGCCCCGCCGAGGAAAAAAGCCCAGCTGATCTCCCCCTTCCCCCCAGCACAGCCTCGCTGCTCGGCGGTCACTGTCCGGGGACATGGCAGCTGTGCTGCTAAAAGAGCTTCATTGACAGCCAGGGTGATCAGCCAAGGGCCTGCCTGGCTCCCGGGCATCACTTGTCAACAGCCCCTCCCGTACATCCTGATAAAGGCTCCACGGACCGAGACGAGGAGCGCAGGTGGCTCCGGGGCCCCTCCGCCTGCCTGGCGATCGATATGGCATTGAGGGAGGGTCCTGATGAGAAATCCATTGGTTAAAGTGATGTTTCACTGATGGCAAGCACGATACCAGCCAAGATCTTCAAGGGGAACTCAACCTCTAGCTTTGGGCTGGGTAATATTAATTTCAGATGTGGGGAAAAGACTGGCCTCAGTGCCAGTCCCTGCCCACCCTGCGGGCTTTGGTGGCCCTGCTCCCCAGGGGACGCAGCTGATGTACCAGACTCTGTGTCCAGGAAAGCATCTTCTCACCAGCCCCTCATGTTCTGGATGTGAAGGGCCAAAGGAGATGCAGGAAAAGGATGTAAAGTTGCTTGCTGGCCGTCTGCTTTCTCTGCAGGCACCTGTCAAAAGATGGATGGCTCTGGTTAAGGAGGCTGAGGTGTCTCTGTTCTGCTCGACATATTCTTTAGGATAAACTAAATTCTCTGCCTGTCAAGTGTGGGTAACTAATTCTCTCCTTAGAGTTACCAGGAGGAGGAACACATTAGGCAGTGTTGGATCCCAGGTGCCTGGAAGGTGCTGAATCCCACTTGCTTTTGTGATGCGTTCCCTGCACAGCCCATCACAGGTTTGCAGTGTCTCTCATTGCTCTATGTTACCAGCACTTGAAATATTCCCGCGTGTGTCAGGCCAAAACTTGCTTTCCTGGCTCGGTGTTTTATTGCTTTTTTGGGCAGACTCTGCCCCTCCATTAATCAGAAACAGCCGAGTGATCCGCAGCGTGCTGGCCGCGAGGAACAGCCCGGCTGTGGGGAGAGCCTGCCGGGACCCCCGGGCTCCGCAGGGACCCCAAGCCCAGGGCAGGGCCTGGGGAGGCCACGGCTGCTCGGGGCTGTGCCCGCGACGGGGGGCACGGCCGTGATGCCACCAAGGGCGCTGCAGAAGGAGCAAGGGCATCTGCCAGGGAGCTCAGGAGCTGGGCAGAAAGGAGGTGTTTCCTTTTTAGTGTGCTGTTACTTGATTGTGGAGCAGATTTTTCCTTTTAAAGATGCAAACCCAAGCAAATAAAAAAATAAATAAAGGCACCTTTCCTTTTCTGTGAGATTAAATGCTTTCGTGTAATTGTGCATTAACCTTTGGTCCTGCATTAGGCTGCTGCTGCTTTGCACCCTTTCATGCTTTTAAGCCAGAATTGCAATTAGCCAAAGTGGCTCCTGACAGCCTTCCAGGCCACCCCGCAGCGGGGGCAGTTCCGGGGGGAGATGGGGCACTGGCTGGAAAAGGAGGCACCTTCGCTGCAGGCTGGGGCTAAATGGAGGCTCTTGAGTGTAGGGGGGGTTCAAGGTGGCTTTCAGGCTGAAAAGCTTCCTGCTCAGATGCATTTCTTTGCTCAGCTCCCACTCCCACAAATTCGATTGTGAGAGTGCAGGGACCCTCCCTTGGGTCTGGCTGCACAGCAGGGATATTTATAGGAAAAGCTTTTTAATAGCCTAGAATTGGAAAATCTAGTTTAAAACAAGTCCATCCTGAGATAATTAAATAACCCAGCTATGACTAAGAATATTGATCAGGGACTTGAGCATCCTCCCACCTCCCTTCCTTAGGAGGCAGAAACAATGCGCGCGAGTTGGCTGAATTTGGGGATCCCCACCAGCTGCTGTGGGTCCCCCCCTTGGCCAGGTGTATGTGTGGATGCAGCTCTGCACCCAGAGCCACTTCCTGTGGCTGGCTTCATCCCCTGACTTTTAAAATAGTCCAATTTGACTGAAAACTTACATTTCCTGCTTAAAGGGTGTTTTTAAAAAAAAATCATGCAAGGTTTTTTATGGGATGTTTTCTTCTCAGGCACCATCTCCATATTCATTAGTTATTCCTGCTTATTCCCAGGAACCTCAACTTCTCTGAAAGCTCATGTAGATAAAAATAAGTGAATAAGGGTAAAATATTCCAATGCTGAAACGTTCGAAATGTGTTTTCTTTTCTTCTTATTATAAACCCTGTTTAAAATAAAGCATTACAGTGGCTCCTAAATGACTTTTCTGCTTTAAAATTTTGCTTTGTAGATTCATGCCTAACAAGAATGCAAAAAGAAAATAAAGGTCAAGGTAAAAGATTGTTTGCAAATCCCAGTCCTGGTTCTCATACAGCTATTTGCCAAGTTAAATTAACTGTCAGCTTTCCACATTAGACTCCATATCCTTTGGTAAACTAAATTTTTATTCCTACTAAATGTTAATCACCAGAATTGATGGTCACATTGTAATATTCCTTTTCATTATATTGGCTCATGTGTGTGCAGTTGCACACAGGAATCCTTTATTTCTATCGGTGCACGGTGTGGCATAAACACTATAACACACTTTATATCATTTAGGTCACATGCTTGCAAAGGATAATACAAAAAACTGCAAGCCTCTTTTGTCAAGGAGCCCACTGCTTGGTCCAGGTGCTTTTAACATCACTAAGAGATTGTTCATAAATATTAATGCAAGCTGGATTCAGTTGTCAGCATGGGGAGCATACAAAGCATGAAAAAATAAACGTGTTTGCAAAATATACCAGCTAATTTTGGCTCTGGTTGTTGAAAATACAGGGATTACTGTCAGGAACAGAAAGGGAGTGCAAGTGCAGTGAGTGCATACCTATCATTAAAAATGAGACCTGTACTTTGGAGCCTGTGCCTATTTTTTCCATATTACATATTAAAAAAAGAGAAAATGTATGAAATTTGTTCATCTGCAGCTTTGTGTTCCAGGCTTCCAGCAGAAAGCAGCCTTGTGCCGGTCTGTTTTCTACAGGCAGTGGATTCTAACTGGTATAGGAATAAAGAGTTTAGAAAGTGTTTGTGTCAGGCTTGCTGTTCCTTGGTTTTCCTTTGTGTGCAGCAGTATCTCTGATTTTCTAAGGAAGAAGGCAGGGTCAGAGGCACCTTGAACTCTAGGGGAAAGAATTGCTTACTCCACGCATACCTCGCTTGGAAAATCGAATGGGAAAGGCTGATGTTCAGTCACAGTGACTGTCACCTCGGTCCCAACTGCAGGCAGATACTGAAGGTCAAACTGCAGCTTGCTGCACTGCTTTTTTGGTTGTTCCAAAGCCAGAACACGAGCTGATCACTGTGGAGCCCCCGTCCCTGCCGTGGGGGAGCGGTGACACTGAGTGGGTGACACTGAGTGGGACATTTCTAGAGGCCACTCAGGTTTCCCACTCGTCCCCTGTTGCTGTGCCAGTTGGTAGTGGGGTTTTCTCTGCTGCTTTCTGTGCTCAGAGAGCACAGAGCCTCACAAACCATCTGCAGTTAGTGCCACTGAAGCAAAGTGACAAGAAACTGCCGTGTTGAATGTCTGGAGTGTAAGAAATGTTGTGTGGCAGAACAGGGAAAGTTCCTACGGGCAGTAAACAGCATCTCAGGGCTTTATTTTCCCCAATGTCTCAAATCCCAGCCTGGTGGTGTACAAACCTGGGAGCACCTGTGGGTCCCCACCAGACTCATGGTGGATAAAGAACCTCTTAGTCACAGAGTAACTAAAGTGAGGGGCAAAGAGTAAATGTCATCAAGGTGGTCTGACCTCAAAGACAGCATCTTCAACAAAAAGAACCCAAAAATTCCATGCAGATCCGCTCAGTCTTGAACAAAGTGATAGCGTGTGCTGCAGCCCTCTCCCTGCACCTCCCCAGGACCCCCGTGGAGGTACACATTCTGCTGGTGATGCCAGAGCAGAAGGACATCACTACTCCACACAGGCAGCTGGAGTAACTCAGCACCCGTCCTTAAGTAGTGGAAAGTCCTAATGGTACTTGGCACCTGGTGCTTGGACATCCTCTGCTTGTTACCCCACCTTGAGGAAGGCAGAGCCCCTTCTTGGGCATCAGCTGTTCTGCTCACAAGCATTCCTTCATAGCTGTAAAACATTTGGGGATCAGGAGCTGAGAAAACTCCTGTCAGGAACACGTTACAGTGCTGGAAGCCACAGCCAGGCTGTGGGGGTGTGATTTCCAAACCGGGCTCCTCACCCAGGCAGTCTCCTACTGAATTCCTATTTTTTCATTTGTAAGTTCAAATTCTTTGCTATTCACAATCAGCCTTGTTAACAACGTGGCTTTCAGATGGAATTAGAGTTTTAATTGACAGCCAGCTACTTAGTGGTTTCTCCTGTTTGGTGAAAGCCTCCCAATTAGTGATTTGTCCCCTGATGTTTCGCTGATTAGAACAGGGAGAGAAATGTTGGCTTTCCATCACACCAGTGATTAACAGAGCATCAACTTTGCTTTTCAACAGAGGCTGAATGGGAACAGGAAAGTATTTATGGTCTTCAGGAACTGAAGTTGGAGGTAGAAATGCTGCAGCTTTCAAGCTGCAAGGATGCTCCAGCAATTTATTTCGCAGCTCTTGACTTGTCTGGGGTGTGGAATTCAGGAGACAAGTAGAACGTAGTTGAAGTATTTTGGTATACACAAGACGTGTTGAAAATTGAGTTGTAAGTGGAAGCATCAAAGGTCAGACATCTGTTCAGGAGATAAAACTTCAAGCTGTTTTTTCTGGCTAAAGCCTCTACAGAATAATCTCTGTGCTGTGTTAGGGTGATCCGCATGCTGACCCACGCTGCCACTTACTTTCCAGGTGGCCCTTTCTCCGTCTGCTGGCATCTCAGATCCTGTTCAGGGACTGCCACTCCCCATGGTGGACCTTTTCCTTGTGGAAATTTGGGGGATTATACCATAAAAGAGAAGCAAAATGCTTCTCTTTTAGCACAAGGCACTGGAGGGTGCACAAACCCCTCTGGACTGGCACTGGCACACAGCAAGGTGTCACCATCAGGAGCTTCTTCCTGGGTCTGTGTTTGCAGGTGATGGGACAGCCTGTGTTTGCAGAGCACCAAGCACAACATGAGCCCAGTGACCACAGGGCCATCGAATAGGGGTGATCGGGATCCTGGCTGCGATTTAAGGACCCTCACTCAGGCTCTCAGGTGGCAGACACTGGTCTGGAGGTACTAATTTCATCCTCCGTGCACAAACCTATCGAGGAGAAAGGGTTCATTTTGAGAGTTGCTTTCCCAGCTGTGACTGCACTCTGCCTGCTATGAAAATTTAGCTCAAAGGGTTGGATTTATGGCACTTTGTGAAGCTTGTAAAATCATTTGCTTCTATTAATACCATTCATCGCCCCACTGCCGGTCTTATGAGGGACAAATCTGCAAGTCACAGATGGAGAATAATCTGAAGAATCTGATTTCAACCCACACAAATTCAACTGGAAAGCTGGAATGTGAGCCCAGGGGCTTTCTAAGAAATGCATTTATCCCAGACAATTTGGGGCCATAGCAAAATCCTCACTGACAAGGGGGATGAGGCTCATAACCTTCTTCTGGAGATGGAAAGGAGAAATGAACAGGACATGAAAAGCAGAAGAGATGCAGAGAGTTGGGGGCTGCAGATGCACTTTCTCAGCACTGTTCTTTATCCAGCGAGCCAAACTTCTTTATTTTCATATTAAACTGATCTCTCTGCCAAGACCCAGCTTTCAGTTCCGAGTGGATTTGTTTATTGCATCCAAGTTTTAAGGTCAGGAGGAAACAGTATAATAAAGGAAAATGTGGCAGACTTTACTACACCACTGGAATGAAAAGACATTTGTGAAGCCTGTATTGTTTTGTACAAACTGCATTTCTTTTGTTTTCTAAACTAATCAAGAAGAAATAAACCAGAAAGCTGCAGTCTCCTCTGTTTATTTATTTGTAGGAATGTCGCTTCCTGAATGTAGCTTTTTCTGTCTCCTTTTTTGTTTGGTGTGGCTTAGAATACAATGTGTTTTGACTGAGCCATGAAAGCTTAAAAAAAAGGTGATTAGAGATGGAGAAGAGAACAAAGCTCCATTCTGAGGAGGTTCAGACCAGAAAGGGACTTCTGACCTTGAAAAAATAACCTGCTCCAGGATCACAATTTCAATTTCGACTCTAACTAAGGCATGTCCAGGACATTTGTGTTTTAAAGCAATTTAAAGTGTTCATATAAAGTGCATGACCTGGAGAGGGGACTGGGCCCTGGTTTGTCACATAGACTCAAAGAAGGGATACACTCCACCAGAGGAAATGAAATTAGTATCTAGGCTACTGTAGTGGGGTTTGATAAATGCTTTGTAAATAATAGTAAACCTCATATTTCAGAGTTTATTTCAATCTTTAATTGAAGACCATGACAGGACTTGCAGTGCCTGAGACCTGGGAGCAGGGAGTGAGATGGTGGGGTCTGAACCCCGAGCCCTGAGTTAAGGTTGACATATGGGTGGTTCCCCTGGTCCTTTAAAAGGAGGGGATGAGTTTGCCTTTTGGCTTTCCTCCTGGCTGCCCTTGGGTAACCAAGCCCCAGGTGCCCCATATTTGGGTCAATGAGTGCCAGGTTCCTGCTGTGGGGATAAAAGCTGGGACCACTCACAGGAAGGGTGGGGTGTCTGTCTGTGAGGTGGATGCAGTTTGCAGAGTTTCCTGTTGGGGAAGGACCTCCTGACTCTCCCTGCAACCGGACTCCAGTCAGGTTTGGCATTTGCAAAAGCGGGCTGCGTGGGGGAACAATATGTGGCTACTTCTGTCTTATATGATCAGCCTCTTGACTTGGTTGTCTCCTATCTCTTCTAGGGGAGACTTTGTGTCTTTATTCCACCTGTTATTGGTTGTGCTGTGTCGTTCCTGGGGTTGATGTCTGTTATGTGTGATCTGATTGACTTGTTTGTACCCCCAGCGATCACCCATGTACTGACTTTATGTGCAACAGAATCTGGTTACTGGTTTGTTTTGCTGCTGGCTGTGTCCTTTGTGTTAGGCTTGGTGATTGGCAAAACAGATGGGATGAGCTGCCCCAGCCACAGGATCCAAAAATCCGGTGCAGCTGATGATGTAATTGCTTTTGTAGCTGTTTTTAAGACCATTAGGTAAAACTCTTATTAGAAATAATTATCTTAAAGTGTCCTCCATTTGTATGCCCAGTGTTGATTCTAAAAATGTGAAGAAATAAAGAGAGTTTATCCAATTCCTGTGATCCTGAAATGCCCAAGAGGTTTTTTGGTTTTTTTTAATAACAGAAGTAAAACATATTGATGTGTATTCTACCACCTACAAAATTTGATGGGTTTGTTTATATCTGGGATAAATTAGCAAAGTCCTTGTATAAATAAAGTATTGATGCTGGCAGCTTGCAAAACAATCCATAATACGAGAGGATTAATGTGATTTTAAATCTGTTTTGAAAATGACATGGATGTTAAACTGATCAGCTCAGCTGCTATGTTCTTGTCCAAAGGGTTTTGCAATCCAATAATCACATGAAAGATTTTTCCTAGAGATCATAACTAGTGCCAGACAGCAAACGGTGACCACGGGGGGGGGGGGGTGGGGGATGAAGGGTTGATGCTCACACCAAGGGCTGTGTATCAGCAACAGGATGGGGGTGAAAATAAGATCAAAAACCTCATAGATTGAGATGGGAAGATCACTGATTGATCACTGATAGGTTTATCTTGTTTGAATGTTTCAGGAACTAAGCCAGAGCCTCAGCTGCTGCAAATAAACTTCTCTGCACTGGGGCCCAGTGGTATCAGCAGCCCCTCCCATCCCCCTGGGATTAATAAAGAGCAATTTAAGGCTTTAATTGCCCTTTAATTTCCAAACAAGGAAATAAGATAGGACAGAATTGCTGTCCTAATTTGTTTGACCTGACTTCTTTTGGGTCAGCTTTGAAGAACCAACCTTTTCCTTCTGTGTGTGAACTGAAAAGTCTTAAAGGTGGATAGGAGCCCCTATTCTTGCTGCTTTGATGTAATCACTTTGATTACATTACTGGTTGCCTAGAGGCAGAAGAATAAGCAATAGTCTCTCTAAGGCCCTAGCATAAATCCACCCTGACTGGGTTTCCATTTGTTCCCCAGTACCTTCGGAGCTGGCTCTACCCCTGCAGATGCTACTGAAGGATGATGACTTTGGAGCAGACCAGGTAAGAGAGGTGGAATGGGGAAAACCACTCTTTTAGTCTTTCTCCTGCCTGGAATGTGTCTGTTACTTTCTTGGCTGTTGTGAACTGCAGCTCAGTGATGTTCCTGGGGACCCTGTGATATAAGGTGTTCTCTCTCCAGGTCTATTGCAGTAATTTACTCTCACTGCTACAGCTGACCCCTGGAGGGGTTTTGGAGAGATTCACTAGTTAGGAGTGTTCTCCTCCTGGAGGGATATGTGTCAGTTGTCTGAAAAAGTAATGAAATCATTCTGTAGGTGGCATCTTGTGCAGAACAGCTCTGAGCAGGTGTCTGGCCTGAGGGCGATGGGGAGAAGGGCAGGGAGGCTGGCACCGGGGCTTGGCTTTGCTGCTGTAATTAGGCACAGGAAGGAAGAGGAGTGAAAGCCCATTGTTATTCTCTCCAGAGCTCAGTTTTGCTAAGGCAGCACAGCTCACGCTTCTGACTCACTGGTCTGTGCTGAGCAGAGGGCTTCCTTCCACACAGAGCTGCTTGCTTGAAGTCTGATCAGAGCACCCAGTAGTGTTTCTGGGGCCATCCCTTCTTCCTCACCGCTTGCTTTGCTCTGCACAGCTTGCTCCAATCCTATGGAGCACGCAGGGAGGGAGGTCACCAGCCAGTGCTGACTTGTTCCTGTTAATCTATTGAGTTTTTGAAGGCATCTGAAATAAGAGGGCCAAAATTAGAAGGTGCTGGATCATGCAATGTGTGTAAATCAGCCAAGCTGGGAACGCTTTTGCACCATGCCCTGTCTGGTTCAGCAAGAGGTATTTTTGCAATATTGTGATGGTGTCTGACTGCTCTCCTGAGCTGGCTGCCTGTCTGTCAGGAGAGCAAGAGCAGGTTCATCTACGCGTAGGAGGGTGAAGCTGTGACAGGGAACAGCCGTAGCCCTGCAAGAGTACAAAATCTGTGACTTCAGACCCCTTTTGTGCAGAGAAGAATTTCGATGTCTAGCAGGTTAGCACATCATCTCCTTTGTTAGAAAGGAGGTTTGCTACCTGATGCTGCTTAAGGTGTCATTTGAGGGTCTCCTGTGCTTTGAAAGCCTTTTGATGCCAGAAGGTAATCCACAACTGGTGTAATTGGTTCACTGATATCTAGAGCAACACCAGTTTGTAACAGCTGTTTATCTGTCTGGTAGCTCTTATGTTTTATCTCAAATGCTGCCTGAATTTCTAGTCAGCAAGAAGTGGAGACACCTCTAAGGTATCATCATAGGCTTGAAGACCGGAGCAATAGATGGGGATGATGTGATGTATTTTCTCTGAGGAATTTTTCCTCCTGGTTCCTGTTGCAAGAATTCTTATCTGTACATTGTGAACAGCAAAACAGAGAGACTTGCTCAGACTTTAATGTGAAATTCACTTATTTAGTCTTATAATTAGCTGTATCTGTGGGGCTGAGTCTTCTCACACCTACTGCAGAAACTGGGAGTCATACACTGAGCTGCAGCAATTTAAATGTGATCTGAATCCATCATACTTCAGCACAGCGAAACATTTGGGTAAGGCGAAACAAATGTCAAGGGTCTGATGCAAGCTGTTAAAGCAGGGGCTGCACTGAAGGAAATGCACCTTTCCCTCCCAGGGCTGGACAAGGCTTTGTAAGCTTGGTTACTGGGGTGATCTAAGAGTCCCTCTTTGCTCCAGGGGCTTGCAGATCTGATTATGATACAGCAATAATGCCTCTCCACCAGAGCTCTGAGAGTGGTGTGTGAATATTCATTATGCCTCTTGTGAGAGGCTACCTCTCTCCTCTGTCACCTGCCTACTGGCTTGGCTGTCACATCTCCACCATGGGAGACTTTGTTGCTTTGTTTGTTCCACCAATTGCTGGCTGTGTTGTGTGGTTCCTGGGGTCACTGGGGCTGATGTCTGTTATGTGTGATCTGATTGACTTGTCTGTACCCCCAGCGATCACCCATGTACTGACTTTATGTGCAATAGAATCTGGTTACTGGTTTGTTCTGCTGCTGGCTGTGTCCTTTGTGCTAGGACTAGTGACTGGCAAAACAGATCTATAATTCAAAATCAGATTCTCAGCTGCATGTGTGTTCTTCCAAAGTTATCTAAACTGCCAGAAATCATTTGTAAGAAAGTCTAAAACAAGGTTACAGAAACTGTGTGATTTAAGAAAGTGACCAAACCAGCAATTTTCCTGAAGAGTGGGGTGGGGGAGAGACTTGGGAGGAAAACTGTTCTTCCTATCAGAGCTGAAAATAGTGTACTTACTGATGCAGAAGTCTGGGGTTTATTCTGTATTGTGTATTTGATCAATGCTGAGGAAGAGTCTGAGTCAAGCCAAACCCCATCTTATTGACTGGGCATATTTTAAAGACTCATTTCCAGCAGTGTTAATAGGCACAGGTATACCCCAGCTGCTCCCAACCGATGTGTCCCTTTGGGGAGAATGCTCAGCTGGTGCAAAGGAAGAGCCATCTCCTCCAAGGAACCAGCACTGGATTTCAATAGCTTAAAGCCAATGAACCTGTTTCTAGGCTGTCCTCAAAAATGGGGTGTATCTGTCTACTGTAATCCATGTCCTCCCACCTTTCTGCCTGCTCATGCAGAGGAGAAATGTAATACTGATTAATATAAGCTGCAGACTGCAGCTGGCTTGTATACGCTGAGTTTCCACCCTGGCCAGCAAGTATTGGACGAGATACAAAGGTGTGTATCCCTTGTCCCTTTTTCACCTACTCCTTGTCCCAAATGAGCCCTCAGCACAAGCTCAGTGAGGAGCTGCACTGCTCTTTGCTCACTCATTGCTGGGGGCAGGAGGTTAATTTGGGCGGCCAAGAGAATAAATACTCACTTGTGGACATGTTTGAGGAACTCTGGCACTGGGAATACTGAATTCCTTTCACCATGTTCCCAGTTTGCAGGGCACAAACTCAGTAGGTATGGAAGACTGATACTGCAGTGTGTGTGGGAGTGTCCATGGAGCAGGCTGAGCCCCCACAAACCTTGTGACATGCAGCATCTCCCCCTAGCTGAAATGGCTCGTTGGCCATATGCTTGTACTTGGCTATGGTACAAAGTGGCTGAAAGGCAGCCACGGAGAAGAGATGATAAAGCTGGAGAGGGATGGAGAGGAGGACAGGGAAACATGAGAGCTAATAAAGCCTTCTGAAAAATTGATTTAACTCCTGCCATGCCACCTTTGTTCCTCTGACTCCCATGAATGCTGCTAGAAAATGGGTACTTAATGTCACTGGTCCCTAGGGATAAATGCCAAATTGCCCTGTTGTGCCTTGTGCATCTGATGACTTCAGTCTTTGCACAGAAGCCCAGTAATGAGGGCTAGACTTTTATTCCCTTTTTCCAGACTTGTCAGGACTCAGAATTTTAGGCTACAAAGCAAATGTTTAGGGTACATTAAATCCCTGAAACAGGCAGCACGGGAATTAAGCATCAGGTATCAGCTCTGCTAGGAACTTCCTTTGTGATCCTGAGCAACTTAAATCCAGATTTATAAAAGTATCCCAGAGAGGTTTCTGTCTTCCATGGCTGTCAGTGTGACTGTGGTGCCTGCAGAGTTTTGTGTTTTGGGGCATGAACTCTTTGGTTATGAACTCGAGATCAGTGGCAGTTCAGAGCCAAAGCAGTTTTAGGGCTGTGGGCTCCAGTCTCTCTATGCTTTATCTGCAAAATGGATCTCTTAATCTTCCACTCCCCCCCCCATCACCCCTGTAATTCTCTGACCTCTTTAACCTGGCTTTTCTTTGGGACAGTGATTGATTCTGTTGCTGCAAGGGTCCTTTCTCAGCAGTTCAGCAGTGAAAGGGGCCTAATTGTGATGAGAGTGGAGTCTTCAGTGCTGTAGGACCCCAGTGCCAAGCAGTGCAGGTGCTAGCTGGTCCTCTGGTGTGGCTGGAGCATCTGAAGGACTGGCAACTAAAATATCCTCACACAGAAAAGCTTGTCAGACTAGTGCAAGGAGGAGGTGAATTCTTCATGCCATGGACAGAACCAATCTCGGGGTAAATGGGAGTTTTTAAAGAGAAGTTGGTGGGGCTGTGCTGTCGCTGTTCTGTACCTCGGGGTGGTGCAGCAGCGTGACTCTACGGTTCTGTTACATCTCTGCTGGCTACAACACTTTACCTGTGGATGCCAGGACTGGGAGATGGGCTTTTATTGATTGCTATTACAGCAAGCTGATGTTCAGCAGCTGAAAGTGATTTCAAAGAAAGCTCATTCTGCTGACGCGTGGGTTTGATTCCTTTTGCTTTAAAACTGATCTTGGTCTGGTGTGCTCATGCTAGGCTTGAGCACTGCAAGAAACCTTCGTATCGAGTTAGCTGGTGTTAAGGAATTCACATAAATAACGCTTGAAGTCGTCTTTATGACAATTGATAAGGGGATCTGGCACGAGGTATTGCACAGACTACTGGAAAAGGCAAAGAGAACGGTTGACATAGCAATTTTTACATTTTCAAAGTGAACTTGAGTTGGAACATCACACAAATAGGATCAAATCCATGGAGCAGAGCATTAATGGTAGCATGGGGAGGAGCAGGAGCTGAATCCTGAAGCTTTTAACGAGCCCAGGCTACTGCTGAGCTCAGGGGGTAACAGCAGGATGGGTCAATTGCTGTAAATCCTCTGCATACAAAATAGAGTCCAGAGGTAGAACGAATGAAAGAAAAAGTTAAGTGCTAGTGAATGTTTCTTCTGCTGTCATTATTAACTTGTGCTGCAGAATGTGAGATTTAAACAGGAGGCAAAAACCTCCCCACCATCACACATTGCCAAGTTCAGAACTTGCCAGGCTTTCCAGTTAGTCATAGTAATCTCTGAGTGCCTTTAGTGAGGAGTCTGCAGATCATGTGAAACAATAGCTCTGACAAGTGCCATAAAACAAGAGATTTTCTTTTACTGGTAGATCTGCTTTTCTCAAGTTCTCAGTCTTTCCCATTTGCTTTAATGAGGCAGGAAAGCAAGTGTGAAGTCAGGAAAGAACAGGATTTCAGTAACTGCAGGTTCGGGTGATGTTTGACCTGGGGCCCTGGAGGGGACTGTGGTGTCAGGTCTATTCCTTTATCTTGGTTTCCCTAAGGTGCAGTAGGGCTAAAGATACTATTATGCTGTCTCCTGAATTAGCTGCTATATCAATGGTAAAATGGACAATTAATATAATTATATAGGAGCGTTGCCTAATTAAATGATTATATCTCTTCTGAAGAGGGACTATTTGCACTAATATGAAAGGAAAGCTGGACAGAATATCCAAAAAGTCCAAGCCCTGTAAAATGGCTGTGGGGTACTTGCACACATGTACATTCTAAAGCCAGTCTTTGGTATTTAAGAAGTGTTGGCCATGTGGGATAAGGAAGGGAGAAGTGGGAACATATGTGTTTCCACCCCAGAGACAGAACTGCTCTCTGCTCCAACAGGCTTGCTGCCAAAACAGCTCGGCTGATCTACATTTTATCTGCAATGCATCAATAGTTTGTGCAGCCCTTTTTTTGGCACTATTCTCATTGCCTGTGCAGAGATGCAACCTCACCAGCCCGCCCTGACAAAATGCTGCATTCATCTGTAACTCTTGGATTGCTGTCTGTCAGCCCGCTGATGCTTTCCTGTGCTGAAATTGCTGTGTCCTAGAACAAAACCAAAGGGAAAACTTTGTGTCGAGATTATCTGAAAATTACAACGGCTGTGAGCAGACACTGTTTATCTGTAGATGTACTTTTAAGATACATCACAAAGGGGAAAATGAAAGGCTCCCCAGTGCATCAAGGAGTCCTTGAATTGCTCCATTGGAGCAGTGACTTGTTTCACATGGTTTGCAGGGATAAATGTAAAACTGATTGCTGCTTCTGTGCCCCCAAAGCTGCTGCCATTTGAATGCTTTACTCATCTGTTTGGCATAAGGTCTGCCTGCTTTGCTGCTGGGAGATGGGACTGCAGCAGCGTGTGGAACCACTGAGATAAGCTGATTTTTAGGGTTGGTTGGCTCTGGGGATTGACAGAACTGCAGCACGAGGGCTCAGGGTAAGAGCTGGAGGTAGAAACTAATCAGAAAATTCCCTGCACTTAGTGTAAACACAGAAACAAGCAAAACTATGCTGGAGGCTCTAGAGGTAGGAAAGACTAATATCAAAGAAAGGCCCTAACCAACCGTGTTTCCTTTTGCCAAAGGCTGAGTAATTTGCAATTAGATGATTCTGTAATGAATTAGGCTCATTTAATAGAACCTGCAGAAAGCACAGAATCCAAGTGCCATATGCAGTGTCTAGGCTGGCTTGGAAACAATTACAAATGATCCAAAAATACTAGGGGCATGTCGCAGGGTGGTGTAAATCAGTCCTCATGTAGACACTTCTTTATACTGTGATGCCTTTGACACTTCCTCTTTAAATTTTAAGTCTGAATATTTTTCTTGGGTGTTGCTGGTCGGTCATGACAGTGGTATTTCCAAAATGCTGCTTGAGGAATAAGTGATTCCTTCATTTACAACCTTCCCATGAAAACATCCAGTGATTTCCTTACAGCTGCAGCTTCTTGATCCTCAGAACTCCTGAGCATTTCAAAGGCAAACTGAAATTAATGGCAAAGGACCCTGAAGATCAAAAAACATTTAAGGCTATTAAGATTTATAACATTGTGATATTTTTTTAAAATACATCCTTTTTGCACAGTTCACATATTTCCTGACTGGAAGACTTAATGCCTGACTTGAAGGTTGTTCATTAGGTATCTCTGGAGATGGAAGAAACAATAAGAGTGATTTAACAAGATTAAATAAAAAAAAGGCTGCAGCAATAAATATGAACATTGTCTAGATTTCAACTATCATATATTGTGGAGCTAATGGCATATTAATGCACAGATCAATATACAGAATTAAAGCCAAATTCTCAGTTAGGTTTTTTTTTTAAAGCTCTGGGAACCTTAACCCTGTTTTTTCTCTCAGAGAAAGAGTTTGGCCTGGTGGAAGGAGGATGTTGAATGTCTTGCTGGTATTGATTCTCTCATACTTAGCAAATAATTCTGTTTTCCTCAGAATTATGTCAGGAAATAAGCATTTTGTCAGCACACAGATATGGCAATGAAAAGTGTGACCTCCTCTGTTCAGAGCCTTAGCCACGTATCTTGCCATGCAAATCATTTTCAGATTGGTGCTGGCAGCAGAGGATCATTTAGCTCTCATTTGATTAAATGGAGCACGTCTGAGTGAGCCACGAAGCAGCCTTAATAAGAGTTGGTGGAGAACAGCGTCTTCACGCATGGCTTCTAATCCCCTCTGATGCTGAGAGCAGTTCATGTGGGGCCAAGATGTCCATTTCTGGCAGTACAGCTCGTCACCGAGTGCTTAACTGTTCGACTCAACTGCTCCTCTGGTTTGTCCCTAAGTGGGAGCAAGGGAGGTAAAGTGAGAGACCAGACAGTGAATGGCAATCACACAAGTCTAGCCCCAAAGCACCAAAACAGCCCCAGCAGCTGTTGGACAAGTGCTCTGTCTTGGGCTGTTTGCAGGATGTCTGGTGATGGTGAGCACCTAGGGAACAAGGAACTGTTTAACCCGTGGGAAACTTGCTCTGTATGTAGGAGAACCATATCAAACGTCTGTCACATCGTGTGTTTAGGCTGTTGGAGGTGTGTCAGTGCCCTGATATCTGTCAGAGAAAGGGTCTTTCTAGTTCAAGTGTGTTTCATTCCTCTGTCTGCACCTGGGTGAGAGGTGCAGTGAAGCGAGGACAGAGCTGTGGTGTTGGTGGAGGACAGGTGATCTGGACAGCCTGGAGACCTCTTCCTAGTTTGGCTTCTGCGTTCCGAGTTTGAGAAGTGTCTTTGACTTGGAGCCATCCCACCTGGCACAAGCTGGGCGAGGAAGGGATCAGGTGGGATGGCTGTGGTGCTGAGGCCTGGGAAACTCCAAGTTGAAAGAACCCTAAATAGGCTGGGTTTGGGAAACAGATTCCCTTCTCCTACCACAAACCAACGCTCAGCTCACTCCTGGTTCTCAGTCCCTGACACGAAATACTCCACCTCCATCGCGCTGCAGCTCCTTGGGGAACGCAGTTGGTGTGCGCTGAGCTGCCCGTCGCGTGCGTTTCTGGAGCTCCCACCGCTTGTTCTCGCTTTGGGGCTCTCCTGATTTTAGTTTTATTTCTCAGTTGGGTCCTTTTAATTGCAGGAACAGTTCAAATTGTGACAGTAGATGGCACCCTCTCAACCCTCCTCCCAGCACGCTGCTGTGAGAGGGAGCTGGAAGCAGAAATGTGTTTTAAGGTGCTGGGGAAGGGGATGCACGGAGGTGGTGAGGAACTGCCCAAGGCTCTGCCTGCTCCATCGGCCCCTGGGTGACAACCGAGGGCTGCTTTGGCTGGGTACCAGTGACAGGGATCAGTATCCTCGGGCTCAAAGCAGTCCTTTGCCTGGTGTAGTGTCTGCTGTGCCTGCTCATCTGGGCAGGGCAGTGAGTTTGAAAAGCCCTCAGCACTGAGCACATTGTCTGGGTGTGCTTCCACACCAGCTCCTTCCCCCAGGACAGATGCCCTCAGCGTGCGTTTCACATCCAAGCCTTTCTCTGCTGGGTCTGCATCTGTTCTCAGCTGTGTACCGGGGTGTGAGTGACAAACTCCGGAGTGCCATTAGGTGTGAGGCATTTGTCAGCCCTGTTGCTTAAGTTAACACCATTGTCTGAAAAACACCAGGGCAGCATCACTGGTAAAGGAAAAGCAGATTATAAATGGGATGGCTGGTTAAACTGTTAACTCTTGTTTAGCATCTTTTAAAACTCTCCCAGAGATTTTTCAGTCATGTCTCTACACCAGATTTTCATTTCCTGTATAGAAAAGGGGCTCTTAGGGAATCTTTAAGTAACTATTTATGGCAACAGTTTTCTCTCCAGGCTGAGAGAAGATGTATATTCTGCTAAGCTCTATTTTAAGTTAGTCTATATAAGATTTGGTACTATTGTCTGAAGGCTCCTGTCTCTACCTACTGAACTCTGCCTCCTGAAGTGGCTGAAAAGGTAGTAGTCATAAACTTAACAGCAAGGAAAAGAAAATTATTATGTGACTTATTTTCTCTATTGCTATTTCTTCTGACCTGCCAAAGCATGATCTCAGGCTCCTTTCCAGCCAGTTAGCTTCAGGGACTGAAATCTCAAGATGACACGAAAGGGGTTGTGAAATGATAATGGTGAGCCTGAGGGAGATGAGGAGAGGGAGGCATTGTCATAAGTTCCTTTGTTAATGAGTGGCTGTAGCTAATAGTCTCCTGGAGCATTAAGGTCTAAGCACATTATAATGGGCCATAGACTTTCCCTGTCTCTCACACGACTTCCATAATGTCTGTAGACTTAATCCCAAAGCAAAACCCAGTGTAGTCCTTAATGCAGTAATAAGGTTACATGGAGAGCTCCCAGAGATAGCCCAGCTAAATCAATACAGACGTCCCAAGCCCTTATTCCCACATCATGTCCCATTATCTCCCATCCCTTAAGAGAAGTGTTTTCCAATAAAGGGTCCAAATATGCTCTTATTTTGTAAAGTGTGCAGGCTCTGGTGCTGCAGCTTCAGTATAGTATGTAAGTATGTGTGCACATACATGTTTGTCTATTGATATATGAAAGATGATTACTCAGTACTGTACTTCAATACCAATAATGTTATCCTTTCATTTATATTTTCTTAAAATTCCATAAACATGGATGAAGAACTTCAATTAAAAAATTGCTGTATTCATACTATTTTTAATAAAGAGACTATATTATTCCTTCTCCCACTCTGCACCAATGTATAAACCTGGCAGAAACCTATTCATTTGACTCTCAATAACTGGGAGTCAAAGTGGCAAGAGAAATACTAGTTCTTTTTCAGCAGCACCCCTCACTACTCTGAAGAAATGACAAAATTATGGGATAGTCTGAGCTATTTCAGTAAAGGAGGCTGCTTTCACCATCCGTTTGAGCTCTGCTGTAGCCATATGAAATATTTCTATTGACGTGAATCAGCTGTAAATCAGTCCCTTACAATCTGAGCCAAATCCTGCAACTCCTTAACTGTATGACTGTCCCTTAACTCCTCTACTTCCACTGAATTTGTGTGTCAATTAGCTATTTGTGTTCATAGAGTTATTCAGCATCAAGCCCTGTATCAGCTATGCAAAAATGTTATGTATTGTCCAAATACATACACAATTTTCTGGTGGTATAAATTCATTTAGGGCAATTGGTACTATGCTTATGTATTCTTCTTTAATCTTTATACTACTTATTTAGATCATCAGGCAAAGAGGTATTAAAATGAATTTAAGGCAATTATTTTAAAAAATAATTCATTTGATTCCTGTTTTACATTTAGATTGTTTCTTGACAGGCAGGAGATGGCTGTTTATTCTTGAAAACATTTGTTTCACTGACACTGCTGATACAATTACTGAATTGATGAGCCACAATATCCGTCACTTCAAGATATCAAAAAATGCTGTGTGGACCCATTAGCACTCACCTTGGGTAAAGTGAGTCACCGGATAGGAATTACCATATTGATCCCAGTGGTGCTTCAGTGAGTCCGATACCCTTGCCCTGACTGTGGTCACTATCTGCTGCTTCAGCAAAAAGTGTAATAAGTCCTTTGAGAAATATCTGCATGGTGGCAGGAAAAGCTGTGTCCTGACACTTATCTCTGCTATTTCTAAAGTAGGTAGGGGTTACGTCCACTCTAAAATGTGTGTAACTGATAGGAATCTGAATGGCTTTGCTCTCCTTATACACAGCTACATCTTCAGGAGCCTGCTGAGTCATCACAGTTTTTATCAGTTTCACTTTTGCTGTTGTCTTGGGTTAGGATGGCTGCTCGGGTCTCTAGGGAAGCGTCCTGGATCTGCGGTGACCGTACATCATGCCGTGGCTGGGGGGAAGAAGAATATGGAATCAATGAGGGCTGCTTGGCACTGGGCTGAGGAGTTCAGTCAGTGTCCAGTGCGAAGCAGAAGAAAAGCACTGCTCAAGTCAAGGGCATTGCAATCAGATAATTGACTGTGAGGGTGAGAGTGCAGGAATCTGCTGCATTGGCAGAATTGGCTCAGTGTACAGATTTCTTCAATCACACAAGAGTTTTTAAAGTAATATAGTTAATTGAAATATTTAACCTTCTTCCCTGACAAACATACTTGTTATTCATTATTTAAGCAGCGGCCTTAGAGGAAACATGACTTTGCTGTAGAAAGTAAATAGCACAGCTCTTCCTTAATGAAGGTTAAACTGCCTTCTGGTGAGAAATGTGGAACTTCTGAAGTTTTATAAAAGCATTTTTAGGGGAGAATCCGAGCTGAGAGGGCAGGGACTACTACACATGCATAGCTCTTATTGAAAACTGCTTTATACACATGCTATCCAGTGCTGTCAATCTTGTGCTTTCTCACAGGTCTTGAATCCTCTTCATATGGGAGGAGAATTTTATTTGTGTTCTGGGAAAAGAATGCAATTTACCACATTTGAATGTAAAACTGGCATTTATTTTTTTTTTTTTGCTAAAAAAAATGTTTCAAGAGCTTGTTCTAAGGAAATTATCCTGGAGCAAGATGAGATGCGAGTCTAACGAGTTATTTCAGAATGGATCTGAGCAAATAACCTTATCTGAAAACAAACCAGAATGATTTGGCCAAGAACGATTTTTGAAAGAGACTTTGCTAATATGCTTTTTTTCAGAATAAATTCCCCAAAGGGACCTAATCTATCAGAGCTGTTGAGCCTCTTGCAAAGATCAGCTTCCTTCCTGGGCAGTCTGAACTGGAATGGACGTTTTGATCTCTGTACAAGCTGAAAAGGTGTGACCTTCGCAACTGGATGCTCGTAATAATCCCTCTTTGTGGTGATATTTATGAATGGAAGCTCTTGCTCGTACAACAGCATAGCTGAACCCCAGGAAGGACATATGGGAGATGATCTTGCCTGGGAACTGCTCCTCTGAGTTTATTCCAGCATTTTAAGAAATGGATTTGGAAATGATTTTGAGTGGAAATCTAGTCCTCTCCACTCTATCTTGTCTGCTTATACTAATTACTCTAAATTGAGAGCGTTCTTTGTCCAGCTTTGGTACATCTCCTCACTAAACTATACTGGAGAACAATTTTTTTAATATATTTTGGCCTATTACCACAAAATGATTGTAAAAGGTGCTGCGTGAGTGTCGGAGGTGCAGTAAATCTGCAGATTTACTTGATGAGCTTTGGGCCATTCTTGGCCAGCTGCTGCTTTACTCGCACCTTTTGCATTATTGATAACAAAAGCTCAGCTCTGCGTATGAAAAACAGAAGCAGGAAGGCTTAACTGCAGAAAGGTCGGTGTCAGCTGAAAATAAATGTGACTTTACAGCTCCAAACGGCAATTCCACCGTTCTGCTCCTCCCATCTGTCACACCAGTTTTATAGTGTGAGCAGAGTTCAGTTTTCTGTCATGAATCTGGAGGAAGAACACAGAGACAGGCTTGAGAAATTGCTTTTTTTTATTATTTTTTTTTTTTAAAGAAGTCAACACAAATATAACAATTAAAAAAAGAAAAGAGGAGCAATGTTGAGGAGCATCGGTAGGTTCTTCATCACTGTGCTACATAAATGGCTTTGCCTGGAAGCATCAGTACTTGGCATTTTGCCTGGCTCAAATCTCACATACGTTTTGAGAGCTGACAGAACCATACCTATTAACTATCACAAATGGGCTTAATTTCTGGGAAACAAAATGTGTTCTTTAAAAATAGTGTAAAAAAACCCAAACCTCTGTCATGTGTAGGCTGGGAGTTGATTAGTGCAGGAAAACTCTCGTGTTCTTCTATGCTCAGAAATAAAATGAAACCCACTTTTTGCTGATTTAATACTACACTGCTGATCCAAACCCGATGCAATGAAATACTTTGAATTTCTATGACAGCTGCTTTGTCTTGAGCACCGTTTGTGTGATCTTGTGTGGCATTGCCAGTGTCTCTGGCTGCCTATGGGCTCTCTGCATAGAGATGGGGATTGCTGTGGCCAAGATCAGCAGTGACACATGAAGAGCAGGGGTACAAGCAAGGCTGCCTCTTGCTTTCCTTGTAGGTATTCTCTTTCCTTTGGTAAGACCAGGCTTTTGCATCAGATAAAGGATAAAGTTTTCATGAGTTACTTCACTTTGAAGTTACCCATCTCATGTAGGTACAGAAGGGATTTTTCAAAGGCACATCTGCCTCAGGTACCATTTTGATGCACTGTTCTCCCTTGGTAGGTATTTGTACCTGTAAGAACTTATGTATTTTTTTTCTGTCTCTCCACCTGACTTCATTGGCTTTCAGTGAAAAATGTTTAAACTCCCTCTGCACCTTTGAAAATCTACTCTTTAAAGTTTTGATGACAGCCAGTGAGACCAGCTCTGAAATTCACTGCACGTTAAGCTGGGTTGTTTCACACAACTTTACCTCCTCTACAGTAATATATAATGTACTTCTAACTCAGTAACTGTCCGTGTGCATGTTTGTACCCTGGTAAATGCAAAATTACTTACCTAACCTTTCTAAAGGACCAACCTACATCCTGTTCTAGATGGTGTAAGAGCATTAAAGGGTAAATACAAAATAGTTTTAAGAGTATTGTTCTCACAGTACCAAGTGACCAAAGAGCTTTTAAAATGTTCATTCACTGATGCTTCAACATGTTTACATCTATCTCATGACTTCCACTTATTGCATATGTGCATTAGTAGCAGGAGAGACATGGAAATTTGTTCCCTGTATTAAATCATTGTCACTAGACAATTTCTGCTGCGAAGTCAGCTATCAAAGCAGGTTGGGAAAACTCATTTTTACATCCACTGTGCTCTTGAATAAGCAGTTCATTTTTATCCTTTTTTTTTTTTTCTCCCCTGTTTCCTGGATAATCCAGAACTGCTGTAAAGCAAAATTCATTGTTTGTCCAGTTCTTTGTAAAGTCCTTAGGAAAGGTTAAGCATGGCTGTAGATTGATTACATGTTTTTAAGCCTTGAGTGTGTAAGTAACAAGGGATGTAACTTAATCCTGAATATTCTAATGTTTCTTCTGGCAAAGAAAAGAAATAAATCAAAGGTGAGTATATGAGAGCTATGTGATCTTGCAAGACAGCTGTAAATGGCTTTTTTTCCCCCTTTAATTAAAAAGAAAAGCCTTTCATATCAAACTAGAAGAAGTGAAGACATGGGAAAATGAGTTCTCTTCCTGCATGTCTCTTCCCAACAGCAGCTGCACAAAGATTAGAGAGCTTTGAGAGCTGGCTGAGTCAAACAGGGTTGTGCTTAATTTTACGTCCCACTGAAATGCAAAGAACTAAAGTGTATGCCCAAGTTAGGCAGGCCAGATTTGGCTTGGGATAAAGAGGCTGAGTTTCTTGTTTGCTTTCTTGACTGCAGTGCTTGGTGTAATACAGCTGTCCTGTGCCTCGAGGTTGCTCTCTGTGATTCTTTCATCGTCTGCACTTCACACTGCAGAAGGAAATATCAAATGTAAAGCTGTCTTTGTGCCCCTTCTTCTCTTTGCTTCTTTCAGAGCAGGGTTTTGGCATGCATTGCCAGAGGGCAGGCAGGTCAGGTTCTGCCCTTGCTAACAGGACTGAGGAGAGAGGAGGATACGCTGCCTGTCCCTGAGTCAAAAGGGGAAATGCTGTGTGAAATTCTGTTCTTGTGTGCCAAGCTATAGAGACTTTCATCCTGCATTAAGCATTGAAGTGCAGGGTAGCCACTGGCACCCAACAGATGAAGCTGGGACCTGATGCATGCAGAAGCCTCCTGTTTTATGCTGTGGTTTTTTTGAGGGGTCAGACTTAGCTGGCAGAAGCGCGTACAGTTCTGTGCTGCAGAATAGCACCATTTTACACCTGAAAATGAATCACTTTGGTTTGTGTTTGAGATGTGAGGACATGAAAGCAGTGCAAAGAGTTGAGAGGTGATTGTTTAGAGGCCACAAGCAATCTTGTGGTTTTATATGCCTGAGCAAATACTTAAAGAAAATATATCTGAAGTCATAATAATGATTAAATTAATGCACTTGTTACTGCATTTGGACAGTAATTTTGGAGACATGTGGAGCACAGAAGGAGAAAGAAGCTTTTAAAAATGCATGAGGAGCCAAAGCTGCAGAAGCAGAACTGCTGATTGAGGAGAAAAGCAGAGTCACCCTACAGTACTGTGTGAAGTGATGCATGTTGCTGTGTCCTTAAGAGGTGATTTGTTATATGATCTATAAACTGGTTTTCTGTCCCAGCACAGCTGGAAGGCAGGATACATGCACATTAATCATGCATTAGCCTTTGCTGGAATCCTTTAACTAAATATTGTTCTGGGATGCTAATGGCTACATAGGACATCCTCTGGCAAATCTGCTTTGCATTTTCTCTTAAGTTAATTGGGTGACTTCTCCATTCATTGTAATTAGGCTAACACACAATTTCTTTCTTCTGGCTGGCATCAAATGGTTGCCCAGCTCCATAACTAAGATGGAGATGGTTAAATCTGAGTTGATTAAACTTTCAAAATTCACAGCTTGCTTTTGCATTGCCCACTAAATTCTGCATCTTTTCTCCAAATAGATGTTCTTATTCCTCACTGCTGCCACCTGCTCTCTTGGGGTTGGCATTGCCCTTGTTGGATACCACAGCTATTGCCTCCTCCCTCTATCACAACAGGTTTGTGTTGTGAAGGGGCAGATCATGCTGCCTCCCAGACCCTGATTTGGAAGCACAGGACACCAAGCATCTTAACTGCAGCAAAGTCCTGTGGTGAAGACATGCCCTGTGCTTGTGATCATGGTGGAAGCCTGCAGAAGTAGGAGATGGATTTAGACAAGTGACTCATCCTTTTTGTTTGAGGATTTCTGAAAACACCAGAGTGATTTAGGAAGATGAGATCCATGGATGCTCCCAGTTAGGATGAGTCACTTAAGAGAATTAAAGTAGGGTTCACAAAAGCAGCTAAATTACAGTATTTTTCACTGTGGAGACATGCTACACTGATTTATTTCATTGCATCATCTGAAAAATGAAAATATCACCCTACCCAAATAATAATTAGAATCTACAGTGTCTTAATGTACGAGGAAGTATCAGTCAGATTTGCTGACCTTTGGATAATGGAGCTCACAAAGTTTAATGTCACAAGCAATGCCTCTAGAGGGAGATTTGGTGACAAGGGTTGAGAGGGAATGGGGGTCTTGAAGTTCAGGATATATGGGCTGGAACATAGTGAGTATATCACTGTTCAGGTTTATGCTCCAATTTCACCTTTGTGTGTGACTGAAAAGTGATGACATGGCATTTTGCTCTTCTCAGCCCCTTATTGTATAGTTGGCAGAATAAATTGTCTTTCCAGGAGAAATCCTGTCATCGTTAATAAATAGTACAGATGCATTAGTAATGACAAGAATTACTTCTTTCAGATTTTAGGCAGAGCTGTTTCCCTTAGTGTTTGCAGCTGCATGGTTTTGTGCTACCTGTGCTGTAATTTCATTTCTCATGAAGTGAGTGAACCACCCTGAACGTCCCAATTCAGGAAAAAACTTGGGCGTGCTTAATGCTAAGACTGTACTTCCATCTCTACAAAACAGAGATGTGATAATAACAGAGGTAAAGGATTGTGACTTGTCATGCTGCTTTTCCAGGGTGCACTTTTTAAAAATTACATTTATTTTCCAGCTGGGTGTTTCTGCGAGCCTGGCTGCTGGGCACTCAGCCCTGTTCTTGTTGGGGTGTGTGTTACCTCCAATCTGCCTCTGTCCTCCAGCTCGAATCGAGCCAGCGTTAGCAGACAAATAATGAGTCCTAAGTGATTACATCTAATTAACTTTTAAAAAAGCCAAACACCCCAGAACACCCCATTGTATTTAAATAAAAAGACACATTTCGAGAGGAAGATTAGCTCCACAGTCTGAGTCAGGCTGCTGCAGCAGATGAATGCTTTAAAAGATGTGTCTGTAGTTACTTTGCATGCTAAGTAATGTCCTCTGGATTTGATTGTATGTTATATTTATAATGTGTTCATTCAAACAATTCTTAATTTTGAACCACAGTCAATTACTTTCTAATTTTGCATGGCTGCAAGAACGCTGTTATTGCTTGTTTCAGTGAGCGTTGCAGACGACATTTTTCTAGACAAAGACATACCCATTAATCTTGTCATTTAAACCCTTAAAATCTTCATATGAAAGTACTCTGTGTACCAGCTCCTGAGGCCCTGGGGCAAGACCTTCCATTGAGATTGTGAAGCAAACAGCAAGAACTGCTCTGGGAGTTCACTGCTCTGCTTCCCATACCTTTCACTAACTTCAGAATATGAAAGCTTCAGCTAGAGTTGAATAGAAATGTCATTTCAAAGTATTTTTTTTTTTAATCAAAAGTCACTTCCATTTCTAAAAATGTGTCATTTGATTTGAATTTTACTTTTAAAATACCAAACAGTATCATTGTTTTAAGAAACAGGATATTTTAAAATGGGAATGTTTTGAAGAAAATATTTTCTCTTTGCTATTTGGAATAAAAACACAAGTAGTTTTTGCTTCTAACCATAGGTGCTTGTGTCTCAGCCAAGACCCTAAATGACTTGCCAAGGCAGGAATGTTATTTCTACCTCACATTCAGTGCTTGATCGTAGAGGAGTGTGTGTGGGAAAGGTGGGAGCTGGCCGAGTGTCTCCTGCCTCTTGGTCTGACAGCTCAGAGTGGGGACTGTGTTGTGGCACTAACAGAATAGTGCTCTTTGGGGCAGCCAGAAGCTTCTTGCCATGTCCATCCCCAAAGGATCCAGCTGCCCTGTGGATAAGGATGAAGGATGCATTCTGCTATCCCAATTAACACTCATTTCTAATTGAAATCTGTTCCGGTGGGTTAGTTCCAGAGGAAATGTTGCTTTTAGTCTCAGCATTTGAGAGGAAGCATCAGAGAAGCTCAGTGTTATCTGAAATAACCCAGTCAATGAGGAACACATCCTGCATTAGCATCAGCCTAGCCTGGGGAGTCATCGCTGGATCTCTGAAAGGCTCACTTCTGTGTCTCTGCACATGATAAAATTACATCCTCATTAACTCTACCGGGGATGTCTTATTTGGGTCAAGATGTCAGGGATGATGTATAGCTGAGTTAGCTCCTAGCTTTTTCCTTAGGACTCTTACTGCTTTTTTTTTTTTTTGATCAAAAGGCTTGCAGTTTTCCAATGGAAAAGTAATCTTTTGGGAAGTCTGATTAAAGCATACGACTTTTTATAGCTGACAGGGAGGTGGCTGTTGCCATGCTTGGCTGCCTTTGATTTCTCATCCTGAGGGATTCCCAGCAGGCAGACCCGAGCAAACCTTGCCCTAGTGCTGCTATTGCTGTTGTGAGATGCCTCCTCGCATCCTTTCCTTTATCCTCTTTTCTGTCTCCTTTTATACCGACAAGGCACTGCAGGGGCCATGGCAAAGGGACCAGCCAAGTGCACCCGTGGGGCCAACTCACAGTCCTGGTGAGATTATCATCTGCCCTCACTCAGATGAGGAGCTCAACGTGGGTGGGAGTATAAAATAAGTCTGATTCTCCTTCTGAGTCGGAAGCAGTAAGATGTCTCTGCCATAATTATTCTTTATCTTGTAAAACCACAGTACTTTTTTTTCAGGAGCGTTGGATGCAGGGTGGTGAGAAATAACAGCATCCTAAATTTGTGTTTCCTAATGGTTTCATTGCTTGCTGCTTTTTAGTTTAATATTTGCCTCCCTCCATCATGCTCTCCTCTGACATGTGGGTGTTACTACACTGGATCATTCTGAAGGGCAGTGACACTTTAAAACTGTCACCTTTTGTGATGGTCAGCAGAGATGTAAGAAACATCAAGAAGGTGAGAAAGGGATGGCAGGTGTCTGTCAGCTTTTGAGGTTTGTAATTTTTCAGCAACTCTTATTCAGCAGTGCATGTGGATTGAACGAGCTTGGCTGAGCTTTCTACAAGATGATTCTATCTGGGATGGTTTCAGTACAAGCTCCTGATCTATCACTGCGTTATCAGACCTTTTCAGAAGAGCCATCTGGGATGGGTTTGTAACTGCTAGTTTAACAACACAGTGAGTCTCCTAAAAGCATGTAATTCTTTGAAACAGGGCTAGTACTTTGGGAAGGAGCACTGGAAGAAGAATGCTTGCTCAGAGTGCAGTAATTAATGTCATCCTAAGCCTTGGACATCTGGCTGTTGTATGTATCGCTATAGAACAGTCCATGTTGCTGTGAATTAAACCAAACCAAACCAGATACTGCCCGCTTGCTCACTTAACTTGGTTCAGGAGAGGATTCTGAGGCTTTACAAGTGGAAACAAAGTCAAGAGTTTACTAAACACACTGGTTTTGCACTATTTCCATGATGAACCAGTTTGTGCTTGTGCTGGAAGAAATGTCAGCAAAGGTTATTTTGACCACAGAGATCTCATCAGAAGCATCTTCCTTGAGCTGCAGCTTTACAGATGCAGCCCTTTAATTAAACCCATCCTCGTAATCAAACACTTGGCTTTTGAAGATGTCACCTTGTGTAACTTGATTAGATTTTACTCTGCTAGAGGATGGAATCAATTTTTCTTCTAGTTGTTTGCTAAGAGGTTTTTTATTAATAACGCAAATGGAAATTTGACTTGGAAGGTCTCCTCCTTGTATAGATCTGGTTTGTCTTGCCAAGTCTATGTTCTTGGCTCTGTCACTGAATCAGTGATGACTTTGGCTTGTTCTGGGCCTTGGTTTTCCCTACATCATTTTCATGTGCCAGTTTCTCATTTGTAGAATGCAAGTACCTCTGCCCTGAACTCACCATCTCTCTGTTACTGCTGGGTGTCCCAGCTCACTGGCAGTGAGGGCTGTGTGTGTAGACAGATACACCCTGGTGGGGTTTGTCCCTTAAGGTTTGCTTAGGTTACACAAGTCAAACTTGAGAAAATATGCAAATACATTGAAAAACCTGACTTTGACACTTAAAAAGCAAACAGGGTTTTGCAGGGTAAAGGCAGGCCTGTCTGGATTGAGTGGCTCTGACATATTGCGTGACTGCCTTTTTCTAGCTCCAACTCACTTCTGCAGTGAAACATTTCTGTTTTATAGCAGCAGGGCATGTTGGCATAGGTGAAGTAAAATTGCTTAGGTAGAAAATGCTGCTCTGGGCTTCTGTCCCCTGCAGGCAGCAAATCTGCGTGCAGATGCTCGGCACGGACGCTTTAGAAACCTCTGCACTGGGTTCCATGCTGGGGATGTATAATTGATAGGGGTGTGTGTCCCTGCCACAGCTCCCAGGGGGAATCCCATGCATTAATGCATTTTCTTCCCTGCCTCAGTGGCTTTGGATCTGTGCATGTGCAGGTTATGTGGGGTGAATCTTGTGCCAGCTATTCTGTGTACATCCTTCTCCTGCAGTGAATGGGAGGCAGCCTTTTACTGACAGGGAATGAGTGTGGCATGGTCCATGTCCTAAAGACTGACTTCTGCCTTTCACCTCTGCAGTCATCGGTGCCACTGTCCGTGTGTGTACTGGGAGAGCAGCAGTGGGACAGGTTCACGTGTCATCTGGCTGTAACTTCGGGACAAAGCAGATGCAGGAGCTCAGGGGCTGGTAAATCAATACAGGCCATTGCAGCTGTACTGGGGAAAAGGTCTGGGTTAGTCCTGCCCCAGGCAAAGGCAAACCCACCCACGGGACTGCTTCTGCTCCAGGACCTGGGCACACCTGGAGGATGGAGAGGTCCGATGTGCACCACAAGGGACTTGGTTTTGGGTGAAAATATACCATGAATTATATTGTACTTCTTTGCTGGCTGTTAAATGCTGCTGGGCATGGTGTAGATGGTATGGAAGAAGGGGTGGGTGATGTCCTGGCTCGGCTGGGATGGGGTTAATTTCCCCCGAGGGTGGGAGGCAGCCCCAGGGCAGGGGCAGTGTGGCCTCGGGTCCCAGCCCAGTGTAAACCACCACAGCACAAAGTGGGTGAACTGGTGTTCCTCTGACAGAACCCAACTGCAGTGGTGAAGCCAGGCTATCTTTGACAAGTCTTGTCACTGCTAGTCCAGCAGCTGCAAACACTTAATGGAATTTACTAATTGGATCGGCAACGGCGACGGCTCCTCCGTGGAGGCTGAAAATGGGCTCCCCCCAGCTCAGAGCGCTGCAATACCCAATTACCTCATGCCAGCAGTTGCCCTCTATGCCCATATGTATTCAGTCATTCTCATTTACTTCTGGCACCCTGAGCATCTGTCACGTAATAATTTGTTGTACTCGATAGAGCGAATGTTCCTGGGCATTTTGCTGATGGATCCTGATCCTCCAGTCTATTTCAAGATGAATTAATTGTTGCTTTTTTCTTAGTGTGATCAGATGTGAAGGCCTGCATATGTTGTGAATTTTAATTCTCTATGTTCATAAATCCATGTAGCTCAGAGCTAGGTGTGTGTGTGCTATGAAGGAATTATAAATGTTTGGTTGGGCTTTTTAGATCTCTTTATCACGTCTGAGAGCTCATTAAAGCAAAGCAAATGCAATCAATCAAATTTACTGGTAAAATGTGCCAGGCAGTTACATTAGGGGATTGGAATGATGGATTCGTGGAGGTGCTCTGGAACAGAAGGAGCGAAGGACTCGTTCGAGTGCACTGATGTGGGGGCTCACGCAGGATGGCTCATGCAATCCCGTATGTAGTTGCAGTTCATGGTAAACTGGTGGCCTTTAAGTCAAATCATATTTTAAAGCTAAAAAATCAGAGCTTAATCTGGTTTTGCTTTACGTTTCAGACACAGTCTGTTCTCTTTAGGGTTTTTGAACACAGTGCAAGATAAACTCTGGTGCACGTATCCCACAGAAGGGAGACCCAAGGTGTGTGAAGCTATTTGTATAACAGCTTTCTTTAAGCAGTCAATGGCTAAGAAGATACATTAACATTTGTCATCAGCCAGCTTTCATGGGACTTACCTATAGCCCAGGATCATGGCTGCACTGTCCTATGCAGGACAGAGGAAAATACTGGATATTGGTGCAGATGTTAGTCTGCATTTTGTTCAGCCTTGAGCTTGCCTAGACTATAAATCATTAGCCTGGAATTTTTCCAAAGTAATCTAAAGGAAATTCAGTGAGCTTTTGGTATTTCATTCCTTCTTTGTCTTTTGTCTCATAGGTTCCATTTCCCCCTCTGTATTCTGAGCATAGCAATACTTCCTCCTTCGTTTGGTTGTTTTTGAATGTAAGCACCTGACCTCAGCGTTTGCCCTCTCCCTGCCGGTGTCCGGCGTTCTGCAAAATAGAAGTTTACTGTATTTATGGCTGACAGATTTGGGTGAGGGTTTTGTGTTTCCAATATGTCTTTAACAGCCTTTCAGTAGCTTCTCTGAGATGATCCTATGGTCACCTCTCAAAACAACATTGAGTATCCCTGGGCAGACAGACAGCCTTCTCAGACAGTGTGTGGACTGAATGCTCAGAGGTGATTTCTACGAGCTGCCCAATCCCCCAAGTGTGTATTTTCAGGCAGATAAAAACCCAAAATAGCACATATTTCTTAATGGAAGCCATGAGGTTACATCTTACCCAGCAGCAGATCATTTGTGTTCTGTTCTACAGGCTTCCTCTCCCAGCAGCTTTTCAGAGGCTGCCAATACACAGGGCTCCTTCTAGTTCCAAAGTCCAGCAGCAATCCGAATGAACTGTCTGTGTGTGCTGGTATGGTATTTGCTTAGGAAATTGCAAACCTGTGGGCTTTAATAATGCACTAGATTTGTTGCTCTGTAAGCCCAGATGTAATTGTTATAATAAATAGATATTGTAGATAAGCATATCCTGTAAATAAATATGACTTTTAGCTTTAATTTCATTTAGATGGGGAAAATAAACACAACAAAACGCCGTGGTTATCTTTATCCCTTGATTTATTTTAGTCCCAAATATAAACAAGACCATTTTTCAAAAGCATCAGTCTTTAATTGGAGACACAAATCTTGCCTTTTAATGACTTCAATGTCACTTTGTTCCACAAACCTCCATTTAACATGTCCAAAGTCTTAATCTGAAAGGTGTTTTTTCAAATGTGGATCAGACAACCCTAATTCTTACTTCTTTCATCTGCTTGGATCCCAGCATGTGGGTACCAGAACATCAGCTAGAGTTAATTGGCATTGTGCAATTAAAGTCAATGTAGCTATGCCAATTAACACTAACATTGCATTCAGATAAAATAATGTAGGCATGGTCGTAAACCCTATGCACCAACCCTTAACTTCTGGCTAGTGCTTAATTCTTATTTGAGCACAGCATTTCTATGTGGACTTCACACCACCAGCGGTGGGGAGTTATTTATTGTCCATCAGCCTTTTGTAAAGGTACTCTTAAAAAGTGCAAAGTGCCTTCAAATGCCTTTTAAGCCAGTGGGATTTGAAAGGTATCCCTAGATCTCAAGATTTGGCCCCATAACTTCTTTGATTTAAGGGGTACCTTTTCACAGCCTGGTGTGCCCACTTCACTTTTCAGCGGATTAGTTCATCGTTAGATCTGTCTCCTATGCACACAAAGATTAATGCTGCCACAGAGGTTTCAGAGGTGCATAAGCTACAATGACATATTTTTCAGTAAGTGGGCTAACTCCTCCTATTCATCAGGGGTGGGAGGAAGAAAGAGATTCCAGGAAACTAATTACAGGTTTGTAATGGGAATTTGAAATAAAGACTGGAGGCTGTTGTTCCCCTGAGCTTGGGGCCGTGCCTCACTTCATCATTAGTGATCTTAGGAAATGTTAATCCATGTGATACAACTTTCATGGAAAGCATTTGTGCTTTTGCAGTGTACAGATTAAAAACACTCTAAAGCCCGGCAGAATTTCGTGAGCTCGGGGGAAGGGTAAAGGGGACTCAGAGCCTTGGATCGATGCTATAAAAATTGTATGATGCTTTGCAGATGGCTGGGTATAATCTCCTGGCTGCCTTACCTACTGCTTTTGCATCTCGTAGTGGCTAAATATAGACAAGTGTTTCTGTGGCTGGCGTCGGTAGCAGAGCTCCACCGAACACAAGGGACTTCAGTTTGTACCAGCAGAGGACTGTTCTGTGATGGAAAGCAATAAACTAGAGGTGACCGACGGATATTTGTGTTGCTCACTAAAAGCACAATGTGAGGCTTTAAGTACCTGTGTCCTCCACTCCCCCTCTCCGTCCCTTCTGGCCTGAATTCCCCTGGTTCTGGGCTCTGCTGATGGGGTGGGGTGGGGAAGCTGCCAGAGGCAACGGCTGTAGTGGTTAGAAAACGGAGCTGAATCTGTGTTTCTGAGAGAGATACTGCAAATCAAACAGTGCTCTGAACAAAATACTCCCTTACAACATGATAGCTTCGGACTTCTTAATCTATCACTTAACAAGCAAAGGTACCTGTAGAGCAAAAGAGAAGAGGAGAGAGGGGAAAGGCAGGCATTTATCTTCCACAGTTGTGATGCACGTGTAGATACTGAATTATGCTATGTATTAAACTAATTACTGTAATGAAAGGATAATAATCCTCTAGCAGCTTTTGAGATTGCTTGATGACATGCTGGGCACCTTTTAGTTTGCCACTACTTTATCCCATGTTTAGTTGATGACTAATGAAATACAACCCAGAGTTCCTTGTTATGAACCCTTTTATTGAAATAATTTCACTCCAATAGCTGCTTATTATCCAGTTCCTATTTTAGTTCCCGTTTGCTTTCTGCTGTGTGGGTGCAGTGAGTGTTTCAAGGTGTGGGCTGTGAGTTCTGATACGGCTCCGTGCATGGATAGAGACAGCCCTTGTGGCCACAGAGGAACGACCAAGCCAGGGTCAAACTCCACTTGTGCACCTTTTGTTTTGGAGGCAAACAGACCTTCAGGTGCAGAACTGTCTGTCAAGGTGGACGTGTCCTTCCTGCCAGCTCTGCCTTGAAGCAAGGGAGCTGATACGCTGTTTAAAGCTGCACTTCAGTGAGAGGCACACCAAATGGAGCAAGAAGTGCCTGGTGCTGAGTCAGCACAAACCGACGTGGTGTGGGGTTGTCTCTGTTCCTCTGCCTTGCTGCGTGCAGGCTTTCAGCCGTGTCTGTCGCACGAGCAGGGTGTGCACTGATGGTGTGAGGAGTGTGGTGAGCCAGAGGGTTGTTACGAGTCCCAAACTGCTCTGGGGAAGCCGGCTGAGCCCGGACGTGCCACCGCTGCTCCGTCCTTCCCCCCACAGCGACGTTCAGCCTGCGTAGGGAGCAGTAAATCAGGTGACCCATGCTTTGGTGTAAGTGGCAGCACACGCTGCCGCGCAGTGAAGCGCCGGTCCCACAGCGGGGAGGAGTTCGTGATGAACCTCATCAATCCCTTCTGTCCTGGAGACACTGGGTACGTCTGTGAAGACAGTGTGAAAATCACGGCAAGCACTCCAAGGGCTGTTTTCCCTTGGAGAACTGGATGTGGTTTGTTCTGGGGCACGAGATACCAGGCAGGCAGAGCAGATCATAAGAGGCAATGTTACCTGTGAGCCTGTGGTGTTCCCTTCCGTGCTCACTGTTCAGCTCCTGGTGATTATACTTTTATTACAATGCCTGACCTTGACTAGCAGCATTAAGCAAGTGTGTTTTTCAGTGGGTGCTTACCCAGGAAGACAGGTTTTTATCCTAGGCAGGGAGTGGATGCTGCAGAGTTCCAGCAAATTACAAAATCCTTCATTAGCACAAGAGATTGCGGCGTGGTTCTTTCCCCATAATTAGCTGAGTTGTTAAGTGCCTGAAATTATTTTTGCAGTGAAAAAAAAGTAGCAGAAAGCAGGAACTAATGGGGAAAATGCTGAGAGAAATCCTGAGCCCTCCTCCAAGGCAAAACAGGTAGAGACTTATTCCAGCCTGTTCTTCCTCGTGGAACCCAGCCCTGCAGAGCTTTGGTGCGGTAGGAACATCTGGAATATATCACCTTGGAACACATCTGGAACACTGAGCCCATCCCTGGACAGCACGTGGCTCTGTGGCCCACAGGGCATGCAAAGGGTTAAAATTACTGCTGGGGTTAGGCACAGTGTAAATTTTAGCCCAATTGCAGGACTGTGTGTCTGGGGATCTTGCACTGCTTGACTCTGGCAGTCTGGAGGGGAGCTGTGACCCTCCTGTCCCAGGGCTGCCCTGACCTCGAGCACCTCGCAGGGCTGTTCTGGAGCAGTGTCTGCAGGGGGGGCAGCCTGGTTACACTGGTGCTGTGCTCCGTGTTCCAAGCAGGGCTGCAAAGAGGAGGAAGGGATTTTCCCTGAAGCACAGAGCAAATCAGTGGCTGCTGCAGCTCTGCTTTCCCAGCTTCAGCTGCCTCGCAGGGAGGGAGTGACTTCCTCTGCAAGGACAGAACTCTTGTCATACTGCACAAACTACAACCTATGAGTATCTCTTCAGAAGACACGTTGACATTTCTTGTTGATATGTCAGTTGTTGCACGAAGGGCTCGGTTCTGGTGCTGCCTGGCACTGCAGCCTTGTCTAACGATGCTCAGGGCTGTCACCCCAGAGCAAGGGCAGTGCTGCCTGAGGCTGGTTCCACTCATGGGGCTGGGCTGCAGCCAGCCCTGCTGTACAGGCAAGGAGGGCTCTGAAGCAGCAGAAATTACTCTCTGTATACTAAGGTGAAACTTTAACTGCCCAGAGCAGTTTCCTCGCTGATCCGTTTGTCTGGCCTGCTGCTGTGTTATTTTTGAGTCTTCCTGGTGTAGTGGTAGTGAGGGAGAAGGCTGCCTTAATTACTGCAGATAAAATAAATCAGGGAAATCTCATTGCAAATGCAAGGAGACGAGACAAGCCTCACTACAGCTCCCTGAGTCATCCTGCCAATAAGGCTATTAATTTTAGTCTGAGGGACCAGACTGCATATCCAGGGGCACTGCTAAGAGGTACTGCAGGCTTTCAGGTCTATGGGATGCTTGTGCCCACACTGATGGCTCGAGGATCCAGCCAGATGATGTAATGCTCTCTTGGATGGGAGCTGCCAAAATGAAGAGATAAGTGGAAAGACTCCTGGGTAAAAGATCTTAAACCTTATTTTCCTTTGTGGCGAGATTGATGGAGGGAGTCTGTCGTATGCATATCTTTAGAATACCTGTTTATAAGATGCACTTATTGTTAGGAAATATGTCTGGCCTTGGATCCAATGGTGCTTTGCTAATTAGGGTGTATGGGTAAATGAACCAGAGGTAGTACAACTCAATGGCTTGAGCAGTGACTTCAGATACAAGGGAATCTTGTATTCATTCCCAAGTCTAGCACTTGGGTAAGTCTCCTTCTTTCTCATTACATCAGTGTTTGTTCTTTCCCTCTGCCTGAGATCATTGTAAAACCTCCTGGAGAGTCAGCAGTGGTCCTAAACCCTGTCCTTGAGACCTGGCACTTGTCCTGTGCAGAGTGTGGAGGGGCTTGTCTGAGGTCTTGCATAATTTAGTTTGTTCTGTGACCAGTTTCGGGCTAAGGGATTTGCAGTCTCATGCTCTGTAGTTTTTACAGTGTTAGCCAGCAGAAGGGATGATCCATCTGCTGAAATAAACCTTCAACTTTTCATGCAACTGAAGTTTAGGAGCAAAGAAAGCAATCTAAGGTGGAAAATACAAAGGTGGGAGGAGGCAGCTGGTGATGCCAGTGTAAGAATCATGTTGGCTGCTTTAGTTGAAGTTAATGCTGCAGGTATGAGAGCTCGCTGCTTCTAGTGAAGACGGTGAAATCCAGAGTCTTCTGCGTTGTGCAGGATCAAATTCCAGTCTGCGTGTGACGATTTCACTGTATTCACTGCATCTGTCCACCCTTCTGTGATATATCTGCTTGCACATCTATATATGGGTGTCTTCTTGCCTCCTCCTTTTTTTTTTCCCTTTTTTGAGCTGGTTCATAAGTGTAAATAGTCAATAAGTGTTTTTATTTTATCTTTATTCCCCCCCCCATCTCTCCTGTGCTTACGGGAAGTTCCCTCCCATCTGTTCTTCCCATATGTTTTTGATGGCAGTTCGCACACTGGATTAGAACATGGTGATGACTGGGACATTGCATTGCAATTTTTAAAAATAATTTCTCTTGGCAAAGTGGGATTTAGCTGCACCTAAAAAAAAAATAAATAAAGCAAGCATACTGTTTTTCATCTGTCTGCCCAGTTTTTTCACACACACAAAATCAGTGATCAGCTACATTAAACCAAACATGAGGTAGGTTTTAATTACCATAACTAAGCTACAAAGGAAAGAAACAACACTCCATAAGGCTCTGGGTATCCAGACATCATAAATTATAACCCAGTTGAGTCCTAGAGGCAGTGAGTGATCACTTCATCTGTGTTAACTGCAATAATCACTAAGCTCTGATTTTTCAGATGCCTCATCTGAGGGCAGAAAGTGAAGGGGCTGGAGAAGCAGCCTGGTTTATTCTGGCCATGTTCTGTACCTCTGCATCACTCCAGCAGGATCTCTTTCTGCAGTGCAACAAGAGAAAATCTTCATCACAATAAACTGCACCGAACAGCAGTGCTCCTACATTGCTGGAGTTTGTAAGGTTATTCTGTTGCTTTAAAGCATCTTCCTTTGGTGATACTTGGGATTTGCTAATGGTGTTTCCTCTGTATTTTTCCCTCATCATGTGTTAGTTGTGGACCTGTTTCTTTGCTTGCATTTTGTTTCCAAAAAACAAAACACAGCGTGCGTTTATATGTGCTAAAAACCAAAGTGGTGGTAGGATTTAACTGGAACACAAAGGCAGTGTTGAGTCAGCCCATCAGTTATTATAATTAGCACTGCACAGTTATTAACACTGCAGAGTCCTGCCAAGAAATTCTCGTGGGCTGGGGTCAGTCCCAGGTGTCAGTGAGTTGTTCTGTTTGTCTGGTGAAATGAAGCCCAGGCTGAGTGCTGGATGCTGTGCTGAAGGCAGCATTGTGTTTCTGCTTTGTATGGGTGCAAGTGAAGTTCTGCAAGGTCCTGCGCGTAGGTGGGGGCTGGGTGGAGGATGGATGGAGAGCAGCCCTGAGGAGAAGGACTTAGGTGTGTTGGCTGATGAGAAGCTCAGTGTGAGCCAGCAACGTGCGCTTGCAGCCCCCAAAGCTCTGTGGCCCCCAGCATCAGAAGGACACGGAGCTGCTGGAGCGGGTCCAGAGGAGGCCATGGAGATCTGAGGGCTGGAGCAGCTCTGCTCTGGGGACAGGCTGAGGACTGGGACGAGATGAGCTTTGAGGTCCCTTCCAACCCAAACCATTCCATGATTCTATGAGTTGAGAGAGCACGTGCTGCAGTGCCTGGGGGGCTGGCGTGGCAGCTGCAGGGCTGTGATCACACACCATGGCTGCCTCAGCTCAGTTTTAAAACAAACCAACCCTACTGAAACTGCATTCAGACTGAAAGCACTGCAGCAAGGCTGGGTTCTGGTTCTTCTGCTTGTAGCAGAAGGTGAATGTATGGGGCTGCTATTCCATGTTTGCATGCTCTGTTGTATCTCGTTTGCTGAATGCTGCCCATTTACTCTGAACCAGATGAAACAGAAGTAAAAGATCAGTCTCTAGAATTATTTTAAAAATTAATCTACATAAGACAAGTCTAATTTAAGCACATTACTTCAAAGGCACAGCAGACCCATGAGCTTTCTGACTGGGCAGTGATGTGGTTATATCTTTAAATCTCTTTATTCTACAGTAGATTTTTTTTTTTTTTTCACATATAGAAAACCCCACCCATATCTCTGCAGTCTCTGCAGCATGAATTAGAAAGTCCATTGGGACATCTAGGTCAGCATGAGCAGATCTGACATCAGCCTGCAGATTAGGCCCATAATCAACCCTGCTGCAGTTGTTTTTCTTGCCCCCCCCCTCCCCTTTGTACTAGGATAAAATTATTCTCAAATGGCAATTGTAAGAAATGTTGAAATGCCTCTACAGAGAGCCTTGTCAAAATGCCATTCTCTGCAGCAGAAACCCTCCCGTGCCTCGTACGTAGAGAAGGTACATAGTCCAGGAATGTATATTTGCTAATGCAGTATTGAGCTCAGAAACCTGGCAGGGAGCTGTAAGGGGAAGGAGGCTGAAAGCTGATGATGATGCAGAGAGGAAAACTGGAACTGTGTTATCTGATAAGAGCTTTCAGCAGCAGAACTGGTGGCCAGATTCAGAGCTCAGCTGCATCACTCTCTACTCCAGCAGCTTCACAGAATTGCCCTGTCTACTTCTATAAAATGAATTTGCCCTGAGCTGACAAATCTATACCAAAAATACCACTTCTTGCTGCTTTCCCCTGTCTGCCAAGCAAGCCCTGCCTACACTTTAATTTTTTCCCCACCTAGATCTGTATATTAAGAGATAGGTCTGAATTCTCCAGTTTCCTGTGCTCTTCACAACCTCAGGGGCTGTCTCTTACATCCTTGTGCTATTTTTACAACACTAATTATGCTGGCCTCAGTGGAATTATGCCTGATGTATCCCAGGGTAAAACTAAACTTGAGCTCCCCAATTCTAAGCCCAATTATACATTGGTGTAATTCACTGGAATTAACCTTAATTTACCACATTGTACCTTGGGACAAAATTCACCCCTTAGGATGTTGTTAAAGCAGCTGGGAACAGTCATGTTCCCGAGCAACTTGCTTTGAAGTGAGGTGGAAACCTGAAAGATTTCTGTATTCCCTATAGGATGGGAATTTATGGTGTACTTTCACCATGGACCATCTGGAAATGGAGTCAGGTAGAGCCATCACGCCCGAGAGCTCACAGAGACTGGGAAAGGAATGAAGCTGATGCAGGAAAGTCAGAAGATTTTCTCAGGGTCATTCTGCAGATCAGTGGCAGTTCTGGAAGTACAATTCACATCTAGTGTCCTAGTCATACTTCCTATTAGAAGAAAATCCATCTTTTTGTTTTGTTTTGTTTTGTTTTTCACAGGGAGCTTTGCACAGCTTAGGTAGCATTTCTCTTCTAATCACAAACCATTATTTTCCAGGACAGAAGGTCTGCCTTGTATCTTAGCACCCATGTGTCTCACCTAGTGAATATCTGTGTCCTTTCAACAAGCTGCAAGAGATCTCTCTATTTCTAGTGACCTTAAATATCAGTGATGGGCCAATAAATCTGTGCTTGGGTGCCTCAGTCTGGGCTCAATAAACTTAATCATGTTCATGCAGAGAGCATGCAGGCAAACCTGGGTGGCTTCATGTGAAACAAGTATGGCTTAATGGGTTTTATTTCAGCAGTGCTGATTATCTAGTGAGGATCTCTGGGGTCTGGTCCTGCTGCTGGCTGCAGAACAGCAGAGCCAGATTTAAGGTGCAAAGAGAGATGCTGCTATGCTGATAGCAGGATAAATAATAAATCAAAGCCAGATGGGATGGCTGTTCCTTAATCAAAGGCCAGTGCTGGACAGTGCCTTTCTGTCACTTGGCTGGTGTCATGCTTGGATTACTGTCCAGAGGAGCCTTTGTTCCCCTGCAGAGTCCCATTAGCTTCCCGTGGGCAAAACGATCTGCCTTGGAGGACTTGTGTCAGACTTTGTCTTCTGCTAGAGATGACTATAAGTACTTTCTTTGATTATTTTCCTGACTTGAACACCTTCCAGTGCTTGAATGCAGTAAAAATGACATTTAGAAAGCACATTGGGACATAATTCTGAGTTCTGAAGTATATTGGAATAGAATGCTCTGTGGAAGAACAGAATAAAAAAATATTAAATATTGTTGTAAAAACTGTAGTCTTTCTGTCCTTTGAGAAGACAATTTTCAAGTTTCTTTGATTTTATAAATGCAATACACTAACTTTATTCTTGCTGGTTTTTTTTTTTCTCATCTGGAAATTCCAATATGACATGAAAAAGATGGCAGCTAAAGATCAGCTAGTGAATTATGCTAATATTTTTCTTCTAACCCCTTTTTTCTGATTGTGGATCCAGGGTAGGGGGGAATAAAAGCCTTGAAAGGGATGGTCTATAACAGACTTTCATGAGCATATTTTTCTTGCAGTGCATTGCACATTACATACCAGTAATGGAACCACAGCAGGGCAAAAGGTGGCACCTTGATGTAGCTTTTGTGTGCCTAGATCAAAGGGGAAATCTGTTTTTAATGACTTTGACTCCTTCAGCAAAAAATTTAGATTCCTACACTTAAATGTAAGGATTAGCTATGTATTTTGATAGCAGTAATTGATCTGGAAAATTGATCTGGAAAAGCTTGCACAAGTGCTAGGGCATCAGTGTAAGTGTAACTTCGAATGGAAACGCAGCTGTTCCAGATGTGGGTACCAGGAGAGGATCAGATATAGTTCTGGGGTGAGGATGAGAGGGGGGTATGAGTTAGCAGCCTGACAAGGCTGTGTCAGCTGCTGTGCAGCTGTAGAACACCACCAGAGTTCCTCTGTGCCTCCTGACTAACGCTGCACGTGTGAAGCACAAGTAGCTCCGCAGTGCCAAGCACAGGGGGCTTGAAGGCAAAGCTGCTCGTTCTGCGTAGAGGTGAGCGAGCCTTTCTGCTGGGGAGCAGGGGGAAGCAGGTAAAACTGGCCATCCTTGCAATGACCCATGTCTTTAGTTTTGCCCTTTAAGGCTTCACACTGTGACTTAAGAGGCCTGGGGCTCCTTGGCTTTGGGTGAGTTTGACCTACAATGAATAAGGGTTATTTAATTTGGCAGCATCTGTTTAATAGATGCAATTAGAATGAAGTGCCTGGACTCACCTGGTGGGTAGAGCCATGCTGGGAAGTGTTCGTATTTCCTTTTATTGCTCTGTGGTTATTCATTTTTTTCCCCTACTCTTCATTAATTAAGCATCCTTCTCTTACAAAGTCAAAGCATGCAGAGCAGTTTGCAGCATTAAAGGCCATTGGGCTGAATATGCCCAAAGATCTCATACTGATGGATGTAATATTAAGGACCCAATTAGATTATTAACTAATAATAAAAAATTTTCTCCCAATTAATGTGCTGCAGCTACAATTACACCCTCTGCTAAGGGGCTTCTGTGTTCCAAGGCACAGGGCTTGCTCATATCAGTCCTTCCCAAGCTCTAGCAGGTCAGTCAATGCTTTCCTGACAATAATGGAACATTAATTCAGTCTCTTTAGCCCCTGTGAGTTGTATTTGGCAAAGCCAAGGTGCAGCAGGAACTGAAGATTGACATTTCAAACCATTTGTAGGCAGTGCTCTGAGTTTGCAGATGTGTTCTGAGCACACATGGTACACAGATGGGAATTAAGCAGCCAGTGCATCCCAGGATCTTGCGGGTTTTTATGTACTCAGCCTCCCTCTTAAGTCTGTATTTGGAATTATAACTAAACCTAGAGCTGAGTGAGCTAGCAGAGAGAGGGGAAAAACCCAACAGCTTCTCCCCAGAGCTGCAGTGGGGCTCATTTCCAGCCCTGCTCACTGCAAACAAACTGAAGGCAACCCCAGAGCTTAGAACTGGAAATGATGCCAAAGGAATCCCAGATTCTGTGCTGGCTTTTAGTGCTGTCCTTCAGTGCTCTATTCCAGCTCCTGACTCTGGAATTTAGCTGTTCTGTTTCAAGAACTCTTTAATAAGAGCAGGAACAGTTTTACATTAAAAAACAACCCTGAAATCCTTAAGACTGTTCTTTCTTAGGCACAGAGATCATCCATACTGTCAGAATGCAATTAAAAAAAGCAAAAGTACAACCCCCACAACACTACAGGAGGCAGCTGGGATGTGCTAAGGTACAACCTGAAGGACACTAAGGTGCCCCAGCCCCTGAGGACTGGGGTATGAGTCTGGAAGGTGTGCAGAGAGGCAGTCCACAAGGTATCATGGCCATTCCTGCTGTATTCCTCACGGGCTGCACTGGTGCTCTGCAGCAAAAAGAGGGAAGTTTTGCTAAATGTCAGCATCCAACTGGGACTCCTATTGCTTCAGTCACTCAATAGAAGAAATTGGGGTTTTTTTATTTTTTTATTGCAACCAAGAAGACTTTGAACATGTGATTTATTTGCATTTTTAGAGCTGAAAATAATTCAATTTGGAAGAAAATTTTTTCTCTAGGCTCAGTCCCTTAGCAGAGACCTCTGTTAAAGGCACTGTTACTGCTGGAGTTACAGTTAGGCCAGAATAAATACAAGCAGCAAGACCCCAGCTACTGAGGTCTGTGGAGGTTTTGCCAAGCCCTGGCATTCAGTCTCTTGTTACGGTGCCTGATTTAAAAGCCATTGGCAGAAAAATTCAGGCTGCCTGGGACTTTGTGTTCTTTCCAGACAGATATTGTCTCATTAAGGAAGTAAATGATGATAACATCTTAAACCTTCAGCCAGGGTTGTCTTTGAATGAGTTTTAGTCCTGACTCTTATTTCTGATAAGCTTGGAAAAAAAGCTTGGAAATCCTCCAGAAATACTTAATTAATTGGCTTCCTCAGAATCTGATGAATTCCTTTGTGCCCTGAGCAAGTTTATCTTTGGAGCACTGTAATAATGTCCTGAATGAGCATTTTCTGTCTCCAGTGGCTGTATGAGCATGTGTGACCTGCTGCTCTGTCCAGTTAATTCTGCGTTTTTCAGTTTGAAGCTTCCATCAGGATTTGTTCAGGATGCAAAGAAGGGTCTAAGCAGCTCAGTATTTTGTAACAGATATTTTGTAAAATTACAGAGCTGTTGGTGTTAAAAAAATAGCTTATATCCCTGAGGAGGAGGTGCTGCTGCACACTGGCGTGGGCTTGGCATGTTTTGTTCGAAGGGACCTCTTGTTGCAGCTGAGAGCCCACAGAACCTGCACGAGCAGAGCAGCTGAAGTGCTGAGGAGTCGTGAGTGGCACTTCCACTCAGACATGACCTTGCAAGACCTTGTATCCCCACCTCCTCTTGGACTATCTGCCTTGTTTCAGGATAAAGGATGTGGGAGGCTGTAAGATGGTCCCTCGTGACTGCAGCTGCCTTTGTCGTACGCCCAAAGGTGCTCTGCTGCAAATCTGCAGTGCTTCCCTGCTCCCTGAACACCCAGCTCTTCGGTTTGTCTGAGCTGGCAAAGCTTTGCCTTCAGCAGAATTGGGCCAGTACTAAAGAAACCTCCTGCAATGGACTGGGGCCCCCAGTGAATGCACATAAAAGTGAGAGTAAGGGGCCTGCAGACACTGCCTGAACCCTCTGCACGGGGAAGAATTTTCCCCTAAAGCCTTGGAAGATAAAAGGAGTGAGCACAGGGGAGATGTGCATTTAGTTTAGGGAGATATTATAAATGCTGTGCTCACTTATGATGTGCTTGGTATCATTATTAACCGCATGATTAAGTGTTTGATGTTCTTCATAGCCAAGTTATCAACATGTTCAACATTAATTTTGCTTGTACTGCTTTATGCAACTTTCATGCCCCATAAAATGCATGTTAAGTACCAGGGATGTTTAATAATGATGTTTTCACTAGGGCATGATTGTAAAACTCCCTTGGGTTAAAAAAGATGAAAAATAGCAGTGAATAAACTTTTCTTGATGGGATGAGTGAGGAAACAGAGACAACTGTTATTTAAGAAAGGATCTTGAAACAGTGAAGGTAAATGGTAAAGGAGCTTTTATTTAGTTTCAGCAGCACAGAGCTGAACCACCATCTAAGGCAATGTAGTGATTGGGTTTCCTTGTATCAGTATTAGAAAGGGAAGAGCTCTTTATTGGTGAGTAATGAAAAACTTAATTCAATGGGAGCAGGTCTTGGTTATCTTTCCAGTTGTGCCCTGAATTGCCTTAGACAGTAGGAGTGATTCCTTTGGTCACTTTAGGATATATATATTCATGTACATACTTACTTAGCATTGGCAGCTGTTAAGTGGATAACAAATGGATACGGTGTCTTTTAAACTGCTCATTGACAAAATGAGACAAGGAAGATTCTCTGCTTCAGAGTATCTGAGGTACATATAAAAGCTTCAAGCAATGCTTGTTTTAGATTATTACTGCAATTTTATGGGCCAGTGAAAAGTAAAATGTCTATTTCTCATACCCTGCTACTCTGTGGAGTAAATCAATAAATAACTAATGGCAGTCGTTTTAACTCCATCCCTAATGGATCGTTGTCCAGATATTAAATGTGTGCAAATTGAAAACCCAACGAGAGCAGGGGAAAGAAGGATTTTGTGTGAGTGTTAGCTGTCCCAGCGCGGCTGGGGAATAGGAAATATAATTGAGGATTATTGTTTGATGTAAATATTTGTAATGAAATCCAAGCATCAGTAAGAAGCATTGGAAAGAAGAGTTTGAACTCAAGATAGTGCTTTCTAATAATGAAAGAAATTAAAAACTGGGTTGGTCTGTCCTGAAGGCAGGGGAAGGGGCAGCTGCTGGCAGGGGTGTGAATGGAAATGGCTCGGGGGGTGGCTGAGGAGACACTAGAATAAAAAGTAAAGAAAATGAAGGGCAGACCTGAATGCTCCAGTACATTTATGCTGCAGTTTCGACTAGGAATATGATTTTCTTTAATTTCTGGCTGTAATTTGATTATGAGCATTGCTATTGTGCAACTTCTTTGTTCTAACCTGCCTGCCTCTGTTAGTGTTTGATAGACTGTTTCCCCCATACCACGTCCTGTAAATACACTAAGCCTTTATTTGTAATGTGTTGTTTTATAAATACCCCTGATTTATTTACCACAATTTACCATGTGCTAAAATTAGCTGCAAAAGCAGAGCATTAATCAGTTGGTGTCTCTGCCTGATACTTTGCTGCACTATCTCTGGGAGAAGCAGAACTGCACGTAAAAATTGCAAGCCCTACTCCTAAATCAAACTGATGTTTTAGCTGAATAACCTTCCAGTTTGGCTGACTTCAGTTGTAGTAGAGAGCGAGCTGTCTTGTAAACCCACTCAGTTTAAATGTTCACCACTGCAGAGCATTTTTTCAAACTCTTTTGTAACAAAAAATGCTATGGAAAGTTGTCTTAATTCATCTGTGCCTTCAAAACATGCTGTTTGTTTCTGAAAGAAAACCCTGTCTTTGATGTACTTCTGCCCTTACTAGAGAATCTGCTCACTCTTTAAAAGAAAAAAGCCAGCATAGTGACCAAATTCACCACTGATATTTGTGGGCTCACTGCCATTGTCTTCAGCAGAGTTGCATCTATTTATCCCCACGGCTCAGTTCATCTCGGAGGCTCAGGCTGTTTCCCTTCCTGCCAGGGGTGATTGCTTTTTTCTGCTTCTCTGCAGACAAAGGGGCAATTGTCTCCACAGCACAATGTAGTGCCAAGTGAGGATAGCTGAGCTGGCTTGGAAAAACCTGACTTACTGGGTGAGTGTAGCTTCTCCTGTGCTCTGAGTATAATGGTTTCTGATACCCACTGCAACTTCATTACGGATGGATTATTTCTGCTGAGTATTGTGATGGAGCCATCCTCAGAGCCAATACCAGCTGAACCCTGTCTTGCCTGGTGAAATACTCCCGAGCTCGCGTGGTGGGGAGCTGCAGGTTGATATTTAGTCAATAGGTTTAACTGAATTTATAGTGAAATGGGTTTATAAGGATTAAATGTAAAGAGGGGGGAGGTGTATGTGATTTCGCAGTCTGAACATGTCTTAGGTCAACTTTACATGGCAATTTTAACAAGTTGCCAGATTGCTTACAAGTGAGAGAACTTACAGAATAACTCGATGTGTTTGACAACGCTGCGATACGCAACTGTTTCGTTCCTGCAACTGAGACTTTCTCCTGCCACTGTGCCAATACTTATTATTCATCTCTTCTTGTGCATAAGGCCGGACCTTCTGTCTAACACAGATCTCTTCAACCTTCAGAAGCTTGTCAAGAGTACCCAAAAGTAGGACAAAGCTGTGTGCTGTCCTACTAATGCGTCGCAGCATTTGCTTTCGGTTCCCTGCAAGTCTAAATCCTCGTTCAGCGTAGAAGCATCTCTGCAGTCATAGTAGCAGAGTGTCATTGTTTGACTTACGGCAGATGGAGTAGGTAGCTATGAGAAACTCTGGAGTAAAAGTCATTTCTGGTTGTATCTCACATTATTTTGGTTTAAAGAGCAGAAGTTCACGTGTCTGAGAAAATAGCCCTCAGTAGGGTTGTACGTGGCTTTGGCCATGCTGGCTTGTCATTTAGGGACTGAGACACCTAATGATTTCAGACAGTTCTAGCTCGATAAATGAAGTTTATTACTCTTGACTCTTACTGATTTGGAGCAAAGATTTTCTCAGTTTCTTCAATTAGCCTGTATAGCAAATTTACTACAGTTGCCCTTCAGGTGACATTCCTTCACTTAACAGATGTGTCAGGTATAGTCAAGTTTTACAGCATTAGTATATTTAAAGCTATTTAATAAAATAAACTGATAAGTAAATCATCTTTTATTGCTTATAGAATACAATCTAAAATTGCCTTCTTTTTCTAAAGAGCTCAGTGGGAATAAATTTGAATGTTAAACCAAATAATCAATAAAACCAGAGCCCCGTATTTAAATTCTTTCTTTCAGTCCATCGACATGAAAGGAAACCAGAGATCCAGGCAGTATTTCTTTATCTGGATCCCAGTTCAGACAAACCCTAATGAACTGGTAGAAGTGGTTCTGTTCTAGCTGTTCAGAATAGTTTTTAAGTTTCCCAGTGTCATCATTTGCAGTAAATTACTGTTTCAATCTCTACTAAGAAAGGCAAAACATTAGAAGGATAATTTGTGATTGTGTGATTGAAAAACACCCAAAGGATCAATGACACGTTGATTTAACACTGAGCACTCTGCTGCTCCCATGTATTACGAGACAGCTCGTAACCAGCTTGTCAGGGGAGTCCAGCAGTGGTTTGACCCCAGTACAAACCATTAGCGTGTCTGACAGCAAGCATCCTTTCAACAAATAAAAAGTCAAAGAGCAGCTGCAAGTCCAGAAGCGACTGCAGGAGGCAGACAACTGGGGTCGTGATACCCGAGTGTCCTGGGGGTGTGCTGGCTGCCACGGCTGAGCTGGTCCTGGTGGCACAGGGAAGAAGGGGACCTGTGTGTCACTGCTCTGCGAAGTGCAGCGTGCGCAGGGTCTCTGCGGCTGCACTGCTCTGCTGGTTGCAGCACAGGGATTGCTCTGTGCTGAGCAGGGCAGAGAGCCCTGATGAGCTTTGAGTGGGGAGAAGGAAGGTCAGTTCCCAGCCCTCTCATCAGCGTGTGACTTCTGTACGGCAGTGACCGCCGCTTTGGTGAGCGCGGAATTGCTCTTGCAGCGGTGCCTTGCCAGGTCGCCTCCAGGCGTGCCGCCAGCGTCAGTGGTGAAGGAGACACAAGACAGAGGCTTTTCTGCCTGGTTTGCTCTACCCTGGTCTGAGGGACAGAAACTTGGCACCTGGGGGCTCCTTGGCTCTGTGTCTCATGTGCATGAGGGGAAGATGTGACAGTGTCCTGTGCTACTGCTTGACCCCCATTTGTATTTCTGGTCGTTTGTGAGTTGTTTGGAAATAGCTGACAGGGAGACCTGGAGGTTTTGTTAATAATTCAGAATATTCTCCTGTTTAAAGTGGATTTGGAAAAGGAAGTTAATTTTGCACTGAGACTACACATGATGGACTGATAGATGATGAACAGCATTTCTCATCCCAGTGTGTCCAGGAACTGTAAAGGGAAGGTCGAGATGGCCGTCCCCTCTGGGGACACACAGCCCAGCCAGGGGTAGCCAGAGCTGGTCCCACGTGGAGCTGATAAATGGCAGAGCCAGAGGTCCCATGGGGTCACCTACTTCAGCTGGACTGATTTCCCACTTTACTGGGAAAAGAGGTGACAGTGACAGTATTTTTATAGCATTATATGTGTAATTAAATGAGTATTGTATATTCATATACATACATGAAAATACGTTCACGACATGTACAGATCCACATTGAAAATTAAACCCAAAATCTTCTTAAAAATAAATTTCAATCTTTCAATTTTTAAACAACGCAAACTATTGTCACAATGAGCCTTCCATGTTCACGTTTGCTCCCACGCATCTTTCTGTGCCTTTCAGCAACTTCAGTCTTGTCTCTTTCAGTGTGATCCTCACGAGCATTTATTTTCAGTGTAGTAAATATTGATGTAAATGGGATGTAAATATGCAAATATGAGGCTGAGACTCAGTGTGTGCAGATTTAATGAACACACAGCCTCATTTTGGAATTGTGCCTTTTAGAGCAAGTGAGATCAGACTGTATGGGTGTCGTAGAGCATTTTCCTTTGGCAGGACCCCAGGCCCTGCACAGAGAGGTTGGGATGTTCAATCCCCACTTAGGGAAGAGCACTTAGAAGGTAAATGTTGATATTTTTGCTCCTGTAGCCCTCACTGCCTGGTCATAAGCTTTCTGGAGTATATGGTACAGCTGATTCAACAACTTGAAAATATTTTTGTGTATTTTTCAGAATTAATAACTCGATTGTTCATAATTGACCTCTAATTAAAATGTGTTGTTTCTAAATCCCATTAAGGATGTTATTAATTAAATGAACAGCTGGACTGTGCTGCCTGGAGTTGCAGGCAGCAATGTAAAGAGTTACAGCAAGGATTCAACTGCAATGCAGAAGAAAAGAAAATTCAGTGGGGAGAAAAAAAAAAAACAATCCATGATTTATGATATATTATTCAGAAAAAAATTTACATCTGTGTCATCTTCTGTCTATAAAGCAGTGTTCTGTGTTAATGCACGGTTTGGCATTGGTAGGTTTCTTTCCCCCCCCTCTGGGAGAAGGAAATGGTGGTGTAGGTACTGGAGAACATAAGCAGATCAGGAAGGGCAGGCACTGAAAATGTGTTGTCATTTGTCCTGGTGGTGTGAGACACATGCTGATGCCACCATTCAGCTGATGCATTGCTGTCTCTGCATTGCTGAGATGGAGTGGGAGAAATGCAAGATGAGGAGTATCTGGGGGTGGGTGAGATAAGATGCTGGTTAATTAAAAGCTGAATCCATGCTAAGACACTACACTGACTTCAGACATTTCAATTTAAAACTGAACTGACCTCTGTCTGTTTTCAAGGTGAGGATGAGGTTGGAAGCAGAGAAGCAGTGAGCTCAGGGAAAAGGGTGTGCTCAGGGGAAAGTCAGCTGGGATAAAAAATCACAGTTTGGGGCAACTGGGACAATGTTTGCAACCAGAACTTTGCGTTTGCACCCCCAGCACAACCCTTATTGCCTCGGTCAGAGAGGGAAGGTGGGTGGGGAATTTCTCATCTCACAGGCAAGGGAAGGTGTGTGTAATCCAAAGTGTGACTTATTTCCCATCACACACAGTCTGCTGTAGTCATGTGGGTGTCTGCATCCAGGCTCTTCTGTTCTGTCACCCTGTTCAGTGAATGCATTCCCATGGGCCAGGCTGCACTCCCTGCTCTGGGCTCTGCTCTGGGGACACGGGTGGCATTTTGGTGGGGAGAGTGAGCTCCCACTGCCTAACAGGAGCCCAGGAGGCAGCTATGGGGTGGGGGGGAGCAATTCCAGACCATTCCTGTACTGGATGTTGCCTTTATTTTGTGAGCAGAGGCAAGTGGCTTTTTTAATTGTGGCTCAGTTGAAAGAGGTTTGCAGTAAAACTGCTGCCAGTTAAGTGGGTCTCTTAAATAGAAACGTTGGGAAACATTTCCAATTGTCAGCTAAGTTTCCACATGATTTTGATTAATGCATAAAACAAAACAAATATTATAGGAAAAATAAACCTTCTGTGTGTATCTGTGTAGTTCTTGATCTACCACTGTAATCTGTGAAATCAGGTACCATCAATTCTCTAAACGAAGTGATTGGTGTGTGGTTCTGTTTAATGCATCCATTATTTTTAACCTTGATGTGAAGTTTCTTGATGCTGCTTTTCCCCTTTTTCTGTTAGTTTTTCCTAATTACTTGTCTTGGCAGCAGGACAGTTCAGCTGTCCCAGTGTAATCTACAATACCCTCTGGGAGTGTTTCAAGAAAGGTTTCTGCAGAGTCAGCCTTTCTGAAAATAGAGCAGATACTGAGGTTAACATTAGAGGTGCATGCCTTGAGGTCACTTTGTAATATTTTATTTATTTTTTTTTTGCACTGCATATGGGAAGGACAAGATTGCCTTGAAATCCTGACTCTCCGTGGGTGCCTTGAAAAGAAAATTATCTTAGATGGTGTCAAAGGGTCACTTGGTTATTTGGAGCCTACTTTTTGTTTCTTAAGCTATAATACTCATGTAGTCTTGTAAAATAATCAAATTTCAACCTAAGTCCTGAATTTTATAACAAGAAATAAATACTTTTATGCTATTTGTCGCGCATCACTTTCTTGTAAAAAATCCTGTTTAAAAGGTGAAACTGTGTTTAAGTGGGAATGAACCACGTAACCTTTGAGCAGCACAAACATCTTCAGCTCTGACACAAAACCTGATAAATTTCAGAAAGAGTAATTCTTTGAAATGAAGCAGCTGCTGTTCTCAGTGGTTCCAGTACCTGCTATGGAAGGACTCTCATCGATCATGCTCCTTTGAGACACTGAAGAGGCTTAAGGGGTTGGATTTAAGCAGGGGATGCTGCATCTCAGACCTGGAGCAGCCTAAGGTGTATGCATGCAGCTTCTGCAGCAGGCATTTCATTAAAGACAAACCCTCTTACTAAGATGTACAGGACATAGACTCAGCCTATTTGTTACAGATGTATGATAATAGCAATTGTTCTCTCTCCTTATTTCAGTGAAGTGCTGGGAATGAGTTCTGGTGTATCTCCACTTTAACGTCTCTGGCCCTGCCAAAGCTCAAGTTCTTGATGTGTAGGTTTTATTTATAGAATCATAGAAAGGTTTGGGTTGAAAGGGACCTTAAAAATCACCTCATTCCAACCTCCTTGCCATGGGGGATTGGAATGAGGATTCGAAGATTGCGACTTGATCTACACCGACAGACTTTGTATTTCCAAGCCATCTGTTTGGAGCCCTCTCCTTCCTGCTGTGACTGATGTGTTATTTCTGTAGAAGCTGAAACATCTGCCACGAGAGAGGTGTAAGGCTGCCTGTGAAACCCCTGCTTTCAGGTGTCCCTGATGTAAATGCTTTTTGCTGGAGGGTTGTTCAGCTACTCGTACTCTTTCTGACAATGTAATCAGTGAAAAAGTGGCAGGGAGTTACAGCCAGTCATGCAGGCATGTAATAAGGTTGTGCAAGCTGGGAAATAGATTCTGTAGTCAAGTGAGTCCTGTTTTGCAACATAAAGTTGGCGTGTGGAGTCCTGGATTTGACCAACAGCAGGAATTTTGCCCTGTGCTGGCTGCAGGGCTGCTCCTGGGCATGGTCAGCAGTCTGAATCCAGGCTGTAGCAAACGGGGCTGCAGATGAACCTGGTCCCATGGTTGGACATCTCTGTCCTCAGCTGAGCACTTAAGCACGTGCTTGGCTTTGTGAACTGAGCCTGTCCTGAAGTGACTGATGAACAGTGGTCACCAAGAAGGTGCCTCTGCAGTTATGTTGTAACATCCCAGGTTGGCTCCCTGCAGGGTGACACCCTTAGCTCAGCTCTGACTGTGGGTGGCACCTTGGTGTTCAGCGCAGCAGCACAGCATCTCCTCCCTTTTGTCCATATGGTGATATTTACAGCCTGTTTCACACATATTTACTCTTACTTGTAAGGCTTCTATTGCAGGAGCATGCCACAGATCCAAAGGATGGCACATTGTGTATTCTAATTTAAATACATCATTACATAACTCATAATATTTACTAATGCCTGCAGATAAGATCACTTATTAATATCTTACTAATATCATACCAAATAAAGTAATACTAGCAGCTCCCTTGAGTAACTGATTAGCAAACAATACTTGTTCTGTTGCTCAGTTCCTTGTCTGTCAGACTCCAATCAAAAATTCACTTGATTCAAGTCACTTTTAGGCCAGCTCCACGGTGGGACATACATTCTTTTTTCCCAGACCAGGAAATGCCACTGCTATCCTGTTTGGAAGCTGATGTCACAGAACATTTCCCCCTCCACTGACGGTGTGGGCAGCTGCTGGTGGCTGAACTGATGGCTCCGAAGGTCACGCCACTGCGACTGTGCCGTTCAGCATTTCTCCAAAGAGCTGACCCACTGAAAAGCACCTCTTGTCCCCTGCTTGCAGGTGAACACAACACCGTGCAAACACCCAGCTCGGCGTTTCTTTCTCGCCAAGCAAAGGGTTTTTCTCAGAGGCCAATGTTAACAGCTCTGAATCAAACTGGGAAAGCAAGCAGCAGCAAATAGCAGCCTCCTGCTGCTACCAGATGGGTAGGTTTGAGAACAGACTCCTATTTCCCATGGGCCAAGGAATTTGAGATTGGGTATGAAAGAAGAGAGGAGATGGTCTTGTGAGCCCAGATTTCAGTGGCATTGAAAGGTTCCTTCTGCGGGCATAGTTCTATGAACCTGAGTTTTGACAAGCTCCAGTTTTGCCTTTGACAGCTGCTTCCCTCGTGATTTTTGAGGGATTGCATAAAGCTGCTGCCTCGTTTTCCCCCTCTGGAATGCTCCAAAACCCTGCCACGCTGACTGTGCAGGCTTTTTTGAGGATTAGATCAGGTTTTTGAAGGGTTTTGGGAATCCCATGCACTGGTCAGACAATGTGAGAGCGAGCAATGGTCTGTGATGTCTTCACTATGTGCTACTCCATTATTGAATTGTTCTTTCATAACTTTTTATGTCTGTCAGGGTGCCCAGTGGTTTCTACTTCTCTCTCCACACACCCAGTTTACACTGGTGTTTGTGGGACATAATGGTTCAGGACTCAAGTGAATTTTGGTAGCTTCGTCTTGATAAACGGTGATTTCATTTCTGGAGCCTGCAGTCTCTGTGTGTGAAGAACTTATACAGAACTTATAACCTGTGCTGTGTTCAGGTATTCAAAGACACCTGAATGTTTAACTGCCACGTTCATCTAAATACCTTTGATTTGGGGTTCGTAACACTTTTTTTATTTTTAGCTAAAATAGGTCATTTCTTACTGTTTGCAAAATAATCCCCCCACACACACACTTTGAATTATTAATTTCTCTTCATTTTGCATGACCTTCAAGATCCTTTCTAAAGAGGGGTTTTAATATTTTTATTTTTTTCCAGGAGCCTGTGTCCCCACCTGCTAATGTGTTTAATATAAATTCACTGTCCTTGCAGAATACATTATGCAGTCTGGGGTTGATGGACTTTTTAATAAAGTGAATATGGGAGACAGATTTGATAAAAGACATGCCACATCTAATGATGTTTAATGAAAATAAAAGCTTTTGGGTTTGGTGTCCTGCCCATTAACTTAAGTGTGATTATATTTATTGTCTGTCAGGCAGCTCAACACAGGCTCAGTCAGAAAATGAAATTTTAGTGTTAGAGTAAAAATAGAAAACAGGATGAATGTTTTGGTTGGGGCACAAACAGGGTTTGTGAAGGTCACGTTAAACCTATGGGAACATTGGCACTGGCTCCAGCAGGGGTCGAACTGCGTTGCAAATATTGCCAGGGAAGGACCAAGAACAACACTGCAAATATTTCTGATTGTGGTTCAAGTTGTCTGTTTGCTGTGTAAGAAGATCTTTGTTTTCCCTAACGTTCTTTGCCTGTTTCTGGTGGCTCTTTCTGGAGCTACTGGAGTATCTGGACATGACTCGTTCCACTTCTCCGGTGGCTTTCCTGACTGTGAAGACCATGGGCTGGGTCCATGTGGAAGGTGCTCTGTAAAACAAGTGAAAAAAGACAGACAGGTGAAAGCAGCAATGGGGCAGAGGTGGGCACCCACCAGTGTGGGTTTTCCATCAGTGGGTTTGGGGTTTAATGCAGGATCAGCTTCCCTCCCTGACCTCTGCTTCGCCATTCATAACACAAAACAAGACCTGTGTCAGAGAGTTTCTAGACCTGGTTGGAAAAGCATAAAAGACTTAGAAAATGTATAAAAATATTGAGTGTTTTCTGGGTGATCTAATGAAAAAGGATCATTCTGAGGAGGAAGAGAGAGGTCAGGTTTGTTCTATTTTTTTTTTCCTTCCCCTATTCTCCTTTCTTTCACTTCTTTGTGTAAAAGAAATAAGTAAAGCAGAAACATAGACACCAAAGAAAGGGAAATATAGGACCCAAAATCTGCTTTTATTCTCCTTCAAAATAGAGAAATTCTGCAACAGTTGAAGAACGACTCAACAATCGTGTTGAAAAAAGGATCGTTTTTTCCACTTGATAAAAATCAGCAGCCATATCAATTTCAGAACTATCACAAGATGAAGTAAGTTTTGTCCAGCTGTGGATATAGTGAGCCAAAGCACACACGTGGGGGAAAAAGAGTAAAGAAAACCTTCTGACCCTTTTCTGTTCAGTGTGACAATTACTTCAGTTGCTCGTCAGGTTTAGAACTGACTATAGATATTGTTTTTCAGAGAAATCAAATACAGAACAATAAAATAAATTCTGTTGAAGGGTTTTTTACAAATACTGTGCAAAATGCACCAGGTCCCGATTCTTCAGTGGGACCTGCTGGGGGGATGGGATCTGCCCTTAGTGACAGCCATGGCTTGCTGGAAACGAGCAGTGTTGGCATCACCAGCTGGGCTTTTCCCAGCGCCAGGATTCCCAGTGCCAGGATTCCCAGCGCCAGGATTCCCAGTGCCAGGATTCCCAGTGCCAGGATTCCCAGTGCCAGGATTCCCAGTGCCAGGCCCCGCGGCACCACCCACACTTCCCAGCAGGGCTGAGCACCAGCGGCTCTCGCTCCGCAGCGCAAGGGTGGTCCCAGTCCCCAGCTTCTGCGACACCACCCACTGCCTGCTCCTCCTGCAGCTCCCGAGGGGCCCTGGGCACGAGTGCTGTTCGCTAACCGTGTCAGACCCGATCCACGTGAGCGGTGCTGTGCACCCACGAGACAGTCCTCTGCCTGCGGTCACATCGTGGCTTTCCCAACAAGACACGATGCGTACGCTCAGCAGGCCAAATATTGCTTTTTTTTCATTCAAAGTAACGCTTTCTAACAGGTTTATTCTTGGACTGGAGAAGCAACTGCTGGCCCATGAATTTTTTTAAACTAATATTGGAGCTTCTATGCTACTCCTACGTGCTGTGGGTGCTCTGCAGATGCTCAGAAGATGTGTACATGTAACTGCTTCCCCCCCCCCCCCCTTCCATTGGGCATAATTTGTCATATATCTCACAAACATCTATGCTGCTTGGCACACTTTAAATAAGTAATGAGAAGGCACTGTTCTGATTGCAGCATTCCTAGTGATGGCAGTGATTAGGTAAATGACTCAAACCCCGTGTCAGGATGGCTTTTAAGGCAAGGAAATGGTGACATGAATAAGGAATAGGTGCAAAATTAGTAACCTAGTCATTCAGGGGACATAAAAAACAGCACGATGTTGGTATGAATTAGAGCTCCTGCTCATTTCTGACTGAGGTCTTGTGTTTCCACTCTGGTTAAATTTAAAGAGTTTTGGGGTCAGGGTTATCAGTGAGGGAGGGAAGTCTGTCTGCTGGTTTATCATACCTGCTGAGGTATATTGACAATTCCCAGTGCCTCTGGGATGCTGTGTGTTCATTTTAATTCACCTGTGTTTTGCACAAAAAGGCTGCAATTCCACCAGGCTATCTGAGGTTCCCTGTCCTCATTTGTCGATCCCTTCCTGCCCGCACTCTGCAGCGGATCATTAATATTTCAGGTTGATTTTCCATTCGGCTACGTGCCTGCAGCACACAGCTGATCCTGGCATGAAAAATTCACAGCCAATTAAAGCTGTCCGGAGGTGCGGTGATTGCTGGATGAGTCAGGCCCAGGGTCCCACTGTGGTTTCTGTCTCTCCCTCTCCCCTTTTTTTGGGTGCTGGGCTGCTGCAGTGTGCTTGGACCTGTGCAGAGTTGGTTTTTTTCCTTTTCAGGACTTCAGCATAGGGATTGTCAAACAAAGATCAGTCCCAGCAGAGTGATTATCAGTAGGCTGTGTTTTAAGAGAGGTGATGGCATCAGTGGTTTTTAATGTACACTGTAGTGTTGTCACTGCAGGTTGTTCTTGTATTATAGCCTAGGAAAGATCAACACGGAGCCATCTGTGTGAGCTACTATAAATTTACCACAGAGTGGGGGTCCAGAAAGGTACTGACACACCCCATGGAGGTTAGAGAATCATAGAACGGTTTGGGTTGGAAGGGACCTCAAAGCTCATCTCATCCCAACCCCTGCCATGGCAGGGACACCTCCCACTGGATCAGGTTGCTCAAGGCTCCATCCAACCTGGCCTGGAACACTGCCAGGGATGGAGCATCCACAGCAACCTGTTCCAGTGCCTCCCCACCCTCAGGGTAAAGAACTTCTTCCTTAGATCCAGTCTAAACCCACCCTCTCTCAGCTCCCACCCATCACCCCTCGTAACTGCTGCGCCAGCAATGGCACCCAGGCAGTGGGAATTTTCCTGCTGCTCTCGTGTGTGTGAGGAGCAAAGGCACTGTAAGCAGAGAACGGGGAGGGGTGAACTCATAACAGAGTTGGATGCTTGCAGCAGAGCATGGAGGCACTTGGTTGATGTCCCTGAAGGGGGGGAATCGTGTTCATCTGTTTCAGCACCTTGACTGGGAGACTGCACTATGTTTTTTTTCTGTTTTCTTCTCTGTTCAAGTAATCTTGTGGGTTTTCTCCTGTTTCGAAGCCTCATCACAGAATGGGGCTGGGTAGCAGGGATTTTTGGATGAGCTGTTTTATAAAACATGTTCAGCAATTCACTGCAGCACTTTAAGGGGCTGTACCCGCTGATGGGATTCAGGGACGTGTCTCTTGGTGATAGCAGCAAAAAGTAACATGCAAAATACATTACTCCAGTGCGCTTAAGGACATGAAAAAATAGATGCAGTGTATGGCAGAGAGCAGCTCATTTCTCCCTCCGTGCGTGAACAGATGTGAGAGATCTTTTCTGTATCTGCAACACAGCGTAAGCGCTCCTCAGCTCTGTCCTCACCTGTACTGAGGCTTGAAGGAAAGCTCTCCAGTCTTCTGCATTGTTTTTTGAGTGCTGAAGGGGGATGTATCCATGAATGAAGTCCTGCTGATGTGTAATTCTTTTCATTTATCCTGTTGCTTGGTGCTGTGCACTCGGATCTATTTTGTCAGGCGTGTGACCAAGGTTTCCCCCTGGTCCTGGGTGCAGTGGCTTAGACCAGTCCCATGGAAACCACTTTCCCTTTTTTAATAGCTCTTGTAGACACATCTATCAATATTCCAACCTCTATTTTTTTTCTCTAGACCTTCTGAAGGCCAGGGCCATGCATTACGTGGAATTATTTATGGATCTAATGTCAGTAACAGCCTGTTAATACCTGTACCACTTCTCTGAAGAATGCTCTGGAGTGATCTGGGGGCCAGAGCAATTGCTGGCAACCCAACCGCCACCCCTGCTCCTTCCAGGGCTTCCCGTTTCCTTGGCACCAAAGGAAGATGAGAAGCATTCAGCAATGCCGTTCTTGGGAAGTTATCAATAAACTGATGATTAAAGACGTACCACAGAGAGCCATTAGGTGCAGTTGGGTGGTAGGCAGGCAGTAGGGTCTGAATTCTTAGGGTCCAAGAGAGAGGAAATCTTAAATATTTCCATGAGTTTTCGCTGATTTGCACATTAGAGGATCCAGCCTGCTGCCTTTTATTCACTTAAGATGGTGATGATTTATGTAGTACTATAAGATATGAAATATCTCCTGGCAAAAGCAAAAGGGGAGTAAAATCCTTAATTTCAAGTTACAAGTGACATTTATTGTTCATTTTGATAAGAACTGGTAGGACAACATGTTGTTCTCTGGTCAGTAAAATGTGAATCAATTAGGACTGCATCTTTCTGCATAGAGCCTAAAGCATGTAGGGTCTATGGTGTCACGTTTGAAGGGCTGGGTTTAACCTATTTATTAGTTGTCTGGTGCCTCTGTGTCTGAAAATCTGAACATGCTCCAGTCTCCCCACTCTTCCTGGCTGATGGCATCTTTGTTAATGTCTCCCGACTCTGTAGCCCAAGGTCAGAGGATGCAGTAAAGTCAGAATTGATTGCTGGAGGTGATAGCAGTCACCCGATAGCAAGCGAAGGAAACTTCTTTTCCATGCCCCATTGCCCTCTAATGGCCAGTGTGGAATTTGCACAGGAAAGTGGACAATTCAGAGAGCCAGAGAGCAACTGCTGAGGAAATTGGCCCGTTGTGATGCTCCAGTGTGTGCCTTATTTTCAAGAACACCCCCAAAACCGTTCCCAGTGAGGATTGGTTTGAGGGTGCAAAGAGCAAAAGGTTTTCTCGCTCTTGGTATCCCCATCCATCAGACATGGAGGGAGGGGAAAGATGGCTGAAAGAGGGTGGTAAATTCAGAGATTGAAAAGAAACAGCAAAAAAACCCATTTTTGCCTTCCTGTGGAGGAAGGGGAGATGGAGGAGTGGAGTGCTCACTCATACTATAAAAAAAACCCCACCCCAAACGCAGTGGTAAACTGCTTTGCTTTGGGCTGGGAGCCAGACAAGGGACCAGCACGTGGCTGCTGCAGAGTGAATGCATCTGATGATCACCGGTCCTCGGGGCTCCACGGCTGGAGTGCTGGGGAGGTCTTCAGTTTCCTTGGCTTCACTTACCTCTTGCAGTAGAGCTTTTGAACAGCAGATGTCATGTTTGCATAAGGGAACAATACACGGTACCTACAGGGGAGCCCTTTTGTGCAGGGCCTGGAGAACGTGTCCCTGTCCTATGGATGCTGTGCCCAAGCAAAGCTGTAAATCACAAACTGCTATAGGTGTGTGGTCTTAAATATTTCTGTTTGTTCTCTGCTACAAATCACTGCTGAAGATGGGTGCTTGGTCTCAGTACAGCACTCTCTGCTCTGCTCGGGTGCTGGGGTGCAGGCTTTGCTTACTGAAGGTGTTCAGATACTAAGGAGGTCTGAGCCTGTACAGGTTGGAGCAGAGGTTTTCTGCAGGAGAAAGTAATCCCAAACTCCATGGTTTGGGAGTTGGATCTTAGAAAGGTAATTAAGAACAAGCAAGTCTTGAGATGTTTGCTTGCTTTAAATCTCTATATCCTTAGAAAATTCTTGAGTGCTCACAAAATGGAAAAGGTTAGAAACCATGAAGAAATAGATTTTAAGAAAAAAATGATGTAGTATCTTTTCAACCCTTATTATAAATTTAATTCAGCTTTACTGGCTAACTTGGCAGCATTTGCAATACCTGTGAATGATCTTTTGGGTCCAAATTGGGACTTCTAGGGATTTGGCAATGTTATAAATGATCTCACTTTACATTATTTTCATGTATTCCACGTGCAAATGATCTTGAAAAAATGAAACAACTACCTCCAGTTTAGATAGAATACTTCTAATACAGAAATCTTTGTAAATACATTAATTACAGTTCATAAAAAATAAGTTCTGAATCTTTACACCATAGTCAAATACAGATAGATTAAAATCCATTTCTGATTCAACTAAAGAAGCAGTTATCCAAAGTGGAAGAAAGCTATGCTCTTCCAATAAAATCTATCCCAAAACAAAAAGCCCACCTCACTCCTCAGACTGAAGGCTGTAATTTCATCCCATCTGTATTTTGCACAACATGCAGTACTTGATTTGCAAACTCAAAGCAAGACTGGCTCAGAAGAAGGAGTTGGGGTTTATTTAATCCGAGGTGATGGGTGTGCGGCGTGTGGCTGCAGTAATGATCACTGTAAATATGAAATTTGGGAAGTAACTGTGCAGTCACGTGTTCAGTCTCCAAGCAGGATGACCTGGGCTGGGATTTCAGTGGGTCTGAGCTGGATTGTGAACCTGAGCAGAAGGTTCCAGGCCCTCGGGGGGTCAGGTTTATATAAGAAGTCCTCATGCCGTGGGGAGAACCACGCACAGGTAAAAGTGCTGGCCTGAGGCCCCAGAGCTTGTGCTGGCAGTTTGGCAGCCATGTGGCAGCCTTTTTCTCTAGCAAAGTGGCTGTGCCCAAGGGCTGGAAAGTGCCCTCCTGAGCCACGGTGTAATCGTTTCGGATCCGGGTCCAAACCCAAATCCAGTTCAAACTGGAACCTCTATAAAGTCTTGAGTACTTTGGGTCCAGAGCAATTTTATTTCTCTCTCTCTTTTTTTTTTTTTTTCCTGGTAAAATTTTTGTTCCTTGAAAAACACTTCTGCGTGCTTTAACTTACAAATATTGATGCCAACCACATGAACAACACCAGTGCCAATGGTAACAATAGCATCAGTGCCAGCACCCTCACTGTATTATTAACATCAATGCCAACAGTATCATGCAGACCCATGCCAGCAGGCCAATGGTGTCAACAGTGTTGATGCCAACAGGCCAGAGGAATGAAGAACCCTCAGTAAGGAACCGGTGTGCAAAGCCTCGTGCTGCGCTGCTGTCCCACAATAACAAACCCCCGTGCCCAGCCCAGTCCTCATTAGCAACTTTACAATAACACACCCCAGTGCAAGAGCAATTAAACAAAAGCACCAAGGTGTGTATATCCTGGAAGGGAGAAATACGTATTTCTGGAGCTGAGGGGCAGATGAAGTGAATGATTAAGGGTTTTGTTGACTGTGCTTTTCTGGATTTTCCTGTCCAAGTGCAATGGTGGCAGCTGGAGCTCTGCTTGAACTGGCATTGCCTGAGCTCTGGGAGCACTTGCAAGTGGTTTGACTTCTGCTTCTGAGCCTATCTCCAGTACTACCTACTCAGCAGAGGAATCTTGTTCAACAGGTAATCTAAGGATTAATGAGAGAATCCAATCCAAAAGGATCTTTCCAGAACCAATACATTTCCAGTGTGTAACCTCATTATTCCAAGGCTGGTTCAGGCCTTGAGGACACGAGTTTTTCTCCAAAGGACAGGAAGGATGTTTCTTTTTCCAGAACTTGCACATGAAGGAGAAGGTCTGGTCTGTTCCTGAAGAGAGGGATGGTGAAGAGCCAGAAACGTAGCCAAAAGTAGTCTACAATTTACAAACATGTGGTACTTGCCCTGATCTTCTCAGGTCTGTCCCCAGAAAAGTAGCGTAGATACAGGGCATTCCAGTGCAGCCACGTCCTGCCCTGGTGGCCGGGGAGTTAGGGTGCACTAAGCAGCTTTTGTAACTTACTCCCAGTCTACACCTCAGTGCAAGCAGCAATTCTGCTTCGTTTCCTTTTGGAAAACAGCTTGATATCATCACCAAACAGTTCCCCGCTGTTTGAGAAACAACCTTTTTCTTTCCAAGCAGCTGTCAATCAGTTGTTCTTTTTTAAAGATGTGGTTGCCTTTGCCAAAAGTGAAGGAATCACAGGATGAACAAATTGTCCCTGAAAATGTCAGGTATCTTGAGCAGCCCCACTTCAGAAGCTTCATACTCTGGGATTCATTGGAGGTTTGAAAGCCTATGTGAAAAAGAAAGAGTTAAACACAGTGTGCCTGGTGGAGTTTCACTCAGTTACATCCCGATTCGCATTTGAACTGGGATTACCTTTGGTGGAGGGGGAGGTTTGCCTTTGGGAACTGGGAGATGAGCAGGTTTTCTCTCTGGTGCCTATAACAAAAAATGAGGGTTTAATGTTATTAGGCTTTCCTGTCCGAGCAGCTGCAGAACCTCCCCTGAGCTCAGGTGCTGCTGCTGTTATCTGTTTACTACAGCATTTTCCTGGTGGAAAAGCTGGGGGTGAATTAATCTCTCTGCATACAAGAAGGCCCAGCAGGGGTTTAGATCTCCTGTTTCAGAGGACCACTGAGCTATTCTCAATGTGTAAACTCATCTGTATCAAGTATCCATGCTCAAATAGGCAGCTTAGGAAGCTAAAGCTGACGACATGCTCAAGGTGTGTATTGAGGAAAGACCATGGGATTTAAATGTGTTTTTATAATCAACCCAATATATGGTGTTCTGTGGGTTTATTTTCTTTATTTAGTCCTCATCCATCATTCTTTAATTTATTTAATTGCAGTACCATGCAGTTAGGTTCCTAGTGTGAAGATAGTTTTTACACCTTTGTATCAGGTGGGCTGGGACCTCAATGCTGAGACGGTAAATATTTGAGGGAGGCATTTTCGTTTCGGTAGGATGCTTTGGGTTTATTAATGGCAAATACTCATATTCTTCTGGTTTCCAATTTTTTTTTTTAAGAACTCAAAATATATATGTGCATATGTGCACATTGATGGAGATCCCCTCACAGGTGGCATCTTTAGAGACTACCAGATCTCCACCACGCGGGGACCATTGCAGACTTCTGTGGTAGCAAAGATGCTCGTTGTTTGCCTTGTGTTTGCATCTGAAATCCCTGTTGTTTTGTACTCCATCTACTAATGAGATGTGATGATGTACAGGGCTCCTTGGTGCAGATTAAGAGTCTCTTGTGCAGTTTAGGGTTACATGACCAAAAAAGGTGACTCTTACTCTAAAGAATATGTGGTTTGAATGTCTGTGTTATTTTTTTTTAAATTATAGTCAAGACTGAAAATACTAATTGGCATCTGATATTCATTTACAACTCAGATGAAAGATGTGAGAAGTAGCAGGGTTATACTTACAAAAATCTCTTCTGTGTGAGAAGAGGTTGGTTTGGTAGGAGGAACAGGAGGTGGGGGACCTTTTGGCCTTATGACAGGCTGTGAAAGAAGAGAATATAAAACATTGTGACCCTGTGTACATATTGCATATGTGTGCATCTGCATGTTTCCTTGGGAACGTGCAGGCTTATGTTCTATATAAATAGTGCATTAATAAGGGTAAAAGGATGCATCACTTCAGAAGCAGGGATGCTTTCTGCTGTCTGGCCTTGACAGAACATGCAGGGCCTTATGTGGAGCGTGGTGATTTCCTCAGCTTTCAGGATCAGGTTGTCGTGGTGGGTCTCCACCATGGCGTGAACTGGTATGTGCTGCCTTTCCCAAAGCCAACAGGAAAGCAAAGAAATTCTCTAGAAGTACTTACACTCTGAAGCTGTGGTTTGTTCTCCTGCAGCGGAGGTACAGGAAGGAGAAGTTTCTTGTCATTCATCTGAAAACAGGGAACAGTTCAATGGGATGGAGCCCTGATCTTGTGCATTGCCTTTGCGTGCCCCTTACTGCAGGTTACTCAGGCCCTTAGTGCCGTGTGTTTGCCCCACTCCCTCCTCATGCTGGGATTCACAGCACTGTCTCTCAACATTCTGAAGCCTTCCTGGAAATGTAGAGCCCTTTGGCTGATGAGTTTTGTTGTTTTGACCCCTCGGTTACAGCCCCAGGAAGACTATCGCTGCCCCAGTGCCTCCCTGCTCTTACCTTCTGGGCAGGTACCACCAGGGCAGGGTGTTCTCTGCATCTTTGCTCTTGATCCACAAAGACTTGGTTTGTGGCTCCAGGTCGTCTTCTGGTGTGGCAGCTGTGCAAAGATTACCCAGAACTGTAAATCTTACCGTGACTGGAGTGAAAAAACCTGCTGAAGTTGAATGCCTGCTTTACTCCTCTTGGTGTGTTATATAGCCACATCCTTTATTTCTTTTTTTCTCCCTCTTATTTATATTATTTAGGCTTAATCTTGAGAGCTCCAGTTTCAAGTCTTCAGTTCTCTCCCAACTATGGGATTTCTGAAACAGCTCAACAAAGGTCATGACCAACTTCCTTGGCTTTGCAGTGACTAATTCCCTCCACCCCATTTGCAAACTCCAGTCTAAAACCAATCCAGAAGTTGCTTGGCTTTAGGGGTTTTTTTCCTCAGTAGGGGTAAGCATTTTACCTCTTCTCGAATACTCGGAAGCGGATGAGCAACGCTGCTGCAGTCGCTGTGACAGCGAGGATGACCAGCACACCGGCAACGGCAGCGAAGCCTGGCAGGGAGAGAGAACACAGGTCGGTGTTCCTTAAAAGATTGGCTGTAACTGAGCAGTTTCCCATCATGACCACTGGTTGAAGCTTCTGGCTGCTTCTCCTGCCACAAATGGTGATGGAATTGAAAGTGTTCCTGCCATTTTTGCCATGTTTGAAGACTGTAGTTATTGCCTTGGGCTGAACAAACCTAGCCTAGCCCTTTCCCTCCATCCCCAAAGATTGTTTCATTGTCATTCCTCTCTTCTTTCTCAAAGGATATTACCCAGAACTGGGCACAGGTCTTTGGCACTGTATATAGCTAAGGCTTCACAATTTTCCTTCTACAAAGCTATTTTAAAGCCTCAACCAAGCCCCAGTGCTGAGAGCTGTCACTGCTCTAGTGAGTGTGGAGAGAGGACAAAAATATTTAATAACAAAAGCTTTTTTTTTTCTGTCCCAAACACATAGAAATCTGTACCCAAAGTATTTCACCTCGGAGGCAGATCAGTTAAAGACCAGCTCCATGCAGACAATAAAGAACTGAACTTGCCTGTCTCCCTCACAGCAAAACCTCTGGGAGTTTGCCTCCCTTAAAATTTGACTGTGAGCTAATATGGTGTGCTTGTTATCTCAGGATGCAGAAAGGAAAAATCTGCTACTCCAAATGGCCTGGGTGTAGCACTTCTGTCAGATTAGAAAGAAAAAATAACTTGCTCTAGCCATTCACACAAGCTGCAGTAACTTAAAAAATTGGAGACTCAAAAATTGGAGACCCAGCTATGCAATATTTGCAAAGAAACAGTCCAGCACCCAGTGTGAGTCAGGTCTGGGTCAGTGGAGTTAGAGCAGCTCATTTCAGGCAGCAGATGATGGTACCCGATGCGTGGCCATACAGCACTTACTGGTAAGGGCTGATGAGCTACCACAGGTCGGTGGTGCCCATCCTTCTTCACACTGGCATTGCAACTCGTGGTCACACACCTACAGGAGCATAAAGCCAGAAAAAATTCAGGTTGGAAATATGAATGAAGCTGTGGTGTCATAAAATTTCAGTGGTCTGGATCAGGGTGCTGGTAAGCTTATTGAAGCCAGGTCTGGAAACCCCCTCTCACTTCACTTGGACCAAAATTCAGCACAGGGCAGCAGTTTTGCACGGTAAAGGACAGATCTGGCTGTCTGCTGTCCTGTGCCTCTGCAGCTGTTTCTGCAGTAAAAAGCACAGTACAGGGCACAGAACAGCAGAGCTGGTATTTACATCTGTAGGTCTCTGGATGCTCAAATGGGATGAGCACAATTATCTTCTAAAAGGAAGATGACCTGAAAGAGAGGCTCATATGCAGGGCCAGACACAGAAGCTGTGTCCATCCCCCCATGATCTCCTTGGCAAAAATATTAATGCTGTATCAGGTTAGATTGGCTTTCATAAATATACAGGAAGCTTCTGACTCCACAGCTTTTGCAAATTCCTATCCCAAAGACCTAAATACTGTCGTCAATAAGGTTTGTAGCTGATATGCATCATTTTCTTGGTTTTTTTTTAAAGATAATAGCATCAAATGCTGGTTTCTTACAGCATGTCCAGTACACTTGGCTGAGCAGTTGGTTGATCTAAAGATATCTTCAGCATAGACACATTCTCCATTGCTGCACACCTGAAATGCACAGGGCAAACGTTAACAAGGTGATCTGTAGCTTTCAGCACACACAGAGCTTGCACATTATTGTGTAAAGTGGTGAAGGGCAAAAGGAGGCACAGAAAGAGGTCTGCAAATCACTTAAACCTACACTAGTTTGATTGGATATAATTTTTCATTTGGCTTTTGGGTATTTTATAGCAAAGGGGAGTGACAAATATGTACAGACATCACTGCTTTCCACTCCTCTTCAATCCTTCATCCTTCCCTGCCCACCCCAAGCAGAAACACATAGCAAAGAAACTGGACGTAGCACTCAGTGTTGCCTAGCACATCCATTATGGAAATAATTAAAAATAGTAATACATGTATGATCTTTTTACCCTTCATACAAAGATATGTTTCTGCTGCCACATGTATTTGTGTCAGTGAAAGATAAGACAGCAGTCAGGAATGGAATTGGAATTGGCATGACAGCAGCTCGTTTGCTTTGCTACTGATCTATGAGAGATTTAAGGCAGCAGATATGGCAAATCAGATCAGCAGAAGTTCAGTGTCCACTTTAGTCATCTTCTCTGTTAAAAATCTTTGTCTGGTAAAAGAACTAACAATAGAAGCAAGACTGAAAGAGGGTTAAAAATAAGGAGAAAAGCTTTTCTCTACTTACTGACCATCCCATCCCCACACTTTGTTCCATCGAGAATCATCCCTGGGTCGGCCACTTCCTCTCTAGAAAAACTTGCTTTGCAGGACTGAAAAGTCACCACGCTCCCGTCTCGAGGCATCTCCTTCCCCCCAGTACAGAACAACTTTCCACACATTATATCTCTGCAAGGAGAACAAAACCACTAGAACAAAACATGGCACAGCAGAACTGTCTGAGCTAGTCTGTCCTCCAGCTTGAATTTAGTGTGTCTGTAGAGGAACTCCGCAGAAAAAGCTGCAGAAAGGAATGTTGGTTTGTGGTGTTTTCAGGTCTGTTTGTGAGTAGAAGGTGGCAGGTTCTTAATTCCTCTTGAGCTTCTTAGGGAGCCCACAGTAATTTGCAGAAATGAGTGTTTAAGTGACCTGCCCTCAGCTTCTGAGGTTCCAGTTCCCTACCCAAAAGTCCCGTACGTGCACACACACACACGCAGTCATCCCCACGAGCAGGCTTGCACAGACACCTGTACACTCGTGCTCTTCTTCAAACTGATCCCATGGTTTGGGAACTAATTTTACCACAATATTCAGATTGAAGGAGAAGGGACACCTGGGCCATCTAAAATAGCATGCTCTTGGCTTCTGTCTCTTAATTTGAGTAGAGTGGTCTCTCTTCCCAAATCCCAGCAAATTCCGTAGCACAGTGCTTACTTGTTTGGACACGGGACGTGACTACCTTTTTCTTTTCGGCAGTACCCATAATAGTCCCCTTTCTTGTTCATCCGGTAGCAGGAAGCTGGACCATCAGTAGCCTCTGTGAAAGAGGAAAATGCAGGGGGATTAGTTTAGATTCTTTGCCTGTGGAAACAAATAATATTCAATTTCCTTTACCTCCTTAGGAAATGGCCTTTCCCAGTGAAGTTGCCCATGGGCCTAAATGACTTTCTTGGGCACTTCATGCATTAATTCTGCAGTGTTACTGTGTGCACACAGAACTGTCCTGTGTGTTCTCTCTCCATCCAGTGCAAACCTACAGATCTTGCCTAGGAGAAGGGACATGGTCAGAACAGGAGATGGGTTAGGACTGGGAAGAGGATGAGCCTTCAGAAATGCAAAGGCATGCTCAATTTGAACATTAATTTCAAATACAGACACTTCCTTGTGTCAAGCAAAGAACACTTACCCAGCCCCGTTGTGAAGTTATCTTGAAAGCATTGTGCCAAAGAGGAACATGCTTACCACTTCCCATTTCGCTAGAAATACGTTGCATTGTATGCCCTGAGCTCATACGATTGGAATCCCTGACAGTGTAAATTCTAAAAAAACCCCTACAAACCAGAACTCTTGTGTGGATGTCGTGTTCTGGCTTTACGCAAGTTCATCGATGGTTTGCTAGCAGACAAAGCCTACCTCTGTCTCTCTCCTTTGCCTTGGGCACCCTTATTTTTCGATTCCAACTTGTACTCACGTGGTCCAAAAGCAGCTTTGCACTGGTTTTCTCGGGTGGGACAGTTTCCCATGTAGCAATAGCCTGCGCCGTAGTTGCAGGGGAATCCGTTGACACGGAACCGATCCGCTGGGCAGTCGGCAGAAAAGCCGGTGCACATCTCGGCCAGGTCACAGTCGTGCTGAGCTGCTCGGCAAACAGCTCCGGATTCCCTGTACTGCAGGGGGAGAGCAATGCCACACTTAACACACTGCTCCTCCACACACTGCTCCTCACACACTGCTCCTCCACATGCCACTCCTCACACACTGCTCCTCACACACTGCTCCTCACACACTGCTCCTCCACACTGCTCCTCCACACGCTGCTCCTCCACACGCCGCTCCTCCACACGCCGCTCCTCCACACACTGCTCCTCCCACACTGCTCCTCCACACACCGCTCCTCCACGCCGCGTGAAAATCACACTGAACTCGAAGGAGCCACATCTCATCCTCGGTGGACAAGGGGCCAGACCCGTATCAAGTTTAAAGTTGAGTATGTCATAGAATCATAGAATCACCATGGTTGGAAAGGGCCACTAGGATCATCAATACACCCCAAAAACAGAAGCTAGAGAGTGAAAGGAGGCTCACTTGGCAGCTTTCGCAGCACTCCCCGTGGGCACACGTGGACCCGGCCGTCAGTTTGCACGTCTCGGCGTCGCAGCAGTCGTTTGTGCACTCCTGTGACAGAACCAGCAGTCAGAGCTCTGGTGCATGGCTCCAGGGCTTGGTCCCCTCTGCACCGTGCTCTTAACGAACCAAACTGTGCTGGGTCAGAGGGATGGAGTAGCCTGGACCTGCATTTTGCTTCCCTGAGAGCCACTTTCACCTTTCAGTGTGAGTGCAGAAAGAACACGAAGTATGTTTGCTTGTGATAGAAGTTGTGCAGAGAACTCATCTCTGCTGAGAGGGTCTCAAACACATGACTTGTCCCCACTGTCAGTTCCTCTGCCGACACAGCATGACCAACCGTGCTGCTGTCTGTCTCGCTGCTTGGCATGCCTTTTGTGGGGACGACAGCACTGCAGATCAGCAGTTTGTGACCGCAGTTTCTACAGAAATATTTCACAGAATCACAGAGTGGTTTGGGTTGGAAGGGACCAGAGGGGGAGAATCAGCTCCCTCGATCTGCTGGCCATGCCATGGGTGATGCAGCCCAGGACACAGTTGGCTTTGGAGGCTGCAAGCGCACGTTGCTGGCTCACATTGAGCTTCTCATCAACCAACACCCCCAAGTCCTTCTCCTCAGGGCTGCTCTCCATCCATTCCCTGCCCAGCCTGTACTCGTGCTTGGGATTGCTCCAGCCCCACCTTTCACCTAGCTTTGAACTGGCTACCTCGGAAACCGACACAACCTAGCTACCATACAGCCTGAATAAACTCGTTCCTTCACCTGAACATCATTTTACTGCCCATTATGCAGATACCTCAGGAGTACCACAGTCGCATTCCTCGCCTTTTTCCACAAAGCCATTCCCACAGGATGGAGGTGCCACGATGCTGCTGATATCTGGGACATTAGTTAAGCACTGGGGCATGTCATTCATCATGTATTTCTCAAAACTTTGGAGGCTGCAAGAGCTGAATTTCTTGGGGGTGATAGAACTATATTGAGAAAGCAGGAGGAGTTATGTTAGGATGGGCATAGGCAGGGAAAAGCAATACCTTTTACAAGAGAAAGGACACAAGTGACCATCCCCCAAACTATTTGGTGCAAGCATTTTTCCAAATATATATATATTAATAGATATAATGGCTATCTCCTACTTATAGCAGGAAAAAAATATTGGAAACACAGATTAGAAAAAATTGATGCACTAAATGTAAATACTGAATGAAATAATTCCCATATCCCAAAGATTTAAGTCTGATCTACACAATTTTCTTCAGGCATTAGCTAATGTTATCCAAAAGCAACTAAATTTTTTGATTTGGGTTTTTTTTTTGAGGGAGATCCATCTGGGAATGTCTTTAAAGGGCCTGGAATTGCTCCATTTTTCTCTTATTTTCCTATGATTTGAATGAAATAATCTCAGAGGACAAAAGAACTACAACTCCATTTTGGAAACTGGCAGCTTACCCACAGCCCATCCTCAAACGCCCTCCCCTTGTTACCTGGGCTCCTACCTGACAGTGTCTGTCATGATACAAACTTTATCAGCACATGCGCAGGCGTCGGTGTCGTGGCTCATGCCAAGGTTGTGGCCCATCTCATGTGCCATGGTAGCTGCGACTGCGATTTCGTTTCTGTTGTGATCCTGTGGGGATTGGAGCAGGCTGTGATTTCTGTGTTTTACAAGCAGGAACAACAGAGAAGCCACATGGCTAAGAAATAGGACAAGGGAAATTATCCTCACTGCTGCTGGGGCTCAGTCCCTGCATGCATCTATTCCACAGTTTGTGCATCACATTATAGTAGCAATGAGGTGATACCACTAACGAACACGCGTAAATTGGTATAATTAGATTTTAAATAAACCTGAACAAGTTAGGCTGCCAGGTAACAACTGAGTGTTAAGAGGAATGGAACACCTGAAACTCTTAATCCTCTCTCTGGATAGCTGTCTGTGCTTGGGGCACTGACCTGGGTGCCATGTAATTGTCACTCATCACACCAGAGTAACCATTGTGTACAGCGTGGAGCAGGCACAGGAAGGAAAGGCAGATGCTGTGCTCCAATTACAATTTATCCAAGGATTTCCTTATGGTGTGGGAAAGCTGGAACTGCATGTGGGTTATCCCTCTCATCAAGGGTGCACTAGTTGAGGTCCTGGTGCTGGTGAAGTGTTGGGTCTGTGTTCCTGTTTAGGCTGAAGTTTAAGTGCAGTACTGTAGGCAGCTATTATTAATCAGCCAAACACATGATATTGGTTATGACACTCAGAACCAATTCCAATTTGATGTTGGGGTTTAGATATCACAGATAACATGTTTTGCCTGTGCTTTCTTTACGCTCTGTACTTCATCTAAAATAATGAAGTGGCTATGAATTCTCTTGACTGTGAATTTCTGCAATCTAATAAAATAATGGTATGAACCAGCCAGAGAACTGAAAGTCTTGTACAGCCAATAATTTTCATGAATGTTCTTTGCTGGTTGACTCAAAAAACATAGAAGAGCCTTTAAAAAATAAAATAAACAAAAATAAATCAGACCTGAATAATACCTGCAGAATATATATCACTGCATATGGATTTTAGGAAGGCTAATCCAATCGTTGTCCCCTCAAAGTCGTAGCCTCTGGGGGGAAGAAGAAAGGCAGAGTGAAACGCAGTGGAGTGACCAGGAAGCAGATCTGAAGTCAGGTCTGCTCTCCCAGCCAGGCTGAAGGCTCAAAGTGTTTACTCATTCCAGCTCTGGCTTGCACCCTGATTTAATGTAATATTTGAGGACATGCTTAAGATCACTGCAAATCAGAAAACAATTGAATGCACTTTTCATTTTAAATTTTCACTTGAATTAGGTTGTGGTTCATCAGCCCTAAAGCGTCTGTTTGAGTGTAAACAGCTTGATGAAGGGCTCTGAATGCAGCAAAGTGCTTGGATGAATCAGGGCCATTGAACAGGAGCCAGAAAAGCGAAGTGAGCGCTGGTTTAGTTTGGCAGCGTGCGTTTCCCAGCCATTAAACCTCACGCTGCGGCTCCTGAGGCTGTTAGACTCTGCTGCCGTCCTCGGGACACCCGGCTGTTCCGTGAGCGGGGCAGGGAAAAGGAGAGACTGAGATGCAGGAAACCTAGTTCAGTATAGACAGTGTCTCTGGTGGGCTGGTGACGGATTTTAGAAGAACGAAGTCCTTGGACGCGGTGGGAAACGCGAACGGGTGACAGAAGGGTACGCACGTGATCAGCTGAGCGTTGTCGTTTCTCTTCCTCTTCAGTAGCTCTGATAAACGCCACTTGGCGAAGCTGTGCAGCGTGAATCCTGCAGCCTGTGTCAGGGGGCACTTGTCACCATCTGTCCAGATTTCTAGGCCAGTTAAAGCCACGTAGGTGTTTATGGCTTTATAAACCTGCAGCAGAGGGACAGTGCTGCTGTAAGAACAGAGTGCATTGTGAAGACTTCCCAAACAAGCACTTAGCCTGGGAATTGGTTCACTTTTGTCACTTGCAGTATGGTCCACTCCAGACCTGATTTGAGCTTGTCTGTGCTTTGAAGTTGCAACCAAAAAAACCCAACAAACAAAACATGAAATCATATTTCCCCCCACATTTAAACTAACTATAAAAATGGCTTTATTTTTTTTAATAAATATTTTTGAAGAAATTTGACTTACAAATGAAATCAAGAATGGAAAAAACTCATAATTCTTTTCAAAGTATTTCAGTCATTCATCTTAACAAGTGTTAAGCAAATTTGGTATAAATCTTCCTTTATAGAAATCTCGTATCTGAAGGCAACAACAGGTTAATATGGATAGAGGTGTTAAATTTGTTTCATAAATTACAATGAAGTTCAGTGTTCATTCTTTCCTACGTGTAATAGTGAAAAGTCATGATGTTTGCAAAAGAAAAAATATTATAAACCACTTCTGTTGCAATTTCCCTTTGCTGTATTTCTCGTACCGTGTTGATGAAATTGACTATTCCAAATATCCTTTGTCGTACAGTTTCAACATCTTCCTCGTACTTCTTATACTAGAAAGGTAATTATAGTATGTTAGGAAAGGGAGAGGGAAAAAGTTATTTACTAGAAAAGAAATTTCCCACAAAAGATTGCATGGTGAGCCACACCATGCCTGCTCTACTTATTATCTTTTCAATGCACTGATTTATCACAGGATGTGTTTCAAGGTCAGGCCCTGTTAAAATGTGTGTCTATGGGTAGGGTGCAGAAGAGGACAGACACTCTATGGTCTTTTCTGAATTCACATCATCTCCAGGTGGGATTTGCAAAGTCAATTGGACATTAGGAAATCCTACTCCTAGCCTAAGTCAGTGGTAAAACATAGTGTGGCACTGTAGTTGTAGTAGGAGCCTGGGGACATGAGTAGTACCTGCTTTGGAAAGCTCATCTCTAGCTGGGAAAATGAGAAAAAAACTGTTTCAATACTCACCAAAGTATTGTCTGCAACTATGTAAACCTCCAGGTACTTTTTTGCTTTCAGGTATGCTTTCATCTAGAGAAAAGATATATTTAAATGGCTTCTACGTACTGTTTCAGTCTCAACCTTTGCAATTTCCAACCTGTGTATTAGTTACGAGGGTATTTCCTTTAGAATGGGACTGCCTTGTTTGAGAACGATGAAAGGTGGGTGAGATACTGAAATGATTATTAAGATTATGAAAGGTAGGCTGGATGTGTCCCTGCCCATGGCAAGGGAGCTGGAACTAGGTGATCTTTAAGGTCCCTTCCAACCCAAACCATTCTGTGAAGTATTTAGGTGTTTAAAGATGCCCATGGGCACCTCTTAGCACATACAGGAGGGTTTAACTCAGGTGGTGACTCCAAAATCTCAGATCTGTGGGATTTTGCACTGGTTCTTTACAGTCTGATAATGCTTCACTGTTCTCAATTGCTCCTTTTCTGGAGGTGCCACCAAAGTGGGACTTGTGCTTCTCACACAGTTCTCCTACAGACACAGTTTCTTTTCTGAAATGTACTTGCTAGGCTGTTGCTTAGCTACATACTTACTTCTGGACTGTTGCTGGATTTGAAGATGTCGTTGATGGGGTCATTTGAATCTGCTTCCCAGGTGTTATTGATTAGACCACAGGTTTTTATGGACTTTTGTTCGAGTTTCTCATACTTATAGACTGCATGTTCATCTCTGTCTGAAGATCCCAAAGGTTCAATGAGGTACTTCTGGCCACGGGTCTCAAAATATCCACTAAGAAAATTAATTAGACTGTGACCTTTTGAATCCACAGGGCTGAGCAACATTCTCTCTAACAGCATTTAGCCCAAGCATACAGCCCATTGCACACGTGGATGCAATGGAATAGTTGTGGCAGCACACAGGCAGACTACAGCAATTTAAAAGCAGAAATCAAAGCTGCTGAGTCAATTGGAAGATTTGTCTGGTCAGTGGAGACTCTGAGGAGGTGACTGTCAGTCAGAAAGAAACTGGTTTAGGAGTGAATTTGATTTAAATGTTGGGGTTTTGTGCTAACAGAGGTGACTGAAAAGTGAATTTCAGTTCAGTGGGAAATTCAGAGATATGTTTTCATCTTTAATTGAGTTGAAAAGCTGAAATATTGAAGGGAATTAAGAGTTTTGAATCATTTCGTGCAACAAATGTCAAAATAAGCATTCTGTGTTAATGTGTAAACTTGACAAGATATGCAAAAAGTGGTGACAAAGAAAGTCTGGGGTTTGGCAAAACCCCACTAACCATTGGGAAAATGTTCTGCTGCAGCTTCTCAGTGTCTTCAGCGACCAGAGATGAGCAGATTCTTTTAACTGAGCTTTTCATACAAAAACCTGACCTTTCTGACCCTGTAACTGCTGTAGCACTGACAATAATGCAGCCTTCTCTTGCAGCTTTGCTGAAGCTTCCTACAGCTTAGAAGCATCAGCCCTAAACATTTCCTGCAAGCACCACCAAATGCTGTGATTTATGACCTTACCTAATATGGAATTAGTCACATCATATTATAAGTGTATATCTTATTGATATAGATCAGTTTTTAGCTTCAATTTATAAACTCTGAAGCTGAAGTAGAAAGGTAGCTCTATTGTCTCTTCTTTCCCTGGTTAACTAGTTTACTTGTAAGCAGGAGTAAAAGATAACACCACTTATTTACATTCTGATGCTATTTAAATTTGAAAAGTTATCCTCCTACAGTATCTTCATAGAATTCTGCCATTGGTATCCTTTGGGAATCAAACTTCCATCTTACCTTAGACCTTTGCAAGCACTGATGCTTGCTATGGAATCAGCATCATTCTGAACATAACCTTCGTAGTAACAGTGATCCTGCTTAGAAAGAAAAAGCTCATTGTCATATCAGGTTGTGTCTCATGGACTGCAAGGAACTGGTCCAAACCCAGTGATTTCAGGAGGCACAACTACATTTCTAGCTACAAGCCACAACAAACTGTGCTGAGGAAATCTCCCATTAGAGGAGATTCTTAAAATGGAAAAAGCTGGTGACCATTTCCATGTTTGCAAGGGTACTGTTATTGTTATCCTCCAATTCAGAGTGACTCAGGTTGTGACAAATCCAGCCATGGTGGGCGCTGGTCAATGCCCGTTCAGGGGGTGAAGGTAATTGGAGCAATCAGAAATGGCATTTTTTTTCCACCCAAAAAAAACAACTCACAATTCTTTATGCACATGTATTTCATTCCAGATCCTTCTGTTCCTGCTAACTGGTCCATGACAAAGAATACTGGGCTTTGTGTTCCAAATTCCAGGAGTTAAAACACACAGTGTGGGCAAAAAGCTTCAGATGAGAGCTTTGTTGAAGGTAAGCCCCATGAGTGCACGGTTAATTAAAAAATAACTTCTACAGCAACTTCCTTTGTGTCTGGGTCTGAATAACTGATTTGTCATGGCTCAGAGAAACCAGCGAGGGTAACCTGCACTGCACTGCCTGGGAGCGTGGGTGGCAACGTGAGCCAGGGAGGAAATGGGTCCTTATCTGAATCCACGATCTCGTGGATATTAGGGCGTAAAAGCAAGGCAGGGAGTTGTGTGCAACGAGCAAGTCAGGAGGGCAAAGTCAGAAGGTGGAAGGCAGTGGAATGGTACTGGCTCCACTCCCTTTCCTGACAAAGGAGAGAAATTCAACTCAGAAAATGTGTTCACTAAGGTACAAATTTACACTAAGGTGTAAATCAGTGCAGCTCTGCCAAAGCCACGAGTCACATCTTCCCTGTCCCTCCAGGGGCATCCTAAATGACAGAACCTTCATTTCAATTCTTCTCTTTCTGTCTGTGCTGTTATTTCATGGACCCACGAATCCCAGATCAACCTCCCCAAGACTGCAGGCATGTGGGAAGGAAACCTTTTCTTACCTTGATCTGAGGACTTGTTGTTATTAGTTGGCCGTCATCAGAATAGACTGTTTCAGTGTAGTCTCCAGCTAATAGATACCTGCAAAGAGTCAAGTGCAATTATTATTCAAAATAAATTGTATTCATCCAGAAATGAGGCAATGACACAGCACACCAAGTATGTAGGGAATTCAAATGATTACTCAGGTCAGTATGATTATTGAAAAATAGGGAGGCGAAGCAGCCGAGTGGGGAATTCTGGCTGTTTGTAATCCTTACTCAAACAAAGGGACATTTCTAAAATAAGAAAGCAATTGAAGTCTGCTTGTTATATTGGTATAAACTAATCTCCTAGTAGATCTGAAGGTAAATATATGATTGTATATGCAGTATTGATCTTTTTTTGGCCTCCAATTTCTGTAGACATTTCCACCACTCCACAGTGTGTGTGAAATGATGCCATTGTGTTCTCTTCTCTTCTCTTCTCAGTTCACCCCCCTGATTATAAACACACAGGTCTAGGTCAATGGCAAAGCTGCCTCACTTCACCTGTGCCCGTGCATACCTGTCTGTGTACCTGTGCACACGCTCGGGGATTCTGTGATCTGGAGCTCACACAAACATATTTCTCCAATTCTTCTGCTCACAGCTTTTTTATGACTTTGCTAGTGCAAGCTCTCATCTTTGTCATCGATCTATCTGAACATGATTTTTCATTTCTGTCAAAATAAAACTCTAATTTTTGCACACAAGTGTTCCTGAACCTTCAAAGGAGGACGCTGTGACTATGGAATAAATTCCTGTATTTCTGTCTCCACTGGGAAAGGTGCCTTTGGGTTTCTTGTTAGCAAACACGTTTGTGATTTGCTGTGGAAGACCCTGCAAGGCTCTGGGCACTCAGGCTCCTGTGCAGCAGAGCTGATGCTTAACCTTAAGCCAGGGCTGTAGCCTTACTCAGGCTAGCAGCAAAACAAGTCTACATTCACTTTGCTTGGCCCAGACTGCCACAATCCCATATCTTTTTGGAGAGTGGGATTTAGTGCAATATGCCCACCCCCAAAATATTTAGATTAGATTAAAACAGGGGCAAGCATGTAATTATAGCCTATATTTAACATGAACTGATTGCAGTACTATTGTATTTACACAGCCATTAGAAAAGTACCTAGGAAAGCAAACTTGTTTGATCCCATGGTAAATATTACGGCGGAGCCAGCGAGCAGAAAGTCACAGCTGTGCTTTGTTTTGCATTGCTTGGTGTAGTTTTGGACTTTGCTTTATGCCTGGGACTTTCCTTTCCCTTTCTCTGCCCCCTGCATGGTCTGTTGAAATGCTGTTGATGTCCTCAGCCGAGGAGGTGAGCACTGCCCTCTTTCCATTCCCATAAAGCATTTTGTCAGTGCATGTACATATTAGGCTACTCGAAGTCCAATAGCAGTAGTGTTAAGGTATGGGGTGCTGGAAGCTGAATTATTAAGGATTATTGCATTTCTTAGCACTATTTTCCAGTTTTGAAAAGCACGCAGAGCCAACACAGGTAGCCTTATTTCATGGGTATTTCTTTTGTTCTTCTCTATAGTTTCTACCAGCATAGAACAAATAAATATGACCCATATATATATATTTCTATATAATTTTTGGACACAAAAATCTTGTGAAATAATATGAAAACATTAAACATTCAGTGGATTTAACCATTTAGGAAATAAATGGGGGAAGAGAGCTAGCAGTACAGGCAAGTCATTCCATCATTCCATGTCATATGCCTGTGTGGTTCTTCCACATTACCAAAACAGTGACATGATGCTTTCTCTCCCCCCTTCATCTCTCATTGGAACTGAAAAATTGCATTTGCCAAAATACCTCTGTCTTACAGGAGCGTAAGTTCTGTTTCTTTGTGTCCTGAAGGCCCTGCAGAGCCACTTACAGTGAGGAGTAATGCTCAAGGAAAAAGTTGAACTGAACCTACTTATTTTTTTGTAGGTGTAGGATGACTTCCTCTCCATTGGCTTTGATTCCATATTCCATTGTGTCATCGTATTTTGTCTGTAAACAAATGTAAGTGTTAGAATATGGACTGTTATAATTTCTGCCCTATGAGCTGCCTGTCACTGAGTTGCCAGCTGCACTCTTTTCCTCCTCTTCCCACCAAAACTAAGTACTCTGGCAGTTACAGAATAAGCAGCAGGTCACTCTGTTTCATAGTTTTTAATTAGAGGAACAAATTTCACTTGGCAGATGTATTTCTACAATCATAAGCACATACCCTGTGTATTCGGGAATGTGCTGAAGCGGATGCTTAAATTCAAACGTTTTCATAACTCTCTTCAAGTATGTAAGAGCATGCTTAGTTTTAAGCATTTGTTTTAATTTGCTTCGAATTAAAACACCCAGAGGCTGTTCAAAATCTGAGTAGGATCAAAACCTACAGCCCTGCAGCGGTACGAGCACAGGAGAAGAGCTGATGGTGTGCAGGTACCTCACTGAGCACACCTCCCTGCCCCTCTTCACCAGGTGTGGGATCACTCCTCCAGGTTTTCTCTTTCATTTCACTTTGCAAGATCAAGTGTCTGGCTCCAAATTCTCTTACCCTTGAAATCCAAGAGTACTTTGACTCAGGAAAACCTTTCCCATCTCCCAGCAAAACAAAATGGTATCTCTTTTAATACCTCTTTGCTTCTCTCTACGTCTCTTTTATGTACTGTGTGCAATTTCTGTGGATAAACTATTTCATACTCCTCAGCTCCAGGTACTTTCTTGCTCGTGCTCCCTAGGGAGAAACAGATATATGCTTATGAAAACACAGTATGCACTTATTGAATGCCATATCTCATGTCTGTCCAGACTGACTCTTTTGGGATGTGCAGTCATTCATCTGTTACACCTTTCAGTTCTTGTGGAGCCTCTGCACTGGCTCTGGCTTGTGCTCATCTGGGCTGCTGAGCACTGAACCCCGTGGTGTGACCTAACCTGAGGCTTGTTGCAGTCTGGATTTCAGGTGAATTGACACACATGGCTATTTCCAGGTGTCCAAATATGTTATGCAATTCACTTTGGATTTCTTTCCCCAGCACCAAGCAGTGGTTTCGAGTACCAACACGCCAGACCAGCTATGCAAGGTGCAACATTTGCCTTTGGGTTTTGCAGATGACATGAATTAAGTTATATGGTTCTGTGAAATTAATGATCTCCCAACCTTATCACATGATGGCATGCAAGTTACAACTGCCTCTAGATAAGCAAATAAACTCATACAGTTCATCACAAGTCTGGAACAAGCCTCAGTTTCTCCTTTAGAAAGCTTTTCAGCTGGTCTTCTCACAAATATTTGTGGCAGTACTTTCCTAGACACACTCTTACCTAGATACTGAGTCAGGTTGTGGGTGGAGAAGGCATTTGAACAAGGCCAGGTGAAACAATAGGAGATAAGCAGTCAGGTAAGAAAATCTTGAAGGTGGTAAGGTTGGACTTGATCTTAAAGGTCTTTTCCAACCTAAACAATTCTATGAATCCAGATGATTCCTCAACTCACAGAACCCTTTTTACTGCTCTTACTTGTAAGGCACGTCATGTGTCTGCAGTGGCTCTAAAGAACTTGTTGAGGCTGATGAAAAGTGTTTCTCTTTGTTTTCTGCTTCTGAGCCTGAGTGAATGTGGACAAAAGTTAATTTGTGGCATGACTTGCAGGGGTGCTCGGCACACGTTGCATCATTTGAAGTTAAGAATAGCAGCTGGCGTACAGCATTTGGGAAAACAGGGTCATACAAGGGATGTGTTAGTTTCCAACAAGGCAAGAGCAGGTTTTATGTGCCTCCTAAGCTCTTTAATCTTCTACAAAAGGTCATTTCATCTGAATTGGCAAATTCTTGAGGGCTCTGCACCAAGCACAAGAGCCTGTATTTGGAAAAAAAAAATCAACAAACCCACAAACAACAAAGGGAGAGTGCAACTCCCATTTTAATTGTCTGCCTCAAGGCTAGATTTTTACAAGATCAGGGCATCCAATTGCTGTAATTTTCTATATCTGGAACAACAGAGCACATCCTCTTGCAAATTGTTCCAGCAAAATAAACAGATTAATTCTTCATAACTGGTTTATTTGACTAAACCCTTTCCAAAAATAATTGCAGAATAAACTTGGTTGTATCTTGACAAAGGTGAGTGCTACAGAGAAAGGCATGATGGTGTAATGGTAATAAGTCTTAAGAAGTTATCTTTCATCAGCTGAGCAATTACACAGTACACAGTAACCATCCATGCACATGCTCTTAGCAAATACCAAGTGTGAGTTTGTTACTGTAGATTTCAATGATGTTTTATATTTTAAGCAACTAATTATTTTTACTTTTTCAAAAAAACTTGTGCTTTGCAAACTTAGTCTTGCCATGAGCTTAAAGCACCTTCTCATGAAATGATCAAAGGAATATTTTAGGCGTCTCGGAGTGAAGTTCTGTGCTTCAATTTTATCTGTCCACTCCCTCTTGCAGATTCTTTTTACAAGTCCAGCTGCAGCCCAGGTAGTTCAAGTCTGGGCTAGATTAGAATAGGGACTCAGAACTAAACTTGTCCTTTTCCTGCAGTGTGATACAAACAGCATTTCGAGGAAAACAGGTTAGTTTTGTTCTGGAACAAATTGGGGTTTAGAGGTATTTTTTAATCAGCTCAGTATATTGTCTTTGTCTGGCTTCAGGCATTGTCTTGAGTCAGTAGCTCTGGGGAGGATAGAAATTCTTTGGGCCTCATACAACAGCTACAAAAAGTGCTAATAAGGAACAAATCATTATGTATTTTTCCAAGAGCCTAAACCAGGAAGAAAAATCATTAGCAAGGATTCCATTTACAGTGGAAGGTTTGGTTTTGTCAAGAAACAAAATATATAACACCTTAAGCATCGGTACTGTACACATCTTCAGATATTCTGTGCAACTAATGAAATCATAAAGGTACCTGCTTGAATACAAAGTACATGTCTAATTATGTATATAAAATCTGTGCATGCTTGTGCATGCCAAGCTCTGAAAAATCTGTTCCCTGTTGGCAAGAATTGAAAGAAACAAAAGTGTGGTCTGTTAAGGTGAAGTCATATGAATACTCATAACCTGAAGTATCACACAGATAATAAGGGTGCTACCTGTTTTAATTCAGGTAATGTCATTAATTGAATTCATATAAAGTTATTTTCTTTTATGGCCAAGATGCTGTCAGTGTAACAAGTTGTTCCAAGTGGATAAATTGTCCACTTGCTTGCCTGGGAAATACTTTCTTTAATGACTCACAGAAGTACCCAGTTCTGGGTCCTTAGCCAATCTATGGCCAGTTTTCACACAAATAAATAATTCTCTGACTAGAGAATCTTAGAGGAATGCATTGAACAGAGAAAAAAGCAAACACCCCTAACGTCAGCAATACTGTTTTTTCCAACAGCTTTAATTCCCTGTTCTTGGGTATTGCATACACGTTAATAACTTAAAAATTCATAAAAGCTGCACAAAGTTATCCACAGCAACCACTGACAAAGGATTAGAACCACCCCCACCGTACCTTGTTGGAGGAGATGTAGCAGAAGCGTAGAAACAAGAAGTGCGTTAGTCATCCCAGTGGCGCTTGTCCAGCCGTGGTCCCCGTGGTCTGGGGAAGTCAGGTTCCCAGGCTCTCTGCTCTCAGCAGTCCTCTCTCATGCAGTGAATGAGAGGGAGGGAGTTGTTCAGCTTTATTCTTGTTCCTATATGAGGAAGTGTTTACTGAAGGTGTTGCACAATTTTCAAGTCACCGACTGTTACAGCAAGCGGAAGTTGGTGCTGGGTAGTTAATGTCACACCAATTGTGATGTATTGATTGCTGCTCGGAGAGAAGTGCCCTGAAACTGTTCATCAGGGAAAATACAATAAATAAATGCAGAAAGAGGGAGATTGGAGTGGTCCTAATGTTGTCTTTACATAGTCTGGCAAGTAAAAGGCTGCAATAGAAGCAGCAGGTACCACCGGGGCCTCAAGGAGTGGGGAAGTTTTCCAGGGGTTCAGGGTAGAACAGGTCCTCACGGCGGGTGTTACAGATGTGTCCCAGTTTGTGCTGATTGCCATTTGATCTGTATGGGAGAGAAGGGTTTAGAGCACCAGTAGAGGTACGTGTCATCCTGTGTCCATGAATCACATCTACAATGTAAACACTGAGTAGGTCCTTTTCTGCCCCCTCTACCTGTATTAGTAATGTTTGCTTGAGGTTCGTGTGACAGTGTCTGAATAAAAGGGGCTGCATACCAGTGAGCAAGCAAGGTGATATCTGTCAGATAATGTTCTAAAAATCCTACCAGAAAACTCATCACATTGACTGAGCCAGTTGTAATTAAATAGTTCTGTGTGCTGTGTAAGGCCATAGCCACCAGTATAGAGCTGCTTTATGGAAATTTCATGTGGTAGAATAGGTGTTACAGAGTATATAGAACTAGAGTGGGTCATGCTATATACTGCAATATATGCATATAAATTTATATTAGCATCATACATTACACAGGGTTATAGAGATTCATTTATTACATTCACTTATAAATAAACATATATAAATCTAGAGGAGAATCTGTGTTCCAGCCCTATGCTCCTGTTTGCTTCCTCGGTCTGTTCGCAGCTGCATTCCAGTCTCCCCACAGCCTGCCTCCCCGTGCCAGCCCCGGGCCCTTCCCCTCCATCTCCAGAGCTGATCCCAAACCCATTGAAGTCAGCAGCAGACCTTCTATTGCCTTCCAGGGCCCTTGGATCAGCTCTGCAGTTCCTTTTTAAAACCTACACTTCATATAAAGCTTTTTCCTCTGCTCGCCTCTGTTGTCTGACACATTCTCATAGTGAATTATCCTTCTTTGCCTCAGCTACCAGGCTTCAATATTTTGTCCTTCTTGTTTTCTGGGTGTCTGTTGAAGGTTACAATCAGTTGGCTGTTTTGGACCTGTTCAGAGTGTTTGGAAAAGTTACCTTCCTTCTAGCTATTAGTTACCTGCTCCTCAGCCCATGTGGAGCACTGGGCTATGTTTAATATAAAGTAAAATACTTTCACCTGAACTGTGTTTGGAACTAACTTAGTGAGCACCAGCTGAATTAGTTTCGGTGTGGCTCTAATGAGATCACAAACTGTCATCTGATTCTGACTAATGAAACCTCATTGCAAACATTTTACATCTCTGTCACCCTTTTTGCCTTGGAGAAGATTATAGACATATATGGTATGTTACAAGTGTGTTACTTCCTTCTTTCCTTCCCTCTTCTTCAAAATGTAGAACAAATAATGGTTCCTTCGTCTTCCTTCCATATCCACCTTCACTAGCTTCCTTTTGCTTCATTCTCCTGCACCAATCCGATGCAGTGCACACAGCAGCAGTCTGATGCAGGCTGTAGGTAGTTAACTGAAGGTACAGCACCCTTCAAAAGGTTTCTCAAGAACCACTCATAACTCCTGAACAAGCCTGAGGCGACTTTTTGAAGGTTAATGCTTCTCAGGAAACACACGCAACCCCGTTTCTGGCTTTGCCACACGTTGTGCAATTGTGTGCACACGTACAAGCTGTTTGATGTTCTCCATCTGTACAGCGTGAGTGACAGTGCACATCATTGTGAATTTAAGCACTGTGCTCTTAGCTCCTTTTTCTGTAAGGTGGTGTTTATCGTATTGTTTGCACACGTAGTACGTGAGGTCTGGCTCAGATTTGCCAAGGGACGGGGGGATCCTGCACGCTAGGACGTGGTATCTAGCAGAACTCTGCTGGCCAGCGTCCACCTGGGGCTCTGCTTGCTGTGCACAAGGGCACAGAGTGGCTCAGTTCTTAGAGCTGGGTTTCAGGAGGGTGGAGGCACCACCCAAGGCTGTGAGTAGACCTGCTAGGCTGTTAGAGCTGTGCAAGGCAACGTGTGTGCACGACCAAAGGATGGGTCCCCACCTTAGACCACCATGAACTGAACCTCATCTCTGCCCATCCCCTCCTTGGAGGGTCTCGCTCCTGCCCGCCCTGCTGCTGTCCCTGCCACAGTTGGGCCTTTCAGCTCAGCTGCTTTCGCTCACGGGGGATTTGGAGAGAGCTGGCAAGACATGCAGATTTTTCTGGCAAACAGGAAAGGGGCAGCAGAACTATTTTACCTGGATGACCTGTCACGATGTCTCCAGTCTGATGGACTCCAATTGCTTCCCACACACATAGAGAACATTTTATTGAGTCATCTTACCTCTGCACTTGAGGCAAGAACATGAACAAAGAAGCAACTGTCCAACCTGAGCTTCCTCTGCAGCAGGAGATTTTTCCTGGCATAGGAAATTTGATTTTGTTACTGACAAAGAGCTCCCAGTGTGGGCAGGGATATCCACCAGCCAAACTGTGCTTTGGACCAGCAGAGTAAAGGTGCCTTCTGCTTGAGTAGAAGGCTGCAGTGATCAAGCACGTTCTTTGCCTCCAAGATGAAAGCAAGTGTGCAGAGGAGAGGGTGAGCTGCAGGTTTGCTCCATACCTTACCATAACCTGGTCATATGGGCATGACTTAAGACCGCTGAGAAGGAGCTGCCACTGGCTCGGTTGCATGCCACCTTCTGCTCACTTCCTTGTGGAAACGCTTCCTGTTACGTTTGCCCTTTGTCTCCTCTGTTACCCACTTCCTCCTTTTGCTTCCAGCTACTCGTGAGTCTCAGCCCAGCAGAACAGCAGCGGCTTTGTGCCGTTCCCCGGAGCCTTTGGACAGGCTGTCTGCTCAGAGATGATCTCCATCCACAAGGGTGTGGAGACAGTTCTCCACACTCCCTCTCACAGCCTTCAGTAATTATCTGGGGCTTTACTAATCTTTTAAGCCTGTCTCTGAAGCAACATCCATAGCTGTGAGTGGCCCCAGGTATTCTTTGACACTACGCTTGCAAGACCAAAGGGCCACTGGGCAGGTGCAAATGCAGCTGAGACCCTCTTACACCTCCTTATTGATAAGACTCAGAGCTCAACAGTCTAATAATACCTAGATTTTATGTAATACCTTTCATGAGTAAGTCTTAAACCACTTTGATAGTAAGGTTAATCTCTCCCCATCTTACCAGTGGGGAAACCTGCAATGTAGAAACAGGGGGGGGTTTGCTGCAAGTGTCCATCCAGCCCGGTGGCAGCCTTCTGGACCAGGGTTTGTATGACACTGAGCTCACAATGAGCTATCACACCTAGAGAGAGAATATGTGCTGTGGGTACACTCAGGGCAAGATGCTGGTCAGCTGATTTTTTGTGTCGCTTTGATGTGAGCAACTGTAATGAAAGAGAAAAAGCAGAAGAAAAAACCAACCCACCGATGATCTGGAGCATTTGTGGATACTTTGGCTACATCAGATTGCAAGACTTGAATGTGTTTTGTTACTTCTTGTGCTGTCTTCATTAAATAGGTCTTTAAAGTGTTTATTGGGTTGTGCTGGCAACAGGCAGCCCCTAGTCAGTGTAACAGGATAGATCAGCGGGTTGAACTGCACACTGCCTCCTTAAAGATGGATATCTGTTCTCCTTTGCACTTACTCAAATCATTTCATTTTACTTATCTAAACTGCTCTGCATGCTTCAGCTGCTCTCAAGCAGTACCTGAGCCTTTTCTTAGGTAGGAGCATGTTAATGATGTATTTGAAATGCTGGACTAAGTGAGGGATTTTTGGTCCTTTTGCATTTCTAGTGGGGTGTGTGAAGGGGCCAGGAGAGCTGGGGACTGAAAACCATTGCTTCTGAGGTCCAGAAGCCCTCTGTGATATATGACTGTGTTTCCTTCTGAGAAAGGAGAACCACTTTTAACAACAGCAAGACAGAAATTACAAATTATTTTGTTTACTGGGGCCTCATACTGGTAGACATGAGGCACAGAGTGACTGTCAACTCACGTGGTTTTATCATGAGTCTCAGTACATTTGTTGCTTTCCCTAAAGTCTTGATCTCTGGAGTCATGTGAACAGTTCACAGTTCTGGCTTTCAGCAATTATTATCATTATTGTTATTGTACTATTATTGTTCTTATTTAAGTAAAAAGAAAGCAGATTTCTAGGTCTCGGGGATGGAGAGAAATGCTTGAAAACATGAACCTGACCAATGTAAAACTGAGAAAGCAAATAAAAAGAGCTCCAAATGCATTATTATTATTATTTTAATCTCCTGGTCTCTGTTATTTTTATAGGCCTGGCTGATGGTTTTGAATGCTTGGAGTTGGCAGTCCTGAGGTCACATCTGAGCCATTCACTTTTCCAAAGAGGCTGCAAGCCATCAAAAGACAAAAGGTGAATTAAAGCATGTATTTAATTGTGCTTTACAGATGTGGTACTTTGGAGAGTTTGGGACTAAGGACTCAAAGTCTCACAGGGAGTCTGTAGTGGCATAAAGAACCGATTTCAGATCTTCTAAGTCTCAGTCTTCTCTGTAGCCTAGAGCCTCCACTAATGATGCTGCTTTGCTTCTGAGCAGCTCAGAATAAATAATTGCAAATAGTTGAGTGATTTGGTCATGGAGGGGTCAGTTGTAAAAGGAAAGTTCCCAGACCCAAAATATAACTCTGTAAAACGTGATCCCTGCCTGCTGGCTCCCCTCATCTTGTGACCAGGAGCTCCTTTTGCGTGGATCGTGTTTCTCCTGCCACCCTCCACGTGCCCCGTGCGAAGGACGGGCACTGAGCATAGGAGAGAGGGAACAAAGGCAGAGCCCAGCGTGGCTGTTTGCTCACTCCACGCACTGTTGTCTTTGATCAGATAAGCCTGTGGCCATACGGTGGAATATTTCCAGATCCAGATCAGCCAGAAAAAAACAAGCAAGACTACGAGGCAAACACCAGAGCTCTCGAGTTTCGTCTGTCCCAGGTATGTGCCTGCCCCATCAAGTCATGTGATAAGGAACTGGCTGTGATTCCCATGCAGAGGGTGCTTCTGGTTTCATCCTGCTCCACGATGTGCCTCCTCCTGTAGGTTTATTTTATCCACTGAACAGGGCAACGTGGTGAGGGGGGTGAAGGAACCAGGTGTCAGGATGGAAAACTGCACCTGCCATGTAGTAGGTAGGTGGTAGCTCCAGGACATGAGATACAGGAGGGCTACGAGAGAGAGGAGCCCACCCTGTGAATGACATTGTTGGTGATGGCAGATGGGCAGACTCTTTTGTTCACTCTCCACAAGCACATCTCCGCGCAGAGGCAGCGGGTTAGTCCCTTGTCCTAACCTGTCCATGCTCAGTGAGTAAACATTGCCTAACTCAGAACTTACTGACTTGCATTTAGTTTTCTGCCTAAACTGGAACACAGCCAGGCTTTAATTGATGTCATTCAGCCAAAACTTATTTACCACCATTTTCCTGGTTTCCGTGTGACTCTTGGCCCATTTGAGTATTTTAATTGGAGACAAAGTAAAGACTGCTTTAAAATTACATTTGTACGGGAGAAGTTTTTAACCACCCTGTTTGAAGAGCGCGTTTGCTGAGTGCCAACCCAAACGTACGCAGGGACATTAAATAGAAAAGGTCCTTTCAAATTATTACCTGCAAAAGGTAAAATTCTGAAAATTCAATCAAGTAAAACAAACTTCCAGGTGCATTGAATGGAGTTTTACAGAATTGAGTCAGTTTTACAGAATACCATACGTTTATTAGCTGGCTATTTTTGACTGCTGATCCATACTTTCCTGTTATTGTTGCTGTTTTAATCCTGAGAAAACAATGAAAACTCCCTTTAAAGAGCAGAGTTAGTAAAATATCTCACAGAGGAGACATCAACCAGCAGTAACGTGCACTCCAGCTTAGCAGAGCTCACCAGCACTGCGTGAAACACTTGGTGTGCACACTGGCAGCAGTTCCAAGGCTGATGGTGACAGGTAGTTGCCATAGAGTGGCTCTCATTGTCTTGGCCTTTCCTTGTATCATTACAGCTCTTAGCTTTGGTTGACTTTTTAAGCTACCACTCTTCCTCGCCTCATTTATTTGAGGCTCTGACAGCACTGATAGTATCAGTAAAGATTCCCCAAATCCCTGCACTGTGTTAATGTGCTGTTAGCAATTACTTAGGTCAGCAAACAGTGGCAGAGATACTTAGGTATTTTCTAATACCGTTCAAATACAGGCATAAAAGTGTTAATATAAATGAGAGATAAGACCCCAGCAATTCCTTTTCCACTGCCCCACCTCCATTCTAACACGGTGATGGCTTTAAATTTGCATTGCTTTAAAGTAGTGGTGGGAAAATGATGTTTTGCACAAGAGTTTCCCTGTGTGCCACCAGCTACAGGCACCACTGTCCCTAAACAGAGCCACTTCATGGCTTCATGGTGCCAGGGGTGAACATCCAGCACTCATCTTTCAAATGCAGTCCATTAATGATCCGTGTTGGCATCACAGCCCCCAGGGGGGCTTTGACCTGTGCAGAAATGCAGGAAGAAATGTTAAAACAAAACAAAAATCCACCTGAAATTCTGCTGTGTCTTTGAACATGTGGCCTCTCACCTGAGGCTTCATTATGTCAGCATTTAGAGTCTTGATTTGTGTGTCTGTGTAGATAAGGGAGGAGGAGAATGTGCACAGGCACAGAGGAGGTTACAAAATCTGTAAGTGAAGACCCCATGTAACCACTGCTTTGTGTGGGGGGATTGCTCAAGGGGTTTAGTTTGGCATTTCCAAGTTCCTTTCTTAAAATAAGTCTGGTGGATATTTTTGAGCTCTGATCTGATGCCTAGGAAAGTTAATGTGGGGTTTTTTTCTCTTTTTGTTTTCAATAGTAAAAATTTGGGAAGGGCACAGTAACCCTGGAAGTTTGCAGACACTGATCTGGAGCCAGGCCTTTTTTGTTGGGTTTTGTTTTTTTTTTTTAAAGTTTCATAAAACTTTAGGGAAACATTTTTTTGAAAAACTTTTTGTTTTTTTATTCTGAGCATCCTGGCTTTGGTCAGTTCTGTTCAAAAAGTGCCAGAATGCCCCAAGAAAGGCTGACTTTGCAGAATTTCCAAGCTCATTAGTGCCATGAAGTAGTAAAACAAGAAAAAACCATTACAAGATTTCAGGAATAAAATGTTTGGGAACACAATTTCTCTGGTGTTCTACTAAGTGAACACTGTAACTTTTAAGGTCTTTGTCAGATATAGAACAGAGTAAAAAATTGAATTAAAAACTTTGTCATGTTTATTCATGTTAAAGGGATGAAATTTTACAAAATATTCTAGAGTGAGGCCAACAGGGACCTGAATAAGAGGAAAAATCTAAAATGAAATTGTGTTTTATTGAATTGCAAATAATTCTTCTTCTCTGCTGTATAAATAACTTCAATGGCCTCAGTTAATCAGTATAACCTTCATTTATATTACTTTTGAAAGAAAACAACTCACTTTTTTGTTTTCCTAATTCTTTTGTGTTCTCCCGTACGTGATGAGGCAGTGTCAGCAAAAGCCAAGTTGCTCCATGCCTTTGATCATCGTGCCTGTCCGTGACCACGAGACTTCGCAGTCAAGGGTATCGAGTTCCTTAGTGCAGTCCCTGGGGAACTGGCTGCAAAACGCTGCCGCTGAGCCCGGCTCGATGCCCGACCAGGGGCTGGACTGGGGGAGCTGGAGGGGGTAAAGCAAAGGGGCTTGTGGAAAACATGGGATCTTCCCCGGGTAATTTGTAGCCATATTTTGAAAAGATCCTAGGATTTTAAAGCACCCAATCTCCCATTCCCTAATGTGAAAGCCAGACACATAGTTCACCTCTGGATCTCTCAAAGCCTTTGGTTTCTCCTTCCTGGAAGTTTGTTAATTACTGCTAAGAGGAGGTTGGTGTGGTAGACAGCTCCTGCAGCAGGGTCTGTCTGGTTCAAACCAGAGCTCTCAGGACATTGCTGCTCCAAATCCAAGGTGCATTAAGAGATGACTTTTCTATGCCATTATTCTTTGTCCGTGCAAGAACATGCAGGGTGGGGTGGGAGGAAGAGCCCAGGGCTAGTCAGCTACTTTTAATCTCACATAGTATGCTTTTTGTTCCTGTCACTCTCTAATTCTGTATAATCTTGTACCCTGGCAACCCACCTTTATCCTGAGCAAAGCATGGCCCTCTGAGAGGAATGGGTACTCTAATGAGTGATGCAAAATGCTGCCTGTGTTCAATATCTCCATTAAGAGCTGTGAAATTTAAACAAAAGCTTTTCTGTGATGTCTCTGAGAAAACCTTGTGTTCCCGGTGACATTTGGGTGGGAAATATATGGCAGTCTATCTCGTAAACGACGCAGGAACCTCCCTGGGGTGACATCCTCTGCTTCTTGTCCCTTTCACACTGGTTTGGGCAGAAATATCCCCTGCAGATCATGGCATGGTTTGCACTATTGATTGTCCTCACCCACTTGCAGTGTTGTGAAGCTGGAAGTGGCATCCCAGGGGATGCTGCAGTGTGTCCTCTCTGACCTGCAAGGCCACCCCTGCCCACGAGCATGAGGTGTGCTGACAGGCACCAGTGACAGATCCCTCCAAAGCTGTCTGAAGGTGGCATGGGACACTGGACAGGCAGGACATGGAGCCCACCAGACCTGCAGCTGTTCTAGAGACCTCTCTTTCACTGCAGGGTAGGCCTTATTCTCAGTTCTCCTTGACAAAAACCTCTTGGACTGGCAGCCAGTTTCTGATGGGAGGAAGAAGTTGAGAGCCAGGTCACTAAGACAATTGCCAAGATAACAGCTTATCCAAACAGGGCTGTTTATTCTGCAATTTATTCAGTAAATTGCCCTGTCTGAATGAAATTTGATGGGAAATTATTCCAAGCATGGAACATAGCTTACAATAAATCCACAGCTGTATCTCCCTGTTTGAATTCGAGCAAATCTGATCCTTAAAAGCTCTTATTTTAAAAACTTGAAATCTATTTAACACATTTCAGAAAATCTGTCCTGTTGAGGAATGCCATGAAAACATATTTCTACAGTATCAGTATTTGCCAAAAATTTAAGCTATGAGATCTCTGCAGTGTCATTGTTATTTGCACTTGTTGGAGTCTCATTAGGTTCATATTTCCTTCAAAAGGTTCTGGTAGGAAACCAAAATCTTCCCATAGAGGCCAAAACAATGAATGTGTCATTCTTCCTGTTAAAATCTTAAATTTCAGTTTAATCCTCAGTGCTGTGCCCCTTTTTAAAGTAAACCTGGTGACTTAATGCTTCCAAAGCTTTAGGTAACAGGTGGAATGAGCGTAGAGGGTGAAGCCATAAAAGAGCTTCTTGTTACAGCTCGGTAGCCTTGTCCTCATAAATCCTACCCAGAGGTACACCTGCCTGGACAGTGACAGCAGTTCCTGTGCAAATAGGGCAGCTTTGCTCTTTGAAATCCCTTTTTTTGGCTGGGTTGCATTTCCTGACTGTTTCCTTCCAGCTTCTCGCTCGCTCACAATGCAGTTATACACGAGTGTACGTTCACTCATCCACGCGGCACTCCGCTTCTCGAACAAACTCTGGCAGAGGAAATAAAGTGGCTGTGATTTACAATAATTTCTTCTTAGCTCTGTGTTGCTCACAGCCACTGCCATACTGGGCTGTAGGTGTGGTTTAAGTTTGCTCTGGGGAGGTATGGAGAAACACACAGGGCTGTGGGTGCACAGAGACGAGTAGGAGAAAGTATTCATCATCTCAGTACAGAAAGCTCAAGTTTCTAGGGTGAAAAAGAATAAATAGAGCTTTTCTTCTTCTGTTCAGAAATGTGTGTTTAATCCCTTGTCCTATGATAATTTTCTGTGAGCACTTCTGAACTTCTCTCTCATGGGACCTGAGTTTTTAGCCAAGAGCAATCAGCTGAGGACCAAACTCATCGCTTTACCCGGGGGACTCTAAATGTGAGTCTTTGATATCACACTGCACCTCTTAAAGACATGCTTGCTTTTGCTGTCACACCAAAATGCTCACGCTGAGCTTCTGGAACGAGTCGTTTAGTGAATGCACCTTTGTGATTAATCACATGAGCCTGTCCAAGCTGCATAAATATTATTGGATCTTTTTTTCACAAGGTGGAAAACAGAAGAGCAAAGCTATTTACCTGAGTGGTTAACTGTGCTATTGTTAGGGCTGGGGATGGACTGTGGGGTGTGCCAGTGCTGGGGCTGGTAATGAACTTCACAAGCAGCTACCAGAGGTGATTTGGGAGTGAAGATCAGCTGAGATTGTTCTCCAGGCTCCCTGTGGTTTTGGTTTGTGTTGGTACCCAAGTTGATGGAGGTTAAAGGTAGCATCAAGGTCTCTACATGCCCTCTGGACTTAGTCTGCTGGGTGGGCTCAAACACCTCAGTGGAGCTTTTAGGCTCTGGCTCTTCAAAGAGTCCATGGGAATACAGTGCCTAAATGCCAAGGAAGTGCAAGCCAAGCTGTAATGACCAGGGAGGAGGGAACAGGGGGAACATTTATGAGTGATTTAGAGGCCACACCTCTTTCCCCAAAGTGACAGTGGAATTTTAGGCTTCTGAGTCACACCACATTAGTAGAAAAGTTGCCCTTATGAGCTATTGTCATTTGGGTATTTCAGTGATACTCAAGCACTTCAGAGAAGAACAGTTTTGCAAAACTGAAATATACCCTAAAATATTTTGAGACATTTGAAACGTGCTCCACTGCAACTTCCCTTTCCTGTGTGACTTTGTTCAACGTGTACCACGACAAAGAGAAACGGAGGAAAAGTGGAAAGACGCAGAAGTGATTAAGAGTGTGAACAAACTCAGTTCCCCACTCTCTATAGCTCTAAACATTTTTGAAAGGTACTTAAGATAAGGATTTATTGCTGAACAGTCTCTCAGTCTATGCTTTGCCAGGTTTCACATCGCTGACTGATGTCGCTCTGTTCCGAGCCAGTGACTCTATATTTGCGTCATCAAAGCACTCACCTCAAACAAGTGTGCAGGAATTAATGTCTGAAAAATTCAATGGAAGACCTTATGGAAGGGAAAGGGAAAATTTTAATTAACTTTTCTAAGTTGTATCTATCTATTCACATTCTCATACCTGCAGAGTCAAACCCACCAATGTGTTCGTGTCCCAGCAGTCTGGGCAGGACTGCCTGAAGTGGCATGGGGAACAAGGGATGCCAGATATAATCCCCATTATATCTGTTGTGTTCATCTTGAATGGTGACAATGAATTGGGCTTTGAATAGGTCTTTTAATACCCTTTTGAAGTCAGCAGTTATTATGGCAAAAAGAATCTTGTTTACTTTAGCCTCCCTACATCTTAGGCAATTGTCTGGTTTCCTCATTTTGGGTATCTTACAGCTACACTCTCTTTTCCTGTGGCAGGAAAGACGCATGGTACATACGATTCTCTTCTTTGCCATCCTCCTGTCCTTCAATAAGCAGCCCAGATCTTCTCCTGACAATTCATCCGTGCTGTGTTCTTGATGCAGAAAATACTGTCCTTGATGTTCGCCAGCATAATTGCACTCAATTGTATCCCTAGTTCCCAACGGATGCCAGTTTTTTAACCCTTGCATATTGTTCTTTTCTGGTGTTTTCGCAAAAGCCCATTTACATTCACACCTCCCTCTTACCTATCTCAAAATTCCTGACGCTGAACTCTACAAGTGTTACCTATTGCCAGGCTGAAAGAATAAAAAGGGAGCACCAGGAAATGCTCTAAAAATAGAATAGTCGTGAGAGAGGAAGGATGTGGGAGGAGGAGGAGGATGCAAGCCCTCAAAGCTTTTCCTAAGACTTTTGAGCATTATCTGTAAAAATCCTGCAAAACAAATGACAGCACCTACTCAGGCCTGTAGCAACATTTCCTTTTACTCCAAGGTGAGTCACTCTGAAAGTGATACTTGTGCCCTGGGGTTGAGACACAAGTGAATCAGTTCTGTTAAAAAAAAGCCCAGGTACTGTGGGCCCTTCCAGCCCTACTTGCTGTGGCAACTTGGAACCAATAAGCAAGTTCAACTGATGTTAGATAAGTTTCTTCTCAACTTCCCAGTGTGCTCCTGGGTTTCACATTACCAAGGAAGATTGAAAGCATTCTTACAAGGTCACTTCTCATTAAGATTTTTCAAGCAGGGAGAAATGGATGCATTTGCTAAAGGCAAAAACTTTAAGGGTTTTGTGGAGAGTGGGTTTTAGATCAAAGTGACCTGAGCATATCAGAGAGCTTTGATATAAACTTTATGACAGTGTAACAGGAGTTTATCCTCATTGGAGATGTTACTACTATTTCATTGCTTACTCAGTTTTTATTATCTGGTGTTTGTCCCCAGAGTTGGGTAGGAAACTGCTGATTACTTACACTCCCATGGTGCATATAAGCCTTCCCCAAAACCATTGTTGAACTATGTTTGAAAAACATGCATGGAAAGCATGCTTAAATTATATATTAGCCTTATTTGGATCAACTGCCCTGAGGAAAGGAGGATACTAAAGCAGAGAATATTCCCCTGAAGTAATTAGCTGTGTGAATGTGGTACAAGACCCTTGTGTGTCAGTGTTCAGTTCTCTTTGATAGCTGAGGAGCAGGTGATGTGGTTGGAAGGTGAGATTTGGAGCTTGTACTTTTAGAGGTGGCTTGAAAAAAAAAAATCTCTTTTTTTTGTATGATCATGCCTGTGCAATGTGGGTGTGAGGGCTGGGTGGGTGCTGCCTCACATGGGGACTGCTTTTGGTAGTGTCTGTAGGAGGCTCCTGAGTTGTGGTGCTCTTACTGTAGCTTTGCACAGCAGGGGAAAACCAGACTGTCCATTGCCCCTTTGGATGCCATTCCTCTTAGTGCTGGAAAGGTGGTCCAGGAAGTGCCAAATCCCCCAGGAGTGGCAGAGGCCAGGCGACGCTGTCTCTGCGTTGAATTGGTGCTGGGGTACCTGTCCTGGCACTTGGACACGGGGTGTGAATTTACACCTGCAGCACTGGGGCCAATGCTTCTGTGTTGTGTGTTGCTGCCATCCAGAGCTCACTGGCGTGAGGTGCATTTGAAGATTTTCTGCTTGTTCTACACATGCAGGATAAAGGCAATAAATAATAAATGCCATAAATAAAGAATGATGTTCCAAAATAGCTTCAGTTTCCAGCAAGAACTGGAAGCTGCATCTGCCACTTCTGGAGAAAGTCTGTTTTCATTTCATATTCAGTCTGTCCTCTCTTCCCCTGGACACTGGCTTCAAGGAGAAGAGCATGGTCTCTTCAAAAGAACCCGCAGGAGACCGCTGTTCATAGATAAGGATTTCTATAACCTTATTCAGTTACTCTTAAGTGTCTCTTGTTAGTTCTGTATGTAAAAAAATAATAGGTATAACTTTGGCTGCTCATTATTATAGTGATACATCTCAAAAGGGAAGGGTAGGTAACTACCATTTACATGAGGCCTTCTGACTACTTCTTCAAAGGAGAAAGAGCCTTGGGAATTGTACCCCTGGGAAAATTGCTGTGGGGTCAGACATGGAGACTAGAAACTAAGGATGTTGTACCCTGGCCCTCATTTCAGACACCAATAACTGTCTGAAACATGGTCCTTGTGTCAAGATACTCTTCTGCCTTGGAGGGAGGCCAAGGAAAACCATCCCAGGGAAATTTTTGGCAGGTGAACTGCTTGCATTTCAGGTCATCTCTGTGGGTCTTGTAATGTCCAGCATTGTTGGAAGGAACCAGCTTCTGGTCAGGAGGAGTATTCATGTGGCTTCTTTCTTGCTTATTTTTCAAGTGCTGTTTTTAAACCAAGGGAGTGGAGCTCGTGCTCTTACCCATTCCTGTACACCCAACACGCTTAAATTCATGTTCTGTTCTGCTGCTGCTCCCCACCCCATCCACATGAAAGAACTGGCTGCTGTGGAGGGGCAGGTCCTTGGCTGGCAGCAGGCAGCACAGCTCTGTTGGAATCATTGCAAATAGCCCAGGATATTGCCTGGAGTGTTTACTGTAGCGTTACCTGACTGTACCTGCACAGAGAGGCTCTTGTGACCCGCACCGTGACCCAGACTCGCTGGTTAATTTTAAAACTGCTGATCTGGTGTAAGAGAAAGTTCAGGTGTTTTGCTGGAGAGCCAGACCTGGTTGTGAGAGCATGCAGGGGGAGCAGGGAGCAAAGGCAGTCGAGAAAACGAATACCGAGAAAGTGAGTCATGGGCTCTGTACTTGAAAGCTCCCCACTCCCTCCAGCAATATTCCAGCTCAGCTCCAGACCTGCTGAACTCTGAGTTACTCATTCCTCACGTGTCTGCCAGGTCCTGCCAGGGCCCATTGTCTGAAGTGGTTCACCCACTCGCCCAGGCTGCCCGAGCACTGCCATGGTTTAACTCCTCTTGGGCACAGGGAACTGCTTGGAAAGCCTTGGCCGTGTGGGGGTGACGGTCACTGGCGAGGTCTGGCTGTAGAGTAGGTGTCATTGGAGCAGCGGGTCAATAACTCACAGCTTGGGTCACTGATAAATTGTCAAAGCGTTCACTTTGTCCGCAGCACAGCAAGACAGTCTGGCTTTCTGCTTCACTTGCAGTTTCATAGCCATCAGTACTGTCTCATCTCCTTCCCACTTAAACTGGAGGGAATGCAATAGAAGGGACTGAGTGTCCTAAGGAGATTCAGGTTCATTCCAAATCTTATTCCATGACCTGTCCATGGGTTCAAAGAGGGATGTAGAGCTGCACAGAGCAGAGCACGGGCACTTCAGCATGGCAGGACAGCCATGGAGACACAAAGCCTTGCTGGACTACTAGACAAGACGAGATTTGCAGGACCTGCTTTCGTTCCCCTCTCTGAAGGGTCTGAGGTCAGCCTCCCACCACGACAAAATCACAGAAATCAGGCAGGACTGTTGTTTCACGGGTGTTGTAGGGGAAACGATGTGGGTGTGGGTGATGGCATTTCACTGAGACACGAGTGGCATCAATCTGCTCCGAGACTCAGGCGTGGTTTGGCAGTGAAGGAACAGGAGAGGGCAGCAGTAATATTCCTGCTCATCCTCCACCAGCCTTCCCAGCTTGTGGGGTGCCAGGACCCCCCTGGGCTGTGGGGTTCCCCTGGATTTTGTCCTCGGCGTTTCCAGACCTACTTGAGTTAGTGCTGTCCCAGATGTCATGGAAAACGTCCATGAAATGCTCTTTCAGTCTTTATTCCAGAAGTTTGTGGCTCTCTGTAGGGGCTGAATTTCCCAGCCTCATTCAAATATCCTAGAGCCTCAAACAGCATTGGCTATGTCTTGGCAACTGTTGTTATAAGCAAAATCTTCTATAAACCAATACTGATTACACCTCATATACACCCCAAATTCCCTTTGTTGCAATGGAAACCATGAACCTGGAACTGGGCACACAGTCACCCATAACAAATTACTGACATACAAGAAAAGGGATGAGGTTTGCAGGTAACTTTCCAGAGAAGCCCAGGGGAGAGTTATCTAAATCACATGGAAATGCTGTTACCTGCACACTTGTGCTTCTCTTGTTTTAAAACCACTGTGTGCCATTTGCACAGTTCTGTGGTATTGCTGGGAAGGCTTAAGCTTAGGAAAATCATTGCTGGCCAAGTGAGTAGAGGACTATGCCATGGGAAGGGTGGATTCAGCTGTAGCAGTAGCTGGGATGATGTCTTGTTTAAATCAGATGTCTTGGGAGATTAGCGATGCCAGTGCCCACAGGAGGGAGCCAAATCCATTGCTCTCAAGAAAGAACAAACCCACCCCACCTTTGTCTCCATCAGATGTTCACGTGTGAAAAGGAGTAAAAGCCAATGGCAACATCTAAATATACTGATGGAGCCTCATACACCATCTCAAAGGGAACTCAAACTTACCCTGGAGATCATCTGACAGTGAGGGGGAAAAGCATCATGTTGAGATACTACTGTGAGAGTGGGGAGACCCTGGCCCAGGGTGCCCAGGGAAGCTGTGGCTGCCCCCTCCCTGGCAGTGTTCCAGGCCAGGTTGGATGGGGCTTGGAGCAACCTGGGCTGGTGGGAGGTGTCCCTGCCATGGCAGGGGGGGTTGGGATGAGATGAGCTTTAAGGTCCCTTCCTACCCAAACCATTCTAGGATTGTACATCTCAAAGCTGTGATACCCACTTTTGGTGGTGGAGGTGTCTCAGAAGGAGAAGAGCCTTTTCTCCCACCCAGCAGCAGTGGACCCACTGGAAAGAAATGTCTGCTGCAAATGTGCTGTGCTCTCACACTGGAGCAGGGAGGGCTGAGGCTTCCTCTCATCTCCCACTTGCTCCAGTGCAGGACATACCTGGATGAAAAAGCCCCACGATGTTTGCAGGCAGTGGGCGCCTGTTTCCTGCAGCACCTCTCACAGCCCCGTCCCTGGGGAGAGGGGAGCAGCAGGGACCTGCAGGAGCGACAGAAACCCCTCTGTAAGGAAGCTGGACCCTCTGCTGGGGGCTGTGGCAGAGGCAGCCTGAGATCAGAACCTCTTCCTGTGCCTTGTTTTTGTTTTTCCCTCTAAACAAAACTTCAGCTTTGGGATGTGGCCTGTTGCTGAATGAGGAAAATATAAAGAAAAGAAGGCTTTCAGCTAACTAAAAATAAACCCTGTTTTTATGAATATGCTGGCAGATTTCACAGGAGGATGGGATTTCTTCATCTTTAGCTTCGTTAGCGACACTGGGGGTAACTTTTCCATATTAAAAGGAATTCATTACTGGGAGGGTTTTTTGTGTTTGCTAGATTCCGTGAGGTTTTGAGCTGTTTGCTGACATCTGACATTGTTTTGCTATTGCACTTGGAGATGAGGTAGTGCACACATTTGCTTTTGCTTTGAGATGGAGTGACCTTTCTCGGCTCACGGAGAGCTGCAGTTGGGTTCCTTTTATCTGCATCCCAAGCCGATAACCCCAGCAGACAGCACACACACCCTGCCAGCCCACAGCGGGGCCAGCCGCGCCGTGCAGAGCGACCTGCTGCTGTCTGTGGTCACCATAGCAGAGGTGCTGGGAGCTGGGAAAGTTGGCAAACCTGGTTCTTTCCTTCCTAAGTCATCCAGAAAGCTATGAGGAATGTTCATAATGTCTCTTCTGCCTGCACTGCCTGTTTAATTCTGGTTCAAAATGCCTTTTTTCTGTAAGTTGGATGGTAAATGGTTTTGTACATCTCGCGTGGCTGATGCTGGTTAACAGCAGAGCCCAGTGCCTGAGCTCCCACTGTTGGCATATCAGTAGTGTGGGACTCTGGAGAGGCAAAACAAATGGTATTCCATACAATTATTTGATCAGTGATAAAGAAAAAGTTTAGAACAGCCAATGTACCCCCCCCAAAAAAAAGGCACAAGAACAAACAACAACTAAATACTCTGTATATAATTCATAACAGCTACGGCACTGAAAAGAAAATAGTTGTGTCATGTGCAATGTTTTTCCATATGTTAAAAGAATACATTCCTTTCCCCTGTGCTGTAGTTACGAATTTGTCAGGGTTCACGTTTTTCCTCTTATTATTTCTCATTGTTAAAGGTCATCGGGCTTTAAAAACATGAATAGTCTGCGTCTCTGTTCTAATCCATCTAATCCACTGTATCCAAAGAGTAAATCCCCGACAGAATAGTGCCAGAGCAATCCTCCTCCTCTGCCCCAAGTTCTCGTGTGAGTGGCGGGATGGACTGCGGTAACAAGAGGGCTGAGATCTCATGAAATAGAATCACAGAATCACCGTGGTTGGAAAGGACCTCTAGGATCATCAAGTCCAACCTTTACCCCAACATCTCCCTAACCACCAGACCATGGCCTCAAGTGCTTCACCCACTCATTGTTTAAACACCTCCAGGGACGGCGACTCCACCACCTCCCTGGGCAGCCTGTGCCAGTGCCCAACCACCCTCCCAGGAAAGAACTTCTTCCTAACATCCAACCTAAACTTCCCCTGATGCAACTTGAGGCCCTTTCCTCTTGTCCTATCATTAGTAATTTGGGAGGAGAGATCAACACCAGCCTCACTACACCCTCCTTTTAGGTAGTTGTAGAGAGCAATGAGGTCTCCTCTCAGTCTCCTCCAGACTAAACAACCCCAGTTCCCTCAGCAGGTCTCCATAAGGCCTGTGTTCCAGACCTCTCACCAGCCTTGTTCCCTCCTCTGGACTCGCTCCAGCACCTCAGTGTCCTCCTTATCCTGTGGTGCCCAGAACTGGACGCAGCACTCGAGGTGTGGTCATCATCCACAGTGATCCATCGTGAGACTTGGAAGAGAGAGAGGCGTTCACTTAGCTTTGACAGAGACAGAGACTGTCTTTGCAGCGTGCTCAGGTCCCACTCCGTGTGCATTTACACTGACTCTGGTTGTAGCCCTAGCCTGGAGAAAACTCCATGGAGTAAATCTCTTGTGCCCTGAGTCCTAGACCTCCTTCCCTCTGCCTGTGAGGACGGAAAAGGTGTATTCAGACTTCTGTATGATTTGGTTGGACCTTGGATTTCCAAGCTAGTGTAAGCAGTTGATTTTGCTCTCAGGTAGCATCTCCCTATTCAAAACTCCTCTGTGCTGTGGCTGTCACCACAAAAGTACTGGTGAGGGTGGGTCTGCAGATAATTTCCAGCCTGAGCGAAGGGATGTCTACACCGACCTCACATCCATCCCTGTGCTCACTGCAGTCCCAGCATTGCTCTGCTTTGATCTGAGCCTGCCTGTGGTGTGGAGGGGTATGCTACATCCTCCAGCATGGTCTGAATGTGCCCTCTGGGACCCTGGCATCTTACTCTGTCTGCTAAATGGAGTCTGCCTAATGCAATCTGGGCTGTGCTGTCCTTCGCTTGTTATTAATAAGCTGTCTGACTCAGAGCTTGTAACTTTGAGTCTTTACTATGACAACAGATAAAGTGGCAAGCTTTAAAGAAAAGAGCCTGTGTAAGAAGAGGAGGGACTTGAGAACCTTTTGGCCAGGCTCTTCATTGATTTTTCCAAACAACTGTTTTAGGGAAAGGTTTAAGGGCAATGGTACCTTCTGACCCCTGGAGAGGTTGGTTGTGCACAGATACCTCTGCTGAAAGCTAAGGGCCAGTGCTGAAATCACATCTTAAACTGGAGAGCAGCTGAATGGAAGTTTCATTGTAAATCCACAGGTCCAGGAGTCTCCATCTTGTTATGATTTACATAGCAGGGAAATACTTACAAGCTTGGAGAGGGAATCCTATTCATACAGACGGGGTGATGTTTGTTATTTCAAGCCAGTTAAAGTATGCTGTTATTGTTCTGGGTTTTGTTTGCCTTGTATTTTTCCCTCCTCCCAAAGAAAAAAGCAAGCACTTGCACTCTCCTGTCCCCTGAAGGCACAAATACGACCAAGATTAATGCTGTACCAGTCCTGTGGAGCTGTGGTCCCACGAGATGGGTTTGGTGGGCGAGCCATGTTGTAGCTGCACAGGCTTTTTCCCAGTTTAAGGATTAGCAAGGTGTGTGCAAGCCTGAACTGTTTTACCACAGTGCAGTCTTCTGTGTGCTAGAGCAAGGAAACAGGCTCAGTCCCCTCCTTGCTTTGGGACTGACCAGACACTCTTCCAGTGCCGTGGGACTGGCCCAGGCCAGTCAGGGGATGGTGCAGTGAACCAAAAATTCTGGGGTATTGCACTCTTGTATATTCTCTGTGCTTCCTGGGCACTGCAGAGAGACGTGTGAAGCAGTCTACAACCAAAGCTTCTTTTCTGCTTTCTCCCTTATCATAAACCCTGCTAGCAGAGGGGCTCATAACTTCAAGGAATAAACCCCCCCTTGCCTAAGGATCTTTAGCACCCAACCCAGTATATTTAGGCTGACAAGGACAAAGCATTCCCATTCCCAACAGACCTTGAAGAGCAGGGAAGATGATTTAGCCAAAGTCACACATAAAATTAGCAGCAGCAACTAGATTCTGCTACATCTTTTCCCCTTCAAATGCTAGTTTAAAACTGGTAGAGCTCTTCAGAAGTTCCTCTTCTACTTTAGAATTTGGGATGAGAATTGGGAAGTAGTTGAGAAAAGGAAAGGGCGATTCTGTCTAATTCCTCCTGTATAATTTCTGTACTTCCCCATGGGGTTTAAGTACTTAGTTAAAACAAAAAGCTTTTATACTAGAGGCCATAATGTAAGATATAAAGATGATCGAAAGCATAAAATAAGAGGATGGATTAAATGGAGAATAAAAAGAAAAATAAATTAAGAACTTTTGTGGTTAAGTGCTAGGAGCTTTGGAAAATAATGCTCAAATTAGAAGCATGTGCTCTAGAAAGTTACAACATAGGTATTGCAAAAAAATGCATTCTTCCCAGAGGATGGGGATGAATTAGGATTCAAAATTATGAAATGAGCTGAGGAAAAGATCTAGCTTTCTGCATAGGAAAACAAAATGTAGATCAAATGGAGCTTACGTAGGTCATTGTCAAGCACAATACATGAAAGAAGAGCTCCAGTGGGTAACGTGGTATCCACTTACATGAAATATGAAAGAACTGGAGGAGAGAAGACCTCAGCTTCAGGACTCAAGGGGACAATTCCTTGGCTGAGTAAGTTTGCACAGCTTAAGAGGCATCCCCAATTTCTGTTAGCTGGGAAGATGTCTGGCTAAAGATGGGAGTGGGCACTTGCACACTACTGACACAAAGGAAATCTAGAGGACTGTGGGTACTCTTTTGGTTATCCCTTTGGTCTGCTGTCTCCAGTGAGCTTCCTGCATGTGGACAGAGAAGGTGCATTAAGGGGGAATAGAGAGAGTTTATGGCTTGTGGATCCAGAGGTCCCATGGCTGGGAAAGGGGCCCTCTTCCTACTTGTCAAAGGAATGGCCAAAATCATTATAGCTATTCTCTGCTAAAATTTACAGTGAGCTGCAGTGATTTCCCAGTTGGAGAGTTAAGCAAGGAGAAGAGAATCCAGAGCTGGAGTCTGGAGATTAAAAACATTAATTAGAACCCTCTGCATGTGGCTGTCTCATCCCTGTCCCTATATGTAGAGCTCAAACTGATGCAAAAGCTTATTTCTGTGTCTCTGTCCAGCACAGATATTCTTGCTGTGCTCTAACAGCCAGGCTTCTCAGATATTCTTTCTTGTTAACGGGTCTGATTCCGCACTCTGAAGCCTTCAGGAGCTCACCCACCGTGCTGTGATATATAACCTTGGAGTGTAATCTGTCTGCACAGTGGATGGTGCACTTTCCAACTGGCTCATTTAGGAAAGACACAACACAGAAGGGGAGATGAGTGCAATTCCCAGCCTGAAAAAGCCAGATGAGTTTGAATGAATAAGGAATGGAAGGCTGGAAGTATCATGGACAGATCTGCTGGTTTAATATACACTTACATATATACAGCCAGATCATCAGCCCATGGAAACCAGTGTGGCTGCAGGGAAGCCAGCAAAACCAGGTTTACCTGGTCAGTGCTTCAAAGTACTACGACCATCCTCAATTGCCACAGCAAGAGCAGAGCACTGCCTCTTTGTTCAGGGGAGCTGATGCCATGAATAACCAAAATACCCCAGTGCACCCAGTTTCAAGCAGTTTGTTTTAAATGTCTGCGTTGGACTGCTGGAACATTACCCACACCGAGGCTTCGTTGTGGGAGAGTCAAAACTGCCACTTTTCTGACATTAGAACCCAGGCAACTACAGATCAATTATCTGTGTATGTCTAATTGCTGGGGTCATAGTCAACTCCGTGCTTTAATTTTCCACCAAGTTGTTATTTCTGTCTCTCTCTATTTTTCCTTTTCTCCTTTAGCAATGACATTTGCATTCCTTTTAGCAAAATACCAAGGTTAAACTAAAAATAATTCTGTCCATCAGTTTCAGATTAGGACTAGAGCAGGCACAGATTTACTGTAAATGTGTATGTAATGACTGCTGCACACGCTGCCAGGAAATTGCTACAGTCAGACATTTGAAGAATTAGATTAATGTTTTTTAACATAATCTGAAGTTAGTTTTGATGGCCAAGTGGTAACTGCTATTAATATCTGCGTGAATCCCCCTTCTTTCATGAGAAATGCAGATACACAGACATGGTTTCCTTTGCTGAAGCTGAGGAGGTTTTGGAAGTTGTGCCACTCTCTTTGGAAGTATGCTGGGAAAAGCAGCAGCACATCCCTGAATCCCAGTACCCTGGAAATCGATGGGCTCATACTTATTAAACTGCCTGGTGCTGGCAGGGCTTTCACCTCTGGTTGTGAGTGTGAGTTATTTAATGCAGTTCTAGAAATATGCTCTTGCTTTTTCCTAGGGAAAGCACAGATTTGATGTTTGGGAAGGTCATTTGTGTGTTTGCAGGGCTGGACACAGGAGCCACAACAGCTCCTTGCAGCTGCTTTACCAGCTGAGCACCAGCCTCTTTCTCCCCCATCGTCAGCGGATGCAGCACTGTATTGAAAGCAGGTGATTCAGGTGTATCCAGTCCCTGGGCACGCAGAGCTGCCCAGAGTGCAAATATTGCTGCAGCCATTGGTACAGATGGGTAAGGTAATGCGTGGCTGAGAGAAGCCACTGTTCTCATGCCCAGTCGTGGGCTCTGCCCACAAATCTTACAGAGAGACAGTAAAATTTGTTCAGCATGGATTGGTGTGGCTGTAAAACTTCTGTCTTTTTGCAGTGGCTTTGGCTGATAACAGTGGGTATTTCAGATAGAGACATGTGGTTGGAACAAAGACAGTCTGTGAGATGTTCTCTCACTGTCTTGTTTATTTTAAATCTACTGCAGCCTTAGCTTTCTTCACTGTAGGTGGTAGAATATTTTTACATGCACTTGCAAAAAGAGCTGAGTATTTAAATTTTTTTCCAGTGTAATGAGGCCATGTGTAAATTTGTGAATCAATTTCTTAATAACAAATGCACTGCAGACTAAAAAATCCCAGTGCTAAACTCCCCTCTAGAATTGCCCGACCTCCTTTGGAGAACACCGGGTTCTCCTCCCTTGTCCTGGTCCTGGGTCAGAGGTGTTGTCCCCTCTGGCTGGTCTGACTGGTCAGTGACACTTGTGAAGCTCAGACAGAGATCACAGCACGACCTAAACCACACGGCTGAACTCCAGCATCCAGTGCTGCTCTTCCATGTGCGAGTTTCTTACTGCAGGCACCAGCTCCCGAGGAACCTGGCTGCAGGTGATGGTGCCCAGCTGCCAGAGGGCTGTCAGAGCAGAGCTTTGCACCAGGAGCTTGTGCCGTGTCCTTCAAAGGAGCAAACCTCACGCAGGTAGGGACAAAGGCTCCTCCAGGAAGGTCACAGTTGCCTTGAAACCTGCCTGGTGTCTGAGCACTCAGAGCCAGGTTCCCAAGTCAAGAGCTTATTGCAGGAAGGTATTAGGCTTCTCCTGGAAGGCTTTGCAGTGTGAGATGAGATATTTAAAGACAGATTTTGCTCTTCTTCCCAAGAGCTGGAAGTTTTCCCAGGGCCCTTTCTCTCTCCGTGCTGGTAATTGTCTGTGCTAGGGTAGGAGCCCTTGTGTAGTGCTTTGTAATTTTGGTGGATTGTGTGTCTGCAAACCTTGATTCATATGGATTGCTTCAGGGTACCTTGCTGGCATTCTCTGATTGCATTCCCTGCTGTGGATGCTGCCTCTCCTCAGTGCCTCACCCGGTCACTGCCTTTACCACTGCTGTCACAGCTCTGCTGTCCCGAGTTAAAAAATCCAACAGTTCACGTTGTACCTTTGTCAGCCTCTGCAGGCTCAGTGCTGACAGTGTGCATTTGTCACCTAGAGCTTGGTGACACTGAATATGGAGGTTCTACTTACACAGAAGTTGTAGAGTTAAAGAAATGCTAACAACTGATCAACTGCTTTTAAAGACTTAGTCCTGTAAGGCAATTAATTACTTATACCTACTGGCAGTGCTTGCAGCAATGTGTTTATGACCATTAATAACATCTTGGAGGGACGTGTTCTTAACATGTGATGTACACTGCTGTCTTTCATGGGCTCAGCTTTGGTTATGAACCTTTTGCAAACCACTTATACGTGCAACTGTAATATAAAATATACCTGAAATCATCTGCAGTCAAAATTACCTCTGTAATGTGTCCTGGGACGAGCTGGAATATTCTACTCTGTCAAACAGAGCTTTTAAAGAATTCCCCACTTCCTTTGGCTTTGAGGAAAGGAAGTTGTAAATTTGATTTTGGAGTTGTTCAGCTCTGGAATTTTTTAAACATTTACTTAAGACTAAAAGAAAAAGTTTTGGTGTAGAGCTATTGTGATTGCTTTTACATACACTTGCCTATGTGTGTTTCTTCCTTATGAGTATGGAATGAGGACCAGAGAAGATCTATCATGAAATTAATTTATATTTTCAAAGCTCTTCTCCTACAATAGGAGCAAAAAAGTTCACCTTAAAAATAATCCCTGAAAAGTATCTGCCAAGGAAAAAGCTTTCCATTCAGTCAGGAGTCAACATATGCTTTCTTCATTTACCAGCCCTAACAGCTGACTTTGTCTGTTAGCTAATTACCTACTGACATTTAATTGAAACCTAAAAGAAAGCCCAAGGGGCTAAAAATAATCACAAACCAAAAGTGAAGACACCACTTGTTTGAAATTAACACTGAGCACAGAGTGATTCCTCGTACGCTGCTAACAACAGGGGTTCAAAATCTCATGAGGTGGCAAATATCATAGAACCATTGAACCACAGAATGGTTTGGGTAGGAAGGGACCTCAAAGCTCACCTCGTCCCCACCCCCTGCCATGGCAGGGACACCTCCCCCCAGCCCAGGTTGCTCCAAGCCCCATCCAACCTGGCCTGGAACACTGCCAGGGAGGGGGCAGCCACAGCTTCTCTGGGCAACCTGGGCCAGTGCCTCGCCACCCTCACAGCCAACAATTCCTGCCTAAGATCTCATTTAAATCTCCCCCCTTCCAGTTTAAAGCCATCACCCCTCATCCTATCACTCCATGCCCTCTCCTTTCTTTCCAAAATTCCTCTCCTTTCTGTTGGTTCTTCGTGGTTCAGTCCCCACTTCCACTCAGAGCACATCAGGAACTTTCAGTGAGCAGTACTGTGAATTTCTATAGGATGTCCTCTGCATCCCACTGCAGAGCATGAGTTCAACGCAGTCCATACTTGAACATAAGTCAAGGCAGTGGCCAGGGAGTTCAGCTACAGCAGTGGATGGCAGATGGGTACAGCAGGCAGAGAAACACAAGGAAACAATTGTGCACTGGTGCTCTGTCTGGTGGACAGTGGTCTCAGCCCAGCAGCTGGCTGGCTCTAGAGAAGAGCCACTTGCATGCTTCTGTATTCGCAAGGTCAAGGCCTTCTTTCTCAAAAGAAGCTTCCACTCCCACTAGCCCTGCAAAGCCACATTCACTTGAGAGAGAACCCCCCTCAAGGCTGTTCTAGCTCATGCCTCTCCGATAAACAGTGGCAGTGAAGATCTGGTCATCAAACACTCATTTGGTAACGATGGAGATGGATAGAGGGCTGCTCTGCTTGGGCGATGCTTGCCTTTGGTTTGCAAAGCTAGAGGCTCAAGGACAGAGGTCCATTTTGAGTTACTTCCTTTTATACAGCATCACTAATTTTATAGTTTTCTTTGAAAACAATATGCTTTCTAACTTGATGCACAAAGCAGCTAATGAGCCATAGGCATGCAGTCCCAGCAGGCCTGAATATGAAAACCAGACACCCCAGTGGAAAGCTCCCAGAGTTTCAAGCCTGAAGAACCTATTTACTTCTTTGAAACTTATATTCACATTTCTTCTGCCCTTCATCCCCCACTTCTGCAAGTGAAGGGCATGTAAGTGCTGTGTGTGACCCTGTGTGTTAGGGGTTAGATGTGGTTCCAGTCGTTTGTGATTCCTCTGTTGGCCCTCTGCAAAGATAATAATTGCACCCATAAAGCATAGTCCAATCTCGTGGTAGTTAATGAATGAATCCTGGACCATTTCCATAACTGGCTTTGCCTGAGACTGAAACCTCAAGGTCCCTCTGACTTTTCCCATTGCCCAGTAATTAGTGAATAGCATTAGCCAGGATTACTGGAAGGCATTGGTTAAATTCCTGAGTCCTTCTTGATGCAGAATGCATTAGCAAGAGGAGAAGGGAAAAGAAAACATCGTGTTGTCTGGATGAACATCTTAGCCTGTCTGCTGCTTAAACATGGAGCCTGGAAAAGCTCCATTTTGAATCAGAACCTCTAATGCAGATAAATGGCAGCTTATTTCTGGCACACTTCAAGTTCCTGCAGAAGCAGCACATCCTCTTCTCTTTCCTTAAACACCTCATTGCAGGTTTGAACTCAATTCACTGAATTTCATCTTGACTGCATCAAACAGCTACTGGCTGTGCTTTGCCTTGCAGACTCAGGAACTGTTCAGCTGAACTCCTGGAGATACGAGGAGCTGTCTGAATTCTGCCAAGCCTCTGCATAGAGGATAAGAAAACTGGAGTCCATTTTAGAGACTCCATGTACCTCAGCATATTAGAAGTGTGGTCAGTGTAATGGAGCACCAGGCACGTGTCTTCCAAAGCAGATCAGTCAGTTCTAGGTCATTTTAACCCATCTCCTTTGTTAATTGGTGTTTGTGGATTGGATTTCCATTTGCCCATTTCTCTGTGGGCTGTGAGAATGGCTGGTGTCTCAAGCCCATTTCAGTCTGTGTCTGCCTCTCTCTGTTCAACAATCCAGATGGTTTTTACCATAGACATTTCATAAAAGCCTAAACCAAATAAATACATGGTCCTGTGCCTTCACCTCCCTCGGGATTAAATATTCCCAGAGTGTTATTAAGGCTCATGTGTGTTCTCTTCTCTTAAACAGCAGCAGCAGTGAATGGCAAATTCACACAGATACCACTGCAGGCTTGAATGTACCAGTGCTTTAGAATCCTCTCCCCCTGTGGGGACCCTGCCCCAGTGTGCATCTCACAGCTGATGCAAGGGGCCAGTGTGTCAGCAAGAAAACCACTGCTCTGGAGCCTTGGCCAGGCTGGATGTGCAGCACATAATGTAAACAAGATCTTCTCTCCCTCCTCTGCATCCCCTTCCCACCACCAGGAACCAGCATTTACAAATGAGATGATTTGTAGCTACATCAGTGGAACTTTAAAACAAGCATTTCCTTGGTGGATTCATTTGAAATACCAAGTGGTTTTATAATGGGAAAAATTAACCAAGAGGTCTTACATTTCTTTTCTGTTGTTGTTTATAATCATGGTCGACAGAAACGTCATCTTGTAATACTTCGCCCACTTATCTTGCCACACGATTATTCATACCAGAAGTGGGGATGGGAGGAAAAGAAGCCTCAGTGATTATGTTTTGTAACCTCTTGCTATTTTTAAAAAGAGCATAATCCAGAACCAAACTGTATGGGTTTAACTCAGCCCAACGTCACCTCGTTGCCACTAGAACCTTTAGTAGTGCTCACAGGTTCTGTGTGTGTGATTGAAATAGCCTGGGAGCTGCTCTCAATTATTCTCCTGGGGAATTAATGGTGCAGGGCTCTGCCAGGCTTGCAGTGTTTTGCTGCCCTCTCCAGCCAAGTCGTCTGAGCTGGGAAGGGACTGAGCTGCTCCCCATCTTTTTCCTGGTGGTGAATTGTTTTGCATCAGCTTGGGCTGGAGATACAAGATCATCGGTTTAGCTGTAGGGGCAAATCTGAACAGTCCTTTTAAATGAAGGGTTAGAGAGGCACAGAGATGAAGTAGGAGATGAAGGCAACTCTTGTGGTAAATGTTGATGGGTGCAGCCACACGACCAGAGTTATCTGCTCACACAAAGAGTACGGGGAATAGTTTGCTGTCAAGGCTTAACAGCACACACAGGGGGTGACCTTAGACTTGAAAATTTGGGGTCTGATTCATCCATATGTTGCTCTGTTGGCTGCAATGCAGCCCAAATTCCAGTCTTGTTTTCCAGTGATTCCCTGCACCAACCAGTCCCTGAGGACGGAAGGGCTGTGGAAATCCATTTCTGAGCTACACAAAATGGTAGAAACCCAAAGGGAGGCAAAACGCCTTTCACCACAAACTTGGAATATGCTAATGGTGAATCAAGTCCTCAGTCTGCATTTTTTCATTCTGTGTCTCATTTAGGACTAATGACCAGGGTACTAATTAGTGCCTGTGGAAGAAAAGATCTCTAAATGCACACTTAACCACAAAAAAATAGATTAAGATTTCCCAAACAAATTTAAGAAAAGCCAACAAATATAAATCAATTGTTGGAAAGTTTAGCTAAGTTAATTGCGAATGACTTTGAAGTCAGTGTGTGTAAACAAACATATATACATAATTATTTACCACCATGTTATTTAGGAATTTGCATTTGACAAAACACCAGGCTATTCAAAACACATTTCTTCCACTTTACCATTGTTTATAAATATCTCCTAGAGTTCCCAGGACAAATAAACTGCCTATCACAGAATGATTATGTAACTGGATAACAGGGGGAGCACTCTGGTTAGAGGTAGGTGCAACATGGGGGAGGAACAAGTATGGGGAAATGAAGTCACACAGTTAATCAGTTTCAGACTCATTAATACAGCTCATTCCCATAAGTGTCTTTGCATTGAGAGTTTCTTCTTGTGGCTGCATTTACAGGCACAGGCAGCCTTCAAGCTTCAGCCTGTTGGGTACTCTCACCTAGTGAAGTCTGTCGTTTGGCTGAGCCAGCTGTCCTTGAGTGTTCAAGGAGAAGAATTTGTGTGCTTTGGTATCTCCCCCTGAGGGACGGTGGTGGGACTGTTCCCAGAACTTGAAGGGGTTTGTGTTGCCTCTGAAAATGGAATAATCTCTATTTTGCTGTGCTGTGAGGGTCATTTCAATGGGATTTGTTGCTTTATGCAAGCCAGCTTACACCTCTGCAGCTCTTGTGAGTGTACGGTCTCCCACTCAAGTAACTAATTAGTGTTTCTTGCTCCAGGCCACTCTGTGGTTCTGCAGTTCTTATACACCTGGCAATTATCAACAGCAGCATCCGGTTATCTGCAGTGGGGTTTAATGTCTCTTGTATGAATCTATTCTTAAATTACACCAACCAGCCACCCTGAAAGAAGAAATAAAACCAGTGCATTATCTGTATTCTGTGCAAAGGATGAAGTGTAATGTCTCCAGTGATACAGAACAGCCACTGGTCTGTCATGCTACTGCACCAGACAGACGTGATCGGAGCATCATTACTGGACAAGCAAGAAGGCAGAAGAAGGTAATTAAGGGAATCTGGAACAAATTCTCCCCATAGGAGCTGATGATGTGATGGTGACTTATGCCAGCAGAAAAGCTGGTCCACTGAAGCTCATATAAGATTTTGGGGTTATTGAGTTAAAAAACCACTGAAGGTATATTTTCACTTTCAACTGATAAGGACATGGATGCTTTAATTATCCTGCCTGGAGAGCTTGTTTGGAATAAATAGATAAGCTTCCACAAATCTAGAATTATATGTGATATGACTGACATCTTGCACTTGGCCTGGCTTGAATTGTGTTGTATTGGAGGGACAAAGCACCCAGAACCAATGACACAAGGGGAAAAGTTAGGACTCCCTTCTGGTTTCTACCACGGCTAGTTGGAGCTTGCCTTGTGTTTCAGCATTAAATACATTAGGATACAGGTGCTCAAATCTAATCCACCTGGATCCATGGTACTGGTCCTGGTTAAGTCTGTCCTGTTTCTGATTAGGATAAGCAAGATCAGAGAGCAATTCCTAGCAAAGAAATTCAAAAAGAGCTTTAGGGCCTGAAATCCAGTTTCTCTGTCCCCCAGGTTTCAGCTTCAGGGTAGGGCAGGATGAGAAGAACCAACAGCCTGGACTCAGGTCTGTCTTCCTGACACATCCTTTCAGTCCCAAAGCTATTCCAGCTTACATCAAATCAGCGCTCGTGCGTGCCCAGCTCGGGCTGTAAACAGCTGTCAGCTGCTGTCCTTCATCCCTGAAGGCACATTTTGCCAGAGTCTTCATTCCTCCAGCCAGTGCCACCCAGAATGAGTTGGTCATTTTTTTTCTCATGTTCAAGACTTCGCCTTGGAAAACTGTTCCAACCCGTTTTAATCCCCAGCTATGAAGGCCAGATGGGCCCCTGCATCCTCCTTCCAGGGAGCCTGGGTCTGCACAGCTCCAGGCGTGCAGCAGATTGTCGAGGATTTGCTTGTGCTCTGCTGGGAGAGGGAGAACTATTGGGGTGTAGAAAGAAAGGGCTAGCCTCAATAAACAACCTCGAACTGGTAGGTCACAGTTTTCCCACTCCTTCATGATTTCAGCACTTACTTTCTTCTCTTCTCTGGGACAAAACAAAAAGAACAACCAGCAGCTCATAAATTGATCATTTGAAAGGAAAAGGGGGAAGAAACAGTGAAATTCAAAAATGTGGATAGAGGCACTTGAAACACTATATTTCAAGCATTTTGAAATATCTTGCTTTGATTTAATAGTAAAAAGGAACTGAAATAATTACCATACCAAGAACTTTTTCAGGAAAAGAAATGCTTTAGCCTTTTTTTTCCCAAAGATTTCCAAATGAACATCCAACTGATGTCTTGCTTGGAAGGGACAGCTACATTTTATTGAGTCCATTGGTTATTTCTTTTCTGCCTCTGTGTTCTTAATGGTGAAGGAAAAATAGGTAGATCTGATGCCTGGGTGAGCAAATTCTCACAAACTTCTCCAGTTCAGAGGGATGAGTTAGTTTTCTTTTTCTTTCCAATGCTAATTCATGCATCATATGACAAGACACATCTGCTCAGTGACTAATATAAAGGGAATATCCCATGTGTGTAAGCGGCACAAGCCTGCCTCACACTCAACCTTTCTGAATTATTTTCGAGGGCTGGTTATGCAATAAATAAATGGGGACAAATTCATCCCAGGGAAGAACTCTTAGTCAACTTTGAAAGCAGCAATTTGGCTTGGAAAAATATCCAACATCAAAATAATAATGAGTGCATGTTACTGCTGACAGTCCCGGAGACAAGAATTCTCCGTGCGTCCAGAGCCAACTTCTCAAGTCCTCTCCTTCATTTCTGAGCTCTTACGTATGGAAAACCCTCAGCTGAGGGGGTGGAGGAAGGGAGTGGGAAGGGTTTGTAAGGCTAAGTGCCTCAAGATTTGGCTTTCAGGGAGCAGCCATGCCAAGCCCCAAAGAGAGCAGTGAGGACGTCGATGGCACCCTTGGCTGTTGGCCCCAGCACTAAGCCCGGGGATCCCACGGGGAAAGAGGAGGGTAAGAGAAGAGGGGCCATTGATGCTTTCATGCTGGCGAAGGTGCCAGCAAAACACCAGACATTTGCCTTTTGCAATCCATACGTTGGTTCTGTAGGACCTCCCTGTAGGCCACTACGCAGCCAGCTGAAGTGAGCGGCATTTGGTCTGTGCCATCTGGAGTTGTCAGTTGAGTGATGTAGAACTCAGGGAACGGTTTAATAAATAAATCCAGCCAGTAGCCCTAGCAGTCCTTGGAGCTTTGCAATACTTCAAAACAGTTGTGCAATAAAGGGGAAAATAAGAATGTATTGAAAAGGAGTATTTCATCAACTAGAGGCTGGGGAATAAATCAGAGAAAACCATGTACTGAGAGTAATATATCTCCTAGGTTTGGACAGGCTTTAGGATTTGTTTTCCTTTGTTTTTCTATTCACAAATTGTTCATCTGCAAATTGCGGTGCACAGCTTCGGATGATGTGTAACTGCATCACGCCGTTAAAGTTTATGAACCAGTGTCACCGGTGGAGCTCTGTTACTTCCACTAGCTGAAATGTTGGCCTTAAGTATGTTTTTATGACCTTTTTCATTATTCTTGATTGTTTGATGATGACAATATATTCCTTCCTTTATGTAAGTGACCCTCTATGTCTTTTGTTCTCCTTTTTGACAAATTAAGTTCAGAACAGAAGTAATTGCTGGCATAGCAGTTCTCTTGGGATAAGGGAGGGGAGGACTCCAGGGAGAGGGAACAGTTGTAGGAGCATAGAATCATAGAATCATTTTGTTTGGAAAAGACCTTTAAGAACATTGAGTCCAACCACTCACCCAGCGCTGCCAAGTCACCGCTGAACCATGTCCCTCAGCACCACGAGCAGGCTTAGCTCACAGCTGGATAATCTGCACATGAATCCCCATCCATTGCATGAGGAATTGGATCTATGGAGTCTGCCTCCACCATCTCATCCTCTGTGACACTGGTGACACAGGCATTCTGGGAACCCAGCGGGCACTAGGGCAGTGTTACTGGTGGTAACAGCAAAAGCAGAAGACAATTGTTTTGTCCTAGGAGAGTTTTAGAGCTGTGGAGGTTCTTTCCTCTTCCAAAGGTGAGACAAAAAGTTGAGCACTGAATAGTTGGCTCATTGCTTTGCTCAAGTAATTTTGGAAGGTCTGTATCTTCTCTTCCTGTAGGTGAGTTTTAATGTTCTAATCCGAGGGTTATTTTAACACCCAGCCCACCCTTCCCAGCTGAGCTCTTGCATATGATGACATTTAAATGCACTTTGTTTTAAATAATAGCCTGCTTTTCTGGACTTGTTTAGAAAGGAGATATTGTCCCTAGCTGAGCATTTCCCATTAAAACTTCTGGTTTTTAACAAACTGTTTCTAACAGCCTGCAATCAGCTCTAATGTTTGTCAACCACAAGCTGTAGATTAAGCAACTATTCCTGTGTCAGCCTTTGACTGAAGCTCTACAGCACTATGGGTTTATCCTGCTCCGATGCTCCTCTGAAGCACGCAGGCAGCCTTCACTGCATCAGTGGAAAGATGAGGGTAATATTGTGAATGGCAAGGTTCCAGTTCTTCATAGCTGAAGCTGTGGGATGATTGCCTTTTGTTTAAATGTCAGGGGATCATAGATGTCAGGGACAGAAATGGCCTTTTAGATCATCAAATCCACATCACAGCATGGAGGTCAGAGTAACACAGTGAGAGCAGCAGTGTTGTCCCGTTGGAGTTACTGAGGATGAGCAGCTCTGACATCCCAACCAAACCCCACTGATGGAGGGGCACACGGCGTGAAGCACTCACTGGACACATGTGGCTGTGTTTTACATTTCACGGTTAAAGTCACATGAACTATGTCAGGAATTTACGTGAAGCAACTTTGGAGGCCAAGCTAATCCAGTCCTTTAAAGTAAATGCAATGAACCACAACCTGGATATAAAATATTTCCCAATAGCTGTTATAATACAGCCAGCTGTACTTCGATTCACTTCCCCTGGTTAGCTCTTACGCTGAAAATAGCTTTAAGATTGATGTTACTGCTTGTGAAGGAAAGGACCACTTTTGGTACAAACCAGCCCAGCTCTATTGGCAGCAGCACAACATCCACTTCTGCCAGCCTTTATTTCTTTAATACCAATACTTCCATGTAACCTGGAATAGCTGTTACCTCTCTTTCCTTACCCTTGCTAACTACAAACCGAGAACACATCTATACCTTTATCTCTCTGGGCATTGCTCAAGCACAGTGATTGAAGAGTTTATTCTCTAGATTGTGAGGCTGAGGTTGCTTCAAGCAAATTAAGACCTGAAGCAGCACTGTGAGGATGCAAAGTTCTCCTGTCCCTCGTTCAGAGATGGTAAAAAGGAAGCAAGCAGAGTTTAGTTGACTCAGTTTGTGAATTCTCTTGCAGAGCAGGAAAGAAAAATTATTCTTCTGACACCTTACTTTACTCACCAGATTAACCTCTCTCTCTTTTGCTCTACATTTACTGCATTCTCTTTGGTTTTTTCCTTTAATTTTTTTCCACGGGTTAAATCTATCGGATTTTTTTTTTCATTTTGTGTTTTTTAAAAATGTGCTTTGGCAGGAGTTGTGATTTTTTGGTTAGTAATCCACTTATTTTGTGGTTTAGAAAATATCTCAAATAACAACTTGGACACGTTGTTGACTGTCATTGTTGGCCGCTCATGTGGCATGAGGAACACGCAAGGAAACACGTCCTTTCATGTTTAACCCCCCCTTTCCAAACAAGGGAAAAAAGATCTACTTCCTACCATCTGCACACCTTTTGGGTAGGAGGGGAGCTGCAAATTTCGTATGGAAATACTCACAGGTATGTAACCTTCACAGACAGATATAACCAGAAACATGTGCTTATCATTATGTCTTTATTTCTCTGTTTCTGTATTTCTGTAATGTAGGTTTTTATCTGTGTCTTCACAGCCAAACATAAAAAAATATACTTTTTTAACTGGAGCTATATCTGTTCCTATAAATATGTTCACCTGTTGTCTGCATTTTCATAGACTGTAGCTGCCACATAGCTCAAATACCAGTTAGATAAAAGCTCACTTTTTCTTCCTTCTTTTTTCTGTAAACTTATGAACTGATGGGAGCAATTTTCAGAACCTGTAGATTAAGTCAATATGCCTTTTTCTCAAGGGTGAGGAAAAGACACTGAACAAATAGCAGCTGTCTTGCAGTCAAATGCATACGATGGCCGTAGGATGTTTGGGGATGTCAAATTTCATTGGAAATAACAAGTTTATTTGCGGACGTTTCTTCGTGCTTGCGGTTACCAGAATAAAACTTGCCCTGAAGATGAAGGCTAACCCCTGGGAGAGCAGATGTATCACATAGTGGAAGTAAGCTTGTTGTGTATATTTATGGCATGTTCTATAGGTCCCAGATCTTGGCTCCCTCGTGCTGGACACTGCATAAACAATTTGTGAGAGCCTGACTCTTCTCCAAGGAGCCTAAACAGGCCAGGGACACAGACCGACGGAGGAAGAATTATCAGTTCCTTCCCACAAATAGCAAAACAGGCAGAGGATGAGGAAGTGGCTTGCCAAAAATCATGTACAGCTAGGGTGACAACCCAGATCCCTCCAGTCTTAACCCAGTGCTTTAAACCAGAGGAAATGGGTGCATATACCTCTATAAAGTAGAAGTTTGGAGTCTCAAACGGGTTTTCGGTCAACTCAGGTTATGGGCTTGGAGAGAACAGAATCTGAGTGGGGCAGAATGTGAGGGATGCAGAAGTAGTCAGGTTTTATCGGTCTGTTGGAAGAAAAAGAAGCCCAAATATTATTAATGGCAGCGTCATTGTTGAATGTTGCCTGACTGAAGACCACAGGACTCTAACCACACGTTCGAGCCGCTGTCTGCACAGGCCATTGCAAACGGTTCCACGGGAGGCATGCTGCCACCCGGCATTAGACCTCCTTCCCTTCCTCACTCCCTACCTACCATCAAAGCCATCATTCATGTTAACATGTAACAGGGCAACCTCAGGCTTGAGTTCGTTATGAAACCCTTGGAGTCGACCCAGCCTGGACAACCAACCTTCTGTCTAGCTGCTTCAGTGTACATTTTTATTGGGGAACCAGCATGGACTTCCTTCAAAGTGATTCCTAGGTCATCTTCCCCAGGCTGCGGTGACTGTCACAATCGCTCCTTGCTTTTCAACCACGTTCACTTACCAGCTGTCATCCAGAGACTAACAGATCTGGCTCCAGTCACCACACTCTGTGGTATATATCCGACGACTGGGGAGTCTAAACAGTTCAACCACCGTCTTGTTTAGAGGCTGTTCTGAATGATGGAAAACCATTATTACAGGCTTTACTAATTAGTTAGTTTAATTGCAGTGATGCTAACAAGGCTCAGGACTGCAGCGAGACAGCACTAGGCAGACACACAGTGAAATGTCTGTGCCTGGATCCTGATTAAATACTGTAAAACACCATTAATTAACTCTCACAAATAAATAGAGGGCTGGGATGCTTATAGGACATTTTAGGTTGGGTTGGACCTCAGTGTGGTTCCCCTTGCAGATCCTTGGCAGAGGTGGCAAACACCTCTTTAGTGGACTAAAGCTCTTCAGACTGAGAAAGAAGTCTTTCACACGGCCTTGAAGAAAATCTTCATGGATTTTCACTTAGGTGAAGTTAAGTTGGCTGAATTTGGTTCTTTCAAGTCTTCTCTGTATGGAAATTGGTTTTAATACCACCTTCTTGTAGATACAGCAAGCTTTGGGGCATATTTAGACATTAGGAAGAAATTTGTGGCTGTGAGGGTGGTGAGACCCTGGCCCAGGGTGCCCAGAGAAGCTGTGGCTGCCCCCTCCCTGGCAGTGTTCCAGGCCAGGTTGGATGGGGCTTGGAGCAACCTGGGCTGGTGGGAGGTGTCCCTGCCATGGCAGGGGGTGGGATGGGATGAGCTTTGAGGTCCCTTCCTACCCAAACCATTCCGTGGTTCTGTGATATTCAGGGTATGTTAAGCTGTTAAATAGTGGAAGTCCTGAGTGTTAGTTCTTCTATCAATGGCTGTTCTCTTCAGAAACATAATGAGAGGGCACTAAGCAATGTTTTTACTTGAAAGTCCTCGCTTGTTCCTTCGGATGGAAAGCTGGGAGAAGCCACAGGGAAGTAAGAAGTGTCTGTGATATAAAACTTCCTGTGATTCCCAGAAATTAATAGGTCACTGATGCAGCTCACAGTAGTCCTTATGCCAGCAAGTAGAAATAAAATACTGAAAGTGTCAGGAAGATGTTCATCAAATACTGTACAAACAAAAAATTAAAAAAAAAAAAATTAAAAAAGAAAAAAGGCTCAAGGGCAATATTTGGACTATATTACTTGGACTATAATATTTGGATGCCTATTGGGTGTCTTAAAATACATTGTACAAAATGTTTTGGGTTAAATTCAGCACTGAGAGTGCCTGAGGTGTAGCACAGCATCTGGTGGGACACTCTGAAGTCAAGTTAGCTATTGCACTGCAGAGAGGCACCTCCAGCTTGTGCAGAAGTTCAAACAAATATTGCTTTTAAAGTCATTTATTGTAGAGGGATGTTGGGGAGAAAGGGAGAGGTAACTGGAAGTGACTAAAAAGCCAGAGCTTAGAACTTCTGACATGGAGCTGGATGACCACACCACCGTAATATCCTTTTTTTCCATGTAAATAACATCTGATGATGAAGGCAGTGGAATTTTACAGTGGTTTGTAAGCAAAGTAGATTTTCAGGTTCAGTAACGTTGCAGATCAGTAGTTGCTGTTTCCAGTTCCCAGGTTAATTTTATGGAATATTTTGCGTTGTGCCAGGCTCTAATTAATTCCAAATGGTTTTTGCTTTCCCTTATTTTTTTTCCCCCTTTTGCATGTTACTGTCTCACAAAGGAACTAAACTCTCAATTTTCTCTAAGACCGGTAATTATATGCATAAGTGATGAGAAATCTCCAGCATTTTTTCTGCAAACCAATTACAGGCATTTAGGATAAGGATAATACACTTCCTTAAAAATACGTTAAAAGCTCATTTAAACAAAGGTAAATGAAATAACATGGCTAAGCTAGTAAAGAGAAATGTCAAGGTACAGTTTCAGAGGACAAAAGAACCTTCTGGGTTTTTACACAATATTTTCAGACTGTGGTTTCTAACGTATCTCAAGGAATTGTGACATTTTTTCAAAGCAAACTGTTCCTGGTACATCAGGTCGTGGTACTGAATGTCAGTCTGCTGGCAAAGTGCCTTGGCTGAAGCACTTTGTAGTTTTAGGGTACGCTCTTCGCGTTTGTTTTTTGTAAGAATTCTTGGGATAAAAATCAGCCTGATAAGAGACACTTTCTACAACGCAACATGGAGTTTTCAACAGCTTTAGCTGGCCCTTAACCTCGTGCAGGCAGTGCCAGAAGAAGCCTGAAGCCTCCGCGTAGATGAACCTGCTCCCTTTGGCACCGAGAGGGGGAATGGAAGTGGAGATTAGTTTGTGTAGACGGAAAGATTTGCTCTGGCATCTCTGTGGGTCTGCTGAGAACAGCCCAGATCACTACAAAATAATGTGAAATATTGTTTATTTCCTTATACCTTCTAGACAATGAAAAGTGTTTGCTTTTAAATCCTTGAGTAAAAGATCTGAAGTGTTGGGATTTGGAGCACAACCACGTAGTCCTCTCGCATATCACACTGAGCAGTAACTCACTCAGGTTTTACCAGTGACTTGACTTGCTTCTCCATCGCTTCACATCGTACAAAGCCATTGCTGCTCGTGAAAACTGCTGCCTTACAGTTAGAGCAGAAACTGAGTCATAGAATTAGAGTAGAAGTCATGAACACAGTGTTCTGACGACGTATTTCCTGCCAGAGGTTAACGACGGGGCACTGACCTACCTGCCCAAAACTGCATTCACGCTGCAAGGTAGAAGAAATCAGAATTCACCATCATGGGCAGCTTTGCTCCACGGTGAGAACTGAAGGTTCAATTAAGTTTGTGGTCACAGAGATGCCATCAGTCTCTAATCACATCCTGCTTTGACGCTAAATGGGTTTTGTTTTCCAGTTCTGGGAGCTATGCACTCAAATCCCTTAGATTAGGCACGTTGTTGGGTTGTGTATCCCTTGAATGTTTGTATAGAAAGCTGCTTTTTGATGAAAAAATAATAATAGTAATGATAATACCTGGATCTTAGATAGTGCTTCCTGCAAGTACTTCGCAAAGTGATTGATATTGCATTTAAAGTCCTTAAACCTTAAAAAAACTTTTTAAAATTGCTGCTATAGACCTTTGTTCTTCAGGGCCACTGTGCACACAGTGAGAAGGGGCAGGTTTATGCTGCAGCAAGAGTGACCCCAGTTAAGTACTAGGAAAAACATCCTAGCAATAAAGATAAAAAGTTTTCAGAAGAGCTTAAACTTCACATAAGTTCACAAAGCATTTATTGCTTTTCAAGAGCAATTTCCAGCCCAAGCAAATCTTTATGAACAGGCTTAACAAAGTGGTTTTGGGAATGACATGGGCAAAACTGCTTCTGTCTTGGAAGAGGGTAGTGGATGTTGACCTGGAGTTCCCTTCTGACTCTGCTTCTATGAATATCCCCACTTCATACATGGGAAATGAAGACAGAGAGCAGTGAAAGGCCATATCCAACGTCACAAAGCCGAACTGCAAGTGGAACTTAGGTCTGCTCTCTGTGGGGGCAAGCAAAAAAGAAGGGAAACAACAACAAAAAATGAAAAGTAAATAATGGATTCATTACAGGCTTTCCCTGCCTCTAAATTCTAGACTCCCCTGCATTTATTCTGATGTATTTGAAAGGAATCTTTACCTGCAGTTCAAGAGCAGACCAATTTATCCAGACTAACTTATCTTCTGTTCTAGCCCCTCAAAATCTCCTTGTACGGAGCAGAAGAGCCATGTACAGCCAGAGGAATGCTTCTTTCTGGGCCATCTCACCCCTACTTGCTTGCTGGACAGTGGGCAGCATCTGTGCAGCACCAGGCCATGCCACCTTCAGGCAATTTTTGCACAGTGATAGCAGAAAGGAGCTGCTTAAATGTAAGAAATGATTTGGCCAATGCAGTTTTTCCCAAGCCAATAAAATTTATTTGATTCTTTATGAGGTTTTAAGCCACTTCTGAAAAATAATTGAAAATGCAAAACTTATACACTGAGCAGTGAAGAACTGAGAGGGAATATTGGTCCTTGCAGTCTCAGTGGTTACGACTCATTTTATAATAATTGCAGCCCAAGATAAAAACCGATTGCAACAGCAAATTTTGTTCAAGAACACTGTTCTCATTCTGAGGTTACAGTCACTGTCCTCCTCCAATTTTAGCATCCTTTGGTATTCAAGAACTTGAAATTGAGACAAATGCTGCTGGTTTTGAGTGAGGTTTTGGCCATTAATCACCAGGGATGCTGGTGAGATTCTCAGCTCAGATGATGAGTTAGAGGCTGTCCCTCCATTACCTTCCTTACGTATCCAAGCCTGGTGTTAGCGTGCAGCTTATCAAGGGTTTATGGAGATAACAGCTAAACCTCCTTCGCACTGAATCCAAAATTCTGTTGAATTTGGAGGGCAAGGCAAGGGGATATTGAGTGCAATTAGCCTGGGGATGAAATTCCTACTGAGAGAAGTCTGACTGAAACCCCAGATCTGTGCACCCCTGAATGTAGAGGGCAAAGTGAAAAGCCCGGTCTCCTAACCTGGCTCCGGTTTCAAATCTGACAGCTGTACCCCACCCATGTAATGTGCTAAACCAGAGAAGTCCAGGCTTTGGGACTGGTAAAAAAAATGCTTTTTGAATTTTTCTTCTCTCATTTTCTTGTAGGAACTTGAGTTTTCAAACTAAATTGAAAACATGCACGGAAAGCATGTTTGCCTCAATTTTTTCATCTTTCCACCAGAAAACAGCAAATCCAGTTTTATCTGCAAACAAACAGCATCAACTTTTTTTTTTGTGAAAAAATAATAATCACAAACTGGAAAATAACCAGGTTTTGATGCAAAGTCATAATTTTCCATGGGAAAACCTCCAAATTCCATTGAAGGGCATGTCGACATCCTAGATGAATAAAACAGATACAGGCGAGCTTCAAACTAGCTCACTCCAGTACAATTAAGAGTCCAGTGCTGGCAGTGGGAACTCAACATAGACCACTCTACCCACTTCTCCAACAGAAATCAGCTGCATGCACAAGCTCATATTAATGCCATGTTGGACAATGGCTCTCAGCCATTTTTTCCTTTGCCTCTGGCCAATATCTTCAGAAAAAACATTAATGAACTCAGTAATAAAATTAGTTAATCATGTCCCATTCCATCTTCAGTACCAGATGTTGTATGGAGTTGGAAGGGGAACACTGCCAGTGAAGAAAACTTATGGTTTTCACCCTGTTGGGGAGTTTTATTCTGCACCTGATCTCTTCTCTGCAGCTTCTTCAGTGCAGAGAAGCTGCAGAAGAAATGAAGCACTGGTTTTGCTTGCTTTGGGGAATCTGAACCTGGCTGATTCGCAGACCCTCAGGTGGGAAGTGTGCGAGGAGGGATGAGAGGGGGCCCAGATCTCCACCACTTCCCACTGCTTAACAACAAAGTGGGATTTTCCCTGCACAGGAAATTGGATCTCGGTCTTTAGAAGCAAGACAGTCTAGAGAGCAATTGCCTCCCCCTGGCCAGACACATGCCAGTAAGTGTTGGCATTAGGCACAAAGAGAAAAGGACGAGAGATTTTCCTATTGACCTTTGCAGGCTTAAAAAAAAGGGCTCCCATTGGTAATGCTAAAGGCAACATACATTATTGTTCAAAAGAGAAGTCCCTCTAGCAAGTTCCTGATGGATAATAGTGGTGTTTACTTAAGGAAACTGGGTAATCACAAAGGTTATTTTTTATTGGGTGCCATCCTTTTTAGCATCCCCGTCCACAACCGACGTCAATGTGTGTCATTAACAATGACTTGTAAAAGGATACAGCAGTTGCTAAGGAAACCTCTGTTGCACAGGAGCTAAACAAATAACAGCAAATTAAGCAGGGAGCAGAGGCCACGAGGGGCCTGATTCTGCAAACCTTTACCCACGCAGGCAGCCCCAGGCTGGGAAACTGCTCTCTGCACTTCGCTAGGAGATGCTCAGCCCCTACATGAGGAAAAGTCTGGAGGTGCGGGTTGCTTGTCAGACACTCCTCAAACTTTTATGCATTTACTAGAGCAGATCAAAGGCAGCCTACAGTAGAAATAGCACTGAGCTATTTCTGGCCTCTGAGCATAATTAATTGTCATTTGAAAGCATTCGTGTAATCTTTGTTGTGATAATAATTTCACTGGGAGATGCTAACAGGAAACATCAACGTACATGGCCTTCAATCCTCCACTAAGCTCCAGGAAGTGTGTAGCAGATTAGACACCTCTAAGCAGTGATGAGATGTGTCTTTAGGACCTGCCCAGATATGTCTCTGTGCTTCAAAGAGTCTGAGAGGTATTTCAGGGAAGGTTGTTCTTGGTGGTAGTGGTTGCTGCTTTGACTTGAGTCAATAGAACCCCTGTTTCCAAAGAAAGCCACCCCAGCTTTTCAGGAGTTCTGTAGAGCTGCTTTGAAATCCTTTTGCCTGGGAAAAAGAAACAAGAATATTAGTTCAGCAGAGACTTTTCTCCATGCAAAATCCTACCTTTGCAGGGGATGGATGGTTTTCACTTTGGTGATTGGACAAGATCAGCCATGAGAGTCGGGCACGCAGGCGTGTGGCAGCTCCTGCTGGAGAAGGCTCTGCAGCATCTCCAGGTCACTCATCACACGCCACAGAAGAGCCCCAACAGCCTGCAACAAATGCAGAGATTGGAACAAAAAGCAGAAAATGATCCCTTGAAATGAGGAGATCAGATAGGACAGTGTAGCCCTGTAGTGGCAGATATTTGTTACCTGCATCCAGGTAAAAATAACAGAGTCTTCTGACTGCTGGAATTTAACACTGAGAGGCATTTCAATACAAGAACCCCACAGAGTTTCTGACAGTGAGGAACAACCTCACTCCAGTCAAGGGAGTTAAAGCGTTTTATTGACGTTGTGATTTTAAACTAGTTTAGTTAAAGGGTTGCAAATTGCTGAGCAAACATTGATTCTTCGACTCAATTGGATTTGTTGCAGTTCAGCTCAAGCCAGGAGCAGAGTATTCAGTGCTGGGCTAAGGCACTGCAACCAAAATAACAGTGACCACGGTGATTTTGTACCGGTTTAAGCTCAACAGTGTGAAAGTCTGTAAGCAGGCAGGGAGATCTTTAAGAGGAAAGGAGTCCCTTGCATACACATTTCCACTGAACCCAGGACAATGGGACCAGGATTGCAGGGTGTTACCATGATACAAATGAGACACAGCATTAAGAAAAACAAGTGTTACCATAGGAACAGCTGATAAATGGGCACATACAAAAAAATTGCCCTTAATTTGCTTGTTTAAATGGGAGGGGAACTATTTTGATCCTGCTTAATTGCAGCTGACCCTACTTAATTGCATTTTCTTCTACCAAGTCCAGTGTAGTGTCACAGAGCTACGGGATTAAACTGCAGTGATTTGTAATCTGAGGTCCTGCCACTGGGAAACTGAGGCAAGGACAGCTGACTGTGCTACCCCCCAATCAATTTATCCTTGCCTGAGTTTCACAGATCCAGAAGAGTGACTGAATAGCAGGGAAATTAAAATTAAAAACAAAACATACATGGGGAAACAATCATTTTCTCACCTGCTTTGCTTGAGCAGGGATAAGATCAGGTCCTACAGTTGCAAAGAAGGGGGCTGCCTTTTCCTTTTTGTCCTTTGCCAGGTGCTAATGCTGATTTTAAGGTCGCAGGGAGAAGAGCTCCACATCAGCAAAGCGGAAAACCAGCAGCTCAGTGTGGAGAATCGGAAACCTGATTTGAATAAGAGTAACCAGACTGTAGGAACTTTAAATAGAATGGCAACTAATGTAATTAAAATGAAAAGGTTCAAAGCACATTAAAGGGCATTAATATGCAATAAGGAAATTCTTGACTCGCTGTATCTCCACATGCACAGTCCTGAAGGTGAAAGGAGCAGTGCCCATCAAAGCTGTTCTGGGGAGGGCACTGGGTCCAGTGCAGGAGAGAGGTTCTGTGGCAAAGCCTCCTGTGGAAAGTCTGGGTATTTTGGAGATGTAACATGACAGAGGCTTGATGGCAGCTCAGGGCGTGGAGCAGATTCACACTGGAGGGAAACAAACCTTCATCTTCCAGCGTGGTGCACGTGAGCAAAGCCCTTCACTGCCTGGAGCTCTGCCAAGGTAACGGAATGGACGGACCCGAGGAAGGGCCCGGCTGGTCCAGTCGTCCATCGCTCTCCTGAGCTCCCCCCTGGAGCAGCTGCTTTGGAAGATGCTGTTCTGCAGTGAGCAGCTCTGACATAACCCACCTTCAGGGACCTTCCTTCCCAGACACCCTGTTAGACGTTAGCTTAAGTCCTTATAACAGATTATACCCCTAAACATAGCTCTATTTCAGCAGCACATTGTTTTATTTCAGCAGCAGAAATGGAGGTGACATTTTTTTGGACTGTGAAACAGCATTAATAGCATCACCATCCTAACGTTTTTTTCAAAGCTTTAAAATACTAAATAAAAAATCCCCACTACGTGTTATCCTTTCTACACTGAGAGGATTAAAACCAGCTAGTCAACACAAGCCCTCTGTGTCCTAATTAACTCCTTTTCTTGTAGCTTTAAACGATCCATTTAAGCTCCCTGCATAAATACATATTTCACTTAATGGAACTGGAATTTTGCCATGGATACCCCTCAAAGCAGGATTACACCTCTGGGCATCAAAGTAGCTGGGTGAATGTAAACTTTGTGATTTAAACTCCACAAAGGTAGCAAGCAGTGCTTAGAAGAGGAGCAGAAAAAAGAGGAGCTGGTAGATGGGAAATTCTCCCTGTAGGGACAGAGATATTTCTTCGTGGAGGTGTCGTAGTCACCTCTGGATGGGGAGGTGCTCGCTCATACCTGCACATCAGCTCCAAATAGCCACAGAGGAACTATGTGGTGACCAGACTGCGGTTCAGACAGTGTCTCCCACCTACTGGCATAGGACAGATCCCCCAAGTTAAAGACTTCTGTTTCTCTTGTGTGGTGACAATGCAGCCTGTCCTCCTGCAGGAATCCTCATGTCCCTCCTCAGGCTCTTGTCTGTTAGACAGGTTTTTGGACCTTGCACTCATCAAGAGTTGTGTTGGTGTTTTAACTCTGAGATGCAGTGTGCTACCTGTCTGGTTTAGCTCTGAGGACATAATTCTCCTTCTCGAATTTTAAAGGAGTGAAGCTGGCTGTGTACTCCTTAAATATTTGATTTCTGTGATCTGCTTTGTTACCTTTTGAAAGGAGATGTTACAAACCCCAAACACTGTTTCCAGGCTTGGTGGAAGTGGTTTCCCACCAAGATAAATAGATGTGAGAATAGAAAACATACACCCATTCTAGTTCCATCCTAGGTGTCTCTTTTGTTGCAGCGTAAAAGAACTCCAGTTTTAACCCTGTGTAATACAAGGTGATCCTCCTAGGGATAAGATTTAGGCAGGAACCATAAGAGTCCATCCACAGCTTCTTAAAAATAATAGCCCTCATAGCTGAGTTCTCTGCTCTGGGGCTGCAAGTGCCTTTGCAGTCCCTGTGGGACAGCAGGATGGCATTTCTCAAACTAGAAAATATTTTCTTGGTACAGCAGGGAAATTTCTCCCTCCTCTTCCTCGTGGTTTTCGCTCCTTCACGGGGGTCTCACTGATTCTGGACGGGACAGGGGAGATGGAGAGGTCATCCTCAGTGAGGGGGGAGAGGGACCCAGGCACGGTGTCAGGAGTAGGAGAAATGAGGGATGTGTCTCAGCTTTAATTAATGACAGTGAATCAGCAAAGATGGGCACTCTTTGGGTGATGTACGTCCATGGAGCCAAGTCAGCGACTGGGCCCACAGGCAGGACACCCCATACACTGCTGGTGCTGCTGGATCTGCCTCTGGCCCTCTGCAGAGTTTTTAGCAGGAAAACTGATTTTCTGCTTCTCTCAGCTTGCCTGCTAAAGCACAGGGGTTTCTCCTGTTTTATTCTGTAACTTCATTGTCTTGAAGCAAGAGATGAATCCCAATGATTTCCATTCTCCTCCCAGCTCTATTTGCTATTCTGTTAAGGAAAGCCAAAACCCAAACACAACCCAGATGCTAATGTGAATTCTAGGGGCTCTGGTAGGATTCAGTATTATCATTTTTAGCTGGGAAACCAGAATATTCTGAATCCAGTGGTGGAAATGTAACCAAAACCATTTCCAAAGGGAGGCACAGTGATGCTAAAAGAGTGGATAACTAGGAAGCTTTTATAATTGCATCAATTACAGATATAACCACAGCCCATTTTGCATTCCAAAGGAAGTGAAATGGATGCTCTGGGTTCGAATATCCTCACATACTGGTGTTATCTGAAAGAAACCTTTGGCCCTGAAGGCTTTACAAAAGTGTCTTCTGGATTTGTCAGAGCATGAAATGAAGTCCCTGCTGATTCTAAGCAAATCTTTCATAGCCCAGCATGTAAGGGTATGACATCAGTTGCTCTGAAAATGAAGATGACACCAGACTTGTCAGTGCCATGTAAAGGAATGACCTTCTGGGTTTCACAGAAACTACTGAGATTTCAAAGGGAATGTATTTGCTTCTAATTAGAAGCCTAGACCAGAAGTGGGAAACTTATGCAACATGGTAATTAAACCAAATTCCTCTCAGTCCCTGTGTGCCTTATGTCCCATCAGGCAGGAGCAGTGTTTTTAACCACTTTAACCAGCAGTGTTTGTCAGCCAGGGTCTCGTGGTGGGTAACACCTTGAGAGCCAGCGGGTCTGTGCTCGTTCGTGCCAGCTGACAACATCTCTAGGTGACACCAGAGGGTGAAATACCAAGGCTGGAACAGAAAGCAAGGCAGAAAATATCAGTGGCAGAGAAAAAATTGGAATATTAAGACTTAATTGTGACACATAAATAATATGTCATTAAGCTAGAAACACTCAAGGTCAGGTGCAACCTGATCTAGTTGGAGATGTCCCTGCTCACTGCAGGGGGGCTGGACCAGGTGACCTTTAAAGGTCCCTTCCAGCCCAAACCATTCTGTGATTCTACACTTACAAGGTCTCTGTATCGAATCCTCAGTGGGACTCAAGCACTTGCACAAACTCAGGGTGCTGCTCATCAGGTGGCAAATAGGTTCATGAGGCTCAGATTTTTTTAAGTGTGATACAATTGTGCCTTGAGTTAGCCCACTCCCTTCCAATGACCTTTCTCGCAGCATATTTTGGATATTAAGAAGAGCTGGATCTGGGGCAGAGCAGTTCATCCCTCAAGCCAGGAAGCTGAGATGCAGCCAACTCAGGGGAACTTTTTTTGTTGTTTTTTTCTTGGGTTTGTTTTGGGTTTTTTTTGGACTGTGCATGTTGCCAAAAGATTAGAAATGACAATCATCGACGAGAACGAGAGCCAGGGTAGGACAGGGCTGCCTGCAATAACAGAGGGAGCCCCTCTGGCAGCGCTGGAAACGCTCCTCCAGGGTTCACAGAGGCCAAGGGGTTCTCAACCCTTTTCATAGGGTGGATGATGTTTTAATTCTGAGATTCTCTGCTGAGAACACGATCCCACGGACCCCACCTCTCCTCTCACTGGAAAGAGAGAGAGCTGCAGCAGTTGCTTACATGGGAAGTGACGGTAATGGGAGCGAATTGAATGTAGCTTTAGCTGCCTTTAAATGATTTAACAGCTGGATATAAGGAGATGTGACTGCCACTAAAGTTGTTCCATTGATTTTAGGAGCTGGGCTGGCTTCTGAGCAATTGAGCCAATTTAAGAGACTATATATGGCCTCTGTGGGAACCCCAGATATGAGCCCCAATTTTGGACACTTATCTCCTGAGGGCCCCTTTGGAAAAGGGAGGTACAGCCAGCCCCTCCACACACCCAGGGAAGTGGGGGTGATTGTAAGGTGCCTTCAATGACACCATGACATTTGTCATGTTCACACTTTTCTTTAGTTTGAACTTCTGGGGAGACCTTCTGGCAGAAACACCACTGCAGACTTTCTGTAGCACCAGAGGCCACAGCGAAACAGGATGGTGGTCAAGGGAGCCTTTTGCTCTAACCATGGCCCTTTTTACATAAACTAGGAAATCCCAAACTGCCTGAAACTCTCCGTGTTCATAGGCACTTCAAGCAGGTTGAGCTTTCAACCAAAGGCCTGAGAAAAACATGTGCATGCCCAAAATAAATTGGGTGTTCCTTGGGGCAAGAAGTTTTGAAAGAATTAGTAGTTAATGAGTTCAGTAGACACACTTCTGGAACAATTGTACGCAAAAGCATCCTACAGTGGGAAAAAGCCATGAAACTGCACTTCACACAGAAATCTGGCTTCTTCCTTCGGTGAAATATCTTTGCATTTCTTGCATTTCTCTCTTACAAGTGTTTCAGCTCTGTCCCTTCCTTCTGGTGAGGGTAATCACAGAGTTTTGTGTTATGCTTCAGACATCTTGGTCCTTATCTCAACTTTGCATTATGGGCCTTGTTTATGAGCTGTCTGGTGAGGATCTGTGAATCAATGGAGCATTGTTCAATAAATAATAAAAGCCAGACACAGCTAGGTTTCTTTTTATATGAGGCTTTTTCCATAGGAGGTAATATATAAAAATTTCTGATGTGTAAGAATATGGTTTCTTCCTCTATAAGATATAATTTAAACTCATCAAATTAATTACCACTTTGACATACCATCACTTGCAGTAATTTATAACATCACACGTGAAACCTAAAGTTGCTTCGTAAGGTGGGACCTTGTTGTGATTTAGATTCTTTTATTATGCTGGAGGAAGCTGTAATTAATTTCTGTCAGTGTGATATATAAGTGGCACTTTGCTTCATGTTTAATACAAAAGAATTAAACAGGCCTTTCTGGCCCACCTCACTTGTGTTGGAGAGTCAAGATTTGTCGTGTGTCTTTCATCCTGCTCTGAGTTTATCAGATGTAAAAAGCCTACACAGTGGTCAGGGTTAATGTAGCAGATGTTCAGATTTTATTCGTAGTTGTGCAAGACCCAGAGCAGATAGTCCTGCTCTGTAATCACTCTGTTGTCTTCTGGTCAGGAACACTTGGTTTCATCATCACTGAAAACACAGTTGTTGGAACCAGAGGTACGTGGAAGGTGTTTCATGATAAAGAGAATCAAACCTAATCTTTCCAAAATCCTGTCACTCAGCAGTGCAAGTGGTGACAAACCTGTTTGCTCTTCTTGTTCCAGGCAATTCCCAGTTTTTAAATGAAATAAGTCTCTTTTTGAATCAAAGTACAAAACTGCAGCCTGTGCTCTGGTGTTACTGCTTCTTCTGTACTTCCCTCTCAGCCGGTACCCACTGCACATATCCATCAGCTTCAGCCTCTTCGTTAGGGCATCTGTTTGAAAGATATAGTGATCAGGTATGAAAAAAGGCTTAAGATAACATGGTGTCATCTCCTGGAATATGAGACAAATGATATTAGTAATGAGATGTTCCATAGATCATCTTTATCTTCACAGCTGGATGGGACTCAAAGGAGCTGGGTCAAAAAGACAAGTACGTGTCTTCACCTTTGCATTACTCCAAATGCCTAAGGCCAGACTGCAGCTTCACCTGACACAGCTTTCATCATGTTGCCTTGCAGAGCTCGTTTTGTTAGAAATACTCTTACAGCTCTACAGCATTGCTGCTCCTTGTTGCAAACAATGATATGTCATTGGACTCCTCCTTTGTCTGCCAAGACACTCTGGTTATGTCTGAATTTTATTGGCAATAGAAAGCTCAGGAGTCTGTCTGTGCTGGCAGTTTGTCTTGCTGTAACTCTGTGTGTCCTTTTTATGTTAAGGAGGAGCTAAACTGAGCATACCTGCAGGAGGACATGATGTGACAACGCGCAGTCCAGCTACTCACAACTGCAAAGAGGATTTGGGGACCTGTGCAGAGGTGTTGCTGAGGTTTTTCTGCTCAGGAATAGCAGCTGAACCACCCCAGAGCCTGATCTGAAGGTGAGCAGCAGGTAAGCAATGAGGCTGGGGAGCAAGTTTGACCTCAAGGCTGTCTTGGAGGCAATTCCAGGCATCAGAATGTTCATAGCCTTAGTCTGGGTGATGTGAGGACAGATATGGCTGAAGCCTGGTGTGTCTGTAAATCCACGTGGCAGAAAAACCCCACCTGGAGCTTTGGGTTGTTATTTTCATTAAAACAAGCTCTTTCAAGGATGTGCTGGACTCTTAAGGTTAAGGTGGGAAACAGACTTAAGGAGCTGGTTAAGAAAACCACCGTGTCCTAACCCAAAGAGCAGTGAAATCCGGGGAGTGATTCCTCTTCATTCCAGTGGGGTTTGGATCTGGCCATGGCTGGGAGAGAAGTGGAGAGTAAACACAAATGAGAAGTGGACAACCAAGTATGTAACTTCTGGTTGTGACTGACCAGTGAAGAAGTCCTCTGTTTGTCCGGGGCGTTCAGTGGCTGGATCCACACATCCAGTCTTGTTTAGATTGCTCTCACAGGAAGGCAACTGCATATTTGTGGCAGGCTTTAGTTGGGAAAACTTCAGTCAAGCCTGTAAGTGTCTATTCTGCTCTACCACCATCACCACCAAAACCCATCTGGTATTTTAACAAGCTCACACTGCAGATTTCCATATCTCCAGAATAAAATTGCATCCATAGGGAGGGGATGGAGGAGGCAAAGGAGTCTCAAACCAAAGCATTTGGGAAACCACAAAAAGGAGGCTCTGTGGCTAACATCTGTCTACTCAGCCCAAGGTGGACACCCTGGAGTAGAAGTCTTGCTCGAAGTGCAGAGATTGGAAACAGCCTGTAGTGGCAGCTTCCCCACAGGCTCTGCCAATGACAGAGAGCAGCCCCTGTTTCCACCACTGCACCAAGGAGGACTGGGTTGCCTGGTGAGGTGCTGAGCACTTCAATGTGCTTGAGCACCAGGATGGATCGAGGACAGGGACCAAGTTGCCAAATGGGGCTTCCAGGTCCTGCAAGGGAAAGCCAGGGGAGATTCTCATCACACCTCTGGTCTAACGCAGAGCCAGCTGAAGTCAGTGGGCTTCAGTGCGTGAGGCCTGGACCACAGCAGGCTTTGAACTGCATTTCCAGAAGGATTTGAAGTGTAGCTCTAATGATTTCAGCATTGCATCTTCCTAAATGAGTAGAAAATCAGGCCTAATGATGGAAACTTTCCTAAGCAACTTGATACTCCAGAACCTCCTAAACACAGAGGTAGAGGGATAATAATGGTAATTAAATAAGAGCCATCCTAAAGGCAAGAGCCAAACTGTTACCAGTTTCATGCAGTCCTTTCTGCCTGCTGCTCACCCTGAATGCCTGCAGTTCTTTTTAGAAAGGGAACGTAACTGGAAAGTACCCTTTTTTGGGGTGATCACATGAAACATCTGCAAAGGAATGTGGAAATTTTGGGGGTGTGTTACACACTCCAAGTTCTAGATAAGTTGCTTAAATAAAGAGAGACTTCATGAGAGGAGGGCACTAAGGTACAGCTGAGATGGGCCACCTCTGAGGGCTCTCTGAGAGCCACACAGTGCCTGCAGCACGTGGGAAATGGCTCTGTTCCGGAACGGTAGGAGATTGCTGGAGGGCTGGAGCACCTCTCCTGTGAAGACAGGCTGAGAGAGTTGGGGGTGTTCAGCCTGGAGGAGAGAGGCTCCGGGGGAGACCTTAGGGCACCTTCCAGGACCTTAAGGGCCCTGCAAGAAAGCTGGGGAAGGACTTTTGACAAGGGCATGGAGTGATAGGATGAGGGGTGACGGTTTCAAACTGAAAGAGGGTGGATTTAAATAAGATCTTATGCAGGAATTCTTGACTGCGAGGACGGTGAGACCCTGGCCCAGGGTGCCCAGAGAAGCTGTGGCTGCCCCCTCCCTGGCAGTGTTCCAGGCCAGGTTGGATGGGGCTTGGAGCACCCTGGGCTGGTGGGAGGTGTCCCTGCCATGGCAGGGGGGTTGGGACGAGATGAGCTCTGAGGTCCCTTCCAACCCAAACCATTCTCTGATTCTCTGATGCTATGGCTCCAAGAAGCACTCTCATGCTTCTCTGTCTCATCCAGGGCTGTATGTTTAACTGATCAACCTTCATTAAGTATTTTGAGATCCTCAGAGTTACACAGCAGTATCTTATTTACATTCTCACTAGGGAAAGTAGAGAAAGTGAGGGAAGAAAAGAGAGTGTGAAAGACAGTGTCAAAATGAGAGGAAAGGAGGTTCTTTGCAGAATGTTTTCTCAGGTGGAAGAAAGAATAAGACGGTTTCTAGCCAAAGACATCAAAGGCAGGGAGCCCCCTCCCCAGGCTGCCGGGCTGGCCAGGGTTGGTTCGCTTGGCTCAGGGCTGAGAGTGACTCAGAGTGACGGGGAGCGGTGTTTTTCATGGGTAATCCGGAATGGGTAGGAGCTTTTGTTTGGGAACCTTTGCAACTCCCTCAGTGAGTTCACCCCAGTGAGGTCAGTGGGTAAAGCATATTGGAGACAGGTGAAGAAATCACCCTGGCTTTTTAACACTTGTGTTTTTCTGTGCTCCTTTGGTGCTGCCTGGATTAGTCTGGTGCTGGGTCTGGTCTCAGCGTGGTCCTCTTGCCAGCGTGATGCTGAAGGCACTCAAATGGCCTGGTGGTTACAGCACTGGTCAGTCCAGGACCCTTTTCTTCCACAGACATCCTGCACGACTGCTTCCATCCTAGAACCCCCTTGCCAAATGGCTGCACCTGCAGTGTCCCTGGAGAAGTGACTTGCCTGGGTGTCTGCAGTCCCCAGCCTCGTGCTGATTTCCCAGAGCCTTCCTAAGTTATTAAGAACAAATAATAAATCACAGCGTGTTGCTCAACAGTTACATCCTGCAAATGTAGATGGTTAGGAAGAGAATTCCTCTCCCACATGCAACAGAGCAAGATTGTTTGGTTTGTGCAGGAGGCTGTATGACACAGCTTCTCCATGAACAGGGAGGAGAATACAGTGACAGAGAAGACCTCTTCCTTGTCCCTACATCCCTTTCACTAAGGGACAGGGACTGAAGGCACTTGGAGGGAGTTAAGGAATCTTTAAGCATGGGGCTGGGATTTGGAGCACTTTGGAGCTGCATGGGCTAATGAAGAGAACAGTTTGTCCTGGAAAATGGGAAGTCGGGGTGGGACTGTTGGCTCTCGATGACCTGTTGTGTAGCACTGGCTAATTTGCCCATTGTCTCTCCTGTCTATTTAAATCTGAAGCTCTTGGGGGCACCATATGTATTTACACAATGGGGCCATGATTTCCATAGCGCTTGTGCTAATTATCCAACACAAATAATTAATGGATGGAACAAGTTCTGGCTCCAGGGTTGAGCTTCTAACCACCTGCCCTGCTTATGACTTTAGGCCAATTTGATTGCAGTGGAGTGAACACAATGCAGTGAAGAAACCCAGCAAATGATCCAACTTTTTCTAAATCTAAAGGTTAAATATCCATTAATCCTAAACCCCATCAGCCCTTTTCTTCACCTAGGCTGGCTGCATCTTCCCATAACTGCTGAATGCAAACAGTCAAATCAAACACCAAAGCCTCAGTGCTGTTAACCACTGCTGGACGTTACCGTGTCGCAAGAATGAGAGCGGCAGCAGCAAGCTCTTGGATCAGCGCCATCACTTTATTGCTTATTACTTATTTTTATATAGCCTTTGGCATGGCAAGAAGTCCTTCTTTAATTATAAACAGGAATGAAGAAGCCACAAGAGGAAATCATCCAGTATTGCAGCCGGATAACTGGTGCTGCACTGATTACACGGGGGCTCTTATCAAAGCTGACACAGTGCTGGGGCTGTGCAGATATTGTGCTGGGAGCCACAGGCTGTGCGTGGGAGAGAGCCTTGAAGCGGACGTAAGAGCAGGGTAATTCTGCTGAATTGAATTCTCCATGGAGAACGGTTTTGTTTCCTTTCTCTCTCTCTCTCCCTCTCTCCCCCTGCATTAAGGAAATAGGAGAAAAGTGAAGACAAGTCCTGAGAGACAAAGAAATAAGATAAATGTGCAACCTTTTCACTTCTTCTTTCAACACGTTGTGGGGGGGAGAGGAGAAACCTCAGTTTGACACAGAGATGAGCTATGGATAAGGACAGTTGTTTGTGGAACCATGAGAAAACTCTTGAATCCCATTTAAGTCTCTCCCAAGAAGAGAATAACTACTGTTTGTTTATCTTGCCAAAGCCTGTCCAGTTTTCTGGGAGCACTGTCAGCCCCACCTTCTCTGGAGGCTCTGAGGATCCTGTCCGGAGTAGTTGCAGCTTCTGTCACCCTGCCTTGGTCTGCGCTGTCCTCTGTGCTCAGCCTGGCCGCTGGGTGAGGCTGCTCCGAGCGCTCGACCCCGGACAAGTTTGCCTGGGACTCAACAAGAAGCCACCAAAGGGCTGCTGGAGCAGAGGCCATAAATCTGATTTTTTTAATTGTTCCTCCACCACCAATCTGCCATGAGACCATAGGAAGAGTTCTTCTGCTCTTTTGGATGCCATTCCCTCTGTGGGTAGGTGCCTCTGTGGGGAGAAGAACAGCACAAGGCTGTGTCTGTCCCCTTTGAGCCCTGCTTTACGTGGAGTTTTGCTTTTAGCAAAGGTACTGTTGGCCCAGCCAGACCTCTGACTGCACCAAAACAGGGGTAATATGGAGCACTGTTCCCCCTGCTGTTCCCTTGCAGAGCAGGAGACAGCTGTAGAAGTGCTAGTTTCAGTCCTATAGCTGATAAACCCCTTCCTATCATTTCAGGCTCTAAAGCATCTGTAAATTGAAGGTCAAGGGAGGTTTGTGCACACACACAGGCTCGGGGATTTAAGCCAGGCTGCCTCAAGTAACTGTTCTCCAAATGTGACCAATGATTTTAGTTTTCTTTGCATGAGATCTTCCCGCTGGGTCAGATGTTGGCCCTGTCTCTGTAGATTTAAACTCTTGCAATGATCTTGCAGAAAATCCTGTGGACACCTACAGATTTTCAGCAGCCCCTTTATTTTGTGGGATTCTATATGAGCAAAAAGAGATCTATTGAGCTTCATTGTCTTGTTTTTTCCCTTTTGATTATTTTTCCAGCTAACACTCATTGAAGGCGCATAAATAATCGTGTCAGAGCTGCAGACATCTTCCAACCTTTTAAATTTTTCTCTAAAAGCCCCAGATACTATCTGTACTGGCTGAAGCCAAGCACTGTGGAGGGTTGGTGAACTTGAAGCTTTCATTGCTGACGATCTATAAAGGCACAGAAAGCCAGAACATATTTTATTGTGCCCAAAGGGGATTCAGATCAAGAGGTTTGGATGAACTTCCTTGTCTTTCTTTGCTCCAAGTACTCCTTTCTTAAAACAAAGTAGATAATTTACTAGTGATTTGGGTGATAATGTGGAGCCAAATTCCTGGTGGTTTCCTTCACTTAGTTCCCTCTGCAGAGAACTATGTTCTGGTGACATTTCAGCGCTATGAAATAGAGTCATGGGCAGATCCTGCTGAGAGCAACCACTCACACTGCTGTACCTGGGGTCTGTGTCTGCTCAGGAGGAGTCAGCTCATCCATTGAACAGAAACTCCAGGCAGGACAAAATCCTCCTGGAACTCAATGTGGTGGTGGATAAGGGATGAGTCACCTGATAACAATGGGAGGATTTCAACAGCTTAGCTCTTTCTCCAAATCATTAAAAAAACATTAGTTCTGTTATTTCCCCCCCCCTCATCCCTTCGTCCTCTTCTCTTTGGCATGGGAATAAGGCAAGGATGGGCAGAGACTGTCCTGGCGTGAGCAGAGTGAAAAGAGCGAACCAAGCCCAGAGCGAGGAAGGATTTCCATCACACATCCCAACACAGCGAGCTCTGGTGTGACACTGGGATGAAGGGAATCTGTTTCACTTCTAAAAATGTTCAGAAGCATTTTGACCAGAGGTTGAAGCACGACCTCCACTAGGAAGGCAGGAGGACATGCCCACCTAGACAGCACTGACAGATGTCTACCATCTCCATGGAGAAATGTGCTGAGCCCAAGGCATGGCAGTGTAAATAAACTCCAGCTCCAGGATCAATGTAATGGCTCACCAGACCAGAGATGTGTCTATGTGTATTTACCAAAATACTAAACCAAGCCCCATATAAGAAAAATATCTCCAGGATCTTCCTTACCAACATACCCTGTTATTCTAAAGTCTTGCTCCTTCCCTTACATTAGCCTGATTTGTTGACCATGTATCTATCACGCTTCAACTTCTACTCCCTGGGCAAAATAGTAATTTGTAGTCTCACAAAGTATAGTGAAAGATCTGCCAGGTTCAGAATTTCAAATTTTATTTCTATTACAAAAATAAAATGGAGCCTGGGATGCAGCTCCCTGTTTACCTGCCCCCTGGCCCTTTAAATTGGGGTGGGAAAGGAGGAAAGGGGTTTTTTGCCAGGGTAGCTGTTTGCCAGCTGGTTCCTGCAGGTTGTGTCCCTTCTAGCTGGTAAGTTTGGGAGTTTTCTGGTATTTTTTATTATTCTTCTTTTCCTTTTCATGCTAAAGGAAGGGTAAGCCCTCAAAAGTAACTGTTTGGAGTGGTTTTGGGTGATGTGCAAAGCTCTGTGTGTGAGGTTTTCAGATGCATCTGATTTGCTATGTGTTTGTGACACTGAGCTGTTTGATTCAGGTAAGGAAAAAGGTGGTTTCGAAAAAAACCACTTCTTGATGGTGTTTGTCTGGCTGTCCTGTTGTTGTGAGGGGCTCCCAGGTGCTGGAGTAGCTGGGCAGTGCTGGTGTTTGTTGCTCCCTTGCCTGGCATCTCTAGGAGCTGTTATAATACATTTTTCTCTTGAAAGGCTTAAACTGTGAATGGAAATCAAACAAAGGAAAGGAGGGGAAAACAGGGGCACAGAAATGTTCTAACCAGCCCAAGGCTGTGCAGTGCAGTTGAAACAGGCCATGTGTCTCTAATCCTCAGGTTAAGGCTGTGCCCATTCACCTGTGTCTTGCTCTGTCCTCTTCCCTGGGGTGATGCCATGGGCTCCATCTCTGCACAGCACAGAGCAATCCAGCTGGTGGGGGCAAACAGCCTCTGAGCTCCTTGGCATTCAATGAGGATGGCAGAGGCTGTATTTGGTTAACTTTCTGCATTTTCAGTTTTATTTTTTGCTTCTTCAGGCAGGAGGTTTCTGATGTGTAGCTGAAACCAGTGAAAAAAGGGAAAAATGGCAATGTGAAAAGGGACTTGCTCCAAACAGGTGGAACCTGAGGCAAATGATCCTGCAGACCTGGCCCTGCAAACATCCACATGTGTGCCTAATTTTAAGTATGATTGGTTCTTTAAAGTCTGAGATTTAAAGGATTACTCGTGCTTAAAATTAAATACACGTGTATGGATATGGGGAGCTGGATCTTCTGTGTGTGCATGAATTGGCCACTTGGAAGCATCTCCATGCTCATGTGACTTTATTTTGGCATTTACTATGAGATAATCTTAGCAGTGTCTGGGGGGCTGTGTAGCACCTAGCACCACAGATCCCTGCAATTATCCGGGGTCTCTGCTGTACTGGTCCAGAAAAAAAAGAGCATTCAAGCTGTGCTGATCCCATCCTCGTCATCTACCTGTACCTTTGGGGACTCTGAAGCTTCATTTTTTTTAGGATCTACTTCAGCCAAGGGGCAGAAACTTTATCTCACCACAATTTATTCATCTACCCTGAAAGGTTTACTTTAAACCCCTCCAATTCTGTCCCTTGTATTGGTTTTGTGTAACGTAAGTAATAGTGTTGGATCTGCTTTGAGGCTGGGAATAATGATTCCATGTGAGACTGAGAGAAACTTTCTTCTGCCAGTTCAGCAAGGAGGAGGACATTGGCACTTGGCAGATAACAATACTCCTCTCAACCCCTGATTATTAAAAATGGGTCTCAATTTGAAGCCTGAGGGGTTTGCATTCTCTTTTAAACCTTTGCCTGGCTTAAAACTGCATATTCTTTATCTTTATTCACGTCTCAGCTCTTTTTTAAAATCCTCCTACGTGTCTTCAACAATATCTTGGAATAATGAGTCCCACTGTCTAATTATGCAGACAGAACTCCAAACTCTGGCTGAGTTGGGTTATGTGTGATTGGCATCACCTTCTCCCAGCAGCTCATCATCAACTGCTCCTTTACAGAAACCAGAGAGAAACACTGCACTGGGCACTCGAATGACATCAAGGAGTTGCATCAGCCTACCCCAAATACTTGTTTTAAGTGCAAAATGGTGTGGTTTAACTATTTCTGGAGAACAGCTCTGTACCATGTGTGCCTGGGGTGTGATTGTAGCACATTAGTGCCAGTTTTCCCCGCTTCTCCAGTCAGACAATGGCATGGGATTTATCAGCAGCAACTGTGTTACCAGCACATCTTCCAAATTAAAGAGAAAATGTTCCATCCTGCCTCATTTAGGGAAAGGGAGCCTGTTTTCCTTGTAGCTTGCTCCATCAGCTAGCCTCTACATCACTGAATAAATGTACCTGGTTCTGGATTTTTCTGGCCCAACTTTATTGTAGACATCACCCTTGCAGAGTGAGCAGAGGCTCGGCCTCTCCAGCACTGTTGGAGGCTTTTCCTGTTTCTGCTCCCCACAGACCCCAGGCTGCCCTCCCCCGGCATGGGGAGATGCTGCAGTAGGAGGAGGGAATGGGAGAGGATGTGAAGCAATTCAGAGGGGTCAGTGCTGAAGTCAGGCTGGGCTTTTATCTTTCTCAAGAGAATTTCAGGAGCTACAACAGCAGCTGGGGCTGAGTCCAGCGCCCTGGACCACAGGTTGTGATTTGCACCCTGAGGACAGCAGACACTCTCTCTCCCTTTCTCTGTTGTTCAAGTGATGCAGAACAAAGCAGCAGCAGCTCAGCCTTGGTGTCATCTCTTCCCACCAGACCCTCTGGTAGGGCTTGCCTTTTTTCCCCCCCCAGTGGCCTTGGATTCTTTCTGAGCTACGAGCATCAGTACAGCTGTAGTGATGGGACTGGATCCCAAAATTCATCTTTCTCTCCAGTCTTCTTCTCCATGGGGATGGGGGCCTGGAAGCACCACAGTCATCCTTTGCAAGGGTTAGACTTGCAGTGGAGCTCACAACCCACTCCCCTGCTCCTGCACAGCGGGATGCTGTGGAACACCACGGTGCTGGTAGTGCCTAACAAGCAGGACTCAGCCGTGCTGCAGGAGCGCTGGGTGGTTTTATGTAACGTGGGAGAATAGGGGAACCCAGTGTCTGAGGAGGGAAAATTGCTTATTCCATAATGACTGTTCCTCTGCCTAGTACAGAGTGGAATAATTAGGGTTTCTTTTCTCTTTAATCAGAAAATGGCAAACATAGATTAATCATTACAAATGCCTCTTTATACTGCAGTGCACTGCAATTAACATCACTTAAATGTGTTAACAAAGTAGGAGGCCTCTATTTGTAAAGCAACTTCTTACTGCTTTTCTTTCCCCCGTTTCCAACATGACTGAGCCCTTTCCCTTTTCCTTTCTGCTCTCACCCCTGCTCCTCCACAGGGATTTAACAGTTCTAGAGGAGATTTTAAAACCATTATACACAGCACAGTGTTAGTGAAACTGCTCTTTCCAAAAAAAAAAAAAAAAAGCCCTTTTGGCCAGGCTGGGAGGGCTGGAGGAATTAACCCAAGGGAAGAAGTGGAAGCGACATTCAGTGGGGTCGCACACCACAATGGCAGAGTAAAACCCAGGAAATACAATAACTTGATTCATTGCTTGCTTCTTACGCCGCTGCCAAAAGCGTGATTAAGTCACAAAGAGTTCGATTAGGGACACCCAGTCACAACCCAGCTCCGCTGACACGGTCTGTTCTCAGAGTACATCCAGTGCTTGTGCTCGCTGCCACCGGGCTCTGCCTCAGCCGCCCCGAACACGAGTGGAGGGCACAGGCTGGGGGAGGGAGCCGCTCGCATCCCAGCGCACAAATGATGGAGCGGCAGAGGAGGGTGGTCCGGGTGCCCCAGGCGCTCGGTCCTGCTCAGCGCCCCGCAGCCGGGGTTCCCCTCTGCCCCAGGGCTCACCTGTGCCCAGGCTGCAGGAGGGCTGGGAGAAGAGCCTTGTCCCCATCCATTGCTGCCATCTATTGGGAGGAATCTCCTCACGCTCACCCCTGTCCCCTGTGGAGCTGCGTTTCGGGGCTCCCAGCTCCCAGCCCCAGCTGCTGGGAGTGCGTGGGCACCGCTGTGCCCCGGGCCGTGGCCACCTTCATGTGGGGTCTTCAGCCCGCGGGGTTTTGGGGCACACCCTCTGTGCACCCGTCGCTCTCCGTGTGTCTTTGTGAGCTGTGTCGTTGCCCTCACGGGTTCCCAAGCGTTGGCAGCACGGTTCAGACTGAGGCAGCAGCAGCATTGCTTGATAATCATAGAATCACAGAGCAGTTTGGGTTGGAAGGGACCATAAACATCATCTCATCCCACCCCTGTGTCACAGGCAGGGACACCTCCCACCAGCCCAGGTTGCTCCAAGCCCCATCCAACCTGGCCTGGAACACTGCCAGGGAGGGGGCAGCCACAGCTTCTCTGGGCACCCTGGGCCAGGGTCTCACCACCCTCACAGCCAAGAATTTCTGCCTAAGGTCTAGTCTAAATCTCCCCTCTTCCAGTTTGAAACCATTACCCCACGTCCTAGTGCTCCATGCCCTTGTAAATACTTGGGGACAAACTTTTTAGCAGAGCCTGTTGCAATAGGACAAGGGGTAATGGTTTTAAACTAAAAGAGGGGAGATTCAGACTAGATATAAGGGAGGAATTTTTTACGAGAGTGGTGAAACAGTGGCACAGGTTTCCCAGAGCGGTGGTAGAAGCCTCATCCTGGGAAACATTCAAGGTCAGGTTGGACGGAGCTCTGAGCAACCTGATCTAACTGGAGATGCCCCTGTTCACTGCAGGGGGGTTGGACCAGATGACCTTTAAAGGTCCCTTCCAACCCAAACCATTCAATAGTTTTGTGGTGTAATGGTGATTTTATGCTGCAGTGAATGGCCCATGGTTGTAACAAGTATTGGTGGCATAGAAAGTATTTGGAAGCAAGCAGTCTTAAATTTGGGTGCTCCAAAACATCTGGCCCCTTGCACTGGTTCTGCATTGCTATTCTGGATGCATTTTGAAAAAAACCCATGGTGACTGGGAAGAAACCTGTGGCCTGTGGAGAGGGAGAGCCTGTGTGCACGTGGTGCGTGTGCTGCTCCCCTGGCAGAGGTTTACAACCGCAGCGAGCAGCTATCAGGTTTCTGTAGGTGGTTGACTGCTCCTTTCTTCTCTGCTGTAATTTAAAGACACTTAGCACCTTGGATCTGCCCCAAGATGAAATCGGTAGAGCAGGGGATGGTATTGCTCACACGTTCACCACAACACGAAGCTGATGGAAAAACAGGTTTTGCTGTTAGGTCACGTCTTTGTCCAGGTGAAGATGAAGGCACAGTTCAGCGTTTTCCACCCCGCCTGGTGGGTGCTGCCAGTGGGATGCAGCACGTTGCTCACAGTGATCCCTCTGGCTCAGTAGGTGGAGGGGGGTATATTGTGACAGGAACACGAGCTTCCCTGCTCTCTGAGAGGTGTTCCCACTCATCTCCCTTGGATCAGCGACAGGTTGTCCCCTTTTGCACTGCCCTTGGCGACGGCTGGTTGCAAGATGCTGTCTTTTAGGGGGTGATGGGCACTGCATCAAATGAAACAGATGCTCCTTCCCAGCAAAATCTCTCAGGGACTAGCCAAATATAGCAGCAGCGTTCTGCTCTCTTGCAAAGCAGCTCCATTCAAATTCACAGCTGGTGTGTTTCTACCTCCCATATCTCCACGCAGCTCCTCCAAGCCCCTCTCAGTTCTGCCTGAAGGGTATGGCTCAGGGTGCTGCTCTGCCAGCATCTCGGGAACGGGGTGTTCGGCTCCAGCCCCACTTTGTTGGAAGGGGAGGGGGCAGTGTGTTGTACAGTGTGTCTGCATCACTTGGCTCCAGTAAGAAATATCTCATAAAACAGAACTCATTTCTCAGAGTTCATTGTATGCCACCTGTGTTTTGTCCTCTGTTGGCACATTTCCCTAAGACCTTAGATAAAAACAAAAAGGGCTTTTATGTTTTATTTAGGAAATTTTTAGAACTGAGTTGGAGACAATGACTCCATCATTAATACATTAAAAATGCACTCTTCAGTGGCCTGACTGCCAGCATCTCCCCTGCCCAAGGGGGAGAACACTTGCAGCCAGGTCGTCCCTACTGTGGGCATCTTCTGGTGAAGGACAGGGGCTCTCTGGGCCCAAGGTGTTGGCAGAAAGCAGGAATCCCAGTGCTGTGTAGGAGCCTGGCCCTTTGGAAGAGGTTGGTTTCCACCTGCTAATAAATCTAAGCCTGCACCAACTACCCGCTGAGCTGGGCCCCCGGGAAGGAGCCCCATGGGCTCTCTGTGTAGCTCTCTGTTTTTACCAAGCCAAGATGTGCTAAGTTTGAGATGCAGCTGATTAGGATGGTAGCTATCAAGTGTGTGGTTGCAATTTGGGATGATGCTGGCCGTCCTCCTGGGAAGGATGCTTTGAACTGCAGCAGCGGTCTGCGGCTCACCACAGCTCTGCTGCCACAAGAGTCGCCGGGTCTCTGGGAGAGCAGGCAGAGAGCAGAGCTGCCTCCCCGCTCCCTTCACGCCGCTGCGCTGCGAGGAGGCAGGACCACAGAAACACGGGGGGGGGAGGCTGATACTGGCTGGCTTGGAACAAATGTGTGTGTGGGAGGGGTTGCATCTTATATGCTGGAGGATGCAAAGAGCTTTGTTATAATGTCACTGACAATGATTTTGGAAGTGATAAGGGCCAGGCAGCTGGCACTTCACAGAGCTCGCTGAGGGGGGGGAAGATCAGAAGTCGGGATGCCAAAGGGCTGCTCCTGCTTTGGAAGAAAGTGGGATGCAGCGATGAAATAGGAGTGATGGGGAATGGGGCTCTGGGGTCCTGCTCGTGCCTCTAGGAAAGCATTGTGACCTACTGGTGAGCAGTCAGGGGCCAGGCTGCTGGGTCCTTACCTTACTCTGATTACACCTGGGCATCAGTTTTCCTCTCCCTAGAATGAGGACAGAAGGCTTCCCCTTGGAAAGAAGTTTGTGAGCTGTCATTAACGAAGTAAACTCGAGTGTTGGAGGGAGAAAATGTGCTCTCCTTTGTATTTCTTGCATTCACACGGATTTTTACTGTGTGGTTGTCAGTTGGGCTCGTGTTTATCCCCTTAGAAATAAAAAGGCAAACTGAATCAACACATGAATGCAAATAGGGGGAAATAAAATTTTATTGCGTGTTCAGCGGTAACATGTGCTGACCATATCACATGTTCAAGCAACTGCTGTCCGTCAGAGTGTGCATTTCTGTAAGAACTTAATTGGGGATGGGTTATGCTTGGGGATACAGCTTTGCAGTGTTGAATGATTTCAATTTCCTGGAACCATGTTCAGTGCAGCGACTCCTGGTTAGGCCTCTTATTTAAAAAAAAAAAAAAAAGGAAAAGCTATTGAAGATAAGATCTCTTGAAGATGCATTTTAAACTTCTCATCTGCGAGAAGGGCTGGATCTGAGCAGCCTAACCTGGGAAGGGACAACTGAGGGGTTTTTGAGTACTTGGGCATTTTCTTGCAGGCACATTGAACTAGGTCTGTGTGTTTCTTTAAACAGGAAACGTTCACTAAAGAAATAACTCGCAACGAACAAACATAAATAGACTTGCACATAGCTCGAGTTCCAGCTTTGTCTTCTTTGTTTACCAGGAATTTGTCAGACAACTGTCTATGGCTCTAATATAACCCGGAGAGACTTCAGGCAGCTACATAATATAGTGCAAGAAAAACTTCATGCAAGGCTCCTCTTGCCCAGAAATCCACAGCCTGTTCTAGTGCTTCTCGTTTCGAACCATACCCGTGAGAGTATAACCATAACTCGTGAGAGTGAGTGTGTTTAACTCCTCCCTGCCACTCACTGGGTGTCCCAGGGCACACCTGGTGGTCCTCTGGGACCGGCTGTCACCAGCCCACTTCCCACAGGTAAAGGCACTTAGTGCAGGGGGAGCTCACCAACACATCAGGCTGTCAGTGAGTGTATGGAAATCTAGATTTTATGCTGTTTAATCCCAGTGAGGACATTTGTGCCCAGCCTGTGCCCAGGTCCCGTGGTCAGACGTCCCCATAGGTGCTGGGATGTGTTTTGCTGCTGCTGGGTCACAGCCACCCGCTCCACCCACCCAAAGACAACTGATCCCTTTTGCCACGCAGGTGCAGACCCCATGGACAGACGTGGGAGGGGGCTGGGGGGTGGCTGGGTGCTGAGGCTGGGTGCTGATGCTTTGCAGGCAGAAATGGGTAACAAGTGCAGCTCTATTCAGCCCTTTTAATGAGGAAGCTGAGGCTAAAAGGCTCTGGGGGGATGGGAAGGCAGGCACAAGTCTGGCACATCCTTTGAACAGTTTGGACCAGCAACTGAACTGTATTTAACCGTCAGATACGAAACTCCAGCCTTTCTCCCCCCCTCCAGTCCCCCCTTTTCAATTACCAGTTGGTCCCCAGGCTACCAGCCTGCTGATTCACTCGCAGCGGCCGTACAGCTGATGCTTCATAAAGTCCCTGTGTTAATCTAATCCCTAAATAGCCCTGGTCTCCATCACAGTCGCAGCAGCGATTCCAAATTGTAATTTTATTCTTGTAGCCTCTGAGAAGTCAAGAGGTTCCTGGAGGCGTTGCCTGCCTGTGGGGCAGCTCGGGTGGGAAAGGACCACTGCAAACCCGATGTGACGTGCCCTTCCCTATGGACAGGGCATGACCTGGAGCCTGCTGAAGCCAGAGGGGCTTTCCAAGAGCTCGGAGTGGGCTGTTGGAGCAGGGCTGTCGCAGGCTATTCTGGGTTTCTGCCTGTATATTTAGATGGGATTCTGTGCCTCTATTAGGGCCTTTCACTGCTTCTCACGAGCAGAGTAGCTGAGCAACTCTGCATTCTTCGCATCCTTGCCCAAATTTGCGCTTTTATTCCCGGAAGCCACGCTGAAGTGCAGAGCTGGTGTGAAGGGAATGAGTTTGCAGATTTTGCTGTGTGAGCTGGCTGCCTGGTGGCATTGTACACTAAAATAACCAAAACTCCAGGCTATTTTTAGAACTAGAGCATTCTCAAAAGCTTCCTGCCTTGATTTCCCTACCTCCCCCTGCTATTGTTCACTACTTTGGGCTACGCTGTTGCTCCAGGAGTAGCCCCAAAAGCGTACCTGCCCCAGAGAAAAAAATGTCAATGTCTGTGACATGGACTTCTGAATTTGATTGCTGCACCCACACCTCTTTTAGGCAGCTATTCAGTGCTGGGTATTAGCTGGCCTCCATCTTAACGGCTTTAGGAGACTTTTGCTACCCTGAATCCATGGTGAGAATTTCCAAATGAGACCATACTTCTTGCCTGTGATCTTTGGAAAAGATCCCTTATTATTTCAGGCCCATTTTTGCTCTCATGAACCCTATCTGGTAAGCAGGAGGCTTTCAGTATAGCTCTGAAATCCCTCCAAATAATACCTGCAAATACCCATCGTGTACCATAAGAAATTCTCCATAAGAAGAGACAATCTCAGCTGAGAAATCAGGTATAAGATTGCTAAAAGCTTTTCAAAGCTTTGGTAAGCTCTTTGGATTAGCTATTCCATAGCTATTACAGCAGTCACTGTGGAGCAATTGTCCTGATCTGGGATGGACTGGCCACCAGCCAAACTCTCCTGTAGCCCCGTTGATAGTTCCCTGGCTAGAGCAATCTGCAGCCTCTGAGGTGTCAAAGCCTTGACAGTGGATGGAAAGTGTGATTTCTGACATGAAGGGCAGGGTGCACTTAGGAAGAGAGTAGGAATTTCCAAACAAATTGGCCAAGAGGCAGAAGAGTGAGGATAAAAATGATGGTAAAATCTCTCCGGTCCTTCAGCCCACCCTATTGAATAGCACAGGTTGGTTTCCAGTTTTCTCAGGCTTTGTCCAGCCATGTCTTAAATATCACAGGAGATTAAGCTTCAAATTACTAGTGTAGCTTGTCCAGCCAGGTCTGAAATATTTAGATCTTAACTGAGTGGTTAGTGAGTGGCTGGATGCTGCTGTGGTGCATACAGGGGGTCCTGAGCCGTGGGGGCTGGAGGCACCCACCCGGGTCCCTGCAGTGGGAAGGCAGCTGACAGGAAACAGGCCCCTTCCTCAGGGTCCAAATAAGTATTTCCTTGAGTGCAGGGATTAACAAAGCCTGGTTTCCCACAGATTTGTGTCTTGTGGGCAATTGTTAATTGCGATGGAAGCTTTTCCCACAACTGGGGCATTTCACATCTCCCTTCCCCCTTCTCCCTCACGGAGTCTCTGGTGCCCAGCGAGGGGTGGTGAGATGCTGTAGGTCTGGAGTGGAGTGGTTTTCAGGGTTGTCTTCTACCAACTGTCCTTTCTAACAGCTTCTCACCAAGCTGTGGTGATGGGGCAGTCAGGCATTGCACACCCGTCGGATGCTGCTGAAGGTGCCCAGGGAATTAAACCGGCCAGACGTGGGGGCACACGCTCACGCATGCACAGGGTGTTTGTGGAGATGGCACCTTGTCTGATCAGGCTAAACTTAGGATGGATTTGAAAATCATGGCAGACTTCATAAACTTCATTGGTTTTGAGTTAACTTAGGGGGTTTTTTGTTTTATTTTATAGGTTGGGGTTTTTTTTTCTTGCTTTGTGGTGGATTTTTGTTTTATGTAGAGCCCAGTCTTGAAATTTTGGCTGAAAAGCATGCAGGATTAAATTCTGCTAATCTTGAAATGAGGATTGTAGGCATTATCCTGTCTGTCTTAGTACAGGCAGAGCAGGACCAAAGTCTTGATTTTGGTTTTATGACCTAGCTGAGATGGTAGTTTCTTGTTATGGGCCATCCACTTGTGGATGGAGCCTTAAAGTCTCTGTATTGGTTTCCCAACTGTTACGCGGGGATGAAAGATCTCATTTTTTCCTATTTAAAATTAAAGCTGTGAGCTAAGACAATGGAGTTTCCCAGAAAAATACCTTTGATGTTTAGGTGTTTGTGATGGAAACCACTGTACAGTGCTGGGAGATGTAAACTAGAAATCCCCAACCAAATCTTTCGACATTCTGGCTCGAAATGGGGCAAATTCCCAGTTCAGATAAGGCCTTGAGGATGATGCTTCTTATGGCTGCACACCAGATAAGTGACAATTAGGAAAGACAATCAATTTGTGGCTGCTCTGGTTCTAGTTTCCATCTGATGCAACTGCAATCTGGCAGACAAATCTGGATTTGGGACTACAAAGGGATTGTTCTCTCGGAAGATAACGCTGTTATCTGCCGTGGAAATTGATTGTCCCGCTTAGTGATGTCGCTGTATTCCCATAGCTGGTTCAGAAGGAGCTGCTGGAAAGCAAACTGAATCGAGGTGGTGGCTGCTGTGATTGCTGCTGTGAGAGCACCGTTAATTATCCCACCTCTTCTCCCTTCACTTCCGCAGGCTCCTTAAAACTCACCTGTCCCCCTCTTTGAAACTGCTCTGTAAAATCTGCTTTCCTCTCACTTTTAGTGAATGGTGTGAAAAAGGCAAAAGCAGATGCTGGAGCTGTGAACTCCTCTGTAGTACTGCACGTCCCGTTAGGAAATGGGCAGAGGTGAAATTTCCCATGGAAATACCTAAAGCCTCCGTGCAGGTAGGGGACAACCCCGGGTTGGCATCTTCATTGTCACCCCCTTGGTGTCCTTCATCCTTTTCCCTTTCATTTGCTCCACTCCATGGATTCCACTTTCTTTCTTTCCCTTGTGTCCCCAGACCTCACCTGGCTACCTGCTTTGATAACACCTTCTCCTGTCTTTTTTCCCAGGAAATGGGCCAAAACAGGGCTTCTGACTAAGCTAAAAAATCGGGTTCTTGGGTGTTCTGCTGGTTGGTGTGAAAGCTTGGAGCAGCTGTTGGATATTTATGCAAGCCCTTTTCCTCTTCTATTTTAAGTTCAGTTTTCATCAAAAAAGAGGGTGAGGGGACAACAAGAAAGAAATCAGCTTGGAAACCACAATACATTATTCAGACCTTCCATCCGAGCTGGAAGCAGCACTGTGCTCTGGATGCTCCTGTAGCTTTGCATTGCAAGCGGGACTTGGTAGGGGTGAGGCACGGTGAGGAAAGCTGCACTGTTACTCTCTGAGGTGTCTGGTACAGCCTTTCCCTCCAGTCAGTGTGATAAATAGAAAATCATAGAGTTTCCAAGGGCAATGGAGCACAGTCATGGTGAAGTTCATGGTGAGTGAGGATGTGTAGGTTAGTTTTTCTTCTGAGTTTTCACCAGGAGCCCAAGAAGGAGAAGAATGGCTGTGATGAGCAACCTCAGAGCCAATGTGGAAAAATTCCCTGGTTTTCTTCTCAATATTCCCTGTGTTTCCTGTGACAAGCAGGTATTGCATATGGGTATTTCGGGGTGGGGACTGGGGCAAGAAGCATCCATTAGCCTGGGCTTTCACTAGCCCAGACCCCAGAGGCACAGGGATTTCAAGGGGACCTTCAGCATCTGCAGCCCTGGGGTTCACCGGCTGCAGGTCAACCTCTGGCACGGAGACCAGCGGCTGTAATTCCCAGGGGAGCTTTCCCATTTGCTCCTATATGTCTGGCATTATGCTCTGCTCATCCAGCTCCTCCCATCTAGCACAGCACTGTGTGATTGAGGCCTTGGCAATTAAGAGCTTTTCCCTGAGCAGAATCTTTCTTGCTTCTGTAAAACCACGGGCAAAGGATGATTCTCACGTCAAATGTTGTCAGTGCAGTAACCAGAATGTCTCATGTACTAACTTTAGGATCTGTGACTTGTTACAGTGATAAAAAGGGGGAAAAAAATACAAAAATACAAAATGACACTCTTGCAAAACAAATTCCAGTAACTATTGGCTAGAAAAGTTTCAAGAGACTTTCTCAGGAGTGAAGTGAGGAGGCTGCCATGGCATTCCCTTTTTCTTCTTTTTTTTTTTTAAGAGCTGCTGTGCAAATTGAACCCTCTGTTGCTGGCTGATTCCTGCTAGCCTTATTTCACACCTCGGGCTGAGGTCACCCTGCGAGAGGCTGAGCAGGAACGCTCTTGCCTGCCTGTAAACAGGGGAAAGAGCTTCCCAAGGATCCTTCCACAGCACACACAAAAAAAAAAGCAAATTCATGATTCATGAAGGCTCTGGCCATAGATCTTGCAAAGAAATGCTTGGCAGCTTGAGAGAATAGCTGGGTTTATTTTAACCTTTAAGAATGACACCAATTTCACAGCTGTTAATGCTATGTGGCTCCTACGCTTTCCAATGCAAATTGCACATGAAGGGCTGATGCATTTTGATGAAGGAGGGAGGGTGAGGCAGAATCTCCATATTAATGTGCCAATATCTTTGTTCTGAAGTGTTTAATTTTATGCTTTAATGAGAGATCCTCTTTCTGGTTAAGGCAAGCCTTTGCAAGAAACTATTTAGATATTTGCTGGTGTCATCAGGCTTTGGAGCAGGGGGAGGGAAGTACTTACTGCAAGGATGGGGGGGTGCTATGGCAAAGACTATTGTGGTGGAAGTCCCTGAGTAAAAGTCTTAGCCAGAGCCCCTCAAAATTGGAGTTTGGGATTAACTCTCAATTCTACAATCCAGAATTCTGGCTTTTGGGTCCACCCCCTGGGGAGCTGTTGGCTGCAGAGTGCAAAGTTGACGCGATGGGTGTCCAACCACTCTAAAATTCTGGGGGGCTTCTTCCCTCTCTTCATCTGTGCCAGCATCTGAGCTCTGATTGCTTTTACTTCAGGTGAACAGCTCTGTCACTGCGTGCAAAGCCCAGCGTTCTGTCTCCACGTACATCCTCCAAAACCCATTGCTCAGCAGCGTGCTGTGGGATAACCTGCCAAAGCACGTGGCCACATGTAAATGCAACTTCCTCGCCTCCCTGGGTCACGTCCTGCCTCTGTCCCTCCTCCTGGGGGTAGTGCTCTAGGGCTGGGACTGGGACCAGCACGTCTACCTGCTGAACAGAGGGATTAAAAAACCTCTGGCACTGTTTCACAGGGACAAATCCAGCCCAAGCCAGTGGTGTCGGCGTTTGGTTCGAGCGGAGCGGGGCTGTCAGCAATGCCTCTAAAGGGCTGTTTCACCTTCCCCAGCTGGGTATTTCCACTGCCTGGATCAGGCCAAGGTAGCAGGAATTGAGTGCTGAAAGTTCTTTATGTCCCTGATATGTGATGCACATTTGGTTTTAATCAAATCCCCCTCGAAACAGGCAGTCTGGATTTAGAGCACAGGATTAGAAGTAATACCGGGTTATTATTAGTAATCACTTTTCATCGTGCAGCCCATTTACAAGAGGCTAAGCAATCCCAGCAGAAAGACACTAAAACACATAATTCCTTTTATTTAAAAAAAAAAAATTAAATTGATCTGAGACCTTGAAGTTGCCTGTGTTTGCGTTGCCGATTAACTCCAGCGCAGCAGACGGGAGTCGCACCCTTATGTTGGGCAGTCGTGGTGCAATTAAACCTGTTCTGAGTTTTTGCATATAGAAATCCCTTTGTTTAACGAGGATTTGGAGCAGTTGTGTGTTTTTCGCTGCTGCTGCTGCCATGTTTACGGAGCGAAGACCAAAGCCTGCAGCCAGATCCAAGTGGCTTTGTTGGGGCAGACACCCGGGTAACTCTGAAATCGTACCCTGCCTTTGGAACAAGTTCTGACATCACTTGCACCGGTGCAGGCGGGGTTCCTCGTTTGGGCTAAGCAAATTAAAAGGTTCTGCTTTGCCTCTCCCTTACTTTGCTTTTATACTGTCAGGGTAATTGAAGCTGCTCCTGGTTTATAACTCCACGACGGGGAGTTGCATCCAGACAGCGTGCGGTGACGCACCCCAGCAATGGCGGAGAGGAAGGGGGTGCTGGGTTTGGTGGCCGCACTGCTGTGCACCTGCTGAGGGTCCGGTCCAGGCGGTGCGCGGCGGCTGGCGAGCTCCAGCCCTGCAGCATCTCCCGCGTGGGGCCGCGCACGCTGAGGATGCGGTGAGGAGGGACCACGCTCTGCCCCGGGTCCCGCTGTGTGAGCCCCCCCCGTGCAGCCCCCCCGGGCTAACGGCGGGGCGGGGCGGGTGGCAGCGTGCCGAGTGTCGCCCGGGAGGGGTCGGTGTGCCGGAGGGAGCAGACGTGCAGGGCCGAGGCAGCGGAGCGCTGCTGACTCCCGAGGTGATGCAGTTGCTCACGTCCCTCCGGAGCAGCGGGAACGGGGGGTCCTGTGCTGGGGAAGGGGGGCACTGCCCTCCCAGCAGGGGGCAGCTGAGCACAAAGAGGGCAGGGGGATATTGACTTTGGGCTCCCCTCTTTTTCTTTCCTTCCCCCCCTTATATTTCTCCTTGAGGCTGGACAAAAACCCTCGCACCTCGGGAGGAGGCTGCTGGTGGCACAACGGGGCGTGCGTTCAGTTCAGTGGGACCTCCTGAACGGAGGTGGAAGAAGGGGATGGTTCACTCAGGGCTAATAACACTTTTCTTTTTTCCCTTTGCATCTCTCAGCCAGGAAACAAACCCTTTGCTTCAGCAGTCAACCTCTGAGGGAAGCTGCAGAGAAAAATTCTGCGAGCACGTGGTGCCGAGCCTTCAGTGCAGAGAGCAGAACTTCTCTTGCATTTTTATTCTTGGGTTTTTTCTCCTCTGGTGAGATCTCTAAGGTCTAGGCCAGCTGTTAACTGAGAACAGGAGGAGGGATGATTTCTAGGGAAAATCTTATCCCATAGTGCATATCCTTCTTGTGTCCCCAAACCATCCAGCAACAGTCTTCAAGGCATGACCCTGGGCACACCCCACCTCTGAGCAGGCTGACTGCTCCCTGGTGGGCTCCAGGCTCCTCTGCCGTCATACAGCGAGTGCAGGGCCGAAGGCACCGGGGGATTTCGCCGTTCTCGCTGCCTGCAGTGTGTGAAATAAGTAATGCAGATACACGCTGGTACCGAAGGACTCAAATGTCTCGCGCAGAAATTTGCTTGTACAAATCTCCTGCCAAATTGACAGCGACTCAGTATGGGTCCTTCACTCCAGAATTCATTTTCTTGCTTTCTTAAAGCAGTAACAGAGGTTCTGTCTTCCCAGGGTCTCTTTGGAGACTTGAGAAAGCTTTTGTGATGTTCCAATGCTTGCCTGTGTCCTGATCCAATATAGCACACGGGACTGGAGTGCCTGTTCCCGTTACCAAACTGAGCCTCATCTTACACTTCATCTCCTCTTACTGCTGTTTGTAATTAAAACCGCTTTCTTTAAACACATGCAGCAGGTACAAACACTACCTGTGTCCCCAAAGGAGTAAATCAGCCCTGGAACAGAAAATGCACTCACTGGAAGAATTTCAGTATCTGTAGGAAGTACTTGCTGCTGATTTTTCCTTATGCTTGGACTCCGATCAGGATGAATACGTGCTCGGAGGGCCAGGACAACCTGTTTTGTTTTGCAAACTCCTCCAGTTCAGACTGAAACATTAAAAAAGACAAGTAGGAATGTTCACCTTGGGGGTGAAGGGGCGGAGAGATCGGGCTTTGAGTTTGAAATTCAATTTTGTGGAAAATGCAATGCTTCCACTCCAAATAGATAAACGGTGATTCATCCCCCATTGAAGTCAATGCCAGAGTTGCTTTTGATTTAATCAGAATCAAATCCTAAGGGATTATTCTCACTTGCAGACTGGACTGGTCCTATTAAGTAGAGAAACCACAGCGCATTTGCAGGGCTGCTTCTTTATAATTATTATTATTATTAATTTATTTTTATTTAATGATATTGGCTCGGTGTCACAAAATGGAGATGAAACCCGAAACCCTCCTGAGTGCTTTTTTTCAGCGTTCTTGGAACATCTGGCACAGCTGTTATTTTGACCCCAAGGCAGGAGTACAACCTCGCTCCTGTTCCTGTTCCCCTTGAAGCTGACACCAGATCTGCCGCCAGGAACGGGGCTGCGCAGCCCGAAGCGAGCTGTCGGCTCCCGCGGAAGCCATCGGAGCTCAGGGATGGGGTGAGGAGCTGGAGTGGTCCCGTTGGCACGGTCAGAGCTGTCAAACCGAGGGCAATAGGAGAGGAATGAGGTAAAGCAGCGGGCACTGCCTGCAGCCCCGCGAAGGAAGAGGCTGCTTCTCCATGCTTTAAATTGCTTCCTTATTGACTTCAATTTAATAACCCAGAAACCTGAGCGAGTGCCCACAGGACGAGGTGGGGTTTTGCACCTCCACTTCAGTGGGGTTTGTACAATTGGTTCATGCAAATGGCACTTCTGTAGGTGATCTGTGGATCCCAGCTGCACTTCCCTGCACCACCGAGCCGGAGTGTTTCCCATCCACACAAAAGATCAGTGGGGGGGAGTAGCTGAGTGAGAACCAAACATGTTCCAGATCCTATCTCATCTCTGATCAGTAATATCCCATATCTGCATCTTTCAACTTATTCCAAGCTGCAGGGACTTGTAACTTTTTATCTACAAATCTTCTTTCCCCATGCACCTTCCCCGTCTCCTTTCAGCTCTAAGGCTCAGCATCACTGCTTGTGCTTTCATCCCTTAAATACTCAGAGCTTTGAATTGTCTCTGGTCTTACAGGGTAACCAGTTCCCTTGTGTTAATCCTCATTATGTGCCTATTAAAATGAACATTAAATCAGGCATTAGGGTGCCTCCTCCCGTTATGAAAACTGAAAAACAGCATTGCATTTGGGAGGGGGGGGGGGGGGGGGAGAGAGAAGAAAACCCACCCAACACCTAAAAAAATTGTTTCTTACAGCAGTAAAAGCAAGATCGTGCTGAAGCCTGAGACGTGAACGCGTGGTTTTATGAATATAATTGGGGGGGGGAGATAAGGCACCAGGTTTGGGGCACTGGGGGGTGTTTGCGGGTGCCTCCGTGAGGTGCAGGGTGTGCACACGGGCGAGGGGCGATGGGTGCCCCCCGCACGCACCCCGGTGTGTCCCCGCTCTCGGGGCGGGGAGGAGTTGGGGTCCGGCGTGGGGTGACCCGCTGGCTCGGTGCCAGCCCCCCGCCTACGTGCGGGGCAGAAATGCCCCCTCCCTTCTCCCAGCGCTGAACGGGTGGGGAAAGAGCGTTCCTTAAAGGGCAGGTGACTTTTTTTGGGGGGGGTGGGGGAAGATTTAGGGCTGTCATTTCCTCGAGCTCCATTATCCGTAGGAAGCCGTGTGGTTCCCACCCCCCCCTTTCCCACCGCCTCTCCAAAGATTAACTTTGGGGTTATTGTTGCTTGGCAGGTACTTTTAATTGGCTGGAAAATATTCTTCCTGTGAAGTTGCCGTTTTCTGAGGCTTGAATGAGTCCAGTCTGTCTGTGGCTCTGCCCAGCGCCTCCGGATTGGCTCGGCAGCCCGCGGGGGGACCCACAAGGTCCTATAAAGCCCTCGGCGCCGCTCGCGGTCCCCCAGCAGCAGGAGCCGGACTGCGACGCCTCCCCGACCCCGCTCCTTCCCCTCGCCCGCCCTGCGAGCGCATCCAGATCCACATCTTCGCTCGAGCCGAAGTGGAAGAGGAGAGACACACACATACACCAAAAAAAAAAAAAACCAACCAAAAACCAAACCCAACCAAAAAAAAACCCACCCCAAACCCCACACTTAGCGGAAACTTGTCAGAGAATGCTCCTAAAGTCTGGTTTGCTGCTGCTGCTGCTGCTCAGTGCCTCCGCATCCTACGAAGCTGAACAGAATGACTCTGTGAGCCCCAGGAAGCCCAGGGTTGCAGCCCAGAACTCAGGTAACACCCAGCAAGGAGGGCTTTGAGCCTGAGCCCTCGTCTCTTAAACTGTTTCAGATATCTCTACTGCTAATTTTTCTTTTTCTTTTTCCTTTTTCTTTTCCCCTTTTTTTTTCTTTTTTTCTTTTTTTCTTATAAACTTCGTGGCTGTTAGAAACAAATATTAATTTCTGATTCAGAAAGGTGTTGGTGCAGAGCTGGAGAAGAAATCTCCTTTCAGGAGAACCGGTGTGTGATCTGCTTGCAGGATGCAATCCATTCTCTCTCCTCTTCTCCCCCATCTACTAAATGAGTTCTATGTACTTTTTTTTATTTCCCTTCCCTGCTTGCTGTACCTTTCTCTCTTCTCCAATTGCAGTCAGACTTTGGTGTTAAATTCCTTGCTTTTTAGGAAGTTGATAGAATCCGTGGAAATTTGACTGTACCATTGTTCTGCCAAACATCTGTCTATTCAAAGAGGGGGAGAGAGATTATGCGACTTTGAAGAATGCAGTAACCTAGAAACTGTCCACTGCTAGCATTTATTTTCAAAGCCTGATTGCTATCAGTTGGAGGGTACCGTAAAAATGCGATTGTGACATTTAGCAAACTTGCTTTTACAATGGATTAAAAAAAAAAAAAAAAAAAAATCGCTGGCAAGTCAGCTCTGGATGTCTCTACTTTGTGCACTATAGATGCTTAGATAAGTTGGACACATTGTGTTGAACAATGGGAATTAAAAATCTGTCTTCTAGTATACTGAAAAGATATTAGGTCTCTAATTTGGAGCTCATTAACAGATGTCTTATTTTAGATCTGCAAGGCTCTGCAGCATTATCCTAGGGTGTTTGCTCAATTTCCTTTTGTATTTGGTTGCTATAGAAACATAGGGTCTCACTATTGCACCGTGCCTAAAACAATAAAAGCTTAATGCATACTAAGTCTGCTGAAAGCAAAGTTATAATTTGAACCTGTGGAAACGTAATTATGGGAATGACTTGTGTGATGGTGAGGTTATGAACTGGGGAGAGGATGATCTTACCAAATATTTCTCCCTTCAGGCACGTAAGCAAGAGCAGAGAATGAGGGGTTAATTGGGTGATTTTTTAAATTTATTTATCTTTCTCCTCTTTTCTGTAAAGATCCTAGCTATAACTATATCTTTAGGGTAGGATCTAGCTCTTAATAAGGTGTGTTCTCTTCCACTAAATGCAAATCCTCACTTTTCCCACACCTAGGATCTCGATGGGAGACACTGGGTTTGCATTTCTTCCTAAAGAATGTCTCGTAACATGAGCTGCAGAAGTAATGGCTATGCCTTGCACAGCCACAGAAGGGACAGATGTTCAGCTTACCAAAAAAGGTTAATCCCTACTAATTTCAGGGCAATCATGTGGCAATACTGCTGATTCATTGTTAAAATGCATAGTATCTGCACTAAAAAAGCTGGGATGACATGGATACCCTCCTGTGCAGACTAACTACTGCCTCAACGATTTTAATTATACATGGTCAGCTCCATTACCTTAACTTTCTCTGCCCAAATGTCCCTTCTCTTTGCCATCCTTCAGCCAGATGACCTTTCTTGGCTGTGCTTGCAAACTGCTGGCTGCCAGGTTAGTGTTCAGCACCAAAGCTGTTTGAGTCCTGCGTGGTACTGATAGCTGACAGGCAAACTAAAATCTTATTTCGAGATACTTCGTGCTTTTTAGAAAAGCACAGATACCTCCCAGGCTAGCAAAGCCAGTGCTCCCTCGCAGTAAGTGCACGTTTCATGCCTGATTATTGGCAGTGCTGTCACTTAGTCTCGTTTCCAAAGGAGGTTTGTGAGCCAGATGCTGCCGAGCTGCTCTGACCTCCCTTCAGTCCCAAACCGTGGTGAAGACCTCACCGCCCAGTGCTCTCCATGGGCCCAGCCTCATTCCTTCTGCCTTCTTTAGGGGAACTCCAGCTAAAGCTGGAAACGGATGCAATCACCTTTAGGGTGGGATGTGGAGCTGTAAGTGCCCATCTAGCCACAGACTGGCAGATGCTGCCTCTTTTCTAACCCGCGTATAACAGACTGAAGGCTGCGGTGGTTGCAGTTTCCGTGCCTCGAGGTGCTGATGATCTGTTGCATGACTTCAATTAATGACTCCCTTGGACAGTGCCTTTGGCCCCTCCAGTTCTGGAGAGCAAGGAAGGCTGCAGCTGAGCACAGCTTGCTGCTGCACCAGGGAAGGGCTTCGCGGTGTCGGTAAAGCCGTGCCTGTGCCTCTCTCTGCAGCCGAGGTGGTTCGCTGCCTGAACAGTGCCCTCCAGGTGGGCTGCGGCGCCTTCGCCTGCCTCGAGAACTCCACCTGCGACACGGACGGCATGTACGACATCTGCAAGTCCTTCCTCTACAGTGCTGCTAAGTTCGACACTCAGGTACAGTACAGCGCAAAGGGGCAGGGATAACGGCTCGCCCCGAGAGCTCCCTTTTCACGCCCGCTTCAATCGAGCGCTTTTACAGGTCCTGTGGCACTGAAGCACGTGCTGAAATGCTTGGCTGAATGGGTGCCTTAATTTCTCTGTCCTGGTGGTGATGGGGCAGGTTTAACCCTTCCTTTCTTGCAGCCCTTCCTGCCTCTGAGCTGCTCCTCCGAGCCATGATTTTGGGTTTTGGCTACGGACGCATCCTTCAGGGCTATTTCCTACGGTACATTTTCCACATACTGTGTGCTGTGTGTGAGGACTTGGCAAGGAGCGTTTTGTGGGGCGGAGAGCGGAGTTTCCTCTTCAGGAGGAAATATAAACGTTCTTCTAAAAAAGTAAGTCCTTCTGACTGTGTGACCTGGCAGAGGGCTGGAGTTTGAATTGGAAGTCGTCAGGGCTGGGAATGCACGGCCAGAGCAGCCTCTCCGGAGCTGCGGTGACTCGCAGCAGAATAAATAGGATAATACCAGAGGGCTGTGGCTCTGCCAAGGGCCCTTTTCCTTCACACTTTCTCCCCAAAACGCACACGCCTCCTTGTTCCCTGCGCTCTTGCTCCCAAGGACAAACTGAAAAGCTCTTAAAGCATCTTGAGGTCTGGTGAAGTCACTGGTGTGCAGCGAGGGGTCCGACCCCCTCCTGGGGGGCAGAATGGACCCACCTCTGGTGCTGGCCCTTCTAGGTCTGCTCATGCAAAGCCTTCCATTGCCTAAAGCCTCTGGGAACGGGAGCTCACTGTTCTCCCTGGATTCTGTGCATCCCAGCTGGCACTGCTGGGAACGTAACGCTGCAATAATTGGGAGCATTTAGGGTCCAGTTCCCTGCTGCGCTTGGTGAGGGACCTCCAGCAGGTCTGTAATTGCAGCAAGGGTAATTAATAGCAGCCAGCCACAGCGGAGTATCCGTTAATACATCCCTTCCTATGCAATCTGTTGCAGTTTAAGTTTTTACTTCTGTTTCCAGGGAAAAGCTTTTGTGAAAGAAAGCTTGAAGTGCATTGCCAACGGGGTAACGTCCAAGGTGTTCCTTGCCATCCGGAGATGCTCCACATTCCAACGAATGATCTCCGAAGTGCAGGAGGAGTGCTACAGCAAACTGGACATGTGTGGCATTGCGAAACGGAATCCTGACGCCATCACGGAGGTCGTCCAGCTTCCAAACCAGTTCTCAAACCGGTACGTGGAGCTTTCCCTCGCCGAAAGGCACCACAGGGAAAACGTGAAGTGCAGAGAAAGAAATTAGGGGAACCAAGCTGATTAACTTCTTACAAGCCCTAGTGTAGCTTTAGCCTAAGTCATGCTCTCTGCCTTTTCAAGCCCTTGTTAAGCTTTACCAGAATTCTTCTGATTTTCCTTTTGGTAATTACACTTATAAACATCTCCTGGGGAGAATCATTAAATTAACTGGACATACATTACTTCAAAGCTTTGAGTTTAACTGTTAGTTCTTTTAGTTGGAATGCAGTATAACTGTAAGCAGAGCTTTCACATACCAAACTAGTTTGATTAACATAGCATCTCTGGCATATTGAGCACTTTAGAGCTTCTCAACCTATTGCAGCTTCGTTCAGACTGCAGCCGTCCCCGTTTCTGGGTCGATATAGCACCCAGGGAATGAGGCCTTGCCCTCTGACTTACCCTGGCTTTAAACTTTTAAACTTTAAAGGGAACCAGCAAACAGGCTCCTCTATAACCTTATTCTGCCATGATCCAGTAGTTCACATTTCTAGGGATAGCCTGATGGTCTTAATGGTCTCTGTCAGGGTTCCTTCTTGGTAGCGAAGGCTGCCTGCAGAGAGGGGCACGTCGTGCTGCTCTCGAGCACCTTTATCTGAGCACAGAACTGCTCTGTCCCCGTCCTCCAAGGACAAGGGACAGAGGCTTCAGGGAGCTGCTGCAGTCTGCGCAGTCACGCTGCAAGGGCAGGGATTTCTTCCTCTAAATCCTGGAACAATCAGTGCTGAGTCTTGTGATGGGGATAAAAGGGATCTTTTTGAACCATTTGAGTAAATACGCTCTAGAATTTGAGTGCAAACAGACCAAACTGCCATTTAGTGTGAACCAGCTCTAAAGTAAACCAGCATTTAGTGTGAACCACCACAGTGCTGGCTGTGGGGAATGCTACAGCTCCTCTGGGCTGGCTGCTTGACTTGATGTAGAAGTGTCTTAAGCCCCCAGGCCTATCCTAGGACAGGTATGTGAGTGATATATGGATGCTATATAGAAGTTCCATCTCTGAGCAGCACAAACTTATTATAGGAAACTCTATTGTAGATATTATATGCAGAAAATTATGGGAAGGCAAAAATTATACTTGTGCATCTTCTCTTTCTTCCCCCAAGCAAATTTGGAAGAGGTTTGCTTGAGCACGCAGCACTGTGGCATCAGTGTTCTACAGGCTGAAGGAGCAGTTCAGGTTAATGCAATGGCTCGTGGAGTTAAACAGCCCTGGGCTGGGCTGTAGGGGCACTGGGGCGAGGGGGGACGTGCAGGCAGCTGAGGGAGGGAGGATGCAGTGATGCTGTGATACGTGCTGGGGACGCTGAGCCTGAACCGGAGCTGCTGTCTCCTGAGGCGGGGGAACTCCTCCCCCCAGCCGCCAGCCCTTGTCGTAGCCAAAGGATATTGTGACATGTTGAGTAACAAAAGCAGCAGGATTTCCCAGCTAATAGTTTACACTGAGGTCTCCTAAAGCATCCTGCTTTCCCAGCCCCTGTCCCAACATAGCCACAGAATAAGAATGTGCCACTTGGCCTGGGACACTGGGAGGAAGTAGTTAAAGGTCATAGCATCTTCCTGTGATTTAATCTCATGGCAGGAGCAGCAGGAGAGGAAAGCCTCGTAGCTTTTGCTTGCAGTCCAGCTACTGAGAGGCACTCTGAGCTGTTTGATTGCAGCTCCAGCTCTGGAAACCACCGGGCTGGGTGTGCATGAAGGAGGTGTGGGCAGCACAGCAGAGGAAGGTGGATGGGATCTGTTCCTCCTCTCCTGTTAGACCAGGACCAGTTTAAGGTGGATGCATGGCTCGCACAGATGTGTTCGTCATCAACCACTGTGCACACTTCAGACCTTAATGTCAGCACCGCCGAGCCGTGCTCCGTGCCAGAGCCTCGTCCTTTTGTACTTCAAGCACAGCAGAAACTCTAACCTCACCTGACCTGCACTGGCTGCTCTAAAGGCCAGAGCTGAGAGCTGGGAAAGAAGATTGAATGTGAACTCTCCTTTCCCTCTTCCTTCCCCTCCTCCACCTGCAGGTTATTCTCCTCTCTGCTCCTGTGGAAAAATGTCACCGTGACCTTAAGGGCTTAAAATAAGTTCCCTGTTGTCCTTTCAGGCAGGAGTAGCCCAGCAAATATGGGACTGCTCCTCTCTTCCCAACTTCCTCTCCCGAGGAGGATGTTCCCTGGCACGGGGAGGTCCAGCTCGCCAGCGTTGCTCCGTGCCCACAGGGCTGTGCTGGCTCTGCCCCAGCCCCGCGGAGGACCTGGGCTGAGCACTGCTCTCCACTCGCCTCAAGCAGCGCTGGGGAAACAGCTCAGCACAATTCCCTGGCTCCCTCCTCGAGCGAGGACCGTGTCCTCCAGGCTGCTGGAAGGGGGGACCGCGGCAGCAGGCTGTGGAGGAGGTGGGCACGGAGCAGGGCAGAGCGTAAGGTCCTCGGCTGTGGTTTAACGCGTGGTCAGCTTGTTGGAAGTGACAACTGACTGTGTCCTGGAGACCTGTCCCCAGGGAACAGATGTACCTGTGGGGCTGTGACTTGGACAGAGCCTGCTTCTCCCTCTTGTGGTCCCTTTCCAAGGCTGGGGGTGGAGGTGGTTCCTCGGGGCGGTGCCTTGCAGTCACGGATGGTCGCTGTCCTGCAGGTATTACAACAAGCTGGTGAGGAGCTTACTGGAGTGCGACGAAGAGACTGTCAGCACCATCAAGGACAGCTTGATGGAGAAGATCGGGCCCAACATGGCAAGCCTCTTCCACCTGCTGCAGACAGACCACTGCGCCCAAGGCCACCCGCGCGCGGACTTCGCCCGGCGGCGGCTCTCGGAGCCGCAGAAGCTCAAGCTGTACTTCAGGAACCTGCGAGGTGAGGGGCCGGCCGCGGCCCTCGCGAAGCGCGGCTCCGCCGAAAGCGCGTGAGGGTGTGCGAGGGATGCGAAGCGCTACCAAAGTCCAAGGAATGCCCCCAAACCAAGTGTACTGTAGCTAGTTTTAATAACAACTAGGAACTGGGTTTAGATTTAGTCATTAATATTTTCTATTCCTCTCCAACAAAACTCTTTGCATGGATCTGTTCAGTCTCAGCTTTCCCACCGTCAAAACATCTCCATCTTTTTGGTTTTTCCCCCCACCCCTCGACAAAAAGATACCCCAAACAGTCTTAAAGACACCCACAGAGTCAGGCCTCCAGACACGGCGTGCAAAGCGTGCTGTAGCGGTAACACCACTGGGGTCTGAAGCTCTGGCAGCGAGGAGAGGAGCTGAGTCTCTCTTGTCGTGAGCTGGGAGGCGACGACAGATGCACTAATAACTATTGCACATCCTCAGGATGTCAGCGGAGTTCGTGTCATGAATCTGTGCTGGCCATGGACGAATATGAATGTCATATTCCTGGTCTCGTAGTGTCATACAGCCCTAATCCTTCCAACACAGCTCCCTTAACCCATTATTTACCAAACTTTGCTAGCTGTGGATGATCCTAGTTACGGTGACCTGGCACCACAGAGTTAACCACCCCCCGCCCCGGCACACACCGAATCAGGAAAGGAACACTTTGTACTGCGGAAATGATTAGAAGAGGTGCCAGTCTATGGCTGAAGCTAGTCAGAAGGTTACATAATCTTGCATTGTATTTAAAAGCTAACATCTATGTACTGTATTTAACTGTCTAAAGCTTTAAAAGAAATCTAACAAAAACAAACCCTGTCTTAAGACTAGAGTATTAAAGGTCTTGCTCTAACTGTGGTATAAATAGTTTTAAAATCTGTCATGTACTGTACATAAATTCCACGAGAGTCTGCTGAAAAGGAGCAGAATATAATAACTTTATTGCATAAACTTAGTTTTGTAAGTTAGCTATTTCTTTTTTTTTCCTGGAAACAGTATCTCTGTCATATTCAAGAGTTCACATTCTACTCTGTGGCCTTTTTATAATGGAAGAGAGAAAATGTTTGGGACAGAAATTAAGACAGTGCCAGAAAAAAGCCTCTCTTCTCATAGTTATAGTGGGAAAAAAATAACTCAGACTGGCCAGCCCTGTCTCCCAGAGCTGCTGTGGGACACAGTTATACCCAAGGCACGAGTATAAAAAAAAGCTGCTTGGGATCCTACAGCTGCCATGGGGTAAAACTGCCTTTAGAATGTCGCTTTCTGGGGAAAGGCAGGAAAAACCCTGAACTTCTCTTCAGCTTCAGCAGTCGAGCACTGTGCCTGCCTTTGGGGTCCTTGATGCTCTCACGTCTGCCTTCCCCACGGCCTCCCCAGCAGCCTGCAGGAGCAGAGCAGCAGGTTCAGCTGCAGTGGCTGGGGCCCCCCAAACGCTGCTCTCCACCCCGACGGGCGCCCGCGAGCCAGAACAAAGCCGCGCTGCGGCACGCGCTCAGCGGCCAGTTCCACGCTCCACATCCATCCCGTTGGAGTCCCTCTGCAGAGTGGGTGACTCTTGCTCAACTACTTAGAGAGCTAATACAGGAGGGAGCTATTTCTTTCTTTTCAGAACCTAAAGCAATATAACGTGTTTTTTTTGGTTGTTGTTTTTTAAACCACAAAGCCTTTAAACAATAACTTGCTGCTAATATATTGAAACCAGATGCAGTGGCAGCATTTCTAATATTGCTGTCTTCATTAAATGTAGCCCAAAAGTGCTGTCATAAAATTGGAAGCGGCAAAAAAATGTTGCTGATGGTAGAGGGTTGTTGGGTTTTTTTTATTTTTTTTTTTTTTAATACTCTGAATCGTGCCGTCCAGGGCAAGCAAGATGCAATATTGCTCGTTCTTAAATCACAGTCAGGTATATAGAGTCCAGCACGAAGTTTTGCAAGGTGAAAACCAAAGGCCCCTTGAATATCCTGACCCTAAAAGTTTGACTTATGCTTAGGAACTGATCCCAGATTCTCCACCTCACAGCGCTACACCTCGCGCTGCGCCCGCAGGGGACGGGCACGAGGCTGCTGGGTTTGTGCATCCAGTGTACACATATGTGTAATTATATGTATAATTTGTGCATCAAGGCTATATAATTACAACGAGGTCATTACCTGGCTGGAGGCAGTGTCCATCCAACTGCCCAGCTCTGGGCCAAGCAAAGCAGCTCCCGTTTTGGGTACCCAAGGACCCCGTGGGCTCGCAGCAGCAGAGCTCCCTGGGGACACCTAGCAGCCCTGAGTTCCTGGGAAAATGCTCCTAATGGCAAGTGGCTTCTCCACTGCTTTGTGCACCCATCTCTCTGCACACCCAGAGAGGTTTATAAAGTTCAGTTGGGGCTGGGGAGGAGGGTTCCATTACCCCAAACCTTCATCTTTTTGGGTTATCGTAATTAACTTGCTTTTCCCAATGGGAATTTATGCTTCTTGTCCCCTTAATACAAGTGGGAAGAGGACTGGGAAAATAATCCCCCTCTCAATTTGACTGACTCTGGTATCCCAGGTAAACACCACCTGTGCCAACCTCAGCTCTGCCCCCCCGCTGCTGGGGTCTCCCCGGGTGCCTCGTGTCGGAGAGAGCCTCGGCTGCAGCAAAAATCAGACTTCTGAGCTGCTTTAATGTGTCGCCTTTTTTCCCCATGCTGAAGCAGTAAGGAAGCCACAAGCACACACCCCTGAAATCCTGGGGTTCACCTTGCCTAACTTCTGGTTTAATTAATAACCCATGGTGTCAAGCTGGTCATTAGAGCCCTCCCGTGTCGGGGAGGGGGACACGGCGGTGGGGACGCGCTTCCCGTCGCCTGGGAGCAATGCCTGCTGTTAGATGGGCTGAATTAGGTGAGAGGGATCCCCCTGGGGATGGGGAATGATTCTCAATGTTAAGTCCAGCTATTTCACGTTTTATTTAATCTCTAATGCTTTATTTTTTTAATCTTGCGTTCATTGCAAAATGATTTCTCTTGGGGCGGGGAGGGGCTTTATCTAGAAATGTTTGCATGATTCTCATTGTGATTTGTTTGCACTTTAGATGTTTTGTGCCATTATAAATTTGCATTATGTATTTATAATTTAAAGATACTTAGAAAGGGGAGAGAGTTTGGGTTTTTTGTTTTTTTGCTGAGTACTGGAATAAACAGTGAGCATATCTGGTATATGTCATTATTTATTGTTTAAATTACATTTTTAAAGCTCGGTGTGTTCATATAAAGGTTATTTGAAACATATCATAGTAATGAGAAAGATGCAAGTTATTTTCTTTGCTTATTTTTATAATTAAAGATGCGTAACATAATGAGGCCTATGTTGGATTTTCTTCTGCAATGAAATAAAATGTCAAATTTAAGGGTTTTTGGTGTCTGACTCTTTCATTACTGTGACTGCTGATTATGGTACTAATGTAAATGATTCCTGGAGCAGACTTTAAGCATCTAGATCACCTTGCTGAGTAGAATAATAGAATTGTTTTGGTTGAAAAAGATCTTTAAGACCTCTAAGATCACCCAGTCCAACCATTAACCCAGCACTGCCCAGTCCCCACTGCCCCGTGTCCCTCAGCACCACATCCACACGGCTCTGAAATCCCTCCAGGGATGGGGACTCCCCCACTGCCCTGGGCAGCCTATTCCAATCCCTGATGAGCCTTTCAGTGAAGGAAATTTTCCTCCAATCTCAGCCTCCCTGGAAGCATCTTCAGGCCGTTCCCTTTCATCTACTATCACTGCAATGACCTCGCGGATATGTTTGGTCTGACCAAGACCTTCGACCCTGGGCCCTGCAATGTCCGAGAGCAGCTGTAAATCCCAGTGCTAATGAACTCTTGTCCTAGCTCCCACTGACCTTATAAATTGTAAATTATTTAGCCCAATAACAAAATTAAGGCAGCACCATTTTTTTTTTTAATGACTGCATCCATAACAGCATTGCAGGAAAGAGAAAATACCTTGATTTTGACTTTGATGTACACGTAAATGTGCAATTCCACTTCATTCAGGAAATCTCCAATTTCCAGTGGAAGATCAAAACACATTTAATACTCATCAGAGGAAGAGTGGCAGAATCATTCAGACTCTTTGCTCCAAAAGCTGCTGCAAAGCTGAAAAACCCATTTCCCCCATCCCATTCGAGCCAGACTTGCCCAAGAGAACCAAGGAATAAATATCAGCAACACAGCTGGATTAAAAAGAAATCTCTTCTACCTTCTTGTTTTGTCCAACAATGTAGAAACTCCTTCCAAAGGACCTTCCTTGAGCTCCCATTTGCATCCACTCACCTGTAAATCACCACCTGCTAAATAACACCCCCCCCCCCCAGTTCCTGGGAGCCAAAGCAGCAAAGGGAACAGTGTTCAGTCAGAAATGACCAAAAAAAGAGGGATCAATGGGGTATGATATGGAAATGGAGCCAGTCAATATTTCTGCTCTTGCACAAGGAACGCCTTGGAAAGGCTGCAGCGGCCCCACTCCCAAAAGCTGGCTTTCACTGCTCTTTTGCAATTAATAACCACCATACACTAATTACTGTCAATACAATGTGCTGCTTGTATGAACTCTTCATAAATCTCAGCCTCTACGGCTCCCTCGTCAGCAAACCACAGCCCTGACATGACCTGTTCGGAGAAACACGCGGGGTTTGCCGGCCCACAGCGCCTCACCCAGTGCACAGCCACCCAGAAACCTGGATATTGCTGCAATAATTCCACACCACAAACTCGCTTTGGAACACTGCTAATTCTGGGGGGTTTATTTCTCCCCTTACCACCCCCAAGTGCTGAAAATCAACCCAAAACTGAAAGGAGTGAAAGACACGAGAACTCTCCAGAGTGGTTCAAAGCAATGTCCAGTGTTTGGAGGGTAGATTCTATATATATGTACTTTTATATTATATATATGTTACATTATATTTATTTCATTACAATATATTCTATATTATCATTATTATATGTAGTATTATACATATTGTATGTATTAAAATAATTTCATAATGCTGTAATATTAATATTGTACATATATTAACATATTATTGTATAGTTTATAGATATAGTTAATATATTGTGTTGAATTATATTTTATGTTATATTGCATTATATTATATTATACTATAATACAATATATTATATATGATATATCATCATTATTATATGTAGCATTATATGTGTTATAATATATTATAATTTCATAATATTGTAATAATAATATTGTGCATATATTATATTATTGTATAGTTTATAGATATAGTTAATATATTATATTGTGTTGTATTATATTTTATATTATATTGCATTATATTATATTATTGCATTATAATGCATTATACTATATTATAATACAATATATTTTACATGGTATATCATCATTATATGCAGCATTATATGTATTATATTATAATTTCATAATACTGTAGTATTAATATTGTGCAATATTATTGTATAGTTTATAGATATAGTTAATATATTGTGCTATATTTTATATTATATTGCATTATATTATTATATTGTATTATATTGCATTATATTGCATTATACTATATTATAATACAATGTATTATATAGGATATATTATCATTATTATATGTAGCATTGTATGTATTATAATAATTTCATAATACTGTATTATTGATATTGTACATATATTAATATATTGTATAGTTTATAGATATAGTTAATGTATTAATATATCATTACTAATGTGTTATATTAATAGATATATTAATAAATGAGTACATATGTTTATGGCATTATGATATTAATATAATGTTAAGAATAATAGTAATGATAATAATATTTTCATGGGAAATTTTTGCCCAATGTCCCCAGCTGTGACAATATTGCTTAAGTGCAACAGCTTATCAAGAGTTAGGAAAAATAAAAACCCCACCATGCCATATTTAGAGCAGTGCTGATAAGGGGGGGTTTGATGTGGAACAAATGGCCAGGGGAGGGGGGTGTGTGACCGAAAGAGCCCCCACGGTGGGGAGATGGCGCAGAAAGCAGCTCCTGGAGAGGGACATCTGGGCTCGACGCTGCCGGAGAGCTCGGGGCACACCGGTGTCCTGGTGGTCACCTCCAGCTCAGAGTTGAGTTGGTTTGGCCGAGCCCAACGCTCAGGGTTGACCGATGTTCTCATCTTGTCTTTTTTTTAAAGTTCTATTAAGGGTGGGGACACAGCACGCAGGGACAATAAACTGCTCCCCAAAATGATTTCCTTTCACTAAATCAGCATTTCCCTGGAGAGAGCCCCAGGTAATTCCAGCTGCTCCCCGCCTCACCTGGGCGGTGGGGAGGGAGCCACACTGCAAGCAGCTGGAGAACCTGAGGCAGAAAATACCTGGAGAGTTTTATTCCAGACAGCTGGAAAAACTAGTAAAACCTGTATGAGCTCATGGGGGGGAACATAATTGTTTTCAGACAGACGGGATTTTTTTGTTCTTTTTTATTTTTTTTTCCTCTTTGCTTTTTATTTTTAAGCAGAAGGAAATGCCAGGGTAGCCCAGACTGTGGCCACGAAGGATGATCCCTGTTACCTGCTCCTTCCCACTTCCCCCCTGGTTACAAACCAGACTGGTTATAATGGTTATTTAAAGAGAAAAATCAATTTATGGGCACTGCATTCCCTGTATTCTCAAGCCAGGAGAAAATTCCAGTTGGTTCCTCTGAATTTCCTTCAGGGTTATTTTTCATCTGCAGGTCTGAGAGCGTTTGGGGCTGCACAAACAAATCCCTGCTCTTCTCTCGGGGTGCTGTTTGGCTTGGAGCAATCAACCAGGCTCAATAAAGTCGCCAGCCCTCTCCAGCCAGTGTGCTGAAAACCATCGTGCCATTTTGCTCCCAAACAGGGAATTCAGAGAGCCCAACCCAGCAGAAAGAGCCCAGCTGTTTATTTTTATGACTGATAATTAACCCCAGAAGTTTTTTCAGGTATTTTTCTGAGCCGTTGTTTGCTGAACTGTTTCACACGTGTTTCTTAGAATCACTTTTTTCGCTGGCTGTGATTTTCATGGGAATGAGGTGTCTGTCCGTGGGATCTGAGTTCACATTCGTGGCTAATTATCTGGAAAAGGTCCCTTGGATCTCTTCCTAACCATGTCTTTGTTCCTACAGCCACAGTGGAGAGCACGGCCCACATAGGGGAGATGCACAGAGAATCCATGAGCATTTAAATTTTAAATTTAAACTAAAATTTTTAAATTTTAATTTAAAAAAATTAAATTCATCTGCACAATAAGAGAGGAACACAGATGTTTTCTTGGATTTATCATTTCTCCACCACCTTTGCTCACTCCAGTGCTCCCATGCACAAGTTTCCATGAGCATCACTCAACTCCCATCCCTTGGGCGCGCGGGACACGCTCCTGCCATGCGGCTGTGAGTCCTGCCAGCCCGAGGCAAATCTTCCCTTCCTTTGGGCAAAGCCACCGTCCTCAGGAAGGAGGAAAGAGGAGGTGAGAGTCGTGGCAGCTCACGGAAACGTGCACGTCTGGAGAGGTGGAGCTGCCATCGGTGAGTCAAGAGAGCCCCAACGACGCACGAGCGTCTTCCTCCCCGTCACTCGCGCGGGGACGCACACCCGAGCGCCGCTGACACAGTCAAAGCTTTGATTGATGGAGCTGCAGAGGGCAGATGTTTTATCGCTGCATCAGCGGAAAGGGCTCCGGGCAGATCCACCCACAGAGGCCCCGGGGAGATGCCAGCCCCGGAGCTGGATTCCCAGGTCAGGGAGCAAACTTCCCTTAAGGATGGGGAGTGGTAGGTTCTGGCCGAAAAAATGCGATTACCAGAAGGACAATATTGGTTTTTCCTCTGGTGTGGAAAGGCGTTCTGCTCTGCTCCCAGCATTGTCAGGCTTTATTCCTCCTAGGGCTGGGTTTGGCGTTCACGGAGCCTGGTGCTCGCCCCATCCTTAGTCACTAATCAGAGTCAAGTACAAGGGACCTTCTGCTTGAAGCCTTGGGGCCCCTCAGTGCTCGGGGGCAGATCAGCATCCAGAGGAATTTTCCATGAATACCTGGGGTTTTCCCAGCATCCCATTTTGGGGATATTCAGGAGACTTTGACAAAGCTCACAGCTGTTCAGCACGGCTGGAAAAAAGCAGATCGACACCAGCTGAGACAATTCCAGCCCCAACCATCAGCCCTTCCCCGAGCCACGGCCACCACCCAGGGCCCATTTACATGCAGCAGAGTTGCCAGGAGCATTTGGCTGCGACATTTCCCAGATTTCACATCCAAACACTGCTAAAAAAGTCACATCGGTGTCATAGAAATCCTGCATGTGTTGGTGCCCAGCTCAGCTTTACAATCTCCTACTCAATTTTGCAGCAGCTAAGGGCTTCATCTGCCATCAAAATAGCAAATAACCCTCTGCTCTGCTAGGAAAAGCTTATAATTTGCCATTTAGACAGAAAAATCGTCCCTATAACCTGAATTTCCAGCAATTTGCTAAGCAGACACCAACGGAAAGGCCAGCAGGAGCAGCACACATCCCACTGTGTGGCTGGGCTCCAGCAAGATGCACGTTGTTTTTTTTCAGCATCCTCTGATATTCAGCTGATGGGCACGACCTGGGTGAATGAATGAATGAATAATACAGTGGTTTTTCTAAATTACATGTGTGTTCAGAGAGGTTTAATGCACTCTGGCTGTTTGTCATGCAGGCAGCAAAGACGTGAGCCAGCTGTCCCAGCTTACTGCCACCTTTGCCATCGCAATGCCTGGCTCAGATCTGAGCTCCCAAAAAATTCCTCTTTCGCTCTGGGGTAAGTCTAACTGAGCCAGACTAAGGCTGGGTTTGGTTTAAGCAAGGACAGGAAAGAAAACATGGAGATGCTCCCTTCTGGCGAGGCATTTGGGGCTGCCAGCTCAGCTGCAAATTGATTTTAAGAGAATTATGGATGAAACCTCAAGAAGTTTGGGATTTGGGCATCGTGTTCGTCCCTACCACAGCCCTTCGCAGCTGCCCAGCTGGGAACGGGGCTAACGCTGCGTCAGCCCTTGCACAGCATCACTCTGGAGGATTTCTCATGCAGCTCCGGGGCTGTCAGGAAGTGATTAAGAAAGCAAAGGAAATAAAAGCAAGTCAAAGAGTTTTGATCCCGCTCACTCTCTTCCCCCCACGGCGCTGACGCCGGAGAGAAGGATTATTCAGGGTCCCCTTTGAAGGCACGCTTGCGTCAAAGGGTGGCACCTGAAAGTGGGGAATTGTCTGGATTCCAGCCCAGACTGAAGGCAGAGAGGAGTGGGGGCTGATCTGGGGCAGAGCCTCATCTCTGCAAGCTCTCACGGGGTTTGCTCCATCGCTGCCACCTCTAACGCAGCACATTTCCCAGTGCTGCTGCTGGGATGGCACTGGGCAGCGAGAAAACCAGTGTTTGCCCACACACTTTGCCCCAAGTTGGGATTAAACCACTTAAAACAGAGCTGGCAAAGCACATCGTGACCCACATCCCACCCCAGCTGGGGAGCGCAGCCCTGCCGTGTCCAACTGCTCCCAGACCACCGCTCTCCAGTGCCACTGAAAGACATTTCCGAGCAGACACACGGCTGAAAGCTTGATTTCCCCAAACCCACCCAAAAAACAGGAGTATTATTTGCTTTCCTGCCCTCCCAGGAGGCTCTGATGTGTTCTCAGCTGGTTTGCTGCCCCCGGAGCCGCGCGCAGCCTGACGTCACCCCACGCTGCACCTCCAGCTCCCATTTATGCTGGCAGCTCTCTAAAGATAGATCCAAGCAAAGATTATCAGCCCGAGCGGTATTAATAGGAGGCAGCTGCTCTTTAAAGAGGCTTTTAAATAATGTAAAGAAACTTTGTTGTATTTTTAAAAGCCTTTTAAGTGAGCCAAGCTGCCCCTCCTCCTCTCTCACACCCCCCAAGCCCACGTGCACCCGCACCCCAGCGATGTGTTGGCCCTGACGGGTCCCTTTTTGTCACCCTGCTGGCTCATAAAGCATCCAACATGGGCCGGGGGATGCTGCTCTGTGGCTGCTTCAGCCCAAAGGGAGGGTGGTGGTGGGTTGTGCCTGGGGTCTCCCCCATGCCACAGCACGGCCACAAGCCTTGGGCCAGGCTGGTGAGATGGGACGGTGTGCCACTGCCGTGCCTGCTGGCTATTTGAATGGCACGAAGGGAAATAACACCAGGTCTGGGCTGTTCCTCCAGCCAGCACCAGCCCCCGAGCGCCACAGCAGCCCCGGAGATCCGTGAAAGGCAAAACCAAACGTTGGGAAACTCACGGCGGCGGAAAGCAGCTGCAGCTGCCGATGGCCACATCTGGATGCTCTGGCATGGCCCAGGCAGGACCCACTGGGACGTCTGGAGGGGGCAGAGGCAGAGCCTCCCCGGCCCATTCCCTTTACTGGGGCAGGAGGGGGATGCTGGCCGCGCCCCCCGGGTACCCTGGCAGGAGCCATGCGGTCCCTGCAGCATCACTGTCCCTCTGCTTGGTAACCCCATCTCCCTGTTAACTGAATAATGGAGTGAAACCTTAGCTGTGCTGCTCTCAACCTGAAAATAAAACCCTCCAACGTAGCACAGGCTCCTGCTAAACCCTGCTCGGGGCTGTCTGCACCCAGCAACCCCATCTTTATATAAACCAGTGAGCACCCGTGTGATGCTGAGCACAGAAGGGTCTGGGTCTGGGCAGAAAATGCTGCAGAAGGGGCACCACGACGCTGCCTCTGAGCACAGAGGGGCCCGCGGATGCCTCTCCCCGCGGCAGCAGATGCCTGTGGCTGGCAGATGCCTGCAGCACGCCGTTACTTTGGAAGGCCAAACCGGGGCAGCAATTTATTGCTGTGATGTGAAGATAGATGAGAGCAGATCCTAGGGAGCGGCAGAGCTGCTCCCTGTGCAGACAGAGGCAGGATGGCTGGGCAGGGGCAAACGCCAGGGGTCTGTGTACGTGTGAGCAGGGGAGTGGGCACAGCCACAGCCTGAAACTGGGGGCACAGCCTGGATTTGGGGCTGGGCTCTGGGGAGGCTCCATCTCTCCACCCCACCAAGTCCCGTGGAACCACGGAGCTGTCCGAGCTGGAAGGGACCTCTGGAGCTCACCCAGTGCCACCCCCCTGTACAGCAGGGTCCCCCGAGCACATCCCTCAGGGCTGAACCAGGCTGGGAAATCTGCAGAGCAGGAGACTGCCCCCTCTCTGGGCAGCCTGTGCCAGGGCTCTGCACCCTCACCCCAAAGAAGTTCTTTCTCCTATTTCAGTGGAACCTCCTCTGTTCCAGCTTGTGCCCGGTGCCCCTCGTCCTGGCACTGGGAACCACTGGGAAGAGTCTGGCTCCATCCTCCCTCACCCCCCTTTAGGTGTTTGTGAACATTAATTAAATCCCCCTCAGCCTTCTCTGCTCCAGGCTGAAGAGTCCCAGCTCTCCCAGCCTTTCCTCCCAGGGGAGATGCTCCAATCCCCCACTCATCCTCGCTGCCCTCTCCTGGACTCTCTCCAGTACGTCCCAGTCTCTCCTGAACTGGGGGGCCCAGAACTGGACACAGGATTCCAGCTGTGGCCTCCCCAGGGCAGAGCAGAGGGGACAATGCCCTCCCTCGCCCTCCTGCCCACACACTGCCCTGTGCAGCCCAGGCTGGCATTGCCCTCCTTGGCACGGGCACATCGCCGGCTCAGGGATCATTTCCTGCCTGCCAGGACCCCCAGGTTCCACCCCTCGACACACACAGCTCACACACGTGTGTTTGGAAGGAGGCCCTTCCTTTTGGCAGCCTTTTAGTTGAAAGCAGAAAACTACACAGCTCCCCCTCAGACCTGATGGCCGGATCATTAATCATGATTTTTTTAAAAATAATAATAATAAATTCCACAGAGGACACCACAAACACGAGGACAAAAGAGGCTGCTCGGGTCAGCTGCAGCCTGTGCTTTGCTGAGGCTCAGGAAGTTGCTCACAGCCAGTTTCTGCATTTCAAGGGTGGGTAGGCTGACAAATAGGAAATGTATGACATGTAATAGCTGATAACGCGTGATGCATTTCCCCCCGCCCCGTGAATTATTGGAGCCTGTGTTTTATTTCAAGACTCTCATGCCTGGGATTTCAGCGTGCAGCAGCCACGGGTGACATCAGAGAGAGAAGAAATTAAGCAATCCTCCTTATTTTAGAAGCTTATTTAGTCCAGATATTTTCAGTTACGTTTTTTGGCCCTGTATCCAAGCAATCTTTCTTCAATCGAAATGAATGTCTCCCATTAGGAAATAAAAAAAAAAAGGAAAACCAAACAAAAGACAAACACAGATGTGGGGAGCCCCGGGGTGGCTCCACAGCAGAGAGCAAAGCCCAGCACGTTTGCCAGGTCCCATCCATGCACTGGGTCCCATCCCACCCGTCAGCCCCAGGAACGGAGAGCACTGGATCCCTGCGGCGGGGACGGAGGGGTGCAGAACGCGGGGGTGAGGGGGAACCCCCTCTATTTTAAGTGAGGATGTTGAGGTTTGGGTTTCAGGGAGGTGAAACTGGGAGGTCAGGGGATAACCAAGCTCAGCTTTTCACCCATCCCACACACCTTTTTAAACACCTCTCCCACGTGGCTCGGATTTGACACCACTGCCAGGCTGGGCAGCGGGGGGGGCACACCTCTGCAATGCACCTGGGGTGCTGCTTTTCACACCGAGCATCCAAGAGCCACCACCTAACTCCCCCTTCCCCGAGGAGTGTTTGCATCCCAAACACACCACACAGTCCCCATCTCATCCCTATTTTCCTTGCCATAGCCATTTTTATATTTTTTTTGGCTTGCCCCCGTGCTCACAAGCCCTCAGCCCTCTGCTCCTGGGGGTTAGCAGCCCCTCGGCTCCCCCCCAAATCCCCCAGCCTCGCTGCCTGGCCAAGCAGCAGATGCAGCTGTGGGAAGCCCCAGGATGAGTTTGGGATGCTCCAGCCCTAACGGAGCTGCTGGTGGGAGATAACAGACCATGCTCCTGCTGGGACTCGCTGGGAGCTGCGGGGGGGGCTGGAAGGGACCCATGTAGGTCTCCCACTCTACCCTTACTCTTCAGCAAGCTGCAGGGTGATGCACTTCTTTTTTTTCCCCAGTTTTTTTTCCAGCAGCTCTGCTCCCTGCCCAAGGCGCTCAGCCACGGCTCGTGTGCCATCTGCTGACCGAAGGCCGCCGGCTCCATGGCCCCAGCACACTGCAGCACCCAGCACCCACCACCTAGCACCCACCAGGCCTGCCCACACCCATCTTTTCCCCTCCAGCAGCTCCCAGGTACCTCCTGCCCTCTCCTGCCTCCCACCACCACCTCCTGCCCAGCTCTGACTTAAAAGCATCCCCAGGAATTTGGCTAAATCCCAGAAAATCCAAAAATGAGAAAATTCTGCTCCTTGGTCATCCCCCCCCAGCCACCCAGGCAGCACCAACGCAGAGGAGGATGGGCAAGGCTGCACCCCAGCTGCTTTCAGACCTGTTTTTGCAGGGAAAAAGGGTAAAAGCAAGAAGGGTCTGGCCAAAACATCCAGGTACAGAATCATAGAATCATCTAGGCTGGGAAAAATCCTTTAAAATCATCGAATCCAGCCATAAACCTCACACTGCCAAGTTCAAATGCTGGGAAGGGGCAGCCCAGTGGCTGTGAACCCTCCATGGGGAGACTCTGCTTTGCTCAGCATCTGCAGCCCAGGCGCTGCCCCGGGCCCTGGCAATCGCCCCCAGCCCTGCACAGTGGTGCCATAGGAGGCCCAAATGCAGCAGTGCCAAGCAGAGCATCGTGCTTTTCATCACAGGAGTCCACGGGGAAGGTGCAGGTATCCCTGAGGGACTGATGAAGGATGCTTCCTACAGCAAAAGTGACAGACGAGTACCCAGAATGTCATTTTGTGAAGTCACGTTTCCTCCATCTGCCAGCACTGGGGGACACTGAATTATTCATAACATTTCACCAAAATAATTCCTTTTAAAAATAACTCCCCTGCTTAATAAATGGTGAGAGCACTTTTAACACCGACCGCTATTTTCATCTCCCATGCGTGACACAGCAAAACCCCAACCTCAGCAGCTCCTGCCCTGTCCCCACCACTGACCCACTCCTCTCCAGCTGCCTGGGTGAAGGAGCACGGTGAGGGGGGGTGGATTTTAATTCCCTCCTTCTGGTGCTCAGCTGTGGAATTCAGAGCAGCGGAGCTGCACATCTCCTGTGTCCAAGCAGAGGGCACTGCTGTCTAATGGTTTGGGCCAGGGCTCTGCTATAGGGGTTTGGTCTAAGTCAACCCCAAAGTCCCTCTGGCACAGAAAACCTCTCCTGATGGCAGATACTGCTGTCGCAGCAGCTGGGAATCGTCTCTCCTTGTAAACCCCTTGATTTCAATTGGTCCCAAAAAAACCAGAAATAATAGATTAAAAAAATGGTGATAAAGCCCAGCCAGCAAAGCAGCCAGGCTTGTCTCAGAAGGGTGAGGGCTGGCTGAAATGGGGGGACAAAGAAATAAACAGAGGGCAGGAGATGACAGCCTGCTCCAGTTGGGGCATTTCAGCCTTGTGCCTGTACTGTCTGTGCTTTGTCACCCCGAGATGTCCTCCCACCCTGCCCATGCCCTGCCTGCACCCTGCCTGCACCCTGCCTGCACCCTGCCTGTACCCTGCCTGTACCCTGCCTGCACCCTGCCTGTACCCTGCCTGCACCCTGCCTGCACCCTGCCTGTACCCTGCCTGCGCCCTGCCTGCGCCCTGCCTGCACCCTGCCTGCACGCTGCCAGCACAGCAGGGATGTGGCCTTCATCCCAGAGCCAGGCAGAACGCAGATTCTCCATGAAAACTTGCTAAAGTTGCAAAGTTATTTTTATCTTACAGCTCCTGAAAAAGCAGCACATTTTCCTGCCTTTTTCCCCCAATGTTTATTAGAAAGCCTCGGAGAGGGAATCTGCTTTCCCTCACCCGCCTGCTGCTCGCTCGCTGCCGTCGCTTCCATCTTCTCTGCTTTGTGTTTTGTTCCACTGATGCAAAAGGACAGAAAGTAGCTGGGGAAGAGGATGTAGAAAACCCTTTTTAGTTTAGTTTCAGCTGCATCAAAGCGTTCACAAACTCCTCAGAGATACCCATAGCCGCACCCTGCGCTTGCAGCCCCGCCACGCATCCGCCTCCCTCATTATTCCCTTTATTCCCATTATATTCCCATTATTCCCTCACTCTGAGCACTTTGAAAACGAACCCCTGTGGCAGGGCTGGGGTGCCCAGGGGGGGTTGGCTGTCCCACCACGCTCCTGGCAGGCAGAGTCAGGTTTCCAGGGCCTCGGATGCTCCTCCGACATCGCATCCCCATCCTGATGCACCCCAGCGATAGCTGTCAGAAATTGGATACTCTGGGAGTCGGGTTTGTGCTGCTGCCATGAAACTCCTCCTGGTTAAACACCCGACAGTGGTCAGAAGCAGCTTTCTCCTGATTTCACCTAACCTAGTTAAAATGAGGAGTAATGTCCCTGGGGAGCTGTAATAAAATTAACTTGCCGGTCCAAAAGAAGGTGATGATTTATGATGACTTGTGATAGATGCTCTTAGTCTGCTTCCCAGAATCCCCCAGTGGCCTCTTGCTGCCAAACCACCGTGGATGAGAGCCGTGGTTCATCCCCACACGGTGGGAAGGGCCCGAGCCCCCGCAGGTACCCGTGTCCGTGGCACTGGGAAGGCTCCTGGGCACAGGGCAGGGCTGGGGCTGGGGCTGGGCAGCAGGTTTTGCCAGGGCAGCGCCTCTGGGGATGATTCAGAAGCCTCATCCAAGCCTCTGGATGCTTCAGAGAACACTGCTGCTCTGCAAGCAAGAGAGGGCTAGATGTGACCCATGGGGGCACACGGAGTGGGGTGGGGGGCAGGCAGCACAGCCCCCCTGGGGCACTCATCCTGCCTCACTGCCAGCTGCCCTGTGCTCAGCTCCCTTCTCCTCCACTCTCCCCGACTCAACCCACCCCACGCCTCGTCTCTGCCCGGGTCTGGAGAGCCAGACTCCAGCCTCTCCATCAATCTCAGCCACACTGAGCCATCGGGGGCGGATAAAGCTCCTTCCCCCATCCCTCCCCACTCCTCTCGGTCCCAGCCAAGCGTTTTACCTTGGCGCCGGCCGCCCCCCGCCATCGACACACCAAGGTGTGATGTTACGTCTGTTTGCTCTCCTTTTGGTGTTCCGAGTCCCAAACAACCCCTTCAGACGTGGCAATGAATCCAGGCAGGGTCTGGGAAGGGGCTTTGTGAGTGGGGGACAGCCCTGGGCTTGGAGGACGGGGTCACAGGAGCTAACCTTGTCCACGGGAGCCACAGTGAGGGGCTGCAGGGAGCACACGGCCACTCGTGGGCAGGAGGCTCCAGCTCCACGAGCTGCTGTAAGGGAGCTGCAGCGTCATTCCTGCACGGGATTAGAAATTTTGGAGTCTGGGCAGCAAGTGCAACAACCCTCCAAAGAGTAAAAAGTAAAACTTTCAGGTATCCATCCAACTGCAGAGAGCAGGATGGAGCCTACAGCGAGGAGAGCCAGCGCTCTGGGGGGGCAGGGCCTGAGCTTTGCCCCCCAAAGGGGCTCAGCAGATGTGACCGAGGGCTGCCCCGTGGCACTGCGAAGGCATCACCACGCTGCCAAACCCCCCCAGGGCAGGTGAGCTCAGTGGTTCTCACGATGTCACAGCTCCTCCTCACACTGGGAAATAAGGCACCGCACACCGGGATGTCCCACGGGCAGGGACACACCAGGGCTGCAGGGCTGTGCAGAAGTGAGGACCAGCCCGAGGAGCTGGGAGCACTCCTCTGCCCGAGCCTCTGTATTTATTTTCCCTCCCGTTCCAGCCCCTCACTTCCTTGCCTGCTTTGGGGAGTTTATTTATCCAGGCTCCCCCAACAGTCCGGTTTGGCTGTGGCAGTGGTGCAGGAGATACTGACCCAGCCCAGACAGAAACTCGCTCAGCTCTGTCAGGGCTATCAGCAAACACCAGTCCCTGAGGCCGGCCAGGAATTTTAATTGAAATAGCCGGTCACTGGGCTCAGATAAGGCCCAGCATCACCCCACGGCTGGTGGGGCTCCCCACTGCCCCTTGGGGCTACCAGGACCCAGTCCCGCTCCCCAAACTCATATGGGGGGCCCTGATGCCAATCCATGCCCTGACCAGGGTCTGCCCACTCAGTGCGCACCCAGCACTGGGACAGACTGGGAGGGAACTGGGGCCCAGAGCTGCTGTGGGTGCACAGCTCACGTTGGCGGGGGCTCTCACAGCATCCCCCCTCCAGCCCGCAGGAGCTAGGTGGTCTGCGCCCCTTATCAGCCCTTATCTCCCAAAGCCACTCGCTAATGTGACCTTAATGGAGCTAAAATCGACTCGATTTGTTTTATTGCAGCTTAGCCCAAATCTCCCCCCCCCTTCTCACTTCCCCTTGTTTTGGAAATACAGGGACTGAGGGGCCTGGCTCCTTCCTGGGGAGCTGAAGGGGGGGGCAGAGCATCCCAAGCTGCAGGGAGAGCCCCCCCAGGGACCGACCCGCCTTCCCCTGCCCCCCCCACCCCCGGGACCCCCCCTCCCGAGCCCGGGGGTGGCGCCGGCCCCGGCGGCCGCGGGAGGGTCAGTGCTGGGAGAGGGTCCCGGCGCGCACAGCCCCGCTGCGGGGGCCGCGGGAGATGCTGCCCACCCCCTTCTCGGTGAAGGACATCCTCAGCCTGGACCGGCCGGGCGCCACCGGGGCACCCCGCGCGCCCCCCGGCCCCCGCGCTGCCCGCAGCCCGGCCGGGGAGGACGAGTCCCCGCCACCGCGTAAGTGACCCGGGGACCGGGGGGCGGTGGGGTCGGGGGGGGACCCCCGGAGCTGCTTTCGTTTCCCCGGGGGGGAAAACCCAGCGCAGCGGAGCCGCCCGTTGCATCCTGCACGGTCCCCCCGGAGCCGGTCCCCCCGGAGCCGGTGCTCCCCGCTGCCCGCCGCGGGCCGTGGCTGCGTGCCGGCTTTTTCCCCCCATTTTCCCCCCAGCCCCATTTTGGGGCTGTTTGGGGCATTTTCCGGGCATCCCTCGCGACCCCCGCGCATCCCTCCCCATGCGCCCCCCGCTGCCCTCGGGGAAACGGAACGGCCCGGGGCACGGGGGCGGGGGGTGGACATAGTTGGTTCGGGGTTTTTTCCTGCCGAAATGCACAAATCGCCACTGGTTTTGGTGACACAAATCCCCGTTTCGATGCTCCGTAAATTGCGGAGCTGAGAAACGGGGAAACCAGTAGGACCCAGCATGAGCACTGGGCGGCCCTGGGACGCAGAGATGGGGAGGGCGAGAAGAGCCGGGGAGGGCTCTGTCGGCTTCACACCTGCAGACGGAGCCTTCCAGCACCCCACTTCCCCGCAGCTCCCCCCTCAAATTCCCGAGCCCCTGCCAGGTACCCCAGCACATCCCAGCAGCCGGGGAGCGATCGCCGTGCAAGACCCCGCTGGCTCCCCTGCGACACAAACCCCAGCAAATTCAAACACAAAATCCAAACAAAAACCCCACAACTACTTGGCACCTTCTCACGGATCTGACAATTTCCCCTCCTTCGTTCCCAGCCCTTTCATTTTCCCAGTTCTCCCATTCAGAGATCTGTGGGATTCCCCTTTCCCCGGGGCCGGAGGTAAATCCTGCCGGAGGTCTGACTGCCGTCACTCCCATCCCTCCGGAGCAGGGCAGTGGGGAGGGGATTTGTGTTTTGGGGTACCCAGACCTGGGTACCCCACTTCCCCCGTGTCCCTCCAGGCTGGGGCTGCCAGGGTGGCAGCACTGCGTTAGGAGCGACCCAGAGGAGGCATCATCCACAATCCACCTAACAGGCTTCTAATTCCATCCAAAAACCAGGGGAATTCTCATGAATTCCCATTAAACATCACAAGAAATTTCATATTAAATCTACCTCATCTCATTCCTAAGGGTCCTCATTCCCAGTTCGACCCCTCCTTTGGAAACACACCCTCACTGGGAACAGAACCAGGCTTGGGTCTCACTTTGCTTTGGGTTTTTCTCGCTGCAGGGAGATGTTTGCTTGCCCACCCTTTCGAGGCAGACGAGGAAAAAGCTCACCCCTGCCACCACCCCAGTCAGCGACAGCGGAGAAAACCCCGGGTTTTATTCTCCCAAGCTCAGGTGTTTGAACTGGAGCAGCGATTTAAGAAACAGAAATACCTCTCCGCTCCCGAGAGGGAATATCTCGCCAGCCTCCTCAAGCTCACCTCCACACAGGTGAAAATCTGGTTCCAAAACAGGAGGTACAAATGCAAGAGGCAAAGGCAGGATCAGTCCCTGGAGCTGGCTGCCCACCCGCTGCCCCCGCGGAGGGTGGCAGTGCCCGTGCTGGTCAGGGATGGCAAACCCTGCCTCGGGGGCTCCCAGCCCTACCCAGCCCCATACAGCATCACCGCCAGCCCTTACTCCTATGGCTCCTACTACAGTGCCTATAGCAGCAGCCCCTATGGTGCTAGCTACGGGGGGGGCTTCACCGGGGTGCCCCCCAGTGCCACCCCCAGCAGCCCTGCTGTGAACGTGAGCTTGGGCATGGCCAGCGCTGCTCAGCACCCACTCACGTGCTTGCAGGCCACTGTGCAAGCAGGGATCAGGGCTTGGTAGATGGCTACGGAGGCCAGGACCACCCAAAAAGCACTGAGGAAAGCCCCCCCTCTGCTCCAGACCCCAACCTTCATCGGGACAGGAGCCAAATCCAGAGGGATTCTGCCTCCCTGGGCAGTGGGACGTCTCCGGAGCATCCACCCCCCCCAGGAGCTCGTGTGGTCACATCTCTGCAAAGGCAGCTCAGGAGGGAGGGGGACACTGCCGCTCCAGCTCTGACTTTGGGGACCCACTGACTGAGGGCGTTTATTTATTCAACCATCGACGTTCCGCAGCCTGCCCCTTCCCGCTCCCGGGGGACTGCTCCCCCGGGATGCCAGCGCACGGCCATCGAGAGCACTGGTTTTCCTCCTAAGGACAACTGGAAACTGGGTCCGTGCACATCACTGTGCATTCAACTTTTGATGAACACTATTTAATGCTTTGAGTTCCTCTGAGCTTTTGAGATACTTTTCTGATTTATATTTCTTAATATCTCCCAGCACAGGTGTTCATTTCTATCTTTGTTATTATTATTATTATTATTTGCAAATAAAAACCAAATTGATGAAGTTGCCTGTTTTCACTCTCTCACCATTCCTCAGTATTTTGACTTTTCCTATTCACAGCTTGCATTTGAGCATCAAAATCTGACCCAAAGACAAAAAAACCCCAAACCAATCATAATACCAATAATTAACCCAGAAAGATTATCAAAATAAACACGGCCCCCCTGTGCAGGCATTACTCCTACAGGACAGGGGGCACCACACAAAGGCTTTGCCTGACGCAAAATGTTGGTTTAGCAGAGATCTTCCCGTTACAACACGAAGGTGTCCCAGGGATGGAGCCAGACAGCAACCTGCACACAGCTCCCACTGCATGGGACAGGCAACCCCCCCTCACATCCCCATCCCCACTCCAGGCTGCTCCCCCTCCTCCCCACTCCCTTCCCAACAGCTTCTTATCCTCCAGTGTTTGGCAAAGAGAGACTTGCAGGGCAATTAAGCTTTTCTCTCTAATCCCACCCAGCCCCATCACTTCCCGAACGGGACATCCCTGCCATCCAGGTGACAGCAGGGAAACCCTCTGGGTGAGACAGCTCCCTCGCTGTGCTGCTGCTCCAAGGCTTTGGAGCCCCTCCTTGACCCAGGTAAGACAACAGCCACACTGGGTGCTGCGCCTTCTCCTCCCCTTCATCCATCCACACTCACTCAGGGGTCCCAAATCAGCTGGCTCTCGGGTCTCTGTCCTGCTCTGGAGCAGCCAGGGGACTCGGCAGGGTCCCTGCACTGGGAAATGCCACCAGCATTGGGGAAACCCCTGGCAAACAGCAGTGTCCCCAGTGCACGGGCTCACCTCCAAGCCTTCACAACACAGAGAGCTTTTCCTGTGAGGCTGGGCAGTAAAATGAGGCACACCACACAACCCCCCCCCCCCCAGAAAAACACAGAAATCAAAGAAGGGAATTGCTACTGTGCCCAGGTCAGGAAAAAAGGAGTGGGTGGGCAGGGAGCCGTGGGGCAGCCCACCCACCAGCACCTTCCACCAGCTCCTAATCTGCTCTCCAGAAGTGAGGGGGGGTTAGGGGGCCAGCACCCAGGGCACGGCTGAAATAATAAATACTCTTGCTCCAATTGCTTCACAAATCTTTCCCAGTTCCCTCGCTCGGATTGTAGGAGGATAATGAGCTGAATTACTGAAGCTGCTGAAGTTTTCCAAGCTTCCAGTGACAACAGGGGGACATTTCTAAGCCAGGAGCATCAGCAGTTTGAAGAACGAGAGAAAAGAGCAGGTTAAAAGCTGAGTTTGGGGCATGTCTGCAAAACCTGCTCCGGGCTGCAGTAACCAAACACCCTCCTGTAAAACCAACAAAGTCCTCAGGGGATGTCAAGGAAATCTATTGTTTCCCTTTTTAAGGTTAAAAAAAAACATGCTGAGGCTTTTTTTTGGCTGAGGGAGAGGGGCTGGGTTTGAGTGAGGGCTTTAGGAGTAGAAGAAATGATCAGCACTACATTATCCCAAGAGCAGAAGGAGTCTGCAGAGAGCAGGGCTATAGGGGGTCACTGTGTACATCAGAGGGCGCCTGCAGTTCCCAGGGATGCTGCTCATTCGCATCCCTGGAGCTGAATCCCGCTCCCACGGGGGTTTCCCCACCAGATTGCTTTGCCTTATGATGGGGCAAGGTGATTTTTTAACCAGGTGCTGCCCACATCTTGGGGGGGGGGGTGTTGTGGCTGTGTGTGTGGTGAGCAGGGAGTTATTTTCCAAACACAAACCCCAGGAGAACAACTACAAATAAAGGAGATACTCAGGGAAAAAAACTCTGTCATAACAGAGAGCTTGACTTGTGTTTTTCCCTGGAACTGGGAAGGGTCTGCTCCTTTGGGGTGCCTTTGAACACAGGGCCCTGCAGGATGGGGCATAAAGGCTTCCTAAATAAATGCTGTCCTGTTCCACAGCTGGTCAAGGAATTAACCTGAGCTTGAGGTTTAAATTGTCACGTGAACCTTCTGCCCCTTTCCGGGCAAGCGTTTGCCTCTGGAGCTGCTCTCCCTCTCTGTTACATCTTAATTTTCACTTTAAAGCTCGTTAGAGCAGCTTTGCAAAGCTGATGAAAATGCCTTTGACATTTTTGCCCTGTTTTTCAACAAACTCAAATTGCATCCAAGTGGATGGTTTGGAAGAAAACCCTCAAAGCCCTCAAAATACTAAAAAAACCCAAAACAATTTTCCTATTTTCTTCACTTTTTCCCCCTGAAAACAGCATTTCCCTGAAGAGCTCTGGGATATGAACCCTTTCCATGGCCAGGAACGAGCAAAGGACCCCTCGCTGGGGCAGGGAAGGCACAGCTGCCCCTCTGCAGAGCATCCCTCCGAGGCAGTGATGCTGCTCGCCCCTCCTCTCGCCCTAATCCCCACCCCGGGAACATTTTGATCCCAGAAAGGACCACTTGGGGATCCTTCCCGTTGTCACAAAAGCTCAGGGGTGATTCGCCAGCACAGGAGCAGCGGGGGGCAAAGGGGGAGGCTGAGGCTCGGCTGTGCCCCCGTGGACCCGTGGGGAAGGGTGACCTGAGCAGGAGCCAGGACAGAAGCGCGGGGCGTAGGCTGCTGCCGGGCATCGCCAATCAGGCCCGGGGGGCTTGGCCGCGCCGCATAAAGGCAGCGCCCGGGGGGGGGGAGGCAGCGCCGGGAGAGGAGCAGGAGGAGGAGCAGGGTGAGTGCCGGGGCGCTCCCCGCGAGGAGGCAGAGAGCACCCAGCAGGGATGAGCCGGACCCCGACGGGAGCCCAGCAGACCATGCCTGTCCCCTCCAGGCCCCGGACATCCTTCCTCATCCAGGACATCCTCCGGGACGGGGCAGAGCGAGGAGCGCGGCCGGAGCGGGGCAGGAGCGGAGGGCTGGGCCGGCCGCAGGGCGAGGAGCCGGGCACAGCCAGGGCAGGGGGCAGCTCAGCCCCAGAGCGCCCCCCTGGCAGCCCTGGTCCCCCGGGAGCACCCCCAGCCCAGCCCCGAGGGACGGCCCGCGAGGCGCACGCAGGTAAGGGGTGGGAGCTGCTGGCCGAGCTGCCCAGGGGGTGTCCCAGGTGTGTCAGGGCTGGGGGGGGTCCCAGGTGTGTCAGGGCTGGGGGGGGTCCCAGGTGTGCCTGGGCTGGGGGGGGTCCCCAGGTGTGCCTGGGCTGGGGGGGGTCCCCAGGTGTGCCTGGGCTGGGGGGGTCCCCAGGTGTGTCTGGGCTGGGGGGGGCCCAGGTGTGCCTGGGCTGGGGGGGCCCAGGGCAGGATCCAGAGCTGCCTGGAGCACCCCGGAGCCACGGACCCTGCGTGTGACACCGGGAGTGTCTGTGCTCCGGCACCGGGAGAGGAACAGCGTCTGCCTGCAAGCCTTCTGCCAGGCACTCGGAGAGCTCAAAGGGCTGAATCTGCCCAAACTCTGCTTACACAGAGCCCCTGCGATGGGTTTCTGCCACATTTGGGGGTATAAAGTTCCCTTTGGAGGCAGGAGGTCCCCAGCTCAGGCAGTTCGTTGCCGTCCTTCACGGAGGTGACACCGCCACAGCCGAGCCCTCGGTGTGCCCGGGTCCCCGCGGTGAGCTGTGCCGTCGGCAGCAGGGCTCAGCTTCCCCACGTGCTCAGCCCCAGTGTCCCCGTGTGCTCCTCCCTGTGCCACCACACATCGGGGGGTCACTGGTAACAGCCCTCCTGTGCCACCACACATCGGGGGGTCATTGGTAACAGCCCTCCTGTGCCACCATACATCGGGGGGTCATTGGTAACAGCCCTCCTGTGCCACCACACATCGGGGGGTCGTTGGTAACAGCCCTGCTCCTCCTGCAGCATCAGCACACGCTGCTGCGCTCGCCGCGTGCAGGAACGGTTCACTGCAGAACCAACCCGCTGCAAATCACACAAATTCTTTTGCTGGGTGCCCCTTGTGTTGGGCAGCATGAGCACAGCCGGGGCTGCGGGAGGGGACTCAGCCTTCCCCTGCCCAAGCAGTCCTGGGCTGAGCTGCAGCAGCCAAAAAAGCAATTCTGAACTCTCCAGCGACCGGCTCTTGCTTGCTAAGAGAGCCCTTGCCAGGGGAATTTTGGCTTTACTTTTCAAGTCTATTAAAAGAAGCTTCTACATAAAAGCAAGTTCAGAAACAGCCACCAGGCTGATTCTTACAGAAATCATTAAAAGCTGTACCAAATCTCCCAGAGAGTGGCTCGTGTAGACCAGCAGGGATTTCAGTGGCACTACCAGGACTGACACAAGCTGGGAATTCAATCTGGTGTTTCTATCTCCAGCATTACATTCACATCTTGAGAAAATATACTAACAGATTACTAAAGGGGAGGGGAAAATTAGCCTATTTCCATTGCAAGCTGAGTAACACACAAAAAGGAACTAACTGCATAAATAAATTGACTTCAGAGGCTTTAATAGTTACAGGGGACACTTCCCAGGGAGCTCAGCACCTTCCTGGGTCGCAGCTCAGGCGACCGAACAGTGCCACAAGAAGTCAGAGGCAAAGACTGAGATGCTGGTTTGGAGCTGTGACCCACAGCCAGGTCTGCAGCTCTAGATGTAAACCCAGGAGGTTTAAAACTCTGCCCCAAAATGTCCTGGCATTGCCTTAGAGTCATGAAAGAGAAAAGGGAGGACTTTACTGTCAATGTTTTCTAACTGAGGTCTGTATAAGCTGCACCAATTTCCCATTTCTGAGCTTTCTGCCATAGCTTGAGGGTAAAAATTAGTTTTCTTTGGGGATCAGGATTTTCCCATAGGCACAGCAGAGGATGTTTCAAAAAACAGTATGGATTCTGCAACAAAAATCTGACCTGTCAATGCCATAATGTACATAGCAGCAGCAGCAGCACCTTGAGGTTTTAGGCAGACCTCCACCAGCATCGCAAAATATCCCTTTACTGTAGTACTTCAGTCCCTTGGATGTATGTTCATATTGAGTGCATGCTTAGAAGAATTAAGAAGGTGTGATTTAGGAAGATAAAACTCCCTTATATCACTTTAAGAAGGTGTTCACTCCATGAACCGAAAGTATTTCCAAGATAATATGAATATTTCACTCTCTGGAAGGGAAGAACCAAGTGATTCAGGCAATTTGGGTAATTCTCAGCTCTTTCCTCCCGCAGATGCAGAGACCTACCTGTCCGACTGTGACCCCCCCCTGCCAGCCCTGCCCATCACCCCACGTGCCCCCAAGCAGGCGAAGCGCTCCCGGGCAGCGTTCTCCCACACCCAAATCATCGAACTGGAGCGGAAATTCAGCCACCAGAAATACCTGTCGGCCCCGGAGCGAGCTCACCTGGCCAAAAACCTGCAGCTCACCGAGACCCAGGTGAAAATCTGGTTCCAGAACAGGAGGTATAAAACCAAAAGGAAACAGGTGGCCTCTGAGATCAGCAGACTGGACACAAGCCTGGCCGGGCAGAAAGCGGCCGAGGGGCCCGGAGCATCGCTGCTGGCGCTGTGGGGGGGCTGGCAGTACCTCCCCTGCCTCTACCACCTCAACGGCTGGAGTCCCTCCTGGTGGTAATTGGGGCTTTTAAGCAGAAAGCATCCTTCTCTCTTAAATTGATTATCTTTTTTAATATCATGTCGCTCTTTCCAGTGCTAATTAGAGGAGGCAGACCCTATTCGCAGTGATCAGCATCTGCCAGTTGCTGCACAAGCCACTCTCATTGCTAACAGTAAAAAACAAACCGAAAAAAGCCCAATATTTTAAAAACATGTGATTCAGCACGCGTGACAGCACCTCTCTGGGGTCAGTGTGCAGCTGTAAAATGTTACAGGCTCTTTGGAGGGCAGAAAAGGATGGTCCAGCCCTGGAGACAGCGACTGCCTCTCTCTGCCCCTCCTAAACCACCTGCCCCCCCTCAAAGCCTTTGTCCCCTGCTGACATCAAGCAAGCAAAAAGCAAACTGCTGCTGCTGGGCTGGCACTGATGTGGCCCCAGCTCGACGCTTGGGCCACTGGCTGTTGTATGATCTCAAAATTAGGCTTAAAAAACAAAAAAAAGGCAAGAAATGTCACCTAATTGTGACACCATAATTGTTAATGGTCCCAGCAGGGACTTAGAGCCCCCTCCCCCAGATTTCAGAGTGATGCCAGGCAGCACCACAGCCTCTACCTGCGGCAACGTGCTTTTGGGGAGAATTAAACCCTTTTCTGCCACAGGTAACGAGCACCTACAGTGCCTGATGGCCACGGAGCTGCAGGACGTGAGCCACCGTGGCCACGCCAGCGGGGATGGAGCCACGCCAGCTTGCCCCCCCCAACCCCCCCGCTGCCCTCCCATGGCCCAGGTGCCAAGTGCTGCCCGGGCAGCCTGGGGGAGCCAAACCAGACAGCCTGGGGACGCGGACAATAGCGCAGTGACAGATGAGGTTTGCATATCCGGGTGCTGGCGCTGTTTGAACGGTCCCAGATCTGCTGCTTAAAACAGCAGCAGCTCAGAGGGCCCAAGGCTCCCCCTCGGCTCTCAGAGCAGGGAACTCTCTCTGCTGGGGAGTCAGCCCAGTTCCCAGTGACAGCAGACCAGTTCCCTCCTGCAGCAGGGAAATACAGCTGTGTGCTGCTAAGGAACTGCTCAGGTCTGTCCCTGTGAACAATGGTTTGGAAATGGATCCTCTGCCTGGCGGTGGCTCTGGATCTGGCACACAGACGAAGCTGCTGGGAGCAAATGGGTGAGGAAAAACCCACGTGAAGGGAGGGCAGAGCAAGCAAACCCAAACCCTTGGTGGCAGATATTCAGCTGCTCCCACTATCAAAGCTCTCTGCTCGGTTTGGAGGACAAGCAGTTGCTTTCTAATTGTCTGAAAGTAACCACTAATATGTGGAGATAACATATTTGTGCCAGCCCGTCTCCCCCGAGCTGCTGCAATGTGTTTCAAACCCAGCCCTGCTCTTATCCCTTTGCACTTTGCTTATCTGCTGCTTGGAACAACAAAAAAATCCCGTATGGCCTCGAAGCCAAACACCCCCCCATCCCTCCCATGGCATCTCCAGCGGGAGGAGGTCCTGCTGGGATCCCATGGGCTCACCCCCACCTGGCCCCTGGGATGCTGCTGAAAGCAATGCAGAGACACTGTATTTGCACTAAATACACTGGACCAGCAGCTCTGGCCATCCCAGAGCCACTGGGATCACGGTGCCCTTTGCACAGACACCGAGAGATGGGATGGGGATGGGATGCTGGGAAGGACTGAACTGGGCTGGGAAAATTAGATATAAACTGAAAATTAGATGTAAACTGAACTTCTTGGATGCTTCTTTGGGAAAATGCTTGTGTCATAGCTACGTTTTCCCCCCCACTGATGGTTTATAACCAGTAAAATCTCCTTGTTGCTTCAGCACCCAACTGCTCACACTAACTTTGTTGGTATAAAGTCCAGTGCAAATAGTTGCTATTTTTTGTACATATTTTTTTATACTATTTTATCTGCTGTGCGTTGTCCTTTGGAATAAAGAGCACAGTCTTTACTAAAAACAAGCTGCCTCAGTGGTTTTCTTTTACCCTGGGTTCAGATTTTCTTTTAATCACTGTTTCTGCCCCAAAATGGCCAGGGCTGGCCCACCAGCACCACCTCCCCACACAAACCCCTGGTGCAGACACAGCTCTTGGGGGAGTTTTGTGCAATGAACTGCCACAAGCACCAGCTCACAAGGTTCTGGAAGTAGTAAATCACTTTTCACCACTCTATCTAGGTGCTCAGCACCAAATGCTGCTCCATCATTCATCCAGCCAGGCACAGAGCATCATCTGACCCCATTTACTGGCCCATGAGCATGAAACAGGGGATTATTTCCCAAAAGTAAGAGTTTACATAGTGAAGTATCACCCTCAAATTAAGCATAATCCCACAATTTAAACACAATCCCAGTGGCCTCCAGAGTTTTGCACTACAAGCACTGGTCCCAGTGTTGATTTCTGCCTTCCCATTCTGCAGCCACACCAGTGCCACCCGGGACAGCGCTGGGCTCCGTGGGACTACAAAGAGAAGAATTCCCCCTGGGAGCTGCTGGTGTGAACGTTCCCCCCTCGTGCAGAGGAGAGGGACTGACCTTGGGTCCCAGCCTGCCCGTGCACACACTCCCTCGCCTCTGCTCCTGGCAGCAGCAGCTTTTCCCCAATGGAAAGTGAGCTGAAACATCATCGCTCCCAGCTTGATTTTGTACTTCAGTAGCTTTAAAATAAAAGAAAAAACAAAAGGCAAAGCAGGCATCAAGATGGCAAAATGTGATCTCAGGGTGCTCCTGTGTGCCTTGGGAGGCTGGTGCTGGGTCCCCACCAGCCAAATCCTCAGGCAGACCCAGCTCACCGGGTGTCGTGGAAGAGAACAACAGCTCCCAAACACAGGGGGCCGTTTGTCACAGGCAGGGACAAGCAGTGCTCCCTGCACCCAGGGCTCCTTCCACCCCAGTGTGGCTTACAGGGTCTGCCTTGTTCCTAACCCAGACCAAAAAGATGTCACAGGCCAAAAAGTGCTGCAGCACAGGCACAGAAAACACAGGGTCTGCAGCGTGGGCACCGGCCAGAGCAGTTCTGGGTCTGACGTCAGTGCCAGTTGGAGCTCCTGCTTGCAAGGAACCATCTCAGCCAGCTCAGCCCTGCCACAGGCTCTGCTCTCCCTCCTCTCCTCCCCAGCCCTTTGCTCTGCAGCCCCCACAGGTTTCTTTATGGGCAGAAGATAAACTTCCAGTTGTTTTTTCCTTCATTTTATTCCAAGCACAAAGCATGAGGACAAAAAAAGGGCTGTACCGTTTGGATAACCAAATCATCTGAGAGTGTTAAAGCATTAATCACAAGGGGAACGACACAGCAGGCTTCCCCAGTGACAAAAATCCCCCCCAACTACAGAGACGTGCGTTTTAATCAGCCTTAACGAAGCAGAACTCCTGTTTGTGAGCAACTAGAAACAGAAAGCATCATTTAGTGTCTGTCAATTAGTGTCACGCTCCGCCGCTAGCACATCCATCAAGATTAAAGAGTGTTTAATGCTGACATAACATTTACACTTGTTTGTGCCAGATCATTTATTTAAAGCTAAAAAAAAAAAAAAGAGAAAAGAAAAAGAAAAAAGCTGCCTTTGGATAATGTAACTGTTGACTAACATTTGCATGCAATAAACCACATACTTGGCAAGGACTTGTGGGACTGGAGCCAAGAAAAATCTTCAGCTTGACCTACACAACATTTGCAAACCAGAGCAGTGGGAACAAGTTCGCCACATGGAGCTGAACAGGGGATGGAAAATGCAAGGACACCCAAAGCACCGGGCTGTATGGGACCAGTGGTCCCTCCCAGTCTCTGTACCCCTTTATTACAAGGGTGCTTTGGAGGGAAGCACAGAAAACCCTTTGGCACTGGCTGCAGCTTTTGGGGAGCAGATGCTTCCCAAGGATAGGGGAAAGCTGAGCCACAAAGCACAAGGATTTGGAGCTCTTAAAAACCCTTGAGGGTTTGCAATATTTATTACTCTCGTTCTAGGTGCTCCTAGCATCCACAGAAACATTTCACCTCTTTCTAACCCAGCTAGAGCCCCCATGGCAAGGAGTCCCATCGCCCAGCCTGAGGTGCTGGACCACCTGGTGCCCCCTCCAACCCCCTGAGCCATCCTGGTGCTGAATGGGGGGGACAAGGAGACACGGGAGCAGCTGAGTGGCACAGTCATGGAGGCAGATTTTCACCACTGTGGGCAGCCAATGGGAAAGGAAAAGGGGAGAAAACGGGGAAAAAATGTACTTTGGAGATGTGGCAAAATGCAGCTTTGCAGATTGGTGTTCTCATGGGAAACTCCTTCACTGCATCTCACAAAAACCCAAGGCACATTCCTCCTCTTTCTTCTGTTATGGTCTGGGCACCATGTCCTCAGAAGAGCCAAAGGCGGAGAGAAACCCGCAGCAAACAGCCCTGGAAGTGCACCCAAAGCTGTCTGCCTGCGGGAATTTACGGCAGCCCACTCGCAGAAGAGAAAGGCAGGAGATAAGAGAAGTATTTTTACAGGAAAAGGAGTGAGGAGCGAAGCATATATGGGTGGGTTTGTGCTGAAATGCTCCAGCCTTGGGAAAAAAAAAAAGGGCACAAAAAAAAAGGCTTTTGGAGTCAGGTATTTGGTGTCTGAGCAGACACTCGCTCAGTGCTTTATCCCCCAGCCCAAAATAGGAAACTTGGGGGTTAAGAAAGAGGGGTGCCATGTATGTCACCCGTGGTCACCTCACCATGGACCCCCCAACAATGCCCCTGCTGGGGCAGAGGGGGGAGAGGCACAGAACGGAGCCGCAGCCACGGGGGAGTTCCCTTTGCCTCTGCCCGGAGAGCTGGCAGGGACAGCAAGGACACGAGGGAGGCTGTGGCCACGGCGCCATTCTGCAGGGGGATCAAACAGTCAGTGGGGGAGGATGCTCAGGGTGCAACAGCCGTTGTGTTTGCCCAGTTTTGTTCCCACTTAGGGCTTTTCCCAGCACGGGGGGCTGGGTTTCCAAGGGTATCAGCTTTGCATCATCTCCCCAACTCTTCTCTTCGTGCAGAGCCTTTTGGGACAAAGAGCTCCAGAAAAGTGGGTATTTTTCAGACCTGAGGTGGGATAAGCTCAGAGTGAGGGCAGGCTCCCCTCAGCCCCAGCTGCCCAGCCTGTCTCCCAGGGACATATTCCCAGCTTTTAAGACTGAGTTTCCAGCACTGATTTTACATCCTCTGTGTCTAACAGTCTGCAGCACCTGAGCCTGGATCAGGGCTCTCAGCAGTGGCAGAGCAGAGGAGGAGGAAGGGACCCCACCCTGAAGAGCCCGTGTCCCCAGGAGGAGGCAAAGGCAGGGTACTGGCAACGCAGCAAAGCCTCCCACGGTACTTTTCCAGCAGGCAGGGAATTGCCCAGCCCAGGCAGCACCACGGGGTCCTGCTCGCGCCGCGCCGGAAAGCAAAGGGATTAGCACAAGTCTCTCTGCAAACAGAGCTTGGGTGGGGGCACCCAGGGCTCCTCGGCACTCCCCTGAGAATAAATGGCTGGGTTCAGTGGGCAAACGCACCAGCCGAGCTCTGGGGAAGCAATGATTCATTTGGAGCCACTTTCTCATGGGGAATGGCAGTGCCCGGGCTTCTGGGATGGAGATTTGCAGGATTTACACAGGACAGAGCAACCCTGGGGTACACCCAGAGTGACTCCTCTGCAGAAGGATGTCCAAAGCTTCACAAACACTGTCCCAACGTGGGGGGGGCCAGGGCAAAGCTCCCTCCCCAGCCTGGGCGCAGGGCTGGGGCTGTCAGGAGTGAGCAGCCCAGAGGCTGCAGGCAGCCCCAGATGTTCCCCTCCAATGTGTGCAGATGTTGCCCCCCACCCCCAGCCAGGTCTGGAGCAAGAACATGGGATCCCTTTGTACCAGCCAGATAACATCAATCCCTTTTTCTAGACGGAGCCTCTGTCAGCTTGTGTGGTACTGCCACGTACAAGGGGACACAGACTGATCAGCTCCCAGGCAAGCTTCCATGATGAAACCGAGTTTCTCCCCAAGAACAGTGGTTTAGTCTGGATATCCATGGATATCTCCAGCCAGAAGCCACCTGTATCAACTGCGCCCCCCCAACAGTACTTCCATGTCACCGGCTTTATCCCTTTGCCCTTTAGAAAAGGAGGGATGGAGACAAACCCACAAGCACCCATCCTGCACTGGTCCCCAGGAAGCCCCAAGCATCCGTATAAAACCAGCTCAGTTCCCTGCTCTGCAAAACCATGAAGTATTTGATGACCTGAGCACGAATCCAGAAGGATTTGGGTCGTTTCCCATCTCATGAGCCAGCCCCTCAGCCCAATCAAACGAGGAGATGCCGATGGTCACCACTAAAGCCAGCAGCAAAACTTCCCAGACCCAGGACTGCACCCCAAAGCCACAGCCTCGTCCCTGTCAGCACAGGCCATGTGGAAAAATCCTTTTTTTTTATTTTTCTCACCAGCTAGCAGGCAAATGGAGAATTTTAGGGCAAAAACCCTGGAGCAGGACCTGGAGAGCCTTTGAGGAACCTTTGCAAGATCCAACTCAACGCAAGGCACACCTCAGCACTGGAGAGCAAGCAAAGTACCAAGGCATCATCTAGGGCAGGGGCTGGAGCAATCAGGCTTCAGAAGAGGGACCGAGGAACTCATTTTATTTGTGACACCAAGACCCTTTCAGTTTTGACCCAGATTTTGCCCAAGGGACAGGGACACACTTTGCTCCCCAGAGCTTTCCCCAAGGTTTTCCCATTCCCAGCCCAAACCACCTCTGGGCCTTCCTTAGCAGACGCCCGACATTTCACCCCTCACTGGGTGTCAGGGCACACCAGCCCTCCTCACCCTCTGTTTGCGCTGGGGAGAGGAGGAATTACTGCAGTATTTATCTACCACACTCTCTCACCAGCAGACTGCTCACCCCCTTGGCAAAGCAGCCCCAGGGGCACCGATCGCTGCACGCTCCTCGTCCCACTTGCTAAAAACATCGCAGGGGGTAAAGCTTTAAAGCAAATAAAATAATAGAAAAAATTAAACAAAGGTGATGAAGGACCTTGGAGGATGCATCTGACCAGTGGTGTGCCTGGGCTGTGCTGGCTGTTGCAGACCTGCATCTCTGAGAAGCTCTGGGGGGGTTCAGTTTCCTCCAGGCAATGGGAAACACTTTGCAGTGGGTGGTAAGGGATGCTGCTGCCCTGGGGATGTACATGGACCTGCTTACTTCTAGGACCAAAAACCTCATGGCCCAAACCTGACAATATTTAAGGCTGGAATTACATCCACATCCCCCACATCCGCAGTTGGGGCTTGGCCACGCTGCAACGCTCCACGACAGATTTACACCTGCAGAGCCCAGCGGAAAGCACTTACCTGTTCTACAAACGGATCTCATCTTTTAAAGGGAATTAAATCTTGTGGAGAAATACAAATGTTTGTATTCCCTTTGTGGACAGTTGTGGCAGACTAAGATAGAGGGGTAAGGTGTGGCCGGAAAACCTTTCACTCCATGGGCTGCATCTTGTCATCCAAGATAAACACGCAGCTTAATGAAATTTCAAGAGGAAAAGGTGAGATATTTGCCTTTATCTTCATTACCCTTTAAAGCAGAAACAATATTTGAAGAGAAACAAAGATAATAATCGTATGTGGTGAACAAACACAGCCTAGATCCTGGATTAATCAAACGACTTCAATGAAAACCCAAACTCTGGGGCTTTGGCAGCACAGGGGAGAGCACCTGCGTCCCACGGGGCACGTAGCCCTCGCACCCACCACTGTCCCCAGCGCCTCTGCCAGAGGGTCCCCCCAGATGGCATCCCCAGACACTGTCCTGGGGTGTGGCCATTGCCACCACCACTGTCCACATGTCCCTGGGAGCATTTGCCCCTGGCATCACACTGTACTCAGGACAGATGCTCACGGTGCACCTTCCACCCTCCAAAGCCCTCTCCCCCATGCAAACTTCCAGATATTACAGCTGCTCTTTCATGTTTTTCCCCTCTTATGCTTGTCTTGTCTGCTTAGAGGAAAAAAGCTTATAGGAAAAATGCCAGTTGGGAAGTTTGAGACGCAGACTGCACAGGAGGAGGGAACTGATTTATTGGTACCAGCCCAAGGGATCAATGCACGAGTGCTGAGCACAGCAAAGCACACCCACCGTCCTACAGATCTGCACTGCAGGAGGTCCTGCAGGTTTAAGGAGTCGCTGTGACCTCCCAGAAAAACAAGGTGCACTAAAAAATGCCCTCGAAAGGCACTTACACAATAATCTGTACGGGTCCCAAGGAAACCATTAGTGGCAATTAGAAAATCAGATGCTTTCCCAGGGCACAACGCCGCCCAGCCCGGAGGGAGACGGGGACATCAGTGTGTCACAGCTCTTGGCAAGTGCCACATGCTCATGGGTGGCAGCTCCAGCAGGTCGTTCCACCTCCTGGGAAGCATTCCTGAAACTCTGGAGGTGATGGAGGAGCTGGGGTGGTTCCCTTGGGCTTTGCTGGCCCTGCTGTCAGTACCCACGTGCCCCACAGACGTGTCCCCTCCTGCCAGCTGCAGGAATCCCCCCTTTCCTCAACAAGCCAGGCAGATGCCAGAGGTTGAAAGCAGAAAGGAGGGAGAAGAGAACCATCAATGTGATATTTTACAGAGATCCTTCAGCCTTTTCAGTCATCTCAGCCAGCCTTGCTGTCCCATGTCCCCTCAGCCTGGGCATTCCCAGCTCTGCAGCCACCCCACACTTTCCTAACAACCTCTCTTTACTTTTTCCTCAATAATCAGCCACATTTTCCATCACCACTTGCAGCACCGATAGGACGCAGCACAAAATCAGCATTAACGAAGTCAGACAACTTTTAGGCAAACCAAAAAAGAAGTAGGAAAAGTTTAAATTACTCACCATGCAAATGGAAGAGGAACAGCCTGAAGTCCTCAGGGACGTTGGGGCCAAAAGGCTGCACCCCATCTCTAGGGCAGGCGAGGAAAGCTTCTCCCAGCACATCTTACAAGGGTACGGAGTCTCTTCCCACGGGTTTTTAGTTTTTCCTGGGTGTTTTTCCTTTATTTCAGTAGACTTAATTCAGAGCTTTGAGGAACTTGGGGGTAAAAATCCCCTCATCCTCCTGGGTCTAATGGGGAAGAGGTGGATGGACAGAAATAAGTGTTATCAGCAGTTCAGCTGCAAGTTTAATCACATAACTCCCCTGTAACCACACAGCATCCGAGCACAAAGATCCCCTCCTGTGCAGACACTTGTTAGGGGCATTTCTCATTCTTGGGGAATTATTGGGAATAAGATGGAGCTGAACAGTGACTATAATAAAGAGAAATGTAGGACTCTCCAGCAGCCTTCATATAAAACCCAGTATTTAAAGGGGCATGTATTTAAAGGACTATACACGTTTACTGCACGGGGGAAAGGGGGTTAAATATTCACTTTGCAGTGCCAACAGAAACACAAACCTGTCAAAACCACGTTGCTGAGCAGAAACAGTCACTCCACGCTGGAGATCTCCTCATTGGAAGGTTTTGGTTAAGCCCCACATTTTCCCTCTAGAGCCCACTGTGGCCAAGCCCTGGCGACAGCTCAGTCCCAGGCTCTCACTGATGCTGCTCAGCCCAGCCCCAGGGGAAGCACTCCTGCCCCAGCACCAGTCCTGTGCAGACACAGTACCAATTAACCTGCTTTTTACCTTTTTATTGAAGGGCAAGGAAACACCTAAAGCAGCTGAACATCTTCTGGTGGTTTTCCCTTCAAATTACACAGCAAATATTCTTGAAACCTCAGCAAACAAGCAGCTCCCCCCCCCACATCCCCCCAAGGGTTTTCACCCCAGGCACTTTCCTCCAGGTGGGAAGAAATTCCAATGTGGGAAGTTTGCTTTGCTGCTGAACAAGCCACAGTCTGTGAGCTCACTTTGCAGACCTCAAGAGGCCAATTCACTGCCAAGAGGACATTTGGAAACTCTTCAGCGGCTCCTAGAGGAGCACAAACCCATGATAGATGTCAGCTCCTGCCAGGCTGCCAAAAAACCCCTCCCAGAAGTATTTTCATCCTCCAGCCCGATGACAAAGGGTTTTATCTGACTCAGATGGAGAGGTTCTGAGCCTGCCAAGTGTTGGGGCAACACTAGAAGGCACCACTCCTCCAGAGATCAGCCTGCAGAGCCATCACACCCTGCTCTGTGCCCAGCCACACAGCAACCCAAGCCACAAGCATGAGCCTAAAAGGACAAAAATCAGAACACTTTATTTTTTTTTCCTCGAGCTCCAGTGATACAACTGTAGCAGCATTTCACAAAAGAACGCCTGGCATTGTTAAATATACATTTGAGGAAATACATTAAATTCCAAGGCAGGCAAACAATAAAAATTAACAACTGGGGACAAACTTACTCATCCTCCCCCTGAAATAATGTGCGTTCGTGGCAGACGAAGCAGCAGCAATGTTTCACATACCAGGTTAAAATAAAGCTTCACTCGCAGCAAAGCTTGCAGAACACCAACCCAGAAGGGATGAGGAGAAAGGGCTTTGGGGAAGGGGCTTCCACTGGGGCACCCAGCTCCACCCACAGCGGGGAACACACCAGACCTCTGCAGTTATGAGAGCAACTGGGCACGCTCCCAGCTGCAGAATGGGAAGTCTGGTGCTACCAGACACCCAGGGTCATCCAGGAGGAGCTCTGAAGTGCTCTTCACCCACTCTCAGCTCGAGGCAGAGCAAGTTCCCCCCCAAAAAATCTGGCTGGTAAGTACTGTGAGCTCCGAACCCAGGACACACTCGTGTTTTCTGGCCGGTGACCGGAATGGGATGCTACGTCCCCTCCAAGCTGGCCAAAGCCACCACTGCCCTTGGGCAAGTCCATCCTTTGTGTCCCAGTCCCTCACAGGTGACTCCACAGGGAAGATGAAGTCCTCCCAAAACAGCCAAGGTGGGTTCATAAATATTAAAGCTAAGTGCCCAGAGGAGGAGGAGGCATTGGGGACCGCTGGCCCAGTGTGACTCCTAGCTACTAAAGCCACACGGAAAGCTGTTGCCTTCCACATTATGCTACAGTCTGCCTCTTTAGCATTAAAGTGACACAAAATTTACATCTAAGTGTTCATGCCCATCTCCAATGGATCCACTTTGTGCAGTGTTAAGTGACTCTCCAGTTTCTAAAGTCAATAGGAAAAGACATCCAGGGCTAAAGACAGCTCTGAGGCCTCCAGAGAGCGCTGTGAGCATCCTCCAGCCACACCACCCAGGCCAGCAGCCCCCAGCTTACACACTTTCACACATTAAGACACAGGGTGCGTTTGACACAGTGATTCGCTCAGCTGAAGTGACAAAAAGGCATCGAGAAGCTCCTTCCACCATCACCAGTGGCACAAGGCTCATCACACAAGGCACATGCAGCATCACCCAGAGAGGTGCTCTTTGATTTACCTTCTCCAAATAACGGAGCAGAAAGCTTAGTGTCATCCTGCACAAGGTTCCTGGCTGATGGGACACCTCCAGTGGCACGTGCCAGCCCAGAAGCTGTCCTGCATTGCAGACACCCCTCCAGGACCTGGCAGCAAACTGAAGCTGCATCTCCACAAGATGGTGCCAGCCCAAGCCGACAGCTGCTGCTGGCAGGGCAGGCTCCAGCGAGGATGGAGATGTGCCAGTTGGTGTCCTGTTACTTACACTTACACACCCAGGCCCCTAAAACCCTCATCAGCTGCTCCTCACCCGAGTGACCGGCTAAGGGACACTTCTGGGCAGGGACGAGCCATTCCCAGGAGGAGCAGGGCACGCAGCAAGGCTGCCACCCTTCCCAAGCAGGCACAGCTTTGCTGGCCACTGCACAGCTCAGCATCCTGCAGCAGCGAAACCAAACCCACAGCCCAGGGAACCTCTGGAGGTTGGGGGCTTTTTTTTCTTTCCCCTCCCCAACAGAGATGAGCAGCAGCTTATGGTCAAACACAGGGTGGGAGGTGGGTTTGGTTCTACAAGGTAAGACTCTTACCAGGCTTTGGCTTGGTTCAGTGCTGCCAGGATGGGACCCCTGTGACTCAGTAGCTGAATTGTAAACAGAAGCCCCAGGTGTCCCCCTCAAAGGGAGCAGAGCAGCTCTGGGCACCCCACTTGGACCCCGCCAGCCATCGAGACGTGCGTGGGCGCTGCTGTGAGTGGGATCAGGGCCTTAGTGGGAAAGTAGAATGAATAAATTAAGGGAGGATGAAGGCTGTTCAGCTATCACACACCATAAAAACGTACCTTTAAAAAAAGTGTTTGCAAAAAACCCCACAACCCCCTATTCTTTAAAATCTGCATCTTTTAAGAGTCTCCTTGTAAAAAATAGATAGTTCCTTCCCTCTCCCCCACAAAGTGACCAGGTATTTTGGCGTGCCCCTCCTTGGTGTCCTACAGTTTCCCAAAGTGATGTCCTCATTCCTTCTCCCCCCATTCCAAGTCTCAAGGGGCTCTCAAGTACCTTGACACCCACATGAGAATCTGGGCCACCATTTAGGGGCTAAATGCTGTATAATTAAAGCCAATCTGGCTATAAAAATAAATGCTTTTGTGCCTTCCTTACACAGGATGGAAGAATTTAACCCTTTTTAAACAGCTTAGCATCTAGCTGTAATAGTATTTAAAAAACAAACCAAATGCCTACATAGAAAAATAAAGGATAAACATTATCCATCTATTTTATAGTTATATAAAAAGTTTGTGACAAGATATTTCACTTCTTCACTGTAAAAACAAAAAACCAGCCTAGGCTGTGTAACCTAAGCCTTCTGGTAAAAAGTAAACTCTATCTTCAGACTTATTCAGAGAAAAATATCAGTTAATATCCAAAATATAATAATATATATTTAACTTTAAGTCTTCATAAACTATTTCATTGTTTAAGTGAGGGGAACATGTGACTGAGGGCCACTCCTTCCCTGGGGAGGGCGAAGAGGACGTTGGCTGTGAATGCCCCCGGAGTCTGGCACACTCCGTGGAAGCCCAGAGGGGGCTGGCTTGCAGGCACACGTGCAGAGGGGACCCGGAGCCATGCACTCACTCCTGGGAAGTCCTTCACAAGGATGTTCTTTTTTCCAGCTTGTGCTTTGTGAGGAAGTACTTGAAGAATTCGTACACGGACCAGGCGATGGCCGTGGAAGGCATCTGGTAAATGACGCGTGCCTGCGCCCCCCTGAAGTACCCTGCAACGCCCCCCAGCTGGTAGACAGTCTTGAAGGCGTTCACCATGCCCGAGAGATGCCCGCTGATGTTCACAGAGGTCAAGGCCATGTTCTCCTGGGTGTTGAGCAGGGTCTTGCAGACATCCAAGGGCGTGGTGGCGGCGGCGGCCACGGCCCCCGCGACGGCACCGGAGACGATGTGGGAGCGCGGGTTGTACTCCCGGCGGGGGTTAACCTGCTCCTGCAGGAACTCGTAGGTGATGAAGTGGATGGCCTGGAAGGGGACGTTCATGGTGAGCTGGGTGGTGTAGCTGCGGTAGAAGGCACCAAACCCCTCCGTCTTCTGCACTGTCCTTACGCACGCCAGGACGGACTTGTAGGGGGAGTTGAACATCTGCATCCGCTGCTTCACCACTGGTCCGGGCAACGGCCGCCGTGGAGAGACGGTGGGTGGCACCAGGCAGGACAGACACAGGGAGACAAAGACTTATTAGCTAAGGCATGTGGCTCCTGGTCATCACAACACCCAGACCAAAGCCTGCTCCAAGCCTCAACCACCCAGACCCAGCCCCCCCTCCCAAGCTCAAACTGCTATGACAAAACCCAGGCGTTTCTGGAGCGATGAGCTCCTTACGGACAGACCTTCACCAGGAGGCTGCATAAGTCCTCTGCTGCCAAAAACAAATAACCAGCAGCACAAGTGAGGGAAGCAGGTCAGAGCTCAGCAGCTCTCCACTGCCACGGGCTAATGCACTCCTCTCCTCAAGCTTAATTAAGGAATCTCTAGTTCTAGCTAGAAAGGTATCAAGAGAGACTGACAAGGACCCTCAGATGCATCTGTAAGGATTCAGCAACTGTACCTCACCCAGGAAGGGTGAGAGACCCCGCTACAGACCCAAGTCCTGGAATGGAACAACTTCCACTGAAATTAATTGGCTGTTTGATTAAGTAATTTATTTAATCAGGATACAATTAAAAGGATTTGAAACACTAGGGACATTTTTTCCTTCAGGAAAACCTGACTTTGGGCCAACTCAGAAGTACACTACATTAACACTGAGGAGCTTGCAGCCCAGCTAGTTGTCTTCACTGTAGCTGTGTTTGACTTTACCCCCTTCAGGCCAGATGCCACCTCCCCAGGAAGGCCACACAGCTGTCCCACTGCACTTATCTAGCAACAGGACTGAGCCCAGGTTTGGCTGGTTAGTCCAAAGCTTCAGCAAAAACCACAGCCACTTCAATAAAGATGCACTAGCAGAGTAGTAACAGCATCCTGTGAAGGTGACACCAGTGTCACAATGTGCCACGTGGATGCCGTGCAACCCCTCGGGGAGGAAAAACAGCCTGGCAGAATTTACTCCTTTACACCGCCCCGTCTGAGCTCGTTCAAAGCTGGGCAGAGCCACTGCAGCAAAGGGCTTAAGCTGCTGGGACAGCACAGGGTGTCCTCGTGCCCTCCCAGGCTAATGGGGTGCAGTGCCCCCAGCAGCACAGGCATTACCTTCAGCGGGGTTCATCACTGCGTCATGCAGCAGCGTGGCCACGCTCCCAGCGACACCTGCAAGACACAAAAGCATCCTTTAACAGAGACCAGGAGGGGCACTGCCACCCCCGGCAGCCTGCACGTCACCGAGCACTGCAGAGCCCCAGCAGCACCCAGCAGCACAGCTCATCCCCACCGGAGGAAAAACCCACCCAGAGCAGCTCAGCAGGAACCAGGAGCCACCTCCCAGCAGCACGGCCGTGAGCGTCGCTCTGCCCTACTCCTCAGAAGGTTTTGTCTATGCAAGACACCTTCACCCAGCCTCTGCTGGGCTGAGAAACGAGCAATGTTTAGAACTGGCTCAGCACATCCTTAATTAGGCATTTTCATCTGTTTACTCAGTCTGGTTTAAGCACTAATTGCCCAGATCCTGCAAACACCCAGCCAGCCATTAAGGACTGCAGGCGGCGCTCGGACAGGCCTCTCCAGCCACACCTTCTGCTTTGATGTAGGTTTCCATCTCAAATTCCCTCTTGCCCAAATGACTTTTGGTCATTTCTCATTAACTGCAGCTCAGTTCTCCCCCGGTACCGAGAGCCTGTAGCTACTTGAAAGGCAAACACAGGAAGCACAAGACCAGCAAAAAGCAGCAAGCCAGAAAGATGTTATACACCCTTAACTGAGCTGGCTGAGTCAAGGGACTGCCATGGCAGATTCCTACTGTCACACCATGTTAAGGGCCAGGCAGAAGTGTCTTCTGCACAAACCCTGCTGTAACACCCTGGCTGGTTAATTAGAGGGTTTCTGCTGTTATGGCAGCAAAAGCCTTCCTAACAGAAGCAAACTCTCTGGAAGAGAGATCTACCAAGCCATCAGGAGCCCTCCCCAGGGCACAGATTTCCGAGGAGCGTGGTGACCAGCGTGAGGCACGCGAGGGCAGGTGCCACCCTTGCATACCTGCCTTCCCCCTGCCTCGCCAGCGCCCCAAAGCGGGTGCCGGGATCTGCGAGCCTGGGGTTACGTCTGCATCTCGCATCCTCCCGTGGGGGTATTTACAGGCTGATCTTCCAGGAGCAGAGCACAGCGAAGGATGCCAGGTTAAAGGTGTGAAGCAAGCAAGGGACAGGCTGTTAACCTCAAGCTTTTTGTGTGTGTGTGTGTGTGTGTGCAAACCCCAAAATACCATTGGCCAAGTGGCTGTTTCCTCCATGCTGGATAGTGTCACTTAGAGACTTTTTCATTTTTTCATAGCAGGCAAAGTACATTGCGTGGGCAGGGCCAGCCCCCAGCATGGTGACATTAATCCCACGTAAAGGCCTCCAGAAACCCTCTGTAAGGACAATCTTCTTCAGAGCTTCGTACACGCTCCTGTACTGGGCTTTGGGGTCCGGCTGCAAGCTCTGCATCCTCGTCTGCAACAAAGCACACAAAGGGAGAGGCCTCAGTTACCCATCTTCAATGCAACAAGAGCTGCAAGACTTCCCAGATCATTAGACATGTCGATAATTTAGCCCCCAGTTGCACCCATGCTGGGATCACAGCACTATTTACCCACGCTCCGCCTGCCAGACCGGTGAGATTCAATCCACGCTCCCACTGCAACACCAAAACCTCTGAGGCTGCTCAGAGGCTCAGCAGAGTGCAACCTCTGCTCTTGTTTATGGATGGAAAGTACAAGGAATTAAGCTAACACAGTCCTTCAGAAGACTGGGTGAGTAAATACAGTGAGGTCTTTAATTGCCTCGTGCTCACACACTCCCAGCTCTCTGCCCCAGCTTGTTCCTCCTGCAGCTCCTCAGCTCTGTGACCCTCGGTGCGCAGAGTGCCTCCACACCACTGGGGAACAGGTTTCCTACAAGGGCAAGCTGAGAAAATGGGTGGCAAATCCCCCACAGAGGAGAGGGCAAGACAGGGAATGTCCACCCCATTCTGCTGCACAGCCACCCACGGACGGTCCGGCTGGTGACCATGTCCCAGCAGCACGGAGCCGTCCTTGCCCCCATCCTCCCTCCCAGCTCCGGTGCCTGCAGCTAACAACTGCCCAGGCTCAGCAGTGGCACCTGCATCTTTGTTCAGGAGTCCTTGACGGGCTTTTCTTCCACAGATTTGGGAAGGCAGCAAAGCTTCTGGCATCCAAAGTGTCCCATTAACCTCACTGCCACCACTTCATTACACACCGTGGGAAAAACTGCTTCTCTGAGCTCCTTTCAGCAGACTGATGCCATCACACCCCGGCAACGCTCAAAGCCCTTGCAGCAATGATGCCAACCAGTGGGTGTTAGCAGGGCACAGACCCCAGCCACGTCTCACCAGCAACAGGGGTGACACTGGCAGGGCTTAAACCTCTGCAGCCATCCCAGCACAAGCGAGCAAATGCAGAGCATCAAGCTGCAAAGGGCTCTGCTGCTCCTGCTGAGCAGCCCACAGGTCCTGCCAACCTGGCTGGGACACCTCATCACACCGAAACTGGCTGAAGGGATGGAGCCTTTGGTGGTGGCCTCATCTCAAAACACAAACACAGAAGGGCACAGCCACAGGAGCTGAGCGTGCAGCGACCTGCAAGACCAGGAGCTCAGTCCTCAGCAGAGATTCAACAGCCCCTGAAAGAGCAAGGACTGCCCATGTCACCTCCACGCTTCCTCACTGGAACACATCCCTTCACGCTCATCAAGTCACTCCAGTAATTAGCCAGGAGGCAATACTACAGCTGAGCTTTCCAGCAAGATTAAGGCAATAAAAATGCTTCAGGTTTGGACCTTCGATTCCCCAAACCACTTCAGTTACTGGAAACCAAAGAGCACTTTCACAGTTTCCAAGACCAAGATCAAGGCTGAACTCAGGACTTTAACCCAGCATAAAAAAAACAAGCTCTGAAAGCAGTAATGCAATATGCAAGGCTAAGCTAAAACAAGTTATCACATTCATAATAAATATTCAAAAAAGAAAGTGCACAGAAGTGCATTTGCAGAGTGACTTAGTTCAGCAGGTGGCTGAATTCCAGACTCAGCATCAGCCAGCGGCCCCAAGGCAGCCCCTCCAATCTCCTGGCCTGGAGCAAAGCCTCCTGTTCCAGGGCACCAAGTGCCCTGCAGCCTGCGCACAGCGCTGGGGGGAACCCAAAGGCTCAGGAAAACCCTCCTTGAACGGCAGCAGCACCACCGAGTTACCCCGGAATTTAAAACCAGGCTTTAAATGCTGCTTCAGCTCCCGCTGAGCGGGCAGAGGGGTCCTGCGGGTCCCCACAGCTCCCCGCACCCTCCATCCCAGGGGTGCTCACCAGGAGGGGCTGCACTTCAGGGCGCCCCAGAGGAACCCCTGGCAGCGTGACCCATGGCTGCAGAGCTGCTCCCACTGGTGTTTGGATGATTATTTTCTATCCCTCTGCTAGTTTTAACTTGAAGGCGTTGCTTCAGACTCCAGAACTGACCCCAGGAGATCTCGCTCTCACCCCCGGCTGTTGCTGGGATGCAACGAGGGGTGAGTGCTCTGCAAAGCAGTAACTGCCAGCCTGGCACCAGAGCAGGACCGAAGCACGTGGTGGTGTGTTGCTGGGAACTGACCCCGAGTCCCTCCACCCTTATGAAGGATCCAGGTCCTTTCACATCAGAAGGGATAAACACCTATTTTTATTTTCCCACTGCCCATCTGAGCCCCTGCAGAGGGGTCCAGCAGCTCATACCATAGCCCAGTGTGTGCTGTGCCCTCCTAACCCACGCACGCTGCAGTTTGCATCACCACCAGCACAGCCAGGTCTGCAGGTTTGCACCTTTCATTAAAGCTCTGGACACAAACAGGACAAACAGCCCAAGGAGTCACTAAAGCCAGGATCTCCCACGTGGCTGCTGCCATGGCTTCAGCTCTGCTTCACCCAGGACAAGTTTATCATGGTGTGAACAATGATGATTTGCTATGAGCTACGCAATCCTTACCTTCCCCCCCCACCAGCTCCTGTAACCCATCTGAAGCCACCAAACTCCCCATGAGCCTCACCCCCCCGTTGTCAACCAGCCAAGAAATACTTCTCCACCTACTGAGATTAATCCTTATTGCATAAGGCAAGAGTGCACTGCCAGCCACAAGCATCCTGGTAGTCCTGGTTTCAGCCTGGGCAGAAGCAGCACCACTAACAGTCACAGGTTCAGGCTGACCAGGTTACCTGCTCTCTGTGGACCAGCAACACCTTTATGGGTGGTGTCTGGGGGCAGCAGCAGGCTTCCTGCTGCCAGGAGCACAGGAATACTCCAGGGTCCTTTTCCACCTGGAATTGCTGTGCTAACAAGAGTAAGGTCTCGCGTTTTACATATCCTTGCAAAGGGTCACTGATCTGACATGCCACTGTACAAAACAAGCTCAGACATAATTTGCCTTTGTTGTGTTGTTGTTTTTTTTCCTGAACACAACATGCTCTCTCCAAGTCCAGCCTGTGTGACAGCCAGCAGCCTGCTCTCCCTGCAGCTGACAAAAGGCATGGAGAACACAATATGCTTTTACCAGGAAATTAGAAGCATTTCTGCAGCAACCCAGTCAGACCCCATGGCCAGAGAAGGCTTTGCTACTGCACGACTCGTGCCATGCTCAAGCTCCAAACTCCCTTTTTTTTTTGGCGAGGCTGTTTTCCAGAAGAGCAGCACATTGCTGTGGTACCCACCCGTGTCTGCAAAGGCCCACAGGAGCAGAGTGGGGGGTCAAACAGGTTAGCTGTGACTGCAGCACCCCGATGCTATCAGCTGAAACAAGAGGAACTGCTCCTCCTAGACCTGTGTTGAGATGGGTGGATGCAGAACCTCCCAGCGCCAAACCCAAGCATCCCTAACCCCAAAGGCTAAACAAACCCCAGTAAAACAACTCACAGGAGCTCCTCTGCCCTGCCACCCCTAGTCATACTTGGGTGCTTTCAAGACCTTAGTTACAAGCAGGGAAGCTCCAAAGTCTGCTTGCAACAGGCAGGTCACCCATGGTTGGCTGTCCCGGCTGTAACCACTGAAACACTCGCTCCATCCCTCCCAGCAAGCCCCGTCATACTTGTCCTCCTTTGCTTTCCACTCTCTGGCATCACAGATGTAGGCTAGATGCTTCTCCTAGCCTTCACCCCAGGAGTTCCCAGGACAGTATGGGACCTCCCACAGCCATTAGGAACCACACACAGCCACAGCAAAGTCAGGTTACAGACATCTCATTGCACCAGCTTGGTTCAGAGTGGTTCAGGCTTCCATGGAGAAGGACTGCAACATAGGGGCAAGAGCTTCTTGTCATCAGTGCAGCCACCACCCATGGCGAGGAAGGGAGGCTGACGCCCAGCACATCCCCAGTTCCTCACTGAGCTGTTTCACACCAGCAATTAGTTCCTAGGTGAGGACAAGAGCTGTTCTTCACATCCTCAAGGCACCTCCTTTACCTGCCTTGGGAAATCAGCTCAGAAGAGAAGCTACCAAAGAGCTTAAGCAAGAAGGAGGAGGAGGCACCAGGGGACTCCTCCAGAAACTCCCTTCTCCTGCCATCACAAAGTCACTGACACTCTGATCTCTAGCGTTAATTTGGAGACAGGCTGGCCAGGACAGCTGTTTTCAGCAGCTACAAACCCAACCTAAGCGCTATGAGAAACACCACCAAAACCCTCCACATTTTTTACTACAGTGTTTGCCCTCCAGTGTTTTACTGCAGCCACAGCAGAAGTGGGTGAGACGGGGCCAGAGCAGGGAAAGTGCAGCCGTGGACCCTGGATTTACACCCCCAGCACACCCCAGCACGTGTGGCACCAGGAGCAGGCTGGCAGCTCCAGGCACGCTCTGTGCTGTCACACAGGGGGGCCAGAGAGGTCCCCAGGGCACTGTGTTAACTGCTTCCCTGGGCCACCACCACCACAGCCTGCCCTGCCCCCTCACCAAGCTGAGGAATTCAAAATTCCCCAAACACAAACATTTCCAGTTTCAGAGGACAGGACTGCTGGGACCAAAGCACTTCCCCTACAGCTCTACCTAGCCAGGTGCCCGAGGTGCCTCTTCCTGCAGCACCCTCCTGCGCCAGGACCGTCCCAGTCCCACCAGTCAGAACGGCAGGCGATGGAAGGAGCTTCGCTGCTTTCCTGGAGGAGAGCAGCACATTTCCCACAGCAAAGACAGCTGCTCTTACAGCCTTAATGAGTGCTCGGTTACTCCTCTTACAACAAATCCACACCCTTTCTGGGGCCAGGTCTCACCTTCTCCCGCCGCAGATGGACAGAAGGGGACAGGGCAGCAGCTCAGGACCAGGACACGAGGTGACCTTGCAGGACCTGCTCTCCTGCGGGACGCACAGCGGGGCACTGTTCCTGCTCCCGGGCACCCTGCTGGGGGGGGTTACTCCCCACGTAAGGCTCTGCCCTCTCCCAGCACAGGGGGGGCAATGGGGGATGCACTGCCCAGTTAAACCAGCTTTGCTTTCCCACAAAGCACCTCCTGCTCCGGGAAACCAGGCACAACTTTCGCTTTCTCCCTCTGCCTCTCCCTGCAGAGGAAATGCCCTCTTTAAACAGCACCACGAGTGACGACACTGCTGCTCCCACTGTGACCTGGCAGAAACACCCGGCTCGTCTGTGACACGCGGGGTGGGCACAGACCCCGTGCCACGGGGCACCCGCGGGCACAGACCCGGGCGAAGGGGAAAAGGCAAAGGGTGTTTCCTTATCCCAGCACCCGGGCAAGACCCGAATGCCCCAAAGCAAAGGCATTTCCTCTCCTTGAGTCTCGCAGGGAGCCTGCATGGAAAGGGGAGAAACTGGAGCATCTCCCTGCAGCCCTTCCCGCCGGGAGCAGGGAGGGTCTGTCAGCGCTGCCCACCCAACATCGAGGGTGCTTGGCTTTCCCCAGTCCCATTTGCTCTTTTCTCGGCCACCAGAGCAGCACGCTGGCGGGGCAGAGGGACGAAATGCCCTTTGTGACGTTTCCCACCACGTCTGTGACGCTGCGAAGTCCCCGTGTGCACACCCGTTAGTCTGCAGCACCAACGGGGCACAGCGCAGCCCTTCACCACCCTGACCCTGGCAGCCCCATGGCACTGGGGTGACAAGGTCACATCCACAGCCCCTGTGTCCGTCCTGCTGGGCAGGCAGACACACCAGTGCATCCCACTGGTTCATCCCCTCCTGGGCTGGGACCCTACCCCCGGGGACGGAACAGCCACCCAAGGGCTCCTGCTCCACCCCGCACGGGACCCGAAGCGCCGGTGGCGCCTCCCGGAGCCGCGGGAGGACTCTGCCGAGGCCCGGTGCGCACCTTTGCCCCGCGGGTTGCGCAAAGCTCGCCGGGGCCGAGGACGCTGCGGCTGCCCGGGGTGGCACCGAGGGACAGGTCCGGGGGGTGTGCGGGTCCAGCTCCCCGGTGACACCTCGGGGGTCTGCCACACTGCAGCCCCCGTGCTCCTCACCCCCCGCAGCTCAGTGCGACCCCCCCGGGCACACTGTGCACCCCGACACCCCTACACCCCGACACCCCCTGCACCAGCACAGCCCCCGCCGCCCTGCGCTGCGCCCCGGGCGCACTCCCGCACAGCCCCGGTGCCCCGTGCGCACGCTCCCGAGCACCGCCAGCACCCCCTGCACGCACGCCCGTGCACGCCTCCCCCGAGACCGGCAGCCGGCGGAGCTCGCCCCGGGGGTCACCCCCACCCTCCGCCACGCACCTTGACCGAGTCCACCGGGTACATGACCGTGTGCTCCATGATACCCGCCACCGCCCCGGCCATCATGTGGGTGCCGAGCGAGGCGCCGCTGGGCAGGCTCTCGTACTCCTCGCCCTCCATAGGCGGCGCGGGGGTGGCGGCAGCGGCAGGGGGGGGCCCGGGCCCTGGGGGCGCCGCCGCGCTGCTCCCCACTGCGCAGCTGAGCTCCATCCTCGCGGCGGGGCAGGGGCACGGGGGGTCCGGCGGGGTTCGCGCGCCGCCCCGGCCCCGCTTTAAAGCCGCGCCCGCGCCCCGCCCCGCCCCGCCCCGCGCCCGCCAACGGCGAGGCCCGTTGGGCCACGGCGGCGGCCGGCGGCGTGACGTCACGGACCGCCGGGCACCGGGGCGCGATTGGCAGGCGGGAGGGCCAATGGGGAGGAGGCGCGGCGGAGTGCAGGGCTCTGATTGGCTGCGGCGGCGGCGGAGGCGGGCGGGCTGCAGGGCGGGCGGAGAGGACAACAGCGGGCGCCGCCTGCGGCAGCGTGTGGCCGTCGTGCGAGGGGGTGTGAGGGCACGCGCACACCCACACCCCCACACCTACACCCCCACACCCACACTCCCGCACACCCGTGCGAGCGCACGGCCCTGGCTTGTCACTGTGCCCCTTGCACAAGTGGACACCCCCGGGCGCGGCTGCTGCAAGCGCGTGGCCCCGTGCAAGCACAAGAACAGGGCCCCCCGTGCCACGCACACGCGTGTGCCCCTGTGCACGCACACGAGCAGGCGGGAGGGCAGAGGCCACCCCAGGGCTGCTCCCCAGCGTGTGGGGGTGTGCCCGGCCCACAGCGGCTGAGGGGTGCGTGGTGCCGTGCGTGGCCCTGGGATGTCACGGGGTGTCACCCGCGCCCTGCCTGCGGCCCTGGGATGCCGGGGGCGAGGCGGGGAGGGAGGGAGGCGGAAATGGTTGGCGTTACACGAGCGATGGTGTAATTTTTCCTGGAGGACTGTGGCAGCGCCGGGAGCAGAGCAGGGCTTGGCACGTGGGCACTGCGTGTCCCCAGACAGCCCCAAGACGCTCCCCAAAGCACAGGCGAGGCCGCGGGGCCCGCTTGGGCCTTGTGCTGCACCGCTTTGTCTCGGAGGAGTTTTCCCTACGATAGGATTTATTGCTGGTTGTGCTTTCGGGGTTTTCTGGGCGCTGGCACAGAGCCCTGTCCCCCCTCCTGTCACCCCACCTGGCAGGGCCGGGACAGGAGGACGACGTGCCACATCAGCCACCCTGCAGGGGCTTGGGCCTTGGCGCTGGGTACCAAGGCTGATGGAAAAGGGCTCAGGAGAGATTTCTGCCCTTCCCTGCAAGGGCTGTTTGGGAACATGGGATCCGCAGCAGCCACCGTCCCTTGGTGCAGCTCCCACAGGAACAACGAGCTCGCCCCGCTCCCTGCACCCTCTTCCCCTCGGTGCTGCATGGTCTCTTTGTTCCACCACAAAACCAGCCCGAACCAATTAAATCTGACACTCTCAAAGAGATGGAGGCAAAGCTTTGTGGCCCAGGGGTCTGGGAACAGCACTGACTTTATTTCATTCCTCCTTCAGATTCCTTGGAGCTCGACTGGCTGGGAAGGTGGCGTTGCGTGCCGCGCACCGAATCGAGGTTAACTGTTTGCATGAGGCACCGTGATAACTCAAAGCAATTTATTGCTGCTTGAGCCTTGGGAAGCAACTCAGGAAACCATCCTCTGCCCCCAAGAGCAGGACAGTAAAGTGCTTGGCTTTCCCTTAACCGTGAGATGAACGCACAGGAGGTGAGGAAAGCCCGGTCTGTTCTCACCTCCCGCCTGGGTACCTGGAGAGGGACACGGGCGGGTGCTGGCATGTGCTCTCCTCCTCCCTCCTGTGCTCAGGTGGCCCCGTGTCTGTGCTGGGAATGCTCTGCTCTCCGTGGGAACACAGCACCGCTTGAAAAAATAGCAATAATAACGGCGTCGTGCGTGTGACACTCCTGACTGGTTTGGGGGACCTGGCAGCACTCTCTGCACCTCGAGCAGTGCTTGTGTGGTGGGGTGGGAGAGCTGGAGGTGAGACCTGGCCACCACCCTGGTGTGTCCAAGCCATCATACTGTCCCATGAGACCAGCTGTCCCAAAACCTGCGGAAAGCAAAGACTGTAACGAGCCCTTCAACAACATGTAATTTAACACTGCAATTGCTAAATCTCTCCTTCCTTTCCCCCCCATTTTGCTCCTTGGCTGAAGCCACTGGATTATCACGGCTTTCTTTCCTCCCAGATTCTAAGCCAAATATATGTTGATGACAGATGGTTTGACACTGTGTTCTCCAGCTTAAATGACATTTTGGAGCTGGAGAGCCACGTGCATACATGTCATTCCAGCAGGCAGCACTCCCTGGCAATCACCCCAGTCTGCAAGGCATGCATCAAACACGGGCATGACAGCTTCCTTTTTGTAAGGCAGCCTTATTCCAGGAAATGCCTGAATTAAAACTCAAAGAGGAGCACTTTCCAGTATTGCTCCACATTGTTCATCTGGGTTTGCTACGCCATAAACAGTCAACATCAGCTAATCTCCTTCCAAGGCTTTTGGCAGGGCAGAGGAGGGTGGGGAAATTACAGTGTCACTTACCTTAATGAGCCCTTTCCCCCACAGTCTTAGGTCTTGCTCCCTGATAAGAAATAGTATGAATCAGTCTGAAATACGGTGCTGTTCCCAGGTAGAAACAGGTTATAGTTTAACCCTGAGGAGCACTGACACGAGGAATCCTTTCTGCTTTGTGCCCTGTGCCTGTGCCAGGGTCCACCCCGGGGCACAAGGAGCTGCTGCAGCCAGAGATGCCACAGCAGAGATGCACAGAGTGAGGATTTTCCTAAGAAGGGACAAAAAATATTCATCATTTGTGGAGGGAAAATGGGGCAGGGAGTCTGGTCTGGCTTGTGGTTTAGTTATGTCACATGTCCCACTGGCAGGAAAAGGAACAGCCTGTGTCTCTGGGATGGTTTCTGCCATCCCTGCCTGGTGTGGTAAGTAAGAGTCATCCCTCGCAGGTCATCAACAAAAGTGGACTCAAAACCTTACAAAACCTTCCTTTGAGACAAGTCGCTCTTGTGCAATGATTCCCTGTCTGCCTCCCAGGGACAACCACTGCTCGGTGCATCCCATCCCAGTGCCACAGCTCCCCTGGGCTTAGCGGTCCCTCAGGGGCTCCCCAAGACCCAAACTCCATCAGAGCAGAGAAGCAGCTCAGGGCAAAGCTACCTGTGCTGTTCAGAGCCTGTGTGGCTGCAGGCTGCCCACTCACGTATACACCGACAAGTCGATGCGAAATACACCACCACAATGTGCACACTCATTGCATCACTGCCAGCAGCCCAATAAAGTGATGAATCAGACCCACAGATGTGGTACGTAACCTTCTTCATGGGGCCTCTGCACCGTGGGACAGCTTTTAAACAGCAGGAATAGAACACACGGCCAGAAATGGAATGAGAAATGAGAAAGAACCTGCACAATGAAGTGAAGTGCCCCTGGCTTTCCTTACCCCTGCCCAGAGAAGGTGCCTGCAGCCCCAGGCCATCTGCTCGGTGCTCCGTAGCTGATAAAGAGGACCCAGTTTTGTTTATCGTGGCTCCTCACCGGGCAGGAGGTGCCGGACACCACGGCTGCACCCACGCCGATAAGGCAGGAGTGTCCTCCTGGGAGGCCGACACCTTCTGGGGACCACAGAAACTGGGGCTTATCTACCAGATCCAGTGGCATATGTATATTTTTTTTTCCACTTTCCAAATCTACAAGTCCTCTAACAGCTGAGCAACACCTTGGGTTAGGGTGGGTTTTATCCTTTTCCCGGCAGCAGTGCGGGGCCATGGGTGCTGAATTGGGGGCAGAGAAGGTTATTTTTAAATGTAGGTGTTTAGCATAATTGTATTTTTAATTGTGGAAAGGCACAGGCACCCGTTTATGGCATGGTGGAAAGAGTTCACTTTAGAAGAGGCTCAGAGCAAACGTATGCTGCTGAGGGCATATGTTTGCAATCTTGTTTGCAGTACAACCAGTCCAACTTTATGTCCCCACAGCCTTATTTTACTGTTTCTGGCTTGCATGCCAGATGCTTACACTGGAGGAAGGACGGTTTTCATGCAGGAATTGTCAGTGCTCAGTGAGCAGCACACCCCAGAGCATCAGTTCCCCACCCCACACGGCGCGGGTGCAGCCCCGTCCCAGCTCACCACCCCCAGCCTGCCCCCACCAGCCTCATCCCTGCTCAGAAATGCGCAGGGTAAAGTTTAAACAGCGAGTCTGGGCCTCACTCCCCAGATCTGCCCGTAGCTCAGAGACAGCCCCAGCCTCTGAGGATGCCCTGGAAACGGTCTCTGACACCAGCCTGGGTTCTCCTGCCCGCTCGGTGAATTGTGCCGTGCTCCTGGTGGTCACAGGGATGTGTCAGCTGCTGGGAAACCCAATGCATTCCAGTTATTTTTTTATCTCTGTGTTAGCAAACGCCATAAAAACAAGCAAACAGCATTGTTTTGTCTTCGGGGTGGACTGACCCACTTATTTGAACATCAGTGCAAGGCGTCCCCTGGTTTCAAGCCCTCACTGAGCACATCGAGGTGCCAGTAGGTAGATTAGTACTGGAAAATCAAATTAATCTCTGCTCTGGTACAAACTCAGAGCATCTTTTTCTGCTTCGGTTCACCAGAGCAGCACTCCAGCTTACCAAGGTGTTTGTTTCATAGCCACTGTGTGTATAATATTTATACGTACCAGACCAACCACAGTGCTTTAGGTTGATGCCAGTGAGGGCCATGAACATCAGTGCAAAGTAAATTAAGAGAGAACTGAGCCCTAATGATGCTGCGGGGTTATTCCTATGCCAAAACAGCTCAAATCTGAAAACTCAGCACTGCAGCTCCACCGAAGCAATGCAGACAGACCCAGTGCCCATTAACATTTATGCAACCTCAGAGGTAAAGGAGGTGTGGATGCGAGGAATTTGGCCTCTGGGTTTTATTTTGGCGCTCACATAATCTGACCCAATTTACCATTACCTGGCTCGATGGGTTAATGGGATGGGGAGAGGCAATACCCAATGTGTATAATTAAGCCTGCCTTTTGTATTACTTCCTGGACCAAATTTTTTTCATCAACTTGCCTTTCTGGTTTGAAGCCCTGGGGAAACAATGGGAAAGGTGCAGCACATGCTGGTGGTACTCTCAGGACTGACTGGTGGCACTGGGCAGAGGAGGCTGAAAGGATTCCACAGGGTTTGGGTACAGCTCTTATTTATTTTTTTTCCTTTGTTTCTAGCACTTGCCAGAATTAGATCCAGAAAGGAGGGAGAAAATCCTGTGTGGTCATTCAAGGGATGTGTTTAAAGCTGAGGATGATCCTTTTCTGCCACTGACTCCTCGCATGGCCTTGGTCAAGTTGTTTGATTTTGATGGGCTTCACCACCTCTTCTAGGCAGGGTTTTGTGTGATTAAAAGATGGTGAGCAACAAAGGACGAGATGAAGGCTCTGAAAATGGGGCTGTGGCTGGTGGGCAAGCAAACTAAAAATCAGCTTTATTCCCCCCAGAGTGAGGTTGGGCTGTGGGGACACCACTCTGGCTTTGAAATGGGAAGAGGGGCATTTTAACAAAAAAACACAAAAATGCAAGAAGAAAAGTCCAGCTGGGAGACACATCTCATCCCTGCCTCCTCCTCCACATCCCCCTTTGCTCCCCCCCCAGCCAAAAACCGGTGTGCTCCACCTTGATCAGCAACGACAGCCGCCGCGCGCCCCGGCTCCTCCCGTATCTGCTGAGCCCGGTGCCCGGCGTGGGCTGATATCTGGGAGGGGGTGGGCGATGTGTTCCCCCGAGATAGGGGCCTGGCACCCTGCACACCCCTCGCTCGGGCTGGCGGGGCGACCTGCGTGTTTCTGCTTTGGAAATGGGTGATGCCCAAAGGCCCCGCTCACGGTCTGGGCTCCGTCACCACGCTGCTTTCTCCAGGCACCGGTTCGGAGTGAGCCCGATGGTCTGAGCAGCGTGGCTTTGTCCCAATTTCCTCCAAACTGCACGGGGGGAACACAGCAGGATTTGGTGCTTGGAGGGAACCTTCCACCCATGCACAGTGCGGGGAGCTCTCCTCAGCAGAGCATCCCAGCCTGAATCCCGAGCGACCCGCAGCGGGGCAGGTTTTGCTCCCACTGGTGACACTGTTCATGGTGGGATGGAATATATTCCCAAACAACTGCTGCTTCAAGGAGCGTGCAGCTGGAATTAATTAGCATGCACAAAAACAACTTGTGCATTCCTCCCCAGCCTCCATTTTGTGCCGCCTGCGGACTGGTTCCATCGCCCGCGCTCGGTGTCCGCCTGGTTCTCAGTGTTTCTCACACCCACTGCGCCCCAGGCCAGCCCTGGCCAAAGTTTGCTGGTGACTCAGAAGCCACACGCAGCCCCCAGCAAACCACCCCCAAGAGCAGCTTTTGTGTTTGTGTGGTTTGATAGCAGTGCTGCCTGGCTTTTCTTTGCTTTTTTTTTTGCCACCTCCACAAAGCCTTCGCTGCCACTGACATGCTGCTACTTGTGCCTTCCTCTCGGTAGAACCTGCAGCCATTCCCCCAGAGTCACGAGTTGCAGCATCTGCCTTTGGGTGGAATCAGGCTTGGAATGGGACCAAGGAGCTGCCCAGCGCGGCTGGAGGGAGCCTGGGAAATGCCAGGATGGCTCCCACTAGCCTGGTGGCTGAATGTCCCCTGTGCTGAACAAGGACAGGGAAGCCCTGAAGGGACACATGCTCCTCACCCCATGGGACAACACGCTCAGCACTTTTGCTGTGCTGAACTCCCTCCGCTGACACCAGCTCCAGCGCTGCCCCTGGGCTCTGCATTTCTCTTGCAAAGCAAGAGCAGGTTTAAATGCTCCTTCTCCCTGGAGGTTTTGTCATTAGCTGAGCATAATTTGCCATCCCAAAGCCTTCTTGCCCAGGGCCACATCCAGCTGTGCTGGGGATGAGTTTGCACACCCAGCACAGCTTTCCTTGCAAGTTCAAGACTGTCTGCTCCACTTTGGACCAAACCAAGGAGGGATATACACCCACAGACAAGATTTCCAGTGCTTAAATCCTAAAGAAGCCCAATGTCTTGGCTGTCTCAGAGAGCTGTACACCCAGACCACGGCTGTAGCCCTCTCCCCTGCCCTGCCTGGGTGACCTGCAGGGCACTGTGCAGTGCTTTGCCTTAGTCAGTGTATTTCTGCAGTGCTTCTATGGGAAGTGCATAAAAGCACTTTAACTATTGTGAAAAAACACGCTAGAGACAAGCAACATCATCCTCAGGGCATGGCCAAGTGGCTGTGCTGAGCCCCAGTGGGAAGCAGGGCTCTGACCCCACCCTATCAACCAGCAAAACCCAGAATGCAAAACCCAGTGTGCAAAACCCAGTGTGCTAAATCCAGTGTGCAAAACCCAGTGTGCTAAATCCAGTGTGCAAAACCCGGGGTGCAAAACTCAGCACGTAAAACCCAGCAATGCAAAATCAAGTGTGAAAAACCCAGTGAGCAAAGCCCAATGTAAAAAGCTCCGTGCAAAACCTTGTGTGTAAAACCCAGCATGTGAAATCTACTGTGCAGAACCCAGTGTGCAAAACCTGGCGTGCAAAGTCTGGTGTGCAAAACCTGGCGTGCAAAGTCTGGTGTGTAAAACCTGGCGTGCAGAAGCCGTCGTGCAAGATCCAGCAGAGAAAAGCCAGCTGGAAAGCCAGCGCGTGGGCTCCGTGGGGCTCCCCAGGGACAGCCGGGGGCTCTGCGCCGAGCAGAAGTCAAAGGCTTTTTGAGCAGGGTGGCTGTGGCTTGAGAGGCAGAGATGGAAGTTTCTGGTGTGAGCAGAGAAAGAGGACGAGGAAACGTGGCAGAAACTGAACTCGTGGTAACTCCCTGCCTTCCACGCTCCCCTCAGCTGGAGCAGCCCTGTGGCAGGTCCAGCTCGGGCCAGCTCCTCCGTCACATCTGCTTTTCATAGGGGACCGGGCAGACAGTCCTGGGACTGTCCTCACCCCGGGCCAGCTCTGGTGGCTCTGTTCCCAGTGTGACCATGGTGGCTCTGTTCCCAGTGTGACCGCGGTGTTCCGACGCCAGGAGCAGCCCCGGGGGCTCCCTGTGAAAGGCGCAGCAGAGGCTCCGCGCTCCCTCGCCAGCAGCTTCGCCCTGTCCGAAGGGCTGGGACGCCCAAACGCAGCGTCACACCTGTGTCACTGCCAGGTGTGTGGCGGGCAGACGGACGGACAGACAGCAGCACCCTGCGTGTGGGAAGGAAAGGACAGCAGCCATCGGGCTGGGTGTCAGCTGTGCCCCGGGTCCCTCCCACTGGGCTCCCAGGGACGGCGGCGAAGGGTTTGGGATGGCCGAAGGGATGGGTAGAAGTGCAGGGCCAGCTCCTTCGTCCTGCGGGCGAGCAGGGACTGCGGTGTCTGACCCTACGGTCACCCAGGTGTCACTTGCCCCCGGAACAGCAGCGTTTAACCCACGAGAGCCCCGCGCAGCCCCTCTGCCCGGACTCACTCATCGCCCAGCGCGTGGCTGGGCTCACGTGGCCGCTCCCGTGCCCCCGCGGCACCGGGACGAGGGCGAGGCCCACCCGGGCCCCTCTTGTGGGGACAGGTGAGACCCCAGCACAGCCCCCGGCCTCCCCACCAGGTCATCCCCGTTATTAACGCGTCACAGCCGCCAGGACAACGTCTGTCTTTCCCCTTCCCCGAGGGGCCGTGGGGGCCACGTGGGCACGACGGTGCTGGTGCGGGGGTTCCTGTGCTGCGCCGGCAGCTCCCCAGCCCCTGCCGGGCAGCGAGAGGCTTGGGGCTTCTTTTGTGGGGTTTTTTAACCAGATTCAGTTATTTCTCACTTGTATCATCAATATTTATATGTCTGTTACAGGGGCCACACCACCACTGTGTATTTATAATACATAAACAAACATCTGAGTCACACATTTATCTATTTACACTTATAAATGCCTATTTATATATGCCTCTATCCTCTTTGCATCCGTACGTCTGTCCGTACCGGCAGGGCGATGTGCAGCCGGCACAGCCCCGCACCGCTCCGCCCCAGCGCGGGGCGCTGCACCGCCCAGGCCCCGCCCCCGCCCAGGCCCCGCCCCCGCTGTGCCCCCGCCCACGCCGTGACCACGCCCACGCCGTGACCACGCCCCAGCTGTGACCACGCCCACGCCGTGACCACGCCCCAGCTGTGACCACGCCCCAGCTGTGACCACGCCTCCGTTGTGGCCCCGCCCCCGTTGTGACCACGCCCCCGTTGTGACCACGCCTCTTCTCCCCCGTGGCCGCGCCCCCGGGGAATCCCTTACCAGCGCCACGTGCGTGCGTGCGTGCGTCACATCCGGCGGCGGGACCCGGAAGTGGCGCTGTGGCCCGTTGCTATGCGGCGGGTCGGGAGGTGAGTGCGGCGTTGGCGGCCCGGGCCCCCGGCTGAGGGAACGAGGGTACGGGTGGCGGTGGGGAGGGTCCCTCCGGGGCGGGCCTGGGCGAGGGGAGCGCATTTGGGCTCCTGAGAGGGGCTCCGGCCGCCGGGGGTGCCGCTGCGTTTCTGGGGAGCGGGGCAGGGGGTGAGACCGGGCCGGGTCCTGCGGCCTGCCCGGGTCCTGCGGCCTGCCCGGGTCCTGCGGCCTGCCCGCTGCTGGGCCGTGAGGAAGGGGCGGCGGTCCTCCAGAGCCCGCCGTGCTGCCCTGGGGGCTTCCGGGGCATAGCCCCTGCCCGTTACCCTCCCGCCTCCGCCCCGTGCGGGTTCGTGGGTGCCGCTCAGAGCGGGGGTGGGCGGCTGCGGTTTGGCACCGGCGCAGGGTCTTGGTGTAACCTCGGGCAGGTGTTTTCGTCGGGACGGAGCGTGTGTGGAAGGGCTGTGAGAGCAGCTGAAGGGCTGGAAAAGGAGTGACAGCCCAGACCTGTGCTGAAGTATCGGCCTCTGTCGTGTTTTGGTTTTTTTTTTTCTCAAATATTGGTGATATTTCAGTATGTTTAGAGTCTATGTTTTGGGGACTGGCTTTGCAGGTGGTAACAGAGCTGAAGACACGCTGTTTCTAAAGACTTTTAGTTGGTGTGTTGCTGTGTGTGCCTGACTCTGTCTGGGCTCCCTGAGCAGAGCAGCGAGTGGCTGTGCTGCAGGCAGGGTCCCCTCCAGTGGGTTCCCCAGGTCTGTGTCCAGTCAGGCTTTGGATGTCTCTGAGGATGGAGACTGCACAACCCGGTATCCCACCACCCTCACAGCTTTGTCTTACGTTTAGGTGGAATTTCCTGTGTTTTGGTTCATGCCTGCAGCTTCTTGTCACATCACTGAGCACCACTGAAAGAAAGAGCCTGCATTCTTCTTGACGTTCTCCAGTCAGGTGTTTATATGCGTTCATGAGAGCTGTCTCCTGTCCACGTAAAACAGGCCCAGCTTTCTCAGCCTCTCCTCATGTGAAAGATGCTTCAGTACCTTCATTATCTTTGTGGCCCTACACTGGACTTGCTCTGTGTATTTCTTGCCCTGGGGAGCCCCAGACTGGACCCAGCACTCCAAATGTGGCCTCACTGGTGCTGAGTAGAGGGGAAGGATCACCTCCTCTGACCTGCTGGCAATGTTCTTCATAATGCTATCTAGAAGATCATCTATGTTTTCTTTTTAATTCAGGAACAGAAGAGAAATGGCTTTGAGAATGGTTGATGTGCCTTGTCAGTCTGAGGTGACTGGCTGATGTTTGAACACCAGCTGGTCTTTCTCTCTGCTGGCCCTGTCCCAAAATGGGGAGGTAAGAATCCCAAAGGAACTGTCAAATTAAGTTGTGATGTCTTTTGAGTGCAGAACAGGGAACCTAATCATGAATTCATGGCTAATCCTGAATTCAAAGCTGGGAATAGTGCCTTGACTACATGTAAACCAGAACATGAGCTTAAAGTAAAAAGTTTTATGAAGAATCTGTTTGTCCTTAGCTTGTTTCAGAATACGTTGTGTTTATTTTTGGTAATAAAGTCCATTTTTAAAGCAGATTATCCTCTTTGAATTTTAGGATCAGCATCTCATGTTTGCTTCCTGCTTCTTGGCACTTCAGCATCTCTCCGGTGGGATGTCCACGGATTCTCAACACCACTTTGCGACAGATCGTTGTGATAGGAATACTTGCTGCTGCTGTCTCTTTGCTTTACTACTCTCTGGTAGTCATCCGCAATAAGTATGGACGTGCATACAGGGACAAAAGATTCCACAGGTAAGAGCTGAAGAGACTTTTGTTGGGAAAGAATGAAACTTAGCTTTGATGTGAAAGAGAAAATACTGGGAGGTTGTGTCTGTAAAATACAGGAATGGGGCGACAAAGCATGAGTAACACTTTCTAAAGCTTTCCTTATCTAAGCTGATTTTAACATAGCAATAACTCCACTTTGCAGTATTTTATGTATCTGTACAACAGCTCAGTAAAACTATAGGTGTGAAAATATTGTGTGATAAATTACTTACGGTATTTAATCTGGGAATTTGATCCTTATGGGTGGCACTTCACTTTTTAGCAACACTCCAATAGTGAAAACTGACTCCTACAATGGAAACTGCTGTCCTGTTTAGAGTGTGATGCTGAGAAACTTCCATACAGAACCTAAATGCCACATAGTAATGCCTGGTTTGCTTCTAGATACCTTGCCAGGGTAACAGACACTGAAGCTACAGATACAAACAACCCCAATCTGAACTATGGGATCGTTGTGGACTGTGGCAGCAGCGGCTCCAGGATTTTTGTGTATTGTTGGCCAAGGCACAATGGTAATCCACACGATCTGTTGGACATCAAACAGATGAGGGACAAGAACAGAAAACCAGTGGTGATGAAAATTAAACCAGGTACTGCAAAGAAATTAATTTTAGGTGCAATTTTCTACACAGTTGTCTATCCTAAGTTTGCTTTTTCAAACCCTGTATTTAACGTGTCTGGGTAAAGGACACTTGTGAGTTGTCAGCATGGCACTCCAGATTTCTTTGGGTTTGGTTCCCCTTTAAGGCTTGAAACATGACACTGATGGGCAGGAGGGAGAGATTTCTCTATAGGCTGAGACAGTGGCTGGCTCAGTTGTCACTCAACTTGGTCCTGTTTGTTTAGTGAATAAATAACTGCCTTTCTGTAAAGCTACTGGAACCAATGATATCAGTAGGTAATATATCTAATACAGGTTTTGTTTAATGTTTAGAGGATGATTAGGTATTAGCTTTATTCTTATGTTCTTATGTCTGTAGTTGATTTCCTGGGTTTGCCTTTGGGCTGTGGGTTTCTCTGTGCGTTGGTTATCAGGATTTTCCAGGAAATGCCCACAGCCTGAGTTGCTTCACGTTATTTATCTGTTCCCCTAGGCATCTCGGAGTTTGCCAGCTCTCCCGAAAAGGTCAGTGATTATATTTCTCCACTTCTGAGCTTTGCTGCTGAACACGTGCCACGTGCAAAACACAAAGAGACTCCTCTTTATATTCTGTGTACTGCAGGAATGAGGATTCTGCCAGAAAGGTTATTGACTTATTTTTTAGCATTTAGAATAGCCATCCTGGTGTGTCTGACTCTTTTTAACTCTCCAAACTATCATTTTGCAGCCAGCAGAAGGCAATACTTGAAGATCTGCTCACTGATATTCCTGTGCATTTTGATTTTCTGTTTTCGGACTCGCATGCAGAGGTTATTTCGGGGAAACAGGAAGGTAGGTTAACCTTGCAAAAATTAGCTTTGAGATGTTTATTACTTTCACAGTACAACTTGGATAATGGCGGGGGAGCGGGGGGTTGTTGCTTTTTCAAATTCTGGTTTGGTTAAGAGACGTTATTCTTCAGTAGCAACATATGGAGTGTGGAGATGATCATCTGTTGTGCTCTTCTAGCTTGTCTAAATGTTTTCTAATTAGCAGTGAAAATAACTTACCTGTGTTTAGCAGGAATTCAAGTCATTTCCTCTGGCTTTGGGGAGGGAGGGGTAAGGATAAGGCACAATATTCTTGATCTAAGAAACTTTGCAGAGAAAATGGTTTCTAAAGGAGTGATGTTTTGGTTGGTTAGCTCATTAGAGACTTAAAATCACTTTAAAAGCTAATAATGTGTTTAATTTTTCTGAAACTTACACATCAGGTTGTCCTGAGTATATTAAATTAGGATTTTTATCATTGACTTGAGATGGGAGGACTAGAATAACTTGTCAGGAATGTTTAACTTGTAAGTATTTTATATAATAAAATATGATCAGTGATATACCTTAACTCATTTGCAAAAAAAATCCCTCTTTGTTTTTAAGATGATATGTACCAGATATTCCTGAAATATGTTTTCTTGTGCGTGTAGGCGTATACGCATGGATTGGCATCAACTTTGTTCTTGGAAGATTTGAACATACAGATGATGGTAAGTAGTTTAATTGTGAATTGGAGAGGGACTTTTGACAAGAGCAGGTAGTGATAGAAAGAGGGGTGATGGCTTTAAACTGGAAGAGGGTGGATTGAGATGAGATCTTAGGCAGAAATTGTTGGCTGTGAGGGTGGTGAGACACTGGCCCAGGGTGCCCAGGGAAGCTGTGGCTGCCCCCTCCCTGGCAGTGTTCCAGGCCAGGTTGGATGGGGCTTGGAGCAGCCTGGGCTGGTGGGAGGCGTCCCTGCCGTGGCAGGGGGGTTGGAACCAGATGATCTCTGAGGTCCCTTCCCACCCAAACCATTCCCTGATTTAGGAAGGACTTTAAGCACGTTCCTCTGCTTTCACTGTTGATGGTTTGTTTTGAGACAGAGGTGTTGGTGAGCAGTGTGTGTGCAGATGCTATCGTTGGCTTAATTTGTGTATGAAATTTCAATCATCTGCTTTGCTACTGAAAAAAAAAATAACTACAAGTAGTGTAGTGCTGCTTTAGGCCCACCCTATTTGTATTTCTCACTGCCTTTTCATTGTTCTGTGCAGAGGATGAAGCAATTGTGGAGGTGCATGTCCCAGGCAGTGAGAACAAAGAGGCCATCTTCCGTAAGAGGACAGTGGGCATCCTTGACATGGGCGGAGTGTCGACTCAGATAGCGTACGAAGTCCCTAAAACTGTAAGCTTTGCCTCTTCACAGCAGGTTATTATCTGTGCAACTTTCTTCTTTTCCTTTTGATTTATTTTAATGCATCTTCGTTGTTTTGTTTTCTTTTTATTTTGAGTCCTATTGGTCATTACATCACATTCCAAAACCAAGGCAAGAGAAGATGGCAAATACGAATCCTTCATCAGCTAAGCAATTCATTTGTATCTTGTTCATTCAGAAGCTTTGTTTCACTTAGTGTAATCTGCCACTGATTTTTAAGTGGATGTCCATTCTTTGTGCGTGTGCATGTATTTATGTGCAATTTTAAAATCTGTGTTATGCTTAAGAGACTGTATTCTGGGCTTTAGAAACCAGAAGCTGTGTGGTTTTTATATAAGGACTTATGAGATATGACTTTCTTTTTTTAAGTTGGGTTGGTAGAAACTGAATTAACAGGACGGGGTAAACAGTACAGTTTGTTTAAATATCACCTATGTCCTCAGCACAGTTTTTTTGTTGTAGGAAGCAAATGTCTGTTATAAATCTTAAATGGGACATAAATTCCCCTAACTTCAATCCACTGAGTTCTAGAGTAATTCCTGAATTTGGATAATTCCTGGTAACTTCACTGAGAAACTATCTAAAGTAATAGCATAAAAGCCTGATGTTTTGACTCTTGATGCACTGTTATAATGATATATATATTTACTTTTTAAAAGTGTCCCTGTGAAATGATGGGGTTTCATTATTACATGTTTTAATAACTACACTGCCTTTCAGACAGATGGTGTAACAAATAGTTTGGGCCTTTGGATTCAGAGCAGATTGCCCCAGTCAAATATGAATTGAAAATAGGAAGAGTTGCAGACAATTGATACCATGCCTGTTGTATGGCTCTATCTGAATGTAAGCTGATATAAAATAGGTTTTCTGGTCATGAAACCTGCCCAGGTTCCCAGACAGAGAATGATAAGAGTCAAACAACTGACTGACACAGTTCCTACTGCTGTTTTCCATTGACAGCAGTTCCTGGCCTTTACGGTTCCTTGAATATCAGTAGTGATAATACAGTTCTCTGTAACCAGTATGCTTTGCTCTCCCTGTGAAGTAGAAGGTAACACAGACCTGTGAAAAGCAAAACAGATGAGTAAGGAGTGAAGGTTAAAGACATCAAGGGCATCCAGTTGTCCAAAGAATTCACCTTTAGGTTCTGGTTCATATTGTTTATACCTAATCTTAATGCTTGTGTTCCTACAGGAGGAAGTAGCCAAAAACTTACTGGCAGAATTCAACTTGGGCTGTGATGCTCATCAAACTGAGCATGTGTATAGAGTTTACGTTGCAACGTTCCTTGGCTTTGGAGGAAACGCAGCACGCCAGAGATATGAAGACAGTCTATTTACCAGTACAGTGCTTAAAAACAGGTAGCTGGCTGCAGTCACTTGGGGTCCTGGGCATCACTAGGCTCAGAAACCCCTGAACTTGAATATATTTAATAGTGTCCTGACACAAAACTTAATTTCTACAGCGTGCTGCATGCAGTGCTGATGTTTCTTTGAATGAGGAAGCTTTGTTGTGATGCTGTTGTGTATCAGAGCTTGATGTGTCTGATGTGCAGTTGTTCCTGTGCTTGCTCTTTTCTACAGACTGCTGGGCAAACAGACTGGCACGACTTCAGATTCGCCCTACCTAGACCCTTGCCTGCCCCTGGATGCTCAGGATGAGATCCAGCAGAACGGGCAGACGATGCATTTGCGGGGAACAGGAGACTTCAATCTGTGCCGTGAAATTATTCAGCCGTTCATGAATAAGACTAATGAAACGCAGACATCTCTTAATGGTGTCTATCAGCCTGCTGTGCACTTCCAGAACAGTGAATTCTATGGCTTCTCAGAGTTCTACTACTGCACCGAGGATGTGTTACGCATGGGAGGAGATTACAATGCTGCTAAATTTATTAAAGCCGCAAAGGTAAAGTGTTCCGGAGAGAAACTTTTTCTAATTCAAAACAGCTCCTCCCTAGAAGCATTTGGTTTTGAAAGTCATGCAACAAAACTCTTCCTTTAAAGATCCAAAATCCTTTTGTCCTGCAGTGAACTCTCACTGAATGTTAATTTAACCACACATGCCAAGGATGGATCAAAAAGTTACAGAAAATACTGTGGGGTTTGTGTCCTGACTTATTATCAGTGCAAGGGAAGCTGTTGTTCTGAGTGGTTTAGCCTTCAGTATTTACAGAGCATCTTATCTAATGGCATTTTTTTCTTCTCAAGGCAGAAGCAATGTTGAAATCTGTCTTTTTAATTTTTTTTCTTGAAGGATTATTGTGCCACTAAGTGGTCTGTCCTCCGGGAACGATTTGACCGTGGTCTTTATGCATCACATGCTGATCTCCACAGATTGAAGTAAGTGTTTGTGTTTGTACAGCAAATTTCATTCATGCACAGTTGCCAGGGAGAGGTCATGTCCATTTAATGAAATCACTGGAAGTGTGAATATAACCTGAACTATTGCATCAGCCATAGAAAAGTACTGCTAATTATGTGTCAAAATGTGCTCCCCAGTCCTCTGGGACTCTCTAACTGCTGGCCTGACTTTATGCAACTCTTTCTATAGGTACCAGTGTTTTAAGTCTGCCTGGATGTATGAAGTATTTCACAGTGGCTTCTCTTTTCCTGTGAGTTACAGCAGTTTGAAAACAGCTCTGCAGGTTTACGATAAAGAGGTGCAATGGACTTTGGGAGCCATTCTTTACCGCACACGGTTCTTACCTTTAAGGTACCAGCTGGAAAGAGCTTTTGGGTGGGGGGAAGGGAAGAAGTGTGGTGATAGTGAAGCTGACAGATAGGGGGAGACAAGATGTTGTGTGTAGTGCATTGTATGTAACCTCAGTACGTATTTCAGGTGGCTCAAGTAATGCTTTATAGAGTGTTCTACTGACACAGGCTCTGTTTCCTGTGGTGAGATGGTCTGGAGACAAAGCTTGATTTGCAGCTCATGTCTGTTATCCCTTCTGTTTCTTTTCAGAGACATCCAGCAAGAAAACTTCCGTGGAAGTCACTCCCACTGGAGGAGCTTCTCCTTTGTTTACAATCACTATTTGTTTTTTGTCTGTTTTCTGGTTGTGCTGCTCTCCATCCTGCTTTACCTGCTGAGGCTCAGGCGGATCCACAGGCGCATGCTGCGCAACGGCTCGTCTGCTTCCCTCTGGATCGAGGAAGGCCTTTCACCACAGAAGATGGCAGGACCCTGATGAGATGCTGTGATGGAGAGCTTTTGTTGGACTTGCTACTCAAAAAGCCATTTTTGCCTCAGGGTTCCTCCTTTTTGTCCCTTTAAAGCATTGAAGAAGCAGATTGCCTAGAGTGTGTAACACAGCTAGGTTTGGAAACACAGGAAGATGGGGTCGATTTGGCTTAGTCTCATTAGACAGTATCTGCCAAAAATTATGTGTGTTTTTTTTTTAATATTGCACTTTTGTGTGTAATGGGACGAGCAAAGACTTGTCAGTAAATGAGCAGCAGCAGCTTAAGCTATGTATGGTAAGAGAATGAGTGTGACTTCTCATCCTTTGGGTGAGACTGTGAAATCCTGTTAGCTAGGGTGAATGAGGACTGTTTTTATTTTCCAGATTCCAGGATTGATATCACTTGAATTCTCAATTCTGAGTCTCCTCAGTCAAAGAAAAGGAAGTGCAGGGTTTTCAAAAGCACTAAGAAACCAACCTTTTAGGACAGCTTAATCTGATTTTATATTCTGGGAGAAGTACTGTGATGGAGAAGGGAAATCTATTGCACCCAATGCTGTGCTTCCAGAAAACTGCTTAATCAGTTTTATTTGTGACAATTCCCTCTCTTGTCTTGGAAGCTATATGCTTATAGTGGTGAAAGTCACTACTTTTTAATCCTTTATTTCTGTTTCATAATCATTCAGAGATCTCCTTGAAACTCCAGTAAGGTGAAGAGAACTGGAACATGCCTAGGCTTTTGTTTCTGCTAGGGTAGACATGCACAGTGTCTCTTTTGTTTTTCACTACTCTGATTTGTTAATTTATATTTTATTTAAAACTGTTAATTTTACTTGAAAGTAAATTTATCCATGATTAAAAGTGGGATTTATATGAACTTTTGGTGTATGGATATTTTATTGCACAATATCACTTCTGTTATCACTGTTTGTATCCAAATGGCAAAACTTTCTTCTCTTCTAGTAGGTGTGAATATGCTGGAAAACTGGATGCTGTTTTCAGTAGTGGAGAACTAGACACGTTGATACCATTTCTGTCATGCTTCAGGTGCAGTTTATTCATCTAAAAATCTAGATACTTTGAATTGTTTTATTGTTTCCTTTTAATATACTTGCTTTTTTGCCTTTGTGTAGGAAATTTAGGTTTGATCTGCTGAACTGCAGCTAAATTTAGGTGCTAAACTTCCTGTTCCTTCCATCCAGCATCTGGTAGATGGCTGTGTTGCAGTCATAAGAATTACCTGGATGTGTGGTGGAATTTCGAAATGGCAATGGAATCTTCAACTGAATGTTCAGAAATAACAAATAGTGGCTTCTTTTTATAAAGGATTTTTTGTACTTGACAAATCTGAGCACTTCAGCTCAGAGCCTGGTTTGCATTTTGCTATTTTTCAAGCACTGAGCCAGTGCTTAGATAATACACCTCTGGCTTCTGATGTCTGGAACTGTGGTACAAACCTGTTGTACTCATAGGCTGATAAGAGTTATCAGAAAATTGACACTGCCAATTGTCACAGAGCCTGTGCTTCCTGTTTCTGAGATGCCTCCAACAAGAGGACAGAGCCTCTAATTGCGTGCTTAGATAAAGCAGCCCCCTTTGGGCAGGGGCTGAAGTTAGTGGTGAAGTGGAGAGGAAGTATCAGCGTGTGACTTGGCAAAATCCAGGCAGATGCCAAGCATCTCTTGGCAGAAGAGAGAGTGTCTCAAATACAGCAAGAAAACAAACAAACAATGCCAATTAAAAACCTAAAGCTCGTAAAAACATGGCAAAGTTTTAAGGAAGAATATTCCAGACCTAAAATAGAATTTCCTTTGAGATGCTGCAGCACTTTCCTTTTAGTGATGCTCTTAACATGTAAGAGAATGCCAAAAACCCACTTCCTCTTAATGTATAACTTATAAAATTAATTCTTTAATAGAACCAGAAGCTCATTTTTTTTATTAAATAATGGGCAATCATGAAAAAAAACACTCTTCTGGCCTTAACTAAGGTGGTATAAACCTTTTTGAAAGGAAAAACAGCTGTCTAAAGTTATGTAATATGTCCTGGTTGAACCAAGTGCAGGATTTCGACATTGCTTTCTTATCTTGTAGGATGGACAAACTGTGGCTCTGCACAATGGAGTATGTGTTTTATGGCCCCCAGAGCTTAAAGAAGATTTTGGTAGAGCAAGCTGCAGCTAGCAAGCTGGGTGAATACATTAGGGATGACAGGTACAGCACTGGGATAATGGAGACAGATTGGTCTTGTGCTCACATAAAGTTGTGTGGCTGCTTCAGGGTTTCCACACTCATTTTTGAAAGCACCACACTGGGGAATGAAGATATGAAGCAGGAGTGTTTGGAATGTGAGGAAAGATAAGATGATGAATGGTGGGGAGAAAGCAATGAGGGGAAAATGGGGCATGAATGGGCAGGGCTGCTCTGCAGTGTACAGTGTCTCTGTGTTTGGGTTGGGTTTTTTCCTTTGATTTTTTTTTTTTTTTTTTTTGCTGTTCCAGGATCCTGACAGTATTGACCTGCTTTTTCTGGTGATTTGGTTCAGGAAGGGCAGGATAAAGATGACCTAATACACAATTTCTTCCTGAAATGGTAAAAAAGATACTGCCAGCAGAGATTGGTTGTGGGAGCAGCAACTGTTTGTTAAAAATCCAAGCAGTGCATTAAAAAAACAGATTCAAACAGGTCTCAGGCCTAGAAACTTAAACAAGCTTTCTTTATTCATGCAAAATAGTGCACAGAGGCCTGTTTTGTATCTGTATTTGCCACTCCAGTAACTGAACAAGGGGGGAAAACTGCTTACCAAGGTGAGCAGGTGTCAAGGTGCTTCAGAGTGAGGTGGGGGTGAACACTATCTTCAAAATGAAAACTCACTGGGTCTTATCTACTTGGGGACTTGCTTTCCTAAATTCTTTAAGAAATCTCCTGAGATGCTCAGCTGCCCCTCACTGTGCACGAGAAGGGTCAGTTTTTATGGTAATCCCCATCATTGATCCTCACTTTCACAGCTTTTTATTATTTCTATTAAACTGTTTCCCCCAGTTGCTGCTTGGGTTTATTTCTTTGTGCAGGTTTTCTGCTGCACTGTGTCTTCCTCGTTGTGGTGCTAACTGAAAGATGTGAGGGGAAGGGGCTGACTCACCCATTCCACCCATGACCAACCAGTATGTCGCACACTCGGGAGTGGAGTACACTGTGCAAAGGCAGCACTGGGACCCTACTTACTTCCAGCAAGCTGGGAGTTAAGCCCCTTGATCTCTCACAGGTGTAGGGAGCACAACAAGAGGCAGCTGAATTAATTAGGTGTCCTAAAGGTGCACAGGAGAAAGTAATCATACTCATTAGATGCAAAAGCCTATAAGGGCTGAGAGAAGACAGGGCTGAAAACAGATGGTGCTGTGCTCTGGCGTGGTGCTCTTTGGCAACACTTCTGCTTATCTCAGGTATTTTAGCTTCAAAGTGAAGTTTTTTGTTCCTGTTGGAGAAGGGATTGTGTTTTCCATTGCTGTGGAACCATGGGGAAGGTGCAGAACAGTGTGGTAGGATGCTGTGAAGGGGAGCAAAGTGTGCTGGGTGGTTTGCAGTGAGGAACTGAGGTGGAAAAGCAAGCCTAGGACTGACTGGTGGCTTTGGATTGATTTAGCAGTAGTTCTGGGGTAGATTGCTGTTGCTTGGAGAGAAGCGAGTGTGTTAAGAGGAATTTCAGCAGGTCCTTATGTTGTGGATCTAAAAAGGGTGATTGTCCTTGAGTCTGTACCCTTGGAAGGAGTAGAGCACCTGGAGCCTCTGGCTTTTGCCTCCTTCAGGAGGTGGTTTTAATGCTGTAACTGGGATGTTAATGTTGTAACTGGGTTTAGGTATGGAAGAGTGTAAGGTTTTGTCCTGGGAAAGTGTCTTTTGGAAGAAAAGACATTAAAACCCAGCTTTGAGTTACCAGCCTGAGCATCAAGGCAGTGCAGGGCAACAGAATGGTGCTGAGTGTCAGCCTGATGATGTAGGTATGTGAAGGTTTGCAGTGTGCTTGGGAGCACCCTGCAGATCACCCTGCTCCCATTGCCCTGCTGCTGGTGTGTCTGTGAGGCCAGTGGGATGGACTGGGGGGTGGGACTGGGGAACAGTCAGCTCCTCCTGGGCACCTCCTCTGGGGTGCTCCAGAATTAATGGGTAAGGAGGCTCTGGCAGCGCAGCCCCAGTGCTGGGGGTGCTCAGGCTGTGCTCTGTGTAACAGCACCCAGTGTGTGAGGGCTTTGTGTGAGCTCACTGCATGTCACTGACTGCTGGATTGAGGCTGACAGGCCCGCGGGTGCCTTTAATTGCTTTAAGAGCTTAAAGCCTACAAGGCACGGGGAGGAGGCACAGATTTTTCAAAAGCAATCAGCTAAGTGCCAAACCTAAATGCCTGGATTTACAAGGCTGCTGTGCTTTTTACTGCTTGAACTATCCTGTGGCAAGTGTTTGCAAATTCAGCTCTTAGCTTTGAAAAGATGTAATGTCCCAATAATGAGTATAACTCTCTGTGTGTGGGCAGGGTGGATTATTTTTCTTTCAATTTTTCTTTTGCTCCCCCTTCCCTTTGCCCAGGGGTTTGCAGGATGGGGCAGGGGCTCTGGAAGAGAAAGAAGTTGTGTGTGTGACATCTCCTGAGGAGGAGGCTAAAACCATAGTATTCTTGCAGCTCCAGATGAAGGGAGGGGGAAAAAAAAAAAAAGGAAGCCTTTCCATCCCACCTCTGAACAAGCCTGCTCCAAAGAGACCACACTAAGCAACAGCATCAGGGGAAACATGATTCCTTTAAGAGACTTAGCAATACTTGTTTTCACTCAGTGCCTGTTTCTGGGCTCAGATTCCCAAGTCATGATGGTAATGTTTATCTGTTTGTGTCTGTTTCTGCATTAACATGCTTTATTTTCTTTCTTCTGCTTCTCCTATTCACCTTGTCCTTTCTCCAAGTCCATTAAGGACTGGTAAGGCATGCAGAAAAGCACAGAGGGGAGGGAAGGGCACTGCTCTTTGACCTGTCCCAGTGACCTGGAATGGACAGGAGAATGATACTGAAGCTTTTGGCTTCATGGCCTCTTAAACGTATCACTCTGTTGTGTTTTTGTGTAGGGAAAATGTCCAAAGCAAATAAAGCCAAATGTGGCCCCTAATGGAAGAGGTGGTTGGGAGACAAAAGTATACCCATGAGAAAGGCAGGGTCTGATGGAGAGGAAGGGAGGAAGCACATGGCTCCTCCAGGAACACCAGCCCTGTGGAGGTAGCCCTGCAGCTTGGGGAAACAAAAGGGTTTTCTGTGTCTGCAGCACGCAGGGAAGGGGACAGTCAACAGCAGTGACTTGGTGGCATGGCTGATGGGGGGCACCTTGTTCTTTCTTGTCCCATTGTTTCTGCCATTGTTGCTACTAAATAACGCATGAAGCTCATTGAAAGCCCAAATGAGCCTTGTGAGGACTTCGTGTGTCCCTCTCCCTGGGCACCAGCCTCTGTGTGTGCAGTGTTCAGGGGACCTGGTCCTGACAGTTGTTTTGCAGGTCACCCTCCCTTTGTTTAAAGAATGGGAGGACGACAGTGATTTTCGTGCCTGCTTGTGCTTGAAGGTCTTTGGGTTGGTAGGAAGTGGTGCTGGGAAACTGCTTGGGACTGGAATAGTGGTGTGTTCCTAGCTGATGAGTGGTTTGTGTTGCTGGAGATACATTTTAGAGCCATGATCTTCAAAAGGGAGTGCTGAGCACACTTGTAGGCAATATAGCTGTGCACTGAAGGCACAAATGTGATGTCCAGGTTTTCCTAAACTCCAGATGCTTTCCAGGGTCAGGGAAGTTACTAGTCCTATGTTCCCTGCTACAAATAATATGCAGAGTAGGGTCTGAACCTACAGTCCTGCCCTTCCAGTGAGCCCTCTTGCAAATTCAGCAACTGGAGTCTCTGTCCTTGAGCTAATTGTTCAAGAGTCTGCGTACAAAGAGAACCGCTAGCAGAGACTGTCCTTGTTAGGACATGTTCTTTGTCCTGCTGGAGTGAATCAGCACGAAAGACATTAAACCAGATGTTTCCATAACGCCTTTTAAGGGCAAGGAGGGATTTGCTGTGTTTGTCTGGGAGTAATGGAGAGCAGTACGCTGTGTTCTTGAGCATCCTCCCTCTTTTACAACCAAACGGCCTTACTCTGTTCAGTTCCTCCCCTCTTCTCCCTTTCTCCTAGACAGAGCTTTCCAGTCAGAAGAAAATAAATCCTGACAGGCTGGATGGGAGGCCAGTTCTGTCTGCTCAGTGCTCTTCAGGGCCAGAAGTTCCTTGACCCCTGGACAGAGTCTGTGCTTGCAGAGCCTCTGTTCTTAGGAGGGGGACTCTTGCCATCTAGTGGGAGGGGATGGTAAGCCTCCAGGATCTCTGCCATCCCTCCAGATAAGATGACAAAATGCATTTCTCCTTCCCAGACCTTTAGTGGGTGAGTCACTTCACTGCACGTGTGGGATTAGCTCCCACTGCTTTCCGACAGTGTGGCCACTGCCTGGAATCAGTGAAGATAGATTTCTCTAATTCTTTCCTTTCTAGAAAACTCACTGTTTTCACTATTTTTAGGGGCAAAACTTTGGTTACAGCCTTCTATACTCATCTCCTGGCTGGCTGAGTTGCACAGAGGGAATCTGTCAGGGACCTGTATGTGTGGGGAAGGATGTTGGTGGGTGCTGGTCAGATACTGTGTGCCACCTGCGTTTTGTCAGGAGATTGCTTGGGGGAAGCTGCCTTTCAACACCTGACTCCCTGAACTGGTGCTCAAAGACAGCTACAATTGAGTAATTGCTCTTACAGATAAAGAATGAAAAGTACTTGCAAAGTGCCTTGTGCTCCAGTCTTCCTTGGCCTAGGAAAACCAGAAGCTCACATTCCAGTTGGGAGATTTCAGTACTACCTGGCCTCTCCCCACCCATTTCTTGAAAGGTGAAGGAGGGAAATACAAGAAAGATGTATATGCTTTCTCTTGCTCTGTTGTTCAAACTGCCTGTAGCTTGAGAGGGAACAGTTCTTGTCATCTACAAGAACAGACATCATCTCTGAGCCCTGTGCCTGCTGCAGAAATGTATTTGCTGGGAGCATCTCACAGAGCTTCAGGTTTTCACTCAGCATGGTGTATGAGCCTTTTGTTTGCTCAGAAACAGTTAATAGGTGTTGAAGGTTTATTACTCTCCGGATGATGTATCAAACAGAGTGGAAAACATGGGTATGGAGTAGAGTAAGGTTTGATCCATCTGATCTATCACAGACTGCATGAAGCTGATCTGTGCTTCTCTTTGGACTGGCCATTTGTTAAGAGTGTGGACTTCAGCAGAGATCTTGGTTTGGAATGTTTCTCTAGAGCATTGAGGTTAGCTGGGCCTTTAGTGAGCTAATATAAACTGCAAGACAGAAGTTATGAGGCCTGACTGCAAAGCATGGAAAATCAAGTGGGCAATGGAGAAAGTTAAGCATGATGTGGTCATCTGCATTGCATTGACCGTTGGACTAGGACATGTGCAGAGGGGAGGAAGATCTCAAAGGACTGAAGCTATCATAAAATTGGTTTATTCCTCTTTTGAGGGATGCGTAGATGTTGTTCTCACCAGAACTGCTGGTGTTTGTCAGCCATCCTGTGAGCTCTAGAGCAGGGATCTGGCTCTCCAATTACACATTGCAGGAACTTTCCACTAGGGCCAAATGGTGTGGAAATTGCCACGTGTCGTTAGCACTCCTACAGAGCCGTCAGGTCCTATCGCCTAGATCATCTCTGTGCAGGGCAACCTTTACGGAGCTCAGTGTATCTGCTCTGTAAATTTGAAAGGTCAAGTCAACCTGTGGCTCCAGAGAGTCTACAGGGTGAAAACAGAAGGTGTGGGGAGGCAATGAGCCTTCCATTTGAAAAAGAACTGAAAATTGGAGAAGAGAGATTATAGAACCTAATAGTGCATACCTAATATTTGGGAGCACGGACCGTGACTGTGACTACTTGGTCAAAACCAGTCTTCACTTGTCCACATGGCAAGGTGTGTCCTTTGGGTAGATGCAGAAGAAAATATGGGATGTGGACCTGCCGTGGTGGCTGTGTGCATGGCTGAGAGATTCAGCTGTATCTGGTACTTGTGCAAGTATTTTGCATGAAAATATCCATTGTTTGTGCCTCTTTGTTGGAAGAAGCTGAGAGATCACTGGGGAGAGGATAAGAGATGGGCTGGTAGATCTGTGCTTTGTGAAGGGCAGCAAACTCCACTGAGCCCAAAGAGCAAATAGGTGACAGTTACCAGGTTGAAAAGTGACAGGATGGCTGGTGAGCCTGGCAGGTGGTGTCCCTGGTCTCCTATTTGCATGATCAGATGATGCAAATCCAGTTTGAGCAGCTTTTTTTTTTTTAATGTAGGCTATATGATTTTGAGAGGTTTTCTAATTTATTTTTTTTCCTGCTAGGTGCTTTTCTTTTGGTCTTAACCAGCTGCAGTATGAAGGGGGCAGCAAATTCCCTGAATCCAGCGTGTTACCTTGGAAGAGCTTTGCTGCATTCCCGCTGAATGTTTCGCTTTATGCAACCAGCAAGCTCTTCCATCAGCTGGAAGCTTACATGGCATTTGCTGCTTGTATCCTTACCCGACCCAGGCATTCAGCAAACATTCCTCCAGCAGGCTGTCATGTTTCTCCATGCCCTGATCAACAGACGCTCACACATTCCTTCCTCTGGCCAAGCTGCTTCCAGCTTCCTGCCAGTCTGAAATAGCTCTGCTCTGTGGAGCTTCTGCTGTGACACTTTTTCCCCTGATGTCCCTGAGACTGAGTGAGGTGAGTTTGGCCAGGCTTGACTCACCAGGTAGTGCTCTGCTGATAGCTGTGATGCTCATTGCAATTTGCAGCATCTCACCTCTTTCATGAGCATTCTTGGTACAGGATCTCACCTCTTTCATGAGCATTCTTGGTACAGGATCTCACCTCTTTCATGAGCATTCTTGGTACAGGATCTCACCTCTTTCATGAGCATTCTTGGTACAGGACAATTAGGACACCGTGGACTAGCATGCAAAGCCTGCTGCTGCTGACCACTCGTCCTGGCTTCCCTGGGAAGAAGAGCCAAGCTCCGTTTCAGTGGCATCCTGGGTTTGCCTTGACATCCTGATATTCTCTATATTCCACCAAGAAACAACTGTCCTCTTTCTAATTATTTTTTTGACTCCTTTAATAACAAGATTGACCTTGGGCTTTGCCAACTTATGGGAAATGTGGTTGTCATCACTGTACCAATGTTGTCAGCTGGTGCAGTCTGCTCTGGGTTGGGGTCATCTGAAGTCTGCTATGCCAGTAAGTACTGGGACCATCCTTGTGTTGGGCTGACCCCTCAGTTCTGAACCAGACCACTTCAGACCACTCCATGAAACAGAGAGCAGGAGAGACTTTGTGCTGAACACCTTATGGTCTCTTGTAAGTAAGGTTGAGCTTCTCTGGTACTGTCAGTTCATTCAGTGACCTTACTGAAGTTACTCAGGGTTGCATTACGCTTCCAAACTAGCTTCCTTTCGCTTGCCAGTATGTCACAGTTTCCTCTAATGTTGGTGCCCAGTTCAGTGCAATATCCCTTTCCCATAAAAGGTGGCATCAGAGAGTGGGGAAGCTCTGCACATGAGTGCCAGAGCAGCTGGGACTGAGAACAAATGCTGCTTTTCCTGTGGTTGGGGTTGAGAAAATGAAGTTGTGCTCTGAGCGGGAAGCAGGCATTACTTGGTGTGGGTAAATTGTGTTTAGGAAGTGATGAAAAGCCTGGGAAAAGGGAGAAGTCTGATGACAGACATGTTCTTGTAGGGTTTGGTGTTCAGAAATGTGGATTAAGCACTTGAACTTTTCAAAACAATTAATAGAATTAATTTGAACAGGGCAGGACCGACCTGGAAGAGTTTGCTGTAGGAAGCAGTCGGGTGCTAGGGAAGGAGTCCTTTACAAATATGAATATACTGAAATAAAAGGGGATATTCCTTTGAAAGCTAGCCTTTGGGACCACCTGCTGGTCCTTCTCTGCCTATCAACTTTCTGCTGTCTTGTTTGAAAACCCATTGGACGTAGATTTAAATACCCAATGTCAAAGCTGACGAGAAGAATTGATTTCAGTATCTGGTTAGTCCTTGGGATAATGAGGAGTATGGAGAAACTCTTGCTGCAGATCTGGGTGTTTTCTAAGTGTGTGTCTCAGTTTGAGCTGCTGTAGTTATGAGCTTTAAGAGTTGAGCTGCTGGAAAAGCAGCTGCTGGATGCTGAAGGGTTAAGGTGGGTGATACCCGACTCTGCAGGCTATAGAAGGGGGTGTAAGTCCGAAGATGCTGTACTGTGAGACCGTGCACCCCTCTATTTAATGCTTGGCACTGTGAGGCTCAGAGTCAAACCGGGGTGCTTAAAAACTGCTGTGATCACAGTGCATTAAACACTGGGTTTGATATAATTTGTAATATTTATGAGAGTCCTGAGGAAGGACTCATGTTTCTAATCCACCTCTTTCCTTGGAATCCTGGCTGGATTTTTCTCTTTCCCCCCCATTTCTTCTCTGTGTGCAGTCAGAGTTCTGCTCAGATTACAAGACAAGCCCATGATATCACCCCTGCTGCCGAAGGGGCTGGGTCTTGGGAGGGGTTTGCTTGACTAACTCTAGTGAAATTTGCCAGGAAGCAGCAGCTTCTCGCAGCGTATTTCTCTGCCTGCAGGATATTTTCCAGCGCAGAGGGGACCACTCACACGGCGCGCTCAGCCCAGAAGAAAGAACTTGATGAAGCACAAGACAGAGGTCACCCCCAGCACAGCCCACCACCACTAACTCCAAGGTAAACCCCATCCTGCCCAGACTGCAAGCCAGAACAGTGGCATTATTGCTAGAGATGAAGGGGCTGATGAATTAGTTTAAACATTTCTAACCTCCTCTTGCTTCGGGGCTGAAAGTTTGTCTGCACTTCTTCCCTTTGCTCTTTGAACGTGTTTTCTTTCTCTCCCATCAGTTTGGTATAAAGTATGATCTTTAGACATAACAGGCTGGGAAGAAGATGGATGTTTCTTCTAATTCCTGTCCCCTGAGACTTGATTTGGCAAGAGTGGGACAACACAGATACTCAGTGTCATTTTGCAAAGATGTTGTGACCAAGTTAAACGTTTTCTCCCCTTCCTTGCTCACAGGCATGCACAGATGAAATAAAAAAGACGTGTTACAAACTGTCTACAAGTTCAAGCAGTGCATATTCTGTAATATTACTGAAAAGTACTTGATTCAGACCAGAAGGCTGCCATACATGCCATCAACATTGTGTAAATGTTACCAGCTAAACTTCAGAAGCAGTTTAAATTCTCCTCTCTGAATTTCAGAGTGCTCTTTCAGAGGAAAAGGCTTCAGTGCAGATGTTTCCCATTGGCAGAAAGTGCAAAATAGTTATGTCCCTAGTTAAGAAACTTCTGTTGTCATTGCTTGGGGTTCACAGCCCCTTGCAAAGCAGCCCTCAGCCTGCCAGCAACTTTTTTCAGGCTCTTTTATCATAAAGCAATCACAGGAGTTTTCAGGATAACTCCAGGATATGCAGTGGTAGGTACCTGAAAAGTTGCAGCACAGAAACATGGGATGTTTCAGTTTGGAATTGACACAGCCCAGGTTGAGTTCTGACTCCTCAGCACACACACAAATAACTTTTGCCTTCTTTTAGATTAATTTTTGTTGTTTAATTTGAACAGATGTTACTGTGTGGAGGTTAAAAAAGATCTAAAGACTGAGACAGTTCAGAACACTACAGAGAGAGATCTCAGCTTAGCTATCTGGGAGCATAGCAGGGAAACTATTTAGCATGTCTGTAATCAACTCACAAAGATGACACTGCAATGCATTTAAATTTGTACTGAGTAGGGGCTGAAAATAATTGCTTTAGGGTTCCTACTTTCATTTCATCTCTGAGCCACCCACAGTGATGGAATTTCCTTGGTTGGGAGCTGGAGAGCTGTTAGAAAACATACAGTGAAATATTAGCATGAACTACTGTAATGGCAAAGCATACAGGGAGAAGCCACATCTTCAAGGTAGTGTGCTGGATGCTTGTTGCTGCAGGAATGAATTTTGTGTCATCTTAGTCCTAAGTGCAGGATGATGTTGGAAAGCACCCCCAAAAATGGGTTACTAATATGAAGTTTAATACTTCAGTTGGGTGGTGATGGGGTTCGAGGTATCTCTGCGATTGCTCCCCAGTCAAATCCAGTGTGGTGTTTCGTGAGTGCTGGGGCTGGAGTGCAGAGATGAGGTCTTAGAAAAACCCTTCAAGAAAGTTTTAGCAGCTTGGAAAAGCCACCAAGGTTGAAGGGAGCGTTGATGATGTGGTAGAGGACAATGCCCTTGTCTTCAGCAGGGTGATGTAACAGAGCTGCAGTGCATTCTGCAGAGACCCCAACATTCATGCCTAGTGATGTTCTCTGCATTTTTCTCAGTAGTTTGACTCCCAAGTTCATTGTCTTTACCTTACTGTACCACTAACTTCCCTTCTCTCTTCTGTTTCTTGCTTTTATATTTACTTGAACCTTTTATTCTTTCTCCTTCTGAACTGTTTCATAACATCCTGAATGCTGTTTAAAACCACAGCCGTGTCCTTTCTTAGCGAGGGCAGCTCCAGTGGATGGAATGGTTTAGCAGATGAGCCAGTCAGTTGGTTTGCAAAGCACTTTGTGAAATGCTCTGGAAGCACGTGTGTGGACTCATGTTTACTATGAACGTCTGCAAATATATACACTGAGGAGGAAAATCTCACTCCTAATGTGCAGTAATGCTGATGGAAGCTTATTTCATGGGATAATAAAATCAGAACGCAGACACAGGATAATAACATGCTGTTCTGAAGTCAACCTGTGCTGTGTCTGCACTGCTGATGGGTTAGGCTGTATTAATTAAGACATCATTACGCAGGGGTATGAGTGGGATCTCCTCCTTGGACAGTGTCTGGTATTTACTAATGCTCTTCAAACTCACACACAGAGCCAGATATGTGCATGACCTATGTCAGCTGTGGATTTTAATATGATACCTTTTTTGTAGGGTCTTCATTCATGAACTAATAGTGTATGTCATGAACTAATTGTGTAGGTTTCATGAAAAGAAGGGTTGGATCATACAGCTCTAGAGCCTCTGCTGCTTTTGCTAAGTACAAACGGATTGCTTGGTCAGCATCATCGCATCCACTAGCTGCAAATCAAAGCATTTGTACTACTAGGTTCAAAATACCACTTTTTCTCTTTAATTGTCTTGGAAGTGTATTTGGGAATAAGTTCTGTTTCCTATTAAGAGTAGAGCACAAGGTCTGTGGAACAGCCAGCTGGTGTTGGCCAGGAGCCTGTGAGTTGTCATGATGCACATCTCTGTTTGTCTTAGTTCTCTGACACCAGCAAGGGGAAGAGATAAGGAGAATAAAGAACTTGCCAAAATGAAGCACATTTGAATGGCAGCCACGGCATGGAGAGAAGCTGCTGCGTGTGTCCATCTGATCCCCAGGCAAGATTTTTGCCTTCTGAGATAAAAGAATGCATCAAAGGGCTAAAACTGAAAGCAAATGTGAATTGCTTCAGTTGAAGAAGCAGGTGAGAAGAGGCCACAGCCTGGATTTGGAGGCTGTAAGATGTGTTCAGCTCAGCCCTTTCACAAAACAGGTATTGGGCCCTGCAGAAACTGCTGTCTGTGCAGCTTTGGAGAGCTGCATGCTTCAAACATTTGGATCTCACAGACCTACTCAAATAATGAAGCAGAGGTTAGGCAGCTCCCACAGACACTGAGCTGTCTGCTGTTAGATCTGGAGCTGTGTTTTCTAAGGAAATACAAGCAAAGTGCCTTTTCTTTCCTACTTTCGTAACTAGCGTTGTTTGTCCATCAGAGCTTCTCTTCTCCTGTCTTGCTTCAACAGCAAGTGAAGGCAAGCAGCAGACATTCCTGAGCTGTACACAACTTGTTTTGCTGTCTGTCAGAGTCCTGCCTGTCGATCTGGGTTTATTGCCATTGCTTGGTGTATCTGGCCCTTCCAGTGACCCCTGTATCTTGGTGTGCGAAGGGTGTGAATGAGAAGGCTCTCATCTGTGGCCTGCAATGGGGCTGTACCCAGTGGGGATTTAATCTATGGAACATCAGCCCTGGTGCCTGCAACAGGGCTGAGTCCATGGCACCGCGGGAGAACGATTCTGAGCTCCTGCCCAAGCGAGCAGCAGCGTTTCTGCTCACCCTGGCAGGGCTGGAGAGGGCGTCCCGGGGTGAGTGGCCCTTCGCTGGCCGGAGCAGCAGCCCTGCAGCGGGGGCAGCGCTGTCCCTGTCCCTGGCCGTGCCTGCTGTGGGCTGCCAGCGCGCCCCAGGAATGCGCTCTGGGCGGCGGGCGTGGAGTCGCTCGCAGGGCGCAGGGTTCAGGCGGCACCGTTTCAAGTGGCTGCACATCACCTTGTGGTGCTCCTGGCCCGGCCCAGGCGTGCCAGCAGTCAGCAGGGTGCCAATTGTCTCTTCCTCCTGGTGGGTGCCAAGGCACCGCAGCACCCTGGATCTCCAGTCACACAGGACTCGAGTCAGCTGCTCACATTTCCTCTTGTTGCCTGGACAAGGTTTTGTCTGAGCTGATGTAGTGTTTGGGTGATCTAAGGAAATTAAAAAAGGGATCCTTGCTGGTAGGAGCAAGCTTTTGCTCTGGGGAGATGAAGAGCCTATTGGTTTTACCTGGTAAAGTCTCTGAAGAAGTGAAAGTTCAGTATGGTCTGAAATGAAACTGTTGCCTGTTTCCTTGCAAGCCTCTGTCTGTTCCTTTCAAGGCTCAAGACTGGAGTCCTGAAAAGGGCTGAGTCAGCAGCTAGCAGGAGCATGCCTTAAAGCCTTAAATTAGATGCTAATGCAGTGATGGAGAATCATCTTATGGCCTGAAGTACTAGGATGGAGAGCCAGGAGACCTGGAGTGTTTTCCTGGCTTCTCCACTGACTTTATTTAATACATTTTTAATCTTCTGTCTTGGATTCCTTTGAATGGGGAGACTAAAATATAGACTTTTAGGGTTACGTCATTATTGGTAAGTCTGGAGGTTGTTAAAGAGAGGATGTGAGGGGAGGAATGAGCCCTACAATAAAGGGAATAGTCAGCACAAACCAAACGTCTTCCAAATCTAAGCCTGGATTTTTTTCTAAGGGAGTTCAGCTTGTGCAGCTTTCTTCGAGACTTGAGGAAAAGCTGTGTTCAGATCCAGGGCACAGCAGCAGATGAGTAAGTTCACTTAGATATTTCCCTTATTAAATTCTGGGTTTGTGGCTTATAATGATGCTGCCATAAATGTGTGTGTGCAGTTACCCCCCATCTGTTACTGTCTGTGTCTTTAAATGCTCTTCAGTGAGTCTGTCGCCGAGTCGTGGTGCTCTCATGGAAGAGCAGTGACAGTTCCTTTGATGCTGGTGTAGTACAACTAACATCTTGTAGGTAAGGAGAGAGATTTCAGGTGGAAACAGGGAAGGATTATATCCAGCACGCACGTGGTTGTGCTGCAGAGTGAAAGAAGTGATGTAAAATTTTCTGTGCTGCTTTATCAATCCTCTAGACTGGTCCTGTCTCACTGCTCCTCCGATGAAACCTGACCCAGGTGGTAAGGATGGATGCCTCTGCCAGGAGATGACTCAGCCTCTCCAGTGCTGTAACTCCCCATTGTCCCTCCTGACTGGTCCTCACAGAGAAAAAGCCACGAGCCCTTTCCAGGGCTGCAGTGCAGGTGGCTGCCCAGGACAGGCACACTGGGCTCCTGGAGTTCCCCATTGTACCTGGCTTGCTGTTTCTTCTGGAAATCCTAAAAATATGCGTTCAAATTCCACTGGATTCTGCTTTTCCTGACACGGTGACTTAGTCTGAATAGTTTCTCTCAAGCACCTCCATACACAAGACCGCTGGGTGTGGAAGGTTTTCTTTCTGGGGCGATGCAAGCACTGTGAAAGCTTTGTCTCTTAATGTTGGAATGTTAGAACTTATTTTGAAGTGGATGGTAATGTGACCTGAAGGAAAAGCAGGCTGTGGTTGCTAGTACACACTGCAGTGTTGTCTCCTGGAGCATGTAGGATTGCTGCTGTGGGAGAATTCCCCTGGGATTCACTTCCACATGTAGAATGGGACTGGAGGGGAGGTTTCTGAATGGTTTTCCAGTATCTCCATGGCATTCAAGGAGCCCCTCCTGATCCTTGCAGGATCCTGACAAAGATGAGATACGGTGCTCTGTGACCTGAGCAGGAAATGTGTGTGCCCCAAGTCGTTTTCCTTGGGAAGGTTTGGGATTGTGTTCGTACAGGCTTGTTAAAATTCCTTTTGCTAGTCAGATTTCACTCTGCAGAGCACACAAGCTTAGCCTCCCTCAGCAGTTTGTTTTCAGTTCTATGGTAAATGGTGGGCTTTCTTAGTCGTGCCTGACCCTGGAAGGCTGTGGGCTTTTGGGGAACAAAAGCAAACCCACCAGCAGTTGCCTTTTGGGGCTCCTGGGGTGTCTGACTCAGCAAGGCTTTGCCAAGAGTGAAAATTACCCCTACTGTATGTGCTGTTATCTAAATTAGTATCTCCCTGACTAATCTTCCTATCAATTAAAGTAACTTGGAAGTCTGCTGTGACCCTCCTGTCCCCTCCAGCTGCTCATGGACCATGAGGTCTCCCAGTGCTGTGACTTTTTGGAAGGCTCTGGCATCTTGCAGTGGTCTGTCTGCTTTATTAATTAACGCTTCAGGGAGCACCGCGCTCAGCTGGTAACTATTACATCCTGCCTCCCAATGGTTTCCCCAAATTGTTGTGTCTTTTGGCTCAAGTCCTTCAGTAAAATGACTCGAGAGCTTTGGTGTGAATAGAAAGCAGTCCTGGAAAGTGGAATTGTGCAGCTTTTAGCTGTTCCTTGGCCTCTGGTCCCGAGAGCCCCCGTTAGCCTGAGCAGAGCTGAGCACTGGTCATTGTTTGCCTTGGCTCTAAGGGGATGAGTAGAATGTGCTGACCTGCTGGGTACACACTGTCAGTCCTTTTCTCCTGTGAAATATTCGTATTTGGTTTGCTATTGAGCTTTCTGGAGTATCATAGAACCGAAACCAAGCGGGGAATCTGGCATATTCTCTTAATTACACTGATGTGCCTCCTTATCTCTTGAGAGCAAGAGGTCCTTCAGGACATGACTGTAAGGCTGCTCACCACATGTTATCTGCCTTTGCCTTCTCAAATCTCTCTGTGTGGCTGCCTGCTACGCAGCAAGACCATCCAGAAGGTGCCAGCAGTATATAAAGAGAGCACGACGTTCTGGTGCCTGTGGGACAGCCATGGGAAAGCTGCAATGACTTCAGAAACCCAACTGCAGCTTTCAGCTAAGTCAGGGCCCTGCTCCTCATCGTAGTTTTTGGAGAGAGGTTGTTCCAGCCCAGCTTAGGTTTTGATTAGGATTTGTTGTGGCTTTTCAAATCCAGTTAATGCAGTAGCAAGAAACAACAGCAACATAAAATGAAGTAGGTCAAAACAGATGTTTAAAGAAGATTAAAACTGAAAAGCAGATTTTTCTGAAGATGACTAGGCTTGTGGTTCTGCTGGGCTTGAAGTTAGCCCCCCCTTCAGTGTTTTTACTTATAACTATCATATGTTATTCTGCTCTGTTATGATCTAAGGGGGTTGCTTGAATGTTTTTATACTGTGCATCACAGTCCCTCTGCCCATGTGTTTATGCTCTGGGCTAAAAACCATCTTGTATCCATGAAAAACATTGTAAGAGGTTTCTTTTGAAACCAGGGCTGCTAGGTATTGAAGGCAGGCATGTCTGACCAGTACTAATATGCCTTGACTCAGGAGCCTTTTATTTTTACAGAACACATGTATCCTGCCCTGCCGACTGCATTTGCTTTGGGAAATCCCCTTTGTTTGCTGCTGGAGGGGAGCAGCCTTGTGAAAGCAGTTGTATTTCCTTCCTCTCTTCCCCTCCAACTCTCTCTGACGTGGGGCAGGACTTTATTTTATTCCTCTCTCTCAGCCTTACCTCCTGACTTGCAAAAGACTGAGAAATACCTCGTTTCTGTAGCAGTATTTCTCTGAATGCCTGCTGAAAATTTAAACATCTCAAAATGTGAAAGTACATGGCTCCTTGAAACCAAATGTTTATTTTCCAAGAATTTTTGCTGCATATATTCCCCTCCCTGCCCTGATTTAGTAAGACCTGTTGTAAAGTCTCCCCTTGCTTCTCCTTTTTCTTCCCCTGATGTCCAATTCCAGACCTCTAACCCACATGCTTCTGTTTTGCAAACGCCTTTCACCCGCAGGTCTCGAGCACTTCAGCAGGGAGCTCACGGTCACCAGCCCTGGTTGATGCAAGGGGAAATTGAGGCACAGTCCTGGAAGTGACCTGAGGTCACACAGCAGGTCAGTGTCAGAGCTGAGGTTTAAACTGATGTCTCTTGAATTTCCAGCTACTTGACTGGTTTGTACAGGTGATGTTGTACATGGTCTTTTCCATAGCTTTATCCCTGCTGAAGCAGATGTGAAGTCTGTGTTATTACCAAGCCTTACTGGAGCTTTCCTTTCATTTCAGGACAGCCACACAGTGCCTGCCTGCACTGACTGGCAGCTGCTACCTGAGGATTTGGCTCTGAGAACTGTGAGCACTGAAAATGGAAAGATTCCTGGGTTTTACCCATAACCACTGTTTCATCATGCTGTTCTTCATCTCCCTGAGCCCCCTGGGCCTTGCCCAGTATGAACACTGGCCCTACCTCCCTGGTTACCCCGAGCCACCCCCACAAGTGTACCAGCCTCCTCAGAGAGCAGCAAACGTCCCCAGGATCCAGCTGCGGCTGGCAGGGCAGAAGAGGAAACACAACGAGGGCAGAGTGGAGGTGTTCTACAGCGGCGAGTGGGGCACGGTGTGCGACGATGACTTCTCCATCCACGCTGCACACGTGGTCTGCAGGGAACTGGGCTACGTGGAGGCAGTGTCTTGGCTGCCGAGCTCCAAGTATGGAAAAGGAGAAGGTAAGGGAACTCTGGAGCAGTGGTGGTGTACTGGATGTCTCTCCAGCCCTCAGTGATTCCTGACCTGTCAGTAAAATTCAGGTTGTGGTGGTATTTCCTGCAAATGTAACTGAAATAGCTTCCAAGCAAAGCAGTGCCTCTCAATCAGGATCCCATTAGATTAAACAGTTTAAATAATAGGTGTTTGCTTGTTTTGATTGAAACAATTTAAGGAATGATGAGATAAAGAACTGAAGGACCAGATGGTGTGTGAACTCTGTCAGGGGGTGCTTGGGAGCATCTGGTGGGCAATAAGGGTAGGAGGCTCTTCAGCAGCCAGTGTGGCTAGTCAAAAGGGAAGCACTACACCCACAAGTGTGATGTATGGATGGTCCATGTCCCTGTTCATGCTTCCATTGCCTTGCAGTGAGTCAAACAGGGCCTCTAAACACTCCTTCCCCTGATCCTTTTTGCCTCTGAACTGTTTAGACTACACAAATCATTCTTTTGTGCTCTTAGCCTCTCTAGAAACACATGCATCATATTCTGCAATGCAGACTAGCCTATAAAACCCCAAAGGAGTGTGCACATTTTGTGTCCTATATAGGACTGTGTTTATAATGATCCTCTTGGACACTCTCAGGCTGTTCCTGGTGGGGACCAGCTATTCACCCTCACCCCAGTTGGTACATTCTGTCTTGCTCTTAGAAACTGTATGTGATGGATGAGTGGATAATTGGAGTTTACACCTTGATTGCACCTCATTCCCAAATGCAAAAGCTTGTAAAGTGGATGCTTCTGTGTTTATAGCCATGAGTTCTTAAAATCACGATGCTTGAGAGAATAGCTCTGTCATAGTATATAACTCAGCAGGTTTCATTGTTGTCTTTTGGTATGCTGTTAAATAGTGACCTATGGAGAATTTTTTCTGCAAACACTGAAGCCTGGCACACTGTTGCTGTAACTCACAGACAGATTATTTCCCCTGCAGCAGGGATAAACATGCTGTATGTCTGTTACTTAGCACTGCTCGTTAGTGCTCACACCTATAAACTTGCCCATAAAAGAGCAAGCAGACCTTAATGGTGACTTGACTGAAATGCAAAACCTTGAACGTTGTCCCAAGCTGTGGATTTTGGCTCTGGGGTTGGAGTAGGAGTTTTCCAAGGGACAAAGAGGCTGTGGCATTTGAAAACAAACCGGATTGCCACGTGATTTAACAGGGATGAGTATTCTCTGCATGCCCTGAGTAAATCCTGATGTGGAGAGCCTGTGCAGGGAATACCCTCAAACACTAGAGCCAGGCTTTGCAGGAGCTCTTTCTGCTCTCCTGTTTGGGAAGCACGGAGAGTGCCAGCAGATCCAGGATCTGGTGATTAACCAAGTGAACCTGCTGGGGCTGCTGGAGCAGAGCTGGGACAGCCAAGGGAAATAACTGCAGAATCTTCCTACTGGCTCTGAAGGTCATGCAGTCTTTTCTGTCCAAAGGACGTGTTATTCTTCAGACTAGCAAAGTGTTTGGGATCCTAAAATATGGGAATTGCTTGTTTGGCCCATGCTTCCTGCAGTCACAGGGAGCAGCATGTGCCCAGCACATTTTCAGAGGTGAATCTCAGAGATGCTGTTGGGTCTTTTGGTCTCAGCTGCTCCTGGGAAAACATGACCCACAGTTTTGAAGGCAACACCTGTTTAGCTTTGTCTGCTCATCTTTGAAGTGAGTTTTGAGGGGCCTGATTTGTTAAGAGATATATATATATATATGTATATATATATGCACACGTGCTCATGTGCATATGCATGCAATTTTTGCTGGAGGGAAAGTGGTAATTACAGTCTGGAAACTGGATCTGGCAATTGGTTTTCAAAGAGCACCCAAATAACAGGAGGTTCCAATCAATAGCTGTTTGTTAAAGCTTTTGTAAAAATCTGCTTTTCAAAAGTAATCAAAGCTTGGAGCTGCCTCCCACAAAAGATCTAGTGAGGATTTGGTAAATGAGAGATGATGTAAAGAGAAGCCTTAAATACAGAAGGAATGGTTTGGTGAGTATGATTAGAGGGCAGGGTCTAATCAGCCAAATCAGGGGCCGTGGTGACACTGCGTGCTCTGAAGTGGCTGTCATCAGAGATGCTCATTTAGCACGGTGAGCAGGACTGCAGCAGAGAGCTGCTTCAGGCTGGTGGTATATGTTTTTACTACCATGCAGATAAGTGAAAGGGAAAGCTGTGGGGCAGAGCTGTTTGCAGTTACTCAGTACTTAAGGTGAGTTGTTGATGTAATCTAGCTGTTGATTCAAGCTTATTTTAGCAGTAATCTCTTCCCCTGACACAGTAAGAGCACAGCAGCCTTATTTGCTTTCCTATCAGCACAGCCTAGGTTTATCCTCTTTGTGAGTCTCAGTTCTATTTTTTTTTTTTTCCCCTTCAGGGAAAATTTGGATGGACAATGTCCACTGTAATGGCAAGGAGACCACCCTGGCAGCATGCACATCGAATGGCTGGGGAGTTACTGACTGCAAACACACTGAAGACGTGGGAGTGGTCTGCAGTGAAAAGAGAATCCCTGGCTTCAAGTTTGACAACTCATTGCTTAACCAGATAGAGGTAAAGATACTTAAACGTACAAGCTGCTGCTCAGGAGGTGTTGTGAGACATCTCTCAAGGCAGAGATGCCTGCTGCTACACACTAGAAGTTATCCCAGCTGCACAGTATGGTTCAAACAAACTCTTGACAGTGCTTCTAGATGCTGGCTGAAGATGCAGCTTTCAGATTTGAATTTCAGCTGTTCAGACTGTTATATGTATAATAAGAATTTGAAAGGGTATTTTTAATAGCATCAGAATAAGCACTGATGAAGTAACCATGATAACTGTATGGAAATATTTGTGGGAATGGGGGGTTAGTACTGGAAGTGATGAAAGGAACTGAAGAGAGGAAAGTGTGGGCTGGGTTAGACTGCTGGGCTGAGGTTGAGACCTGGGGAAATGACAGAGGCAAAATGCTTGAATCACTTTCCAGTGGACTTGTTAGATTGCTGCAGAATAAAGAGCAGGGGAAAGGCTGGGCTGGGAAGAAATTGACCTGAGCTCTTCAAACAAGAAAAAAAGGAGAGTTTTTTTTCCTTCAACTTTTCAGGTTGGAAAGTATTTGTGGTGACTTGGCTGACATCTCCTGTGTTTCAGTTTGTGAATTCAGTGGTTGCCTGTGGTCAAAATTTATCAAAAGAGCCTATCCAGTAACCACAATCAAATCTTATTTTAAGCAGACAGGGAACCCAGGATGTATTGCAGACAGGGAACCCAGGATGTATTGCAGACAGGGAACCCAGGATGTATTGCAAACCACAGTGTGGTTTCCATGGCTGAATCTTGGCTTTGTTCATGATCAGAAACAATGGATGCAGCCTTCTTTATCACTTTAAAGCAGAATTGTTCTAGCAGTTACTTCACAGCCACTGATTTAGAAAGGGTCTCCCAGCACTTTCTTCTACCAGATTTTTTCCACTGGAGGTTAATGCAGTGCAGAATATTTGACAAGGGAAGAGGATATGTTCAGTCAAACCTTTCCTGGCCCTGCTGAGGTATTAGGAAGAACATGGTGTGGGTGAGCAGGCAGCTTTCAGCACTTCATGAAAGGCTCCCATGCCAGGGGGCAGAGACAGAATATGAGTGCTGAAATTCTCTTCCTTGCCTTGACCTTGCTTCACTTTGCTAAGGAGGGAAAGGAGGTTTTCCAGAGGGGTCCCAAGCTGCCTCTGTCAATGGCACTGTTGTTGCTCAGGGAATGAGGCGAGATCATGGAACATCAGTGATGGCTTTGGCAGATGCGTGCTTCCCCAAAGCCACAGTGAGTCCTCAGAACAGAGGCCTGGAAGAAAAGATGCTTTAGTCTAGACAGAGGTCATTTCACTGTGAGATGCTTCAAATATTAATCATAAAGGCTTTGGAGGGCTCTGCTTTCCATTAGCTAAGGACTGGAGTTTGACTAATGAGTTGAACACATTGGGTAACTGAGGTCTAGCTTGTGCTGATGCTGTGTGGGTGCTCAAGCTTCACATATAAGTAAAATGAATCATGAGACTGGAGCAGTTCATGTAGCAGAAGCCTGACTCATCAACAGGAGCCCTCAGGAGAAATAGGTGTAAGAGCTGTCATATTCCCCATCTCCTGGCAGCTCCTGGCAGCTACGTATGGATAAAGGCATCCACGGACATGACAAGTGACAGCATTCGCAGCAGTTGCAAAGGGGCACTGGTGACTAAAGACACTGAACTGGTGGGGGAATAATGTAAAATAGAAGAATAACTTTGTCTCTGAGCTGCCCTAAGCTGAGAGCTGTCAGCCTGGCTGTCCCTCTGGCTTTCCACTGGTGGGAGAAAATAGCGTTGCATTTCTCTGGGCACTCTGCATGTCCATGCTTCTCCCCTCCCTATCGTTGCCTGAATTTTATGAACAACTTAGTACCATACTGTTGCTTCTACTCTTCAAAACCAAGCTGATTTTTCTTATATCCCTGTAAGATCCCTGGCAGCTGAAGGGTTCTTTTGCTGCTGGTTTCATTGCAGCAGGATTAAGGCTAAAGGTGATGTGCTATAAATTTTTAAGATGCCATTGTGGAAGTACTTCTCAGTCACAGCTAGCTGTCAAATGTTTAAACTCTTTCCCCCTCTCTTAGCTTTCTTCCTCTTCTTAATCTTTGCTTTATCTCATTAGCAGCTGGTGTGACATAGTTGGAGTCAAAGATGATGAGCAGGGTTACTCATGGGGTCGTAAACTCCAAACCAGGGAGGTCAAAAGGCTTGTGTGAATGCAGGCTGGAAGTCTTTGCCCTCTCCAGCATGCCTGGGAACTCTGCACATCATACCTCACATTCATCAGAGGAAACATCATCATTCTGTAAGCCGCTGGGTTCTTTGTCTGTAGCCCACAGCTTGCCCAAGTGATGTTTTCTCTTTGGAATGAGATCAGGGGTTGAGGGGCCTGGAATTTTTTCCTGAGCAGCAATGCTGTGGTTAGGTCTGTCCACCAGTCCCGCTGGCTTCAGCTACTGCACTGACAGAGCTAAACCAGTACAAATTTCCCACTGAGATTTGCCCTCAAGCTGCTTTTAAAACCAGGCTTTACTCAAAATAGGCCTGGTTTAGGATGATGCCCAGAGCTCATGTATTCAGTTACACCTTCCAGCATTGCTTTCCCACACTAGTTAGTAACAACTGTCATGATTCCCACATGGATGTTACTCTCTGCAGGCTGATGTTCTACAGCCAGTGGGTTAACAGGAGCAAGCACTGAGTTCAGTGTACATCCACGTGGCAGGGTGTCAGCTGCTGTGGGGCAGGAGCAGCAGTTTTGTTCTGGTTTTGGGGCAATCCCTGCCTTGTGGAGCCTGGTTAACCCATCACCAAACATGTGCCATCACACTGAGATTGCCCTTGCCTGTAATAGTGAGCTCTGTGTGTTCCCACTGCCAGGGACAGAGAGACCATCTTCAATTCATCATTTAGGAGGTATCTTAAAGGCTCTTCAGTGCTGAAGTCTCTGGGGCTGCCAAGTGCTGCTAAGATTTAACGTGGAAAGCCAGCAGGTATAAGACAACATCTGACTTCATTTTGACAGGGCTCCAGCTCAGAGGGGCTGTGCAAGTTGACATTTGCTCAAATCTGGCCTCGCTTCCTAAAACCTGACAGGCAGAGTGTTCACACTCTTTTAAAAGCAAGATGATAGCCCTCAAGCAGAGTTTGTTTTTATTGGACAAACATGCATACCTCCATTTCCCAGTTTGGAAATGCTGCAGATAAGTAGCATAGGATGAAATTTTCCATCACCATAAACCACTTGGCTTGTGTATATATATGCTCAGGCAGATCTTTTCCTGTCACAGCTCATATTTTGAGGGTTACATCATATCTCTTCCTGTCCTTGAGCCTTTCCATTCCCTGCCCTGTTGGGAAGGGGCAGTGCCTGACCCTTGCTTCTGTAAGACAAGTTGCTGGTCACAGGGCAAAGTGAAATGTTTCAGTCCAGGGTGAGTGATGGAAGATCTGTGATAAGGAGATGGGAGATGGGCAGGAAGAGGTTAACTCTTCGAGGTTGGGAAGGTCTGAAATCCATTAGTCTCTTGCTAAAGGGCAGAGAAACTCCTATCATTTTTTCTTGCTATTTTCCACAGCCACTGCAGCTTTGAGGAGACTTGTTCAGAGGATTATTTCTTGGAGGGTGATGGATGTGTAGCAGGACAGCCCTTTCCTGGGCTGCTGGCTGGTCAGAATTAGCCTGATACCCCTTGAGCTCAGTGGCTGAAAATTCCTCACCTTTTCAAGGCTAGGAGAGCCGTGTTTGTTCAATGCTGGCATCAGCTTAATTTTACACAGGGGCTTTCCCCCCTCCTCTTTATGTACACAAAATACACAGACAGTTTTTCATTGATGGAGAGAGCAGGGATTGCATTTTGACTTTGTGTTATTACTTGTTTGCCTTTGGGAGCATCAGGAGGGGAAAAGCAGGTATGTATCCTGCTGGTATCACATCCTCTCTTTCTGCACACCCCAGCTCTCTGAGAGTAAGCCACATGCCCTGAAGGGGTTAAAAAAAAAGCAGTAGCTGTGCTTGTGTGGCTGAGCATGGCTTCACCCAGCATAACTGTATGTGAATGTAAGGGCTGCCCTGTGGATGGTTGGGAACTCAAAGCTGGTGCTGAACCTGCTTGCATCCATCCTCCACGGAGGCATCTGTGCCTCCAAGTGTGATGGGGCCAAAGTTGTTGTTCAGATAACACTGTTGTTATAACACCATTTGATCTTGCTTCTGTTCCTTCTCTTTTAGCCACAGTGGCTTGAGGTACAACTTGGGTCTAGCCACGATGGCAGAGCACGTTGCCCACTGTTCATAATGGTGACTCCTGTAGGCATTGCAGTGGGACAGGCACTTTGTGAGTGGTGTCTTGGGAGCTCAAAGGGAAGGAAAAGTTTAATCATGTTGGGTTTAAGTGCTCAAAGCATATCTGGGAACTTAGGAGCTAAGTGACTTGTCTGAAAGCACAGCTAAGTGGAGGAAAAGAGCTGGGAGCTGAATCCGTGCTTCTAGACTGTCCTGAGCTGCACTCCTCCCTCTGCTGAGATGTCCTGGCAGAAGGCACAGGGATCAGGCTGGAATTGATGCAGAAGGTGTAGTACAGCTGCTGGTTGTTTCTTGTCTTGGAGTTCCCAAGTGTCTGAAAGCAGTTGAGTGGGTAGCATGGACCTGCTGTAAGGTCCCTTTATACCCTGCCAAAGCCTGCAGTGTAAATGCGTGCACAGTCTCAAATGTTTTCCTAAGTCTTTGCAGGATGCCACAGGCTCTGAAATCAAGATGATTTAATGTGTGTTCACAAAACCATGAGCAGGGAATGCAGGCCCTGCTTTTTCAAACGGAACATGTAGCCACTTGGTGTTGTCCAAACACATCACAGGCCCACCTGCAGCTGCCTCCCTGGCTTCACCACCACTTTTAAGACCGCAGTAACTAATTCCTGCCCTTAATATATTTCTTAAATAAATGCATGATAGGTATTTTTTTTAAACCTGTCCCCCAAAACATCCTTAACAAAATATTTGTTGTCCACCTTCTTCCTCTGTGTGCACACACAGGCTTCAAATAGGACATACTCTAAATATATCAAACTGCTGCAGCCATTGCAAGGTCAGAAATAGCTCTGGTACCTGAGTCTAGACCGTAGCTTTGGCCAGACGGTGGGCAGACAAGGTCTAGCTGAACATACTGGGCTGTGCTGCTATTTCTGTCCTCCTTTTTCCTTCTGGGTATGTATGAAGCATAAAAATCTCACTTCAAAGCCTGGTGGCTCAAAGGGTCTGGTTATGCCAGGTTAGAAGTGGGCTGAGCTATATTGTCCAGGTTTTTTAACCAGTGGGAAAGGGCATTGCTCAGTCCTGCTCAGGAGCTCTCTGTTCAGCTGGGCTCTGTGGATGAGGCCATATAAAATGCCTCTACGCTGAGCTGCTGCTGACTGGGAAGTGTAAGGAAGGGAGCAGGCCAGGGATGCTGTTTGTGACTTGGCTCACAGATAAATCTTCCTCTTACCTAGTTTTTTTGCCATGCAGACTCTCTCTGTACCGTGGGGAATTGCAGCTTAGGTCACCACCATCTGAGACTTCAGCTCCATGTCCTGACCATCCAGTTCTCAAGAGTGTTTGACAATAAAAGGTTTATTTGCCTGTTTGTTATGACAACAGTGTTTTAATTTGTTTCCCCTTGGTGTAAATGTTTACTTCTCTGCACATAATTCCATGTGTAATGTAAATGCTGATGGTTCGTGTGGCTAGAGTGGGTCTCAGTGTCTCTTCTGGAGCTAGCTCCAGACAAATACTAATTGTGTTTCTGTAGTGCTGTGATTTTACAGTGTGTGTGTGATAGTTTCTAACTGCTTGCCTTGATGTGACAGAGCATCATCCTGTTCGCTTTGCGGTGCGGAGGTCAGGGAATAAATGTGGCTGGTTTGCAGCGTCTGGTCCGGATTGTCTTTACGACAGCTCAGGAGAAAGGAAATGGAGAATGGAAAAGCTTTGCTCATTGTGCAGCCCTCGGGCCATGGTGTGCACGGGGCAGAGCAGCATCCGAAGCTGAGCCTCCCAGCCACGGGAGCTCAGTGCTCACTTCTGTCACCAGCCTGTCTTCTCTCCTGCTTTTCATTCCCCTGCTTTGCATTGGCTGCTGCTGGAACATTTCATGGCTTAGCAAAGGCCTCGGCTTTTGTCATTTGTAATCGGCGCTGTATTTGCTCCTGGACCCTAATCCTGAATTGCACTTTCATCCCTTACCCTTTTGTACTGCACAAACCCAGAACAAAAAGTGTTTGCAGAATGTTCCCAGGGGACTGCTGTCCCCCATAGGCAACTCATCTTTGTCTTGCAGCATCTAGTTCACCGTGTTTATTTAACAGCTGGGACCTTGTTAGTGACTCAGAGGCACAGCTCCAGATGTTTAAATCAAAACAGATTCCACCCATTCCTATGTATGTGAAGACAGAGCTTTCTAAAGTGTCATCTGAGAGGGAAAAGACTTGGGAGCTGAGACTTCAGTGGAAGTAAGTGAAGGGTTTAAATACAGGAGGGAAGATGCCTCAGGGATGAACAAAGTCGATGTGGAAAGATTTTGTATTATGTTCTTAATAGAAAAACAATCAATTCATTCCTTGTCCAAGTTGCAGCCTTAATGTCTTGGTGTTTGGGAAGCCAAGAAATCCTGGAGCTCTGTAAATGAAAAATGATGATACAAATAGGTTTCTGCATCTGAGGGGCAGTGGGATAGGTCAGGCATGAGGGAGAGCAGCTCGAGTGGGTCACAGGGAATCTTAAAGCAGGAGAGTGATGAATATGGACTAGCCAGAGGCAGAGACAGCACACGGGCTCCTCACCTGTGTTAAATGAAGGGTCTGTGGTAAGAAGTGCTCCTTTGCCTAAGCTGTCTGCTTGTGTGATCACCTGGCAACCCAGTACTGTCAGAGCCAGTGAACACCACCACGCTGCTGCTCTGCGCCCTCAGCATGGCTCATGGTGATGGTTTTTTAATAAAAATAATAAAGAAGCAAAATTTCATTCCTCTTCCTTTTCTGCCTGCATTTGAGCAGTTTATCTGGTCCTAGGGAAGACACACAGCCACAGCCATCCAGCCCCACCTGCCCCGTGCCCTCCTCTGGCTGGTTTCTTGGTGTTGTTGCTGACGTGTCTGAAGTGAGTGTTGAGATGCTCTCCTGAAAAGCCACTCTGAAATCCCAGCTGCTGTGGCATGCTTTCGGCCCGGAGCTGGTGGGTCAGAACCAGGGCAGCAGCTGCAGAGTTGCAGTTGGGTTTCTAGGAATGGGATCACCTCCCTGTATTGATTAATGTGCGTCCTCGGGGCTGGGGCAGGAAGAAGGGGTATTGGTGGGCTGGGGCAAGTGGAGGGGGACACAAGCATGCTGTCCTGGGCAGAACTGCTCTGCCAACACAACAGGCAAAAGAAAACATTATGCAAGTTGTGTCAGTTTTTGCCATCAGATCCGAAGCCATGGGGAAGCATTTGGTTCAGAGAGTGGAAACAAAAGCAGCTGAGGCTCATGTGAAAACTTTCCGAGCCAGGAATCCTTTTGTGAAAGCTCAAAACCAACCCCCTTTCTTTTCCCTGTCTCTGGGCAGGCCCTGGTTCCTGGAGCTGGGATGCAGTGGTGGTGGAGCACAGCGTGTTGGCTCGCGGGGGCTTTGTGTCCGGGGCTGAAGAGGAGCAGCAGTGTGGGTCTTGGACGTGGCTCTTGGCAAGGAAGGGAGTGGGGTGGAGGGGAATATGGCCCAACCCAGAATAGTTTGATGCTTCCCCTCCACCCCCCCGCCCCATTTTTGTACTAATTTGTGTTGTAGTCACATGTATTTGGTTTGGGCAAATAGAGATGCAAAGCCCTTACTGCAGAGGCTTTGCGATTCAGAGAAGGTGAGATGGGCTGGGTGGTGTCTTCCCTTCCTAGAAGGGGTGAGGAAGAGCAAGCAAGAGGCCAGAGGTACCAGTGAGGAGGTGGGGAGTGATTTTGTGTGGCTGGAATCACCCAGAAGATCTGTGGATCTCTTCAGCCTCAGACCACAGAGGTATTTTAGCTTCAGTCTCATTTCTGTGTCGCTGTGTGCAACCACGTGGCTCCAGTGAAAAGCAGGTCGGTGTGGAAGCCAGTGTTGAGTCTAGGAATAGATGTACTACACTTCCTCCCCCTGCCCTCCATTCCCAGCTCTATCTTTCTGTTTCTTCACACCTTCCAAGGCTAAGGAGGCTTCACTCAGGCAGGAGAAAAATGCCTTAGGACTTCTTATTGCTTGTGTGCTTCCTCCCTTTGGTTGTGCCAGAATGGATGTGTCTGAACACAAAGCTGCAGCTGATGAATGGGGCCAGTAGTGATGGAGCAGACCTGCAAACTCCACACGTGGGTCAGGGATGTGAGATGCTCTCCTCGAAACAAGAAGCTTCCTGGGGAGCAGAAAGCAATGGTGAGAGCTGCTTCACACTAAAGTGTGTGGGTGGGGTTGTTTCATAAGCAAGGAGAGGCTGGAGATCCAGGTCAGAGTTGTGTTAGTAGCTGAATTCGGAATTCCAGGACTTGGAGTTTAAGGGGAGAAAAAGGAGAAGGGCTGGCACATCTATCACCACAGCTGTTGGCCTAAAGAGGTGGAAGTTGCGCAAAGCTAGCTGAGAAGGGGAGGACTGTCATGTGTGAGCCATGGGACTTAACTCCTTCTGCCTTTGGTCTCTTCCCTTGTGGGCAGAAATCCTCTGCAGCATTTTTCCCTTGCACTGAGGGAGCTGAGCTGTGGGTTTGTGCATGGCTTTCTCCCTCCCTGCTTTGTGTTCCTCAGCCTCACTGAACAAGTCGTGTCCCACTGACTTTGGGGCTTGGGCCTCCATTTTCCTTCTTATAATGCAGGATGCAGTCAACCCAGTTTTATTTCCTAGAGGAGGTACTATTGCTCTTTGGTGAAGAGCTGTTGGTTCTCCTTTATAGTTGGTACCTGAGGTGGGAGCTTGGCAGGTGTGTTCAGCTTCCGAGCTGGTTGCAGATGCCTGCTCTGAGATCCTTGGATATCCTTCAGGATTTGCTCGGGGCTGCAGTGTGTGGCTCTGATATGAGCATAAGTAAAGCTGGCAGAGGTGATGTTTCCTTCTTGAGATGACAGCTTGTTGTAGGTGTTTGTCTCCACGTGTACGTAAAGCATGGAGAGGGTGCTTTTAACAAGTCTGCTCTAGCTATTAAGTATTGTTTGCTTCTCATTTTTCTGTGGAATCTGTTTTCACCATTAGCCCAGCTGCTCTACACGTTGGTGTTGGAAGATAAAATGTAAGTCTGCCTGGATTTGCGTTATTGAATACTCCCAGTGTAACAAAAACTCTGCAACGAAAGGAAACCACTCAAATCTGTAAAGAGTTATCCGGAGAAACCTCTTAGTAGTCCTTGAGAAACCCACAATACACTCATTTTGCTCCTTTGTTCTTTAATTTTCCAATATACAGCTGAGGCTACAGCACTCTGAATCTTTCTCAGACGTGTTGCTGTTTGTTCAGGCTCGGTGCAAGCCCTGGAGCTGCTGGATCAGTGATTCCCTGCTCTAAACATGCTCTGTGTGAGCAGAAGGGGGAATGGATGTGGGTTGGTTTTGCTCTCAGACAGATCATGAAAATGTCACTGCATGCCAGTCTGCTACAGCTATCTGAAGGCTGAAATACCCTCAAGGGAGTGAAATGATGGCTCAGTTCTTGCTAGTTTGCTCACTTTTCTTTTTTCTTCCATGGCAAATAACCATGACAAAAGATGCTGGATTTACTAAACCACAGCCCCAAGTCAGAGCAGGATTTCTTTTGTGTGCGTGTGTCAGCATCTCTGGGGAAAGAGAAACGTGCCAGGGGACCTTTGCACTGGAGCCTGAGGTGTCATGCTGGCTCTAGCAGTGTTTTTTCAAGTTCAAGAGCAAGCCATTCAAGCTTGCACCTTGTTTTTCACGTCAGTGCAATGACCAGCAAGGACAGCCCAGTCCAGTCAGTGGAAAAGACGTGCCCAGACCCACAGCCTGCGTGTGGGAGGTGCAGGCAAGCTGGAGTCCTGGACTGGGACACGGGTACCACACCAGGCCAGGGCACCCCCGGATCCTTTACAGGGACCCCAGCATCCCCACCCCTGCAGTGGTCAGAGCTCTGTTGGAAACGTGTAGCAACTTGAGGGGGCAGCCACAGCTTCCCTGGGCAACCTGGGCCAGTGTCTCACCACCCTCACAGCCAAGGATTTCTTCCTAATTTCAAATCTAAGAATTGCTTTCTCCCACCCTTGAAGTTTTCTGTTTACCTTGGAGACTTTTCAGATTTGTCACCACCTTCCACCCCTGTGAAGACCTCTGATGGTGTGGTAGGAGAACAGTGATGTATGAACAATGCCTAATAGATGCAATGTGGGAATAATGATTCCACTGCTTTGCAGCAGAAGTATCAGACAGATGTTTAACATCTGGAATGGAACTGTGCATGATTCAAACGGGGTTAGCAACTGCTAGGGCAAACGTTCCGTTTCAGTCTAACATGCAGTGGGGCTGATCCTGACATAACTACGTGGAGCAGACATACTTAGGGCTGTCTATAGAGTGTCTGTCCTGCAGTCACAGAGAACTCACTCAGGCTGTCTCACCCCCTTTCTCAGCTCTCAATGCAAATTTCCTCCTTAGTTACTGTCTTTTCATGTGCTTTTCCAGTGCAGTTTTGGCTTTCTGTCCTTTAGGCTAATCCTTTTAATAGTGTTTCATTAGAACCACTTCTTAGACCTTCAGCAGTCAAAGCTATTTCCAAGTGGATTTAAGGCTTTCATTACCTCTTGTTTCCTGGTGAAGAAACTAGTGAGGCAAGGTAGAGGGAGCAGAGAAGCAAGGAGCTCTGGACAGCCCAGCCCAGCCTGGGGAGTCCTTCAGTGCACAGAGGCTCTGCTGCTTTCCTGACAGCACGCAGTCAAAAGCTATGCAGTATTTGAAGAGAATCTGCTTCAGGAGAAGCTCTTTGTATTGTAAATGGGACTTCCCAGCCTACACAGGAGTTTGCTCTTGCATTGGACCCTTTGTCTGAGCCACTCAAAGTGTCTCAGATGTAACAAACCTGGATATTGTTGTGGTTATATTTTCTTCTTGGAGGCTACAAGAGCTCTCAAAACTTAAGCCCAAACTATGAACCCTGTATAAGTAGCACTGACCTGCTGGGTAAATCACAAGGTCCTGCTTTGCAGGGTCACTGGGGGTGTCTCAGGGATTTTCCAGCTGAGCTGCTGGAGGACTGAGTTCCTGCAGCTGAAGGTGAAAGGAGGAATTGGTGATCTGGTTTGCTGTAAAATTGGGTGGTAAATGTAGACAATAAAAAAAAAAAAGGAGGAAAAAAATGAAGGGAAGAAAAGGGGGGGAAGCCTTAAGTGACTTGCTCAAGGTGATGCAGGCAGAGCTGTGGATGAGGAGGAGGTGCCTGCTCTTTGCCCTGCTTTTCCTCTGCAGTTGGTCTGTTAGTTGCATCAGTGTGGGTGAAGCATCTGGGCAATGGATGCCCCAGGTGTGATCTGCAGGACTCTGCACGCCCTGCTGCGATCTCCCTGCCCTCAGTACCTGTGTGCTGCTGCTCGGGACCCAGGGCCTGTGTCTCTTTAAAGCTCTGGGCATTTTTCCTTTCCAAGTGATTGAATTTGAGCGAGGGGAGGGGAGGATTCCTCAGTTCTGATGTAACTGTGAGCAGAACCACGTGGTTTTATACATTTTTGACAAGAAAAGCTCTCCTGGAAGCAAGTTATAAAATTTTCAGTAGCTCTTTTATAATTGCTTGCCACAGCGCATATTTTCCAGCCAGTCTTTGCTCTGGGTCCCTGCAAGGTTTGTTTGTGCAGTGTCCTCACGTAGGCTCCAAATGTGAAATCCATTCCACCTTCATGACTCATTTGCTGTCCCAAGTAACGCTTCAGCTGGAGGAGAAACCCAGCCTGGGGAAGCAGTGAAATGCCAGTGTCAGCACCTCGGGATCCCAGCTTTCACAGGGGAGCCCCAGTGGCTTGGTGGGAGCCCCCATACCCTTCCCTGCCAGGGCTCCCACTTCCCTGCACCCTGTAAGGTGGCTGTAGCAGAGCGGAGCTCGATTCCCTTCCATGGCAGCTGAGACTGAATTAAGGTCACTGTGCTTCTGCCACAAGCACTTCAGTGAATTTCAGTAACAAAGGAGATTTGTTGCGTAGCTATTTGTTAAATAACATGGGTTTGTTGTTGTTTTAATGAGTAAAAGCATCCTCTTTCACAGGACAGAGGATGGCTTTGCACAAGGTGTAAAGGTTTATCTGCTTCCCTCTTCTTCTGTCCCTCCTTCTTCCTAAGCAGCTCTTCCTTTCTACCCCCCTCTGTTCAGCCATAACCCTGAGCAGAACTTTTGTTCCCCACCCTGAAGCTACACAACCGTTTTCTTTGCAAGCCAGCATCATTCCTGTTCCTTTTCTGCTTGCAGAACATGAACATCCAGGTGGAGGACATCAGGATCCGTGCCATCCTCGCCACCTACCGCAAGCGGGTGCCAGTCACCGAGGGGTACGTGGAGGTGAAGGACGAAGGGACCTGGAAGCAGATCTGTGACAAGCACTGGACTATGAAGAATTCCCGAGTTGTCTGTGGCATGTTTGGATTTCCGAGCGAGAGGAAATACAACACCAATGTCTACAAGTAAGAGCAGAGCTTTGTACGAGACACAGGCATGTTTCTGTGAACACTCAGGGCCTTGTTCAGAAATGCAAATTGTCAAATGACACTGCAGACCTTGAGGTAGGAAAACCTCCAACTGCCTCATTCCTTCAGATCAGATTTTCCTTCTGTGTAAATATTTGAAATGTCAGGCATTTCCTCGTGTGGACAGGGGGGTCATTTCATCCTCACCCCTGTGGCTGAAGACCTAGTGCAGTATCAGTCTGAGTATTTGATAGGAGATGTGGACAGTCAGCCCAAGAAGCCTTTTTTAGTTTCCAGCTTATAGAATAGTTATTTCCTCCACCAGTGGTGGGTTTAGGTTCTGTGTTGTGTGCAGGGGGTGGATGGATGTGAACAAACTGATCACACTCTCCCAGTAAAACCATTAGCTCAAGAAAATCGAAGCGCTTACCCCATCCCTTTGCAGAAATCCAGCTGTAGGATCAGACCTGGTGTGTGCTGCAAGCTCCTACTGAATAATCGTGGAATACAACAGGCCTTTGGTGTGCTTCCTTGCCCAGGTTCCTCCTTCCTGCTGCTGCATGCAGTTCCTGGCCTCACACATCTCATGACATGTTCACCTGTGTTCCCAGCTGCTCTGGCTCTCGGGGACACTCGCCACCCGTGGGTGCCCAGCTGCCAGATCACCCACAAGGAGCAGTCTGCCCAGGGGAACATTCCCCAGTAAATCTCCCCCTGTTGTTAACCCCAGTCCAGCTCCTTTGGCACAGGTGATTCCTCAGGGTCCCAGGCTGGAAGAGCTGCCAGCCACCTCCAAGCCTGCTCTGAGCTGAGTTGGGAGCTGAAATAAAATGTCAGTAGTGCATCCATGCTCCCAGTGTTGCTTCTGCCCATGCATCTGAGATGGTGCTTGTAGAAGGATGCAGTTTGGGGCAGCTGTGCTGCTTTTTCTTTCCAGAATCATAGATTGCTTTAAAATGAGGGAAGAAAATAGTGATCCATGGGGGAATGTTGTGTATTTCAGAGCTGCAGGATGATGGGCTCAGGCTGTGTTTCCTGTCTCTCGAAAGCCAGGAGCTCTGGGCTTTGTTGTCATTGCTTCAGCTTGCATTTTGTCACCAGCCTTCATCACAGACTTGCTTCTTCCTACACTGTTCCTTAGAAGTAACACCCTAAAGCAGATGAAAAATAGTTTAAGTGAAATTCTGTCTTGTTTCTTTGCTATGGTGTGACCTATGGAGTGGGAAAGCATTGACTGGTTAGGGAGGAGAGCTGAATTCTCCCGGCAGGAGTTGTGGTTTTCCTGCCTGCTCCTTTTGGCCTGTGCAACTGCTATTTCTGAGAGCTCCCTCTGGAACCGGCTGGCCGCGTTTCATTGCTTTCATTAGGAAGATCATGATCAATTTGAAGAGGTCCTTGGGTTGGAATAGCATAAAGCCACATAGCAGCACAAAGGAGATGAGCAGTGAGTTAACAACTGCTGCCAGGAGGTCTCCTGTTTTGCCCTGGACACCAGTTGGAGGAGCATTTGCTCCCATCTGTGCAGTATCTCAGCTCTGAGATTCCCATCCCCTGCATCAGAGCAGGAGGGCAAAATTAAATTACTTCTAGTAAGACAAAGCAGATTTTTTTTCCTGCTTCTCAGTTGTGGTGTTTCCAAGAAAAGCATTAACTTGAGCAGCTGGAGCCATCTGCCTTAAATAAAAAGGTGCTTGGGAATCATCCTGTCTCTTGCAATAGTGCACGTAGAGATGGAAAAACTGAGGCACAGTAGTTCAGCATAATATTCAGCAGCATTGAAAACCCCATTCACTGGAGCTGGAGTGATGAATATGCAGTGCTTACAGATACCAGCTTGGGGATCTCTGCTCTGAGCCAGACAGATTGCTGCAGTAGCCTCAGTGCCCTGATGCCACGTTCGGTGCGCAGTGACAGCCTGCTGGGCTCTGCACCCCAGGGAGGTGTTCTGGAAAATACACTGGATATTATTTCAGATTGGAAGGAGATGGGAATTCATTTTATTGGAGGGAAGAGCCTTGTAAAACTTTGTCAACTGGGCATTTTTGTCTGGTTAGCGTGGTTTCAAAAGCTTTCTTGGGGCATTTGCCTTTGTGCTGTGTTACTGGCAGACACGTGACGTGGAACCAGCATTGCTGGTGGGGGAAACCTCCCAGTTCTGAGCTGGGAACTTCACAAGTGATCTTTGCTTCATGATGGAGGTACTGGAATGATACCCACAGTAACTGGCTGTCTGGGCCATGGGAGCACTGCTCTCTGCTTCGTCCCACGTGCTTTCTGGTCACATCCTCTCCTGGGGAGGGAGGAGTTCATCTCTGGCTGGTCGCTTGGACTGAACCCTCTCCATGTGAGTGTGAAGCCTCAGGAACGCTCTCGTTTCTTGGGCTTTGCTCTCCCTAATTTGTAAGTACCCTTCTCCCAAGAGCAGACCCCTGCTGCCCTGCAGGGAGACGGGCTGGCATCGGGGCTGGAGTGCCCCCTGCCCACATCCCCCACTGCAGCTTTGCGCGCTGAGCTCGCTGCTGCTCTGCTCTGCTTCTGCACAGTGGTGGGAGGTGAAATGATTTGCAGATGGATTTTGCTTGAAAGAAAACAACTTAGTTCATTGTTGTCCCAGTGCCAGGGTTTTATTCCTGAATGTAACTTAGACTCCGCAGTCGACAGCACGATTTATGTTAGGAAATGAAAGAAATCTCAGTGTTGTTTCCATGTTCTCGTTCATTCTTCAAAGTGATTTTATATAGGCACTGCTTGTTAACTCCTCCTCCCAGCTCCTGCTCTGGTTGGGAAAGCAGAGTAGAATTAAATGCTTCTTGCTGATGGGGAGAGTAGAAGTTTGCGACTGGAGATGCCTAAGGCAGAGAGGGGGACCTGGTGCCTTCTGGAGGCCTTACAGCTTTGTGATTTGTCAGAGGAGGAGCTCAGCAGTTCCAGGACACTTCATTCAATGTCAGTCCAAACAGCATCTCCCAGTTTAACCAGTCTGCACATGGCATTGTAAATCTGATCAGATGTGTAGGGCAGTTAATCACTTCTCTGCTTGTAAAAGGAACCCCCATGGGTTGGGGTCTCCTTAGCAAAGCCAGGATCTTTGGCAGAAGGTGGCAGGTCTGGCTTCTCTTCTGCCTCCCTGAGGCTGAAGGCAGAAAACTTGCCAACTTCAGTGAATGCTTGAAGAATTTCTCAAGGACAGAAACTTTGTGCTTATACCCCTGAAGAGGAGTTCACCAGCTTCTGTTCAGTGTGTGATGTGTGATTTTCCTGGCATATATTTGTGTAATGATTTGTTTTCTGCTCTCCTCAAGTCCTTTCTGACATGTTCTTACATAGCAAGGTTCCTTTAGCTAAACCCTCAGCCACTTCCTACAGCCTTTGGGCTTAACCTGTGTCTTTGTTTAAAGCTTGTGTGGTGAAGGTCCATCTCTCCTGACCAGTCAAAGTGGTTTGGGCTCTAATTTCACCTAGAACTGGCTGGACTCTCACAGCATGTGTGTTCACTCACACCTGATCTGAGCAGCATAGCTCTTGGTTATGCCAAGGCCAGTGAGAGGTGGGTTGCACCCTTTCCATGTTAAGAGGTAAATAATGAGAATACCTTGAGCTTCTATCCATAAAGATCATCTGTAGTCTACTTTTTTTCTATATATTTGATCTGGGGAAATGAGGTGGGGCTTTCTCTGGCTGTTTCTCCCCAGCTTACCAAGGGCTGTTAATACCAACCAGATGTTAGTGCCTCATGATATTTCCAGGATGAGGTCATTGTTTGCTGTTACAAGGCATCCCCATAATTACTGCTCTAAGACAGGCTGTGTTTCTTGTCTGCTTTGGAGTTCCTGGAGCTCTCCTCACATGTCTGTGGAGGGCCCTCGGTGGAAACACTCCTTCAGGTTCTCCCTTCTGCACGGATCACACAGCCTGGCAGGGTGGTGGAGCAGAGCTGGCTCATGATGAGGAGGGTATGGAGTGGTGTCACCAAATGCAGGCGCCTCCAGATGCCTTCCAGTGTGTAACATACCCCTGGATCTGCCCCGTGGTCTGCAGCCCACGACAGCAGTTAATGTTCAGGTGGGACCTTGGTGCTGAGCTCCAGCACAAGGGCAGAGGCTTTTTTGTTCCTTTCCCAGATCCTGTTCAGGCTCTGTCCTGCAGGGATGTGCTACAGTTAACCAACGTGGATGCTTTTCCTCCCAGCCAGTTCCACCCGCCGTGCTGTGCCATTGATCCTTGGATCGCCGGGGCTGTGTGCCAGCTCCTCCTGGAACAAGGAGCAGCACAGGGGCCTCACAAAGCCACCTCAGGATCCCAGCAGGACATTGGCTCCTCTATGCCTTGACTTTTTCTAACTTGTGAAATTTCCCTTTCAGTAATCTGACCCGTATCTGTTCCATTGACTCTTTTAGCTCCGACGCACTCATCTGACAGCCCCACAAAGCAGGTCAGATGAATCTGGATCACTTTATTTCTCATTTATCACACATGCCCCTTCCCCTTTGGAGTCCCTGGAGCAGCTCCAGGCGAGTGCTACAGTTTGGGAGCAAGCAGCAGGAACTGCTGCCAATCTCCTCTGCTGCGAACATGTCATCGAGGGAATCGCGCTTGCTCTCGGAAATTGCTTTCAGGTTCACACTTGTTCACACTGCAGCGTTCAGAGAAGCTGGAGAGCCCTGGCTTTTTCCCAGCCTGCCATCTTCTCACAGCTGAGAGGTGATGGCCAGACCTCTCTGTGACAGGAGAGGTCTTCTGAGGCCCCTCCAGTCCCAGCTCGCCAGCGCTGCTTGCGCAGGCGTTGTTCGCACACTGCCTTTGAGTTAGCTGATCTCTGACCCCTGCGCAGTGTGAGGGTCTCTGTTACCTCTCTGTCCTCCGAGTGCAGAGTTGTTCTCTAGCTGCACTGTTGGTTCATGCTCTCATCTTTAGCTTAAGCTAAACCTGCTTACTCCTAAGTGACACCTTAACAGAGAGTCCTTGTGTGTATGAATGGATCAGCCTTCAAATAATGCTGTTCAGTCCTCATTTTATTTCAAGGCTTTTTTTGTTCCCCAGTGTAGCTGCATCAGTGCAGTTTTTATGGATCCCTAACTTTTCCTGTTCCCTTGTATTCCTTGAAGGATGTTTGCCAGCAGAAGGAAGCAGCATTACTGGGCTTACTCCATGGACTGCAGTGGGAATGAGGCTCACATCTCCAGCTGCAGACTGGGCAATCACCTCAACGTGGATGCAGGGAAGAACGCGACGTGTGAGAACGGGATGCCTGCCGTGGTCAGCTGCGTCCCCGGACGTGCCTTTGCTCCCAGCAGCCACAGTGGCTTCCGAAAAGCCTTCAGGCAGGAGGTGAGCAGGGAGGGAATGCAACCTGCCAAGTAGGAAAAGCCTGGGGGTGTAACTGTTCACCAGGTTATCAGCTGTAGGGCCTGAACACTGCAGTAACAAACCAACCTGTTGTACAAAGGTCCCCTCTCTGTACTTCTCTCTTGCTACAAGCCCAGCTGATTTCAGTCCTCAAAGCACATGGTACGTCACCTCCAGGCGTGGGAGGGTGGGGGACTGGCTCCATGCTGCAGCTGGCAAGGCTTGGGAGCAAGTAGTAAGGAAATCCATTTGTCACGTTTCTGTTTGAGCTGTTCTGTTCAAGCCAGTTGAACACATGCCCAGTTGCTGCCGGGCTTTGCTTTTCCCAGTCACTGAAATGCTGCTGGGTTCTCTCCTGAAGAGGTACAAAGGAAACAAGCTGGCATTGCTGCTACCCCCATGTCTTCTGCAAAGAAACAGAAATGCCCTGAGACTGGGAAAACATGGCCTACAGGAAAGGCTGTAAGAGCTCTGTTTAGTCTAGCAAGGAGAGGGCTGAGTGTAGCGTAAAAATTCTAAGATATACAACAGGCTGTTCTAAACCAGCCCTGGAGCCAGTTGTTCTCAGGGTCAGTGGGGCGACTGAATGTGAAAGAACAGCTTAACTTGCAGCAAAGATGGTTTAGATTTGATGCTAAGGGAAGTTTTCCAGCTGTGAGGTATGTGCAGCCTTAGGATGCAGGGGTGATCTCGGGGTCTGGAGGCCCTTCATGCTGGGTTAGAGGAGGGTTTTGGGTTTTTGGGGGTTTTTTGCAAGATGCCTTAAGTGCTGTGGATCTTGCCTGTGTCCCCCAGCCCTATACCTCTGTGGCTTTAGGAGTGGGCTTTCTCTTGGCACTTGAGAAGACCCCAGACCACAACCCAGGCCCTGCTGTGGGGGAACAGTGCTGTCCTCCCCCCAGTTTGCCTGCCTGGTGTCCAGGCACTTCTCTGCACGAGAGCTTGCAGGATCTAGGCCTCGAAGGTGAAGGGTCTTGTAAATCATTAATGATCTTCTGAGCCTTGTGCACTGCCAAGTAATTCCTTAAGCCTTTGTGTAGGCTTTGGATGTCCTTTGTGTGACCCCAGCCTGGAGAACTGCATATGCTTGCAGTTTTAAAAGTTAAGGGTTTGGGGTTTTTTTGCTCTCAAGACTCCACACCAATGATGCGGTGTTCCCATATCCAAGACTTGGCTCCCACCACAACAACAGATCTCTCAGGTGCTGCAGCTGGTGGGTCTCTGCTTGGTACTGGGGAAAGATGAAGTATAGTCAGGGACTGATAGAAATACAAGAACAGAAATTGAACTGGACCTGCCACTCAGCTGTGTGTTTCTGGCTGCCAGATCACTTATTCCACTGGTTGTAACTGCAGTGGACAGGTAGGTTGAGTTCCATGTTGGTCTCCTGGTTAGCCCAGGACTCCTGTACAGCAGATGAATCCATCTAGCAGCTGAACCACTGGCAGCATGGGGATGAGAGCCGGGTGCTAGCTGGCTCCCAGTGATTCCCAAGCCTGCTGTGAAGCTCCCAAGAGAGATGGTGTGAGTGTCCAGCCACTCCTGTGTGCAGCAGCACTAATTGCTCCAGAACTGCTTGTGTGGAAAAGGCTCCTAAATCCAAGCAGTAAAACTGCAGAGAACCAAGATGCCTGTCTCTATTCTCTGCCCGTGTGCAGGCCCATGAGAAACATATCTGTGCATACCATGAGTCTTACCAGGTGAAGATCTCCTCTCATCCAGCACTTTTAGCCTTTTGTACGACGTGGTGGTTGTTCTAAGGTGCTTCATGGTAAAACTTCTTGGGCCACACCTTGCATGCAGTAATAAGAGCTGTAAAGAAAGGATGCTTGGTTCCGAGGCCGTGGTAACGCTGCTTCTGTCTGTGTCTTCCAGCAGCCACTGGTGAGGCTCAAAGGGGGAGCCAACACTGGGGAAGGACGAGTTGAGGTGCTGAAGAACGGGGAGTGGGGAACGGTTTGTGACGACAAGTGGAACCTGGTGTCGGCCAGCGTGGTGTGCAGAGAGCTGGGCTTCGGGAGCGCCAAGGAGGCCATAACGGGTGCCAGGCTCGGGCAAGGTAAGAGCTCCTGGGACTGTTTGTGCCTTGTCTGCCTCCAAGGACCCCTTCATGGGTCAGGGCAGGCCGTGTTTTCCCTGGGATGTTTGTTTGGGGGACCAGGAATTTATTCTTTACCCTTAAGAAGTCTCTTGAGCCCAAGAGCTTGAGGCTGAACTGGAATATGTGACTTAGAAAAATCTTGAGATTCCTTGAAAGAAGACTAGTGATGATGAGTTCAACCTTTCCCTCAGACAGCTGCTCCAGGAATTACTTCTTCGTTATCACATCCGTTGCTCTCAGATTCTCTTTACAATTTCTCCTTGTGGTGTAATGCGTTACTAGAAGGTTCCTGGCAAAAATGGGACCTGGATCAAGACTTCAAACACTCTCTGGTTTAAGACCAGAACATTAATTTAGCTCATTATAAATAGAAGGGCATTTGAGCAGTTCGGAGCCAGGTTTGGGTTTGGATTTCCTGTATTTGGGAGTTGGTTTGAATCCCAAACTGTGGTAAATGTCAACTCAAAGCCTAACGTACGCCCTCTCAAACCACCTCTGATTCACACACCGTGCTCCCGTGGCCTAACCCCTAAAGAAAGTGCCACCAGCCAAACCCCTTACTGTGAGACGAAATGAAGGGGTGAGATTCCTTCAGCCCAGCGTGGCTTGGAGAAGGGGAAGGAAAAGAACAACACATGTGAGGCACAGTGGTGGTGTCCACAGTCTGGAGAGCTTTAAACTGCGACCTGTCCGCTGGACGTGCCAAAACCCTCCTGTGGTGGGATGCAGGGAGCTGCTGATGTGTTAGCTGCATCTGGGAAACAGCCTAATCATCCTGGGGGGAGCAGCCTTGGTCAACCTCTTCCAGCTGATGGAAGGGGCTGGTGAAGGGTTTCAGGTAGATGCTGCTTTTGTGGAAACTTCTGTGGCTTTTGCCTTGCATCACCTCCGTGGTGGTGCTGCTCCTGGCTGCTGCGTGCCTGCAGCTCAGACAGGAGTGCCTGGCCAGGGACTGCAGTGAAGCAAGGTCAGAGCACAGCGGCTGCCAGAGTTTTCATTACACCAAGTCTGGAGAGAGCACGTTGATAGCAAAGGTCAGGAGTGTTTTTATTCTCAGCCTTCGCTCTCTGAAAGCTTCCTAGAAACTGCTGAAGACCAGACATTCTGCATCTGCTGCTCACAAGGATCTCCTGTCAAAATTACCGGTGTGTTTCCATCAGTAATTATTCATGGATTAGATGGGCTCCAAGAAAGACTCAGGTTGTTCTGTGATGGAGAACATCTGCTGGATTCACCCCCCAGAACTTCCTTCTGACCAGCTTTGGGCTCACTTTGGGCACAGGACCTAAGAGCTTTACAGGCAGGATCATTCCCATTTGTATGTGCCTCTCTCCTCTTGCTGTGTCGCTTTGGTAGAAAGGACAATTGTCTGCTGCCACCTGTCCAGGGAAGTACCCCATTATTGAGCTTGGCTCCCAACAGCTTGAGACCATTCTCTGCAGTACGAAATCATCCTTGCTCTCGTTTCCATCGGTGGTGTTGGAGGCTGTAATACTCACCTGCCCAGGTGTTTCACTCACTTCTCACACACCCCTGGACCATGATGTTTTGTTGCCCCAGCAAACGTGTCTGTGTCCCATGTGAATGTCAGGGTTTGACTGGGAGCAGATTCCAGCTCACAGACCCAGCCAAAAGGTCATCATTTGTGGATTCCTCCAGCTGAAGTTTGTAAATTATGTAACAGTGGAAACTTGGCTTTTTCGGTGGTTCTTGCATGCTCGAGTCCCAGAGGCTACTGGAAAGAATTTAACGGTAAAATTATTGTTAATAATCTTGCAGCTTTTTGTTTTATTTTTACAAGAAATCCCTGGTATTTTTTCAGGATTACTTGCTTTGAATGTGCTAGAGGCTGGTGGGATGTCTGCAGTGTATTAATAAACTGTTATTGGATACTCCTTCACCACACAGTAGCATGGGCAGAAGGTGAGGTCTCTTTCTTCTTCTTCCCCAAGGCATGGGTCCAATTCACCTCAATGAAATCGACTGCACGGGCTTTGAGAAGTCGGTCACAGACTGCAAGTTCAACACGGAGTCGCAGGGCTGTAACCATGAAGAAGATGCTGCTGTGAGGTGCAATGTTCCAGCAATGGGTTTCCAGAATCAGGTGAGAAGCCAAGTGAGATCTGTGTGCAAGTGAGCGCGGCGAGGTGTTTTCATCCTGGAGCACTGCCTGCCCTCCTTTGCTCTGCAGGGCATCTGGGGTGGGATTGTTTCACAAAGCCATGTCTGTTTGAGTTAGATTTTAACATCTGCATTGTATTAGACAGGAGGGCAAATAAGGATGATGCTCCCTTTTGGTACTGAGTTTTGAGCTCCTCCCAGTATGGCGAGGCTTAGAAATGAGTGAAGTGCCACTTGAGCCCCAACCTGTGCAGTGCAGTGGCCCCATAAAGCTGGTGCGTGTCCCTTTTGTGGTGGGATCGTGTTGGGATCTCGTGACAGTGGTACCTGGGTGGCTGCTGCCACAGGTGCTGCTGTCATCTTTACTTTATGGAGCTTAAAAAACGAACTGCATGAAGCAGACATGGGTTCCTGTGAGTAAACTCCTGCCAAAGGTCCAAGGGAGTGGAGGGGGTGGAGCTTTCACAGGGAGTGTGTTACTCTGGCAACTGGTACAGGATGGTGACTCTAACCACAAGCCTTGAGAAGACCCTGAGTGCTGCTTGCCCAGCTGTTGCATCTTCCCTATGAGGTCTGTGGTGGTGGTTGTTGACATGGAGGGTTTGTGCCCTGCAGCTGCGCCTGAGCGGTGGCCGCAACCCGTACGAGGGCCGGGTGGAGGTCCTGGCAGAGCGCAACGGCACGCTGAAGTGGGGCACTGTCTGCAGTGAGAACTGGAGCACCGTGGAGGCCATGGTGGTGTGTCGGCAGCTGGGCCTGGGCTTTGCCAGCCATGCCTTCCAGGTGAGTCGCTGTGCCCTCCCGTGGCTGTTCCAGATGTGGTTGGGTAGGGGCTACTGGAGGAGGAGGAAGGTTTATTAAAATAAAAAACAAACCCCAAACCACAGCATTCAGCTTCAAAGCATTAGCTGGAAAGACCCTGAAGGTTAAACCTCATTGCACAACAGCCACTGGGGGAAGTTCAGAGCAGAAAGAGCTCTTGCAGCTCTGGGCAAAGCTGCTGTTTTCCTGCTGCTCAGGGCTCAGATTTCCTGGGAAGCCAAACTCCCTTAGCCCTGGTGGTTACATGCAGTTTCTTGTCCCTCCCTGAGTCAGTGGGGAGCTGAACTCCTCAGGCTGACTGCAGTGTGGAGGCCAAGTTTAACCTGGTGTCAAATCACTTGAAAACAATTTGATTTTGCTCCTGTAGTTCCTTCTCAGTGCAGTGTGTACACTAGTGTGTGGTGGAGCTGTCTGCATTTCTCCTCCTCTAATGACAAATGCCCTAAACCTTCCCTGCTTGCACACCACTAAGGATGGCACTCAATAAAGGGATAAAAGCCACCAAGTAACACGCCTGGGATAACCACAGAGGGATAAAGTGTTCTTTCCCAGCGAAGCTCTCTGGCTCAGTGAAGGGCAGCCTG